>OVBN01000025.1:4800000-6000000 GCA_900406565.1 Turritis glabra
ATGAGAACCAGAGTGATGCTTTAAATGCAAAGGCTTCTCAGTTTCCCAATCTTGTTTGTTTTCTCTTTTTTTCTTTCTTTTCTTTTGGCTTAACTAAAAAAGAAGTATGCCTGTTTTTATTGACAAACTCTTATCTGTAAGTTTTTCTTATGAACTAATAGCTCTGTACTAGTTAAGGTTTAGTTTTCATCTATAAGCGTCATAAACTTTCCTGCAGCGCAGAGCCTAAGTCCACAAAAACTTGTTTGCTTATGATTTCATGAGATCTGATGTATAATATGGTAGGTACAGGTATCAAAGGTAATTGGTACTAGAGTTGGAAACTCTGCACTGATTTCTTATATATTACTTGGGAAAATGTGACTATCAGACTGAAAACAAATTGGTGACACATTTTCAGTCACCATTTAGTACTTTTTGGGTTCACTTTAAGAAATACCATTCATGAAAGAAAACTGAGTTTGCTCGGTAACTATAGACATATTTTCTGAGCTTGCAGATGTTTTTCTGGATGAAATTTGAATATTGAGAGAACTTTCTGTGCAGGTTTAACTGGACTTCAAGGTTGAGTCGTTGTGTAATCATGGGGCACAGACATTTTCCTGGTTCATCCGAATTTTTTGATGATGAACATGATCAAGGTTGGAATCATATACACCCAGAGCATCCATATATGGGTCTAGGTAATTAGTCCTCCATTTCTCTAGATCTTTAATCTGTTTCGATTGATTAAAATCAATCTGTCAACCTCGTTCTCCATTTATAGAGATTGATATTTAACTTTTGTAAAAGCTATTTGGTGGATGTGTATGTTTAGTTTTAGGTTAAGATGATCCATATGCATTCCCCCTATGGGTTGATTGGGTTTCACTAGGCAAAATTTGAATCTTGATTAGTGGATACCCTCGGTTAGTGAGAATTAGGAGCAACGTGTCTGAAATTTTCTGATTAATATTATCCACCCCACATTTTCTCAGCAAGATCTGGGACCAGTGAGAACAGATTGCATGTTTATCCAACAGAAAACATGTTGAATGAAGGAATGCCAGTGTCTTCTCATTGGAACTCTTCTCCAGGACCAAATGCCTATACTGCCTCTGGTCATAGTGTGGAGAGACCACACCACAATCCGGGGAATTCGGGGCCATCCCATGATCCTTTCGTGGGTTCAACAGTTGCGACTTTCTCTGCTCCACATGAGAATTATGTGACGTTTGCAGCTTCGTCGAACTGTAACAACCAGACATGGTCAAATGCTAGTTATGTTGATCAATCTATGGAAAATGTGAGAGGATCTCAAAAGCGGAAAAGCCCATGTGCTTCCATCTATGAAATGGGCAGTTCAAGCCAATATCACGGTGACAGAACTTCTTCAGACACCCCTTTCCCCTCAGATTTGCACCTGGGAAAATCAATAGAGCATGATAATGGTCCTCATTGCATGCCATGGCTCATGAACCCAACTTACAGAAGTAATAATCTCTTGATCAGGGGAGAGGGTTCTTCAAGGAATGTCCGGAGTCGTCCTACACTTGATTTAGAGACCAGCTTAGATAGAAATAATTTCCCAAGAAGCCTGAGCCTTGATTCTCATTATACACACCACCACGGTGTTGACCTTTCTGGCTCGGGTCAATTTCCTGGTCATACATCTCACGGAAATAAGGAGTGGAACTGTGCTAGACTGTCCCCAGTTCCTAGAGGTATGCAAATTTCAGTTTGACTAGAGCTCTGAATTTTGTTTGTCTTTATAACCACATTAATTCTCACCTTTCAGATATAAATGGATTTAATCCAGAGACAAATAATTTTCTTCCTGCGAGAAGTGTTGTCAACAGCACATCTGTTGATACTTCCGGCTATCATCATGGGCTTACCGGAAACAGACACCCTACCGTTTCCCACGGTTTTCTTGGAACGTCAACACAATCTACAAGCAGCAGCCGCTTCTCTCATAGGTCAACACCCACCTATAGATCTTCACTCGGTTCGCGATTGGGGCATGTAGCATCTTCTTCTTCTGGAGACAGGTCTCATTTGGTCACTGAGACTTATCCTTCTAGGCATCTGAGGCCACCACCACACATTTCATGGCGTAGCGGTGATCGCCCAGGGAGACGCAGGAGTTCCTATGAGAGGTTTCAGCCTCCTTTCGATGAAGTTGCTCTCCATGAACGGTTTTCATCGGAGGTATAGTTTTCCCCCTTACAGCTGTACTATTTTGAGTGGAAGTCTGCCCTAATCACATTAAACATGAAGATAAAAACCCACCAATCTACAGCTGATTTAAAGATCAAGCCCATGTGATATAGTGCATATCTAGTATTAACCGATGGAACCAGCTCTACATACATAGATTTCCAATTTTATCATTTTCTGCTGCATACTGAACAATTTTCTGTTTTTTTCTTCTTCTGGGGGTGTGTAAAAACAGGGATTCATGGTTGTAGATCGCCAACCACACTACTACGGATCCAGAAACATGCTTGATCACCACAGAGACATGAGGCTGGACATCGATAACATGAGCTACGAGGTTAATAGCCAAATACTTGTGTTTTGAAGCCTCACATAGGCAAACCAAAAGTTTTGTAACTGATATATATTCATCCAGGAACTCCTTGCTCTTGGAGAAAGGATTGGGAGTGTCAACACTGGTCTATCCGACAGCGCAATCTCCAGTTGCTTGTTAGCAACAACGTATTATCCATTGTATCAAACGGAGGAGCAAAGAAAATGTGCTATCTGCCTGGTAAGATTTAGTTGTTTGAAACATTATATGTGCAGGTTAAGGTATATAAAGTTAGAAATAGGCTAACTTAAGGGTGATGTGGTAATTGGTAACAAATAGGAGGAGTACAAGGAAAAAGAAGAGTTAGGAGAAGTTGAGGGGTGTGGTCATGACTACCATGGGAGGTGCATCAAGAAATGGTTGTCTATGAAGAACTCTTGCCCTATTTGCAAATCCCCTGCTTTACCTGATGCTTCCAAGAACTCATCATAAAATATCATTAGATTTTTAAATACCCCCTTGCTTTTAGGTTATCTTATATGTGTGCATGTTATATTCATTTGTCTTTCTAAAGGAAAAAATATGTGATAGAATAAGTTTTCTTAGTAACAGTTGTAAATAGAAGGAAGTCCAGGATTTGTCTCAAGGGTTATAATATATGTTAATTATTGGAAAAGTCTCTTTGGAAAATCTGGATTTGTTGTTACAGATGCAAATAGTTTCAGCTGAGACAACAGTACACACTAGAACTAAATGAAGACCATCTATTGTGCATGTATATAGTAATTGATCTTCAAAGAGAAATGAGATGAACGAATAAAGAGGTGATATAGTCCTTGAATTTTCCTTGGGGATTGGTGAATTCTTCACCAGTCCTGTAGGTCACATCTATCATTTTTCCAGCATTAGTGGCCCGTGATAAGATATCGTGTGATATTATCTTCCTTGCCATCAAGTATTCTTCGTTCACCGACTTGTCGATGTCTCTAATCATTTTATGGAACTCTCTCAAAGTTTCCTTTTTGCTAACTCCGTATTGCTTCATGTAGCAGTTCATGGCACTCACTGTATACCCTCTGCTTGTGTCATCCTGCATGTTCAAATAATGATAAAAAATTTACGAGAAGAAATGCAGAGTGTTTGCTGTCGTGTGTTTATGTACCTCGAAGCCAGTCATGTCATTCATCAGACGCGCTTTTTTTGCCTGAGCAGTGAGAAATTTTGGTCTGGATTTAAGCCATTCATAACTTATTCTTCTAGCAATTTCTCCCAACCCGAGAAAACTGCATGCAACAGTTACATACATTGACACCTCAACGCCACCAATCTCCAAGTACTCATCGAATGTTGGCACGATGCGTCTTTGTGCCCACTCGGCATAGCTAAGGTTGGCTTTTGAGTATAGCTTGAACTGTTAAAGATTCAAGAGCTTAACTACAAAAGGTGTTATCGACCCTATATAATGACGATGGTATTAGCTAAGATACTATTACCTCATCAAGTGCACCTTGTAGACTATAGGATAGTTCTTTTTCGCTCTCTTCGAAAACATCCCAAGCAATCTTGAAGACGGTTTTCATATAATCTGGTAGTTTGTCCATGTTATTTGGAGCCCATCTACGCATACATGGGATGATAACATACATGACAATGGATATCCACTAGAGTATATATTTACTGCATTTCAATTTACTTTACTTTCTTAAATCTCATAGGACCATGTATGTAGTAATATCTTAAGAAACTGAAATATTTTTATATTTATGAAATATAATTTCACTATATTTTCCTTCCGCTTATTTTTGGTTAAATTAAGATAAAATTGCTCAACAGCACTAATAAACACAAACCTAAATTGTAATCAACTTATGCTACTCACTACTCAGTTTCTTTAATTGAAAAATCCATAAAGGAAACAACTTACTTATGATCAAGATTCAATACATTGAACCTTTCCTTATTAGATGCATCAAGATTCAAGCTTATACAGTTATATATACTCTTGAATAACACAAACTATCATGTAAAAAATATAGCATTTACCTTTCGACGCAATGAGCAAGAGCTTCAACTTCAGAAACAGAACCATATCTATCACATGCGTCATCTACAACGGTTAAGACAGTAAAGAGCTTAGCCATGATGATTCTCTCACGTGACAACAGCGGTTCGAAATTGATCATGAATGCATAGAAATAGTTCTCGAGCAATCTGTCCCTGAAAAAAGGTGGGAGTCTAGATGCAAGGTCTTGCTCCTTCCACCATCTGCAAAACATATCAGTCATTCCTTTTTTATTCTTGTAATTGTCAGTAGTAGCTAGCTAACGATATGGAGTATATGTAGATTGTAGAGAATAGTACTTAGTGAGAATTTTCAGTTCCTGAATCCAATTCAGTTGCAAGAACTTGAAATTGAGCTTGGCAAACTCAAGTAGCAACTTGTTATGTTCTCCTTCCCCCTCGTAGAATGAGATGTATTCCCTTGCGAATAACATTTCTGGTTTCCGATGCTGAGGAATGCAAAGAGCATTTCTTATAAGCCTTGAGATATGAGGCGGGTTTGCTCCATCTGCAAACAACTTCAAGTGGATCGATGTAAAACTCAGAGCTTCGTCCATTATGTCATCGGTCATCGTTCCCAAATGAGCGGCTTTGTACAAGCTCAACATACCCTTGACATCCTCGATAAGATATTCTTTGAACTTTCCATCATTCCCTTTGAATCTCTTGAACACATCTATACACCAAGAGGAGCATCATTTTATACATATGAATCAATGAAAAAAAAAAACATAACACTTTTTAAGAATCTGTGTATAAATTTTCTTACCAGAAGACATGTTGTGACCGTATGTCCTGAAAACCCAAAATAAAGTGGAAACTGTGTACACATCATCTTCACCAGCCATCATATCATCAATCTTGTCGAACCCATCTTTTAGACTCTCCTCGATCTCATATTGAAAATGATAAGCTAGACCAAGGCTAAGCAGCAAATCGATCAAAAGAGTTCTCTTCTTAATAGCATCAGCGCCTAAAGAATGCATGAGCATGCTCTTCATCACTTTCGGCTTTAGTGCCTCCATCTTTCTCCCAAGCGAATCCATTTCCTAAAATGGAGATATGTAGTCGCTAGTCATGTACAAATGCATATTCATCTCCCTAAATCTCTGTCTATATCTTTTGGACTCACCGATACATCGAGGGGGACATAGAGGAAGTGATGACCCCATTCAGAAGGTGGCAACTTCTTGAACTTACGATTATTTTCTTGACCAACACAAGCTAGAGCCTTCAAACGAACATGCGTACCAGAAAATGAGGTCACCGGAAAGCGAGAGATTTCACGCAACGATGTGCAACTGGAATTTAAGGACGTTACGATTTCCATCGACATGAAGTGACGACCGGATTAGAATGAAAAAATGGCGGTCAGATGTAGAGGAAGAAGAAACAATAATTTTCTACAATAAGTAACTAGACTTTTATTTATAGTTAAAAGTTATTAACCCTATTTTATTGGTTGACGAACAAAGTTTCATATGCAATTGGAGGAGACAAGAGATCAAGATGAATATGAGAGTCCAATAGCTTCATTTTTATGTTACTGGTTTGTGTTCTTTGATATTATCTTGAGATTTAAAGTTTTGCATCTATTGGTTTATTACTCTGATTGATGTTTAAGACAAATGCTTTTGTTCTTCTTTTCTTTTCGTTGATTTAAAATAAGACGAGTGCTTTTCGTTGATTTCAAAAGCCACTGCATTTGTTCTAATTTCCTGATTTCCTGGAATGATGATCATGAGGGGTGGCCTCACGTTTAATAAAAACTCTAAAAACTTTATTTTAATACGTCCTTTTGTATCTTGATTTTGACTGTTTGGTAATGAGTATGTTACTTTGTATGTTTATACGGGTCTGAAATTGTATTTGGAGCCCACTAAGTTGATTGTTATTTCTTAAATGTGGTTATCTTCAATTTCATGTTTACTTTTGGGATACTTTATGAATGAAGTAAAGTTATATATAGTTTATCTGTTTTACACAGAATTTGAAATCAAATCGAACATAATTACCGGAAAACGGAGAGTATCCAAATCAAACTAGATAGGAGCTTTAATATATAGTAGCTATTTACCATAAGGCAGGAAACGGAAAAAAATCGAACTGAAATCCGAATTGAACACCCATTACAAAGAGTTGCACCTGGGAAAATCTCTCAAAATTTCCTTTTTGCTAACTCCACATTGCTTCATGTAGCAGTTCATGGCACTCATTGTACTCCCTCCGCTTTTGTGTCATCTCCTGCATGTTCAAACATTAATTAATTAACCCTAGATTGTTACTAGAAAAAATGCAGAGTTTTATATTGTCTATGTACCAAGCAATTTGTCCTAGCCCGAGAAAACTACATGCTACTGTTATATATATACCTTGACACCTCGACGCCACAACTCTCCAAGTACTCATCGAATGTCTCCTCTTGCCCACCCGGCATAGCTAAGGTTGGCTTTGGAGTATAGTTTGAACTGTTTGATAGTTAAGAGCATAAACAAAAGATGTTACGTTGTCTATGATAATCTCTTTTGACCTTAAAATGAGATATTTTACCTCATCAAGTGCACCTTGTACACTATATATACATCCTTTTCCCTTTCGTCCAAGAAAACATGAAGACGTTTTCATATAATCAGGCAGTATGTCCGTGTAATTTGGAGCCCATCTACGCATACGGCATACTTAGGGTGATGATATATATGACACTTATATTGATGTATTTACTCCATTTCAATTTACTTTACATTTTTAAATCTCATAGGACTCATCAACCTCTTCATGTATTCAATCATATTTTTCACTAATTTTTCTTAATCAAAAATGAAATAAAATAAAAGGAGACCAATGTTTAAAATGGAGTTGCTTGCTGTACAAACAAAAGAAAAAGAAAAAATATTTAAAAAACGTGAGAATAGCTGGAAAAGGTTCATTTTGAACTTCCATAATCACATAACTATAGTTTCATAAACACAAATATAGCCACACAGATTAAAAGATACGTACGAGTGTACGACACACTCCAAATTAAATGCGATAAGGATATAATAAAATTATATGTAACGGATAAGGGCCTTACAGAGATATTCATAATGTCAACTCAAATAAGTCACATTCATACTCCGAAAAATTTAAAACTAACTTAGAAATAAATAAATTAATGATTAAAATTATAGAGCAATAATACAATTACATGTTAACACATATATTTATTGATTTATTTCAGAACGAAACGATAGGAATTCAGAATTATTTCCGACACGCTTGATTTGGAGTCCAGCATTTTGCGGGAAGAAGCAAGGTGGGTCAATATTTTTGGGAGCCAGAAAGTGATGGTCTAGATCCAAATCCACATGTATCCGTATATTTTAAGGGCTAGCATAACATAGTTTTTTCTTTCTTTACTGATCGTAATATATTTTTTTGTTTACACTAAGTAAAATAGTATTATTCTTTTCTTTTTTATCTTTTTTGTGAAGAATATAGTTGACACACACACATAGAGAAAAGGATCATGCCGAAAATATTTAAGAAGTATTACATACAACCTTGAACGAAGACATTCATGAGGTCGTTTTGCATCCATAGTCCTCCTCACCATGTCATAATTTATCTCTTCCTACTTGTTTTAAGATACTCGTATCTTTTGATACATATATATACATATATATATATATGTATATCTTTATGTATGAGGATAACATATCTTCTGATTTACAAAACAATAATGCATTTGTGGTATCAATTACTTAAGTTGAAATATAATCAAGAGAAATTCTCCTAATTTTTCATTTTGTTTTAATTTAGTTTAACATTTTAGTGGAAATTTTAATTGCTGCGACCGCCCCTATTCTTGGTTTATTTTGGTCATGAAGTCCACTTTTTTGTTAATTTTTTTTTGAAAAAGGGTTTACTTTTTTGTTAATTGGTTAGTTTATTTCACACAAAAATAGCTTTACGCTTTTCTTCAGAGGCCGTTTCACTATTCCAAGTAAATCAAGATTCATTCTAATAAAATTGTGTTTTAGTCA
This sequence comes from Turritis glabra, assembly GCA_900406565.1. Classification (NCBI taxonomy): domain Eukaryota; kingdom Viridiplantae; phylum Streptophyta; class Magnoliopsida; order Brassicales; family Brassicaceae; genus Turritis; species Turritis glabra. The sequence continues at coordinate 4,808,599 of OVBN01000025.1, forward strand.
CAAATTATAAGAAAATAGTGACATTATATGGCTACAGATGACGTCATCAATGGATAATATGTAGCCATCTAAATCCGTAGTCACGTCGTAGCTAAGGTGACTACAAAATTTCCGTAGCCATTTCTTTTCCAGTGGCTATTGGAATCGATAACTAAAACGTTGTTAATAGCCACGATTCGTTATAGGAATATATTTCCATCCCTTACGTACCATTTAGTTACGAATACCATCAATCACCATTTGGCTACGTATACTTAGTCCCACATCCTCCTGTATATCACTTTTTTTTTTCCTTTTCTTGTAGTGATGTATTTGTCGATTTTCATCTAAAAATTATTGATCTTTAATTACATTCGTTTAGTTGTGGAAATTCTTAGGAAAGTTCTCAAAAATATTGACACTTTCATTATATGACACTAAAGAATATCAAATGGAATTTTTTTCTTTTCCATCACAGACACTATCACTAATTTGAAATATTACATAAAATTACTATCCCAGAAAGTAAATGTCGTTTTAAGGTATCTTAGAATAGAAGCCATGAGGATTACTTTTTGGATCACACATCTCCCCAACTTCAGACTATGTTGTTGATATAATACATGTGACAAACCGACAAATTAAAGTCGTCTTTCGAATGAAAACTTCTTATACGAACTCAAAATCAAACTGACTATTATTATCACATAATTAGTTTTACAGTCGATCTAACCACACTTAAGCTTGAATATCTATATAGTAAAAATTGTTATTGGTGAAAGAGGATCAACTCATATATATAAGCAACTAGATAAACCGCATTTACTTCTAGATGTAGACAAAAAGAGAATAAAAATCATTACATAAAGAATATTGAGGATAAGTGAATTGGTAACAAAGCATTATGTCTACAAGTGAATGGATTGGACGGTAGCTAATGGCAAAGGAAAGACGAGAGTGTGTATTTACAGCCGCCATAATAAAAAAAGTGGGTTTGATTTTATAAGTGGTCTGCGAATGCGCGTGCGATTACGGAAATGCCTAAAAGGTCAAACTTAATGGCTTTCAATTATTCATATATACATACACCAAGGAATCTTAATTCTTCTTTGGAATTTTTTTTATCTTTATACATATCTTCATTGCTAACATAATAATAATTAACCTTTTTGCTTTCAAACTAGCTAACAATTTACGATAATTTTAAAATGCACAACGAAATTGTTGAAAGGAAGGTATTACTGCAAAATAAGTAAGATATCAATCTATAACAGAAGTAATAATAATATTTTTTTAAAAACTTAAATTCTAGCAGTTTGAAAGAATATTTCTTTTTGTTAATGGATATCATAGTTTTATATTTTCTAAAGTGATATTATGCACTCTTTTCATAAAAAAGGAAACAAATTAGTAGTGTCTTAGTAATTTTTTTTAAATGTTTTGATGCTAAATCATATTTTAATGATATATATTCAATCATTTAAGTTAATATGAAGAAACCAAGAATTAAGCAGTTTTTGAGAGCAATGTTTTCTTATACTCCAAAGCATTTTACATGAATTTCGATGATAATGATACGTTGATATGTGGCAAATATACAATTAACCAAACCTTTGAAATAGTGGCAACTATTTTTAAGCTGCCTCTATAGGCATGGGTCTGAAAGTCTCAATCAGTGCCACATTAATGCATATATAACGAATTCACCAAATATGTTGGGAAGTGTGGTTAAAATTCATTAGTGCTAAACTGGTCAACGAGTGAGCCGCTGATGCCTGGTGGTGATATAATGAAGTTGAAAATATCATACTAACGTACATTGACAAATACATAATTTTTGCATCAAACGTATGTCCGAGATGACATAAAACCGCTAAACACGCTGAACAACTCGTATAAAACTTGGCCCAGTTAACCTGAATACCAATCTGATCTAGGTATGTCGTCTATAAAAACTATGTGTTTACTAATTACATTTAAAGACGACGTTGTCCAAAAAATAAAAAAGTAGTAATACTTACAGTTAAACTCATCAATTAATCTTCTAAGTGATCTAATACCTTTCATTCGAACCTAACAGAATCTCTAAGTCTAGTACCGTCCGACCTAAGATATATCATTCCTCGAGTACATGATCGTTGAACAGCTACTTAAAGGATCTTTCAAATTTGATCAGACTTCTCGTAACAGTCTATCGAAGATCAGATCTTCATCCACAATTCCCGACATAATATTTGAATTATTGCTAGATATATTAAGAAAGCTGTACTGGGCGAGTCTTGAACTTTATATCTGAAATAAATTTTACCAACGGTTATACATAAAAATTAAAATTTAAGGTTTTTATTCAATAATTTTGCCTTGATGCAGTGCAATAAATTAAATGGGCCATACATATAAATATTTTTATGAGTAGTCTAATTCTTTCGTTCTACTTTTGTTAAAATTTAACAACTCTAACAGAACTGAAGACAGAAAGTTTCTAAAGTGAGCTAATGATTCCAAATTAGTAACAATATCTTAAAAGAAGGTAAAAAATCTGGCAAGTCTGGTAGAATCTGTTAAAATTGCAGGTCGTACAAAACTTTAACAGAAGGAAGCAGCAAAGGATTATAAGATTTTTGTTATAAATTAAATTAACTTAATTATAATCGTATTTAAGATGATGCCAAAGATAGTAGTATAAGCTATAGACTAGCATGGTGGTGAAGTTAAGAGAGTTGGTTATGTAGACGTTGACGTGTAGTATTCATAATCATTGCAAGCAATTTTATTTTTTTCTATAATTTAAGAACTATTCAAATCGTATACATATTATTTTATGGTGAAACATGAAATTGTATATAGATTGCTAATTAATATATGAAGAAAAATATAATAGAGGAAATGGAATATGTACTTGAATCGGTTTGATCTATAATGGAACAAAAGTGAAAAGCCAAACTAGTACTAGCTAGTAGTACTAGTATTGTATTATCATCGAATAAAATTGGAAATCGAGTCTCACTGAATTCACATGTTCAACAACTATTGAGTTCAGATAGCTAGCTAGTGGTTATAAATTTGAGTATTAATATGAGTTTAGAATAATTAAGAAACCCCCCGATTATTGAAAAAAAATGAATTAATTAATAGCGACAGCAACCACTATGACTAAGAAATAAAGATACTTAATGATATAATACACGATTAGAGAGGTTCTCAAACTCTATATAACCCTACATTGGAACACATAGAGAGACACACCAATAATTAATTAAGTTGAAAAAGATAGTAAGAAAGAAGAGAGAGAGCAATGGCCAGTGCGAAGCCCTTCTGCCTCTTCGGCTTCTTTTGTCTGTTATTACAGTTATTCTCCATCTTCCATATCGGTAAATACATTCTTCCCTGATCCAATCACATTATGCCATGTGTCTCCGTGCCTCACTTGTTTAATTTTCCACCGTTAAATTTCAACAAATATCAACATTTATTTAAAATTTTAGTAATCGCTAGTAAACACACATCTAAATAAAGTATATATTCTATAACCTGATAAAAAAATTTGTAGGAAATGGGGAATTGGAGATGAACTATTACAGAGAAAGTTGTCCAAAAGCGGAAGAGATAATAAGACAACAGGTGGAGACGCTTTACTACAAACACGGCAACACAGCCGTATCTTGGCTCCGTAATCTCTTCCATGACTGTGTCGTCAAGGTAAATTAATTAACTCTTTTAGTTTTACATATTCACCAAAAGTAATACGACATAAATGTTCGTGTGTGTTTTTATTTTTATTTTGTAGTCGTGTGATGCGTCGCTGCTGCTAGAGACAGCGAGAGGTGTGGAATCTGAGCAGAAATCGACGAGGAGTTTCGGTATGAGAAACTTTAAGTACGTTAAGATTATCAAAGACGCACTCGAGAAAGAGTGTCCTTCCACAGTCTCTTGCGCTGATATTGTCGCTCTCTCTGCTAGAGACGGTATTGTCATGGTGCGTTTAGGCAATATTTTACATGCATTTTAAGATTCATTTTACCTAGTTGGTAATTTTTTTGGTTAATTAATTTTTGGTGAAATTAATAGTTGAAAGGGCCAAAGATAGAGATGATAAAGACAGGAAGAAGAGATAGCAGAGGGAGCTACTTGGGAGATGTTGAGACTCTAATCCCTAACCACAATGACTCTCTCTCCTCTGTTCTCTCCACCTTTGACTCAATTGGCATCGATGTCGAAGCCACCGTCGCTCTCTTAGGTAACATCTTAATTTTAAAGACATAGATCACTAGATTTGAACCGGGCATGGTAACACTTAAGTAGGATGGCATTTCTGTTTTAGTTCAAGATTTTTTTCAGATAGAGAAGAGTTTTACTGAATTAAAACCAAATTTATCCGGTTGAGTGTGGTTCGATGTCAGAAAAATGTTTTGGTTGTCTGAGATTAGTTAAATAAAAAATTAATTTTTATTAATGGTATATCTAGTGAATATACAAAATCGATCATTATAAACGAATTTTGTTTAGCTATTGGGTTTGGTATTGATTCGGTTTGGAGAAAATGTCCAATGATAGAGACGGAAGTAAAAATATATGTCAGAGAAATTTTCTTATAGGATTTCCTTAAATAAGAATGATATTGTTATTGATCAGTCAATTTGTATTATCGTAGGTGCTCACTCAGTGGGTAGGGTCCACTGCGTTAACCTAGTGCACCGGCTATACCCAACGATTGACCCGACTCTCGACCCAAGTTACGCCCTTTACTTAAAAAAACGTTGCCCAACTCCTACACCGGACCCGAACGCCGTCTTGTACTCCCGCAACGATCGAGAGACCCCGATGGTTGTGGACAACATGTATTACAAGAATATCATGGCCCATAAGGGGCTTCTTGTCATCGATGATGAGCTAGCCACCGATCCAAGGACCGCACCGTTTGTGGCCAAGATGGCTGCCGACAATGGTTACTTCCATGAGCAGTTCTCACGTGGCGTCAGGCTCTTGTCCGAGACCAACCCGCTCACCGGAGACCAAGGGGAGATCAGGAAGGATTGTCGTTATGTGAACTAATATTGATTGTAATGTTTTTGAAAAGAAATAATAATATATATGTATGAGAATGTATGTATGTAAATGTTTTGGATTCAATAAGAAGAAATACCAAAACCGTTGTGGATTGAGATATGTTTGAATCGTCCCAAGGTTTCTATGGGATTTTTATATTTTTGTCATTTGTTGGTATATTCGTGAGTGATTTCGTTACAACTAGATCCGGACTTATTCGAATTCTTAGTTCTAAGTTCTAATAGTACCAAACACATGTAAAGCACAACGGTTAGATTTAAAATCATCTAAATCTAGATCATAAAACTATATATGATACATAAATCCAAAACTTTATCACTTTTTTTTGTCTACAATGTCAAGCCTTTTTAGTTTATGTTTATAAAAAGAAATAGAGATCAACTTCGGGGAAATTAATTAGCTAATGTCATCAACTTGTTGACTCCAAGCCAAATCATGATCGTATTTTTTTAGTTGTGACTCGCGAGATGCCAACGAGTTGGCACTACAAAAAAAGGTTAGTTACATAAATTAATTTGTGTCAAAAATTCAAATGATACAACAATTATAATTTAATATCAGTTACAATAATCTATGCCATTATTGATTTGTGTGGCATCCGTTCATTAAAATTGATGTAAATCTAGATCTATTTGCATCACTTCACAATATTGATATAAATGTATAAATTTACATCATTTAAAAAATGATACAAAATTTAAATTAATAACAATTGATGCTAATTAAAAACTAAACATCGGTTGTAAAAAGTGATGTAACTATTTACTCAATTTGTCAATGTCATACATCGCTTCCACTAGAAAAACATACTTCATAATTTTCTTATATAGTGATCTTGGTGTTTTTCATAGTGTCAAAAAGTGTAAAGCTTAATAAGCAACTATTATCAGAAACGAAATTTATAATTTGCTTCATATTAGTTAATAAAACTAAACAATATTTGTTTCTTAAAAATTAATATAATACTATTTCATTAATTTTAATAATCAACTATTTATAGTTGATATAAACACTTAACATCACTTAATATAATTGTTGCAAATATTAACGTGATTTTGATATATTGATGCAAATATTAACATCATTTGTATTAACTGATGCAAAATTAACATTTTTTTTACAATTGATGCATATTGACATCGATTACAATAATGGATGCAAATAATTATTTCAACCGATGCAAAATATTTACATCACCACTTCAAAAATCATTTTTATAAATAATGTAAAACTCATTTACATCAATTATAATTGATACAATATATAAAATAAATGGCACAAAACATTTTTTTGTAGTGTGAATACTTTTCCATGTGTCTCCATTGACTCTTTTTACGATAATCTCCATTATTATAAGAGCTTTTGATAATTGGTTTCTTTTTAATCATCGACGAATAATTTGGTCAGTCTCGTCTATAGGTAAAGAACAATATAGTAACAATAGTTTAAATAGTCTCCTTAGAAACAGAAGGAAAAGTTTGGTTTAACAGATATAGGTAAAGTTTGTTTCCTCTAAAAATATGTATTGTTGCCTTCATGGTTACAAACCACACCCTTTTAGGTATGTTCAGGTCTGCCACAGGCTCTTCTCTGTCAGCAAACATACGAGTACGGAACAATTTCGTCGTAATACGTGCTAATCTTGCTGTAAGTACCAAGAATTATACAAGAATCATGTGTTACCAATCAGCCTAGAAAAATATCTAATGGTTGGACTTTCTGCTCATATAGATTGTTCTCCCACTTAGTTTTAATACTCGCTCTTCGAAAGAGAGCTTCTAGAGTAAGGGCTGGAGGAAGAACATCGATAACGTCTTGTACAAACTCAGCTTGAGCAATCCCATATACGATGTCTCTCAAACAAAGATCAACATATTTCTGAATGTGAAAGTATATAAAGAACAAAGCATAAAGAAGACAACGACTTAACACCACAAAAATATATTTAAAATCAGCCACAAATCATTATTTCTTTTTTTTTTCTCTCATATTATTAATCACATAACACTTATTAATTTTTTTATCAAATTAAAATTCAATATCTGAATCAAATCCACGATTTCATATTTAGATTTCACTAAAATCTGAAATCCCTTTGGTATAAGAGTCTTTTTACAATCTTCATTTGGTTATTATTTTTGGACAACTGGATTCAATAAGAATAAATACCAAAACCTTTATGGATTGAGATATGTTTGAATGTCCCAAAGTTTTGATGGGATTTTTATATTTTGTCATTTGTTGGTATTTTTGTGAGTGATTTCGATATAACTACCGATCCAGACTTGTTCGAATTTTAGTTCTAATTAAGTTCGAGTAGTACCAAAGATATGTAAAGCAAAATGGTTAGATTTAAAATCATATAAAACTAGATCATAAAACTATATGATACATGAATCCAAACTTCTTAACTTTATTTTTGTATACAACGTCAAGCTTTTTCTAGTTTATGTTTATAGAAAAAATAGAGATCAACTTCGGGGAATTTAATCAGCTAATTAATGTTATCAACTTGTTGGCTCCAAGCCAAATCATATCGTGTTTCTTTAGTTGTGACTTGTGAGATGCCAAACGAGTTGGGTACTCCATGACTCTTTTTATAATCATTTCCATTCTTATAAGAGCTTTTGATAATTGGTTTCGTTTTAATTATCAACGAATAAATTTTAGCTCAGTCTCGTTTGGTGTCTAATTTATAGACCTAATTATTTGTATCGAAAGAAAATGACAAATATTATAATATACTGAAGTGATATCCTCTGAGGATTCTAATTTGTCTTTGGCATTAAATTCTCATAGAACAACCAAACTCCCAGCACATTTGCAAGACTATTCTACGAATAATACTTTATTTTCTACTCTTTATCCTAAATATGTCTATATCTCTTATAATAAACTAAGATTGTCTTTCTACTCTTTTATTCAGAATATTACTCTTACTCTTGAACTCCATACTTATTCTGAAGCTAAGAAATTTTTAGTATGGTGTGATGCTATGAGTAAATAGATTGGAGCCATGGAAAGGACTAGTACTTGGTTGGTATTTGGTTAATTCTTGAAAATTATAACCTAACTCTGATACCATTTTAAAGAAAATCTAAATAAATGGTTTCCATCTCATTAGCCGTAAAATTTGTTACAGACCTTAGTTTATATACAAGCTAATAACTAAATAATTTGATTATAGTAAAACGGATAAAGAAAACCGGATCATTGAATCTAAAAATATGATATATATAGTACCAACTACCAAGATATAGATCTTGACCTCTATAATGAACTCATGTATATTCAAACCAATATATTGAAGTCAAATCACATGCAAAGTAAACTCACGGAGTCAAAGTAATCACTAGTTTAGTCAAATTATTGCAATGGATCTTATGCAATTAATATAATACGATGGATTATAATAAAAAAATCTTGATTAATCTTGAATAATATATTTCTGTTTTAAAATATAAAATATTTAAAGTAAAAGCACGTATATTTAAATAAATTATTTTTTCAAAAATTATTTATATTTAGTTAAAAATTTTCAACCAGTCATAAAAAAATTAAGAATAGAAGTGATCAAATACATTTAAAATTTGCATAAAAATTTGAAAAATATCTTATAATATAAAAAAGTAAAAAAAAAAATCTTATATTTTGAAGTAGAGAAAATATATTATTAATATACACTAAACAAATTTCTTTTTTGATAAATAGAGGATGCAAGTTCATAGAGGATTACACTGTTAAACAAACTATCTTTCTTTGACCAAAAAAAAGAAAAAACTTTCTTTCTTTGATGAACTGAATACATTTCAAAATCACTTCTTGTAAAAATTATTTTCCTTTTCTTTTTTTTTTTTTTTTCTGGACGAATTGTTTGGTCTTTTGATATGACTTTTAAAAGAAACAAAGAAATATGGGGAGATTATATGATTGGGCTTTTTATGTTTGATATAATAAACTCAAACACTACTTAGCTAAATACAACTTGGGCCTAGAGGCACTTTGTTTCCCTTCATATTATTACATATAAATTTTTTTTAATTTGATTGCAGTCTTAAGTTTAATTTGCATACTTCCTTCGTATGATACAAAATGCTACTCCCATGATTACGAAACCCAAAATTTTACCCAAGGTAAACTACAAATTTTTGAAAATCGACAAAAGCCGGTGACCAAAGAGACTTGTCAATGACATTACTACATATTTATGTTTTTAAACATGATCAAATCATACATATCATTCGTGATTATTTTTTCTCTTCACATATCACGTCTCTTTATCCAAATTAGTGGAGAATTATTTATCCTTTTAAACTAAGGAATATATAGAAAGTAACCATATAATGAAAAAGATTTAACAAACTAATCTTAATCCATAGTGTTTTGTTAAAAATGATAACAAAATTACAAATAAAATCTTTGTCTTTTCTTATTTTTCTCTCTTTGATTTCTCTATCTTCCTTTACTTTTATTTTTGCATCCACCATACTTTTTTCTTAGTGTCGTTTGTTATTCCGATCAAGTCTCTTATCACCGTCATCGGTGCCCTCTTTTTATGCCCAACATTTTTTTTCACCATCACCACTCTTCCAATCTAATCTCTTATCATCGCCACCATCGTCATCACCGTTATCTCATCCATCCCAACATCTCCTTTCACCATTACCATTCGTGAATTCTATGTCAATCGCTCTTCATATATTAATGAGTTTTATCTCCCTCCAATTGCAGAAGATTTATCTTTTTTTTTTTTTATTTCACTGGATCTCAATCTCTCTTGTAATCTACGTCGTCATTTTTTTTCTAGTATTCGTTATTTTTTTTTGTAACACGCTACTTCTTCGAATTACACATGATAGCAGAATATCTCTCTTTAACACGGTACTTTCTCGTATTACATGTTATTTATTATAATCACATGCTATTTCTTTCAAAACATGTTATTCAATTTAATATAACATATTATATTTTTATAAATAACATGTTATTCAATTTAATATAACACATAAATTTTATATATTACATGTTATTTTTCAAAATCGAAAAATACTTTTTCGTGTTTTCACTGAATCTTTTTTCTCATTCTCTCCAATTCCAAAATAGATAAAAAAAAAAGTGATTTTGCCAATTCACTCTATCTAAAATATAGATTCATACCTATTTTCTAATATAAAAAAATTCATGACTATTTTCTTAATTGTTTTGTAGTCAAAGGCTACTTACTAATATTATCCTTCAAACTATGTGTAATAATTAAATTTTGAATTATCCCAAAAAAAAAAAATTGAAGTCAATTGTGTAATAGAAGTAAATAGTATGAAATATAAAAGGAAATGTTATTAATGAAATAATATGTGTAATTTATTTATTTATTTATTTTGTCCACATCTGTATACATGTTTTTGTCTTTTGTCTGAATCTCCCGTCCGGAACACAGATCTCCGTTTCTTATAGAATCTCCGACTCGTTTCTTTGCTGCAACGGATCTCACAGATTTCGGATCGGAGGTATGAGCAGTGAAGGTTCCGCCGGAAAGGTACGTCTCCGCATTTGTAATTTTCGATGAAATCGAGTTTTGAGTTTACCAATCACGCTCCTCTCTTCCTTGATCCATAATTGGTTTTTTTTATGGTCCAAATCTCGGTTTATTATAGTTAGATCTACTAGAGCTGAACAAAATTTTATTGAAGAAGATTAACAATTTCGCTGTTGCTTGTTGTATTGTCTTGATCTTGATATGATCCTTCCGCATGCATTGTTTATTCTGAACATGATCTGGAATTTACAGAGGATTTCAAATCGTAGTCATGGATTAGTGTCAAAGTGTTAATATTTGCTGGGGAATTCAGATAAAACAAATGCCCAATTCGCTGTGATAGATTTCACATTTGTACATGCTAATAATGTGTATCAATTGCTCGTTTGGTTTCCCTCAGAAAGATGATCAAGAAAACAAAAGCTTTGCCCTTTGAATCACTGATAGTGCTGGTTTCGTTAGGCTCTCTTACATGCTATCATCATAAATCTCACTTTTGCATACATTGTTGTGAAACTTACAGGCGGCTGTTGAAGCCAAAGGATTGAACCCAGGATTGATAGTGTTGCTTGTTGTTGGAGGTCTGCTTGTGACATTCCTGCTAGCCAATTACGTGATGTACATGTATGCTCAGAAGAATCTACCCCCAAAGAAGAAGAAACCCATCTCCAAAAAGAAGCTCAAGCGTGAGAAGCTGAAGCAAGGAGTCCCCGTGCCCGGTGAATAGGTTCCAACTTCTTTCCCTCACTTCTTCAACCGTCGGTACCAGTTTTCTTTTTTCTTGTAATGACAATGTCAATTAGACTTTTGTATGGAGAATAGAAATGACCCCTCTTTTGTTTTGGTTAGACTTCAAAATTTGAATCTCAGCTTTTGTTTCCCTTCACATATTTGATCGCAGTTGTAGAGTCTCTCATGATCACTTAGCTCCAATATATTGTCGGCTTTCTAGTTCCAAAAGTTTTGCTCGAAAATTTGTTAGGCTATACCAATCCGGTTCCCGTTATACAGGGGACTTCTTTATACAGGTCAATGTTAGGCCTTACGGATTGTGAAACAATTGAACATTTCAGGCCATATCAAAACAAGTGCGTAACAATAAAGATATACATATGTTCGTTTTCGAGAAAAAATAAAGACACGACAAATTACATCCAGATAAGGTTTTATTCCAAAAAAAAAGTAAGCAAAAGACAATATCATGCTTCGTGTTCCACACAAGACACTTGTTTCACCAACGTGTATACAATAATACAAGTGCTACTTAGACCACTCGACTCAAAGCAAGCTTCATTTACGACCCATGGTTTGCTCTCTGGGTGGCATCACGACCACGGTGGACTGAGCACTGAAACCTGGGTGAAGAACCTTCCTGCGGAGCTCACGTCCTTCTTGGCAAAGGGCACATGTATGGCAAAGGACATGTGTCACAAAGTCGCAAGTTGTCTCCAAGTGTTCCCTTTGCATCTCGTCCTCTATGCAGCTACCGCAGCAACCACACGACCTGTTCATAGCCTCAAAACTTCCCTGTTTTTACCCAAAAGAAAACAAAAGATAGGGTCAGGAGATGGAATTTTTCCTTCGATACAAACTACAGAATGAAAATGGGGAGAAAAATAAAATTGTGAAACGAGACTATCGTAATGGACATCCCCAAGCGCTCGAGAGCCTATGAGTCCTAAACACTAGTGAATTGGGTGGAACCAAACTACAATCTCTTGGGGTTAAGCCCCTACTTATCATCCTCCAAGCAATCAAGACGAGAGATAAAGACAAAAAGTTGATCAATATCCTCTTAGAGTGCTCCCAAATTAACTTCTCTATTTCCAATGAAGGAACCATATATCATTACCTCAAGGTTAAACTTTCGGCGAATCGCAGAACGGCTGGAATAAGAGAACCATGGAGCAAGACAGTTCCAGCCAAACAAAGAATTACCAACAAAGTACAATCCCAAATAAGTTAAGCAGTGGTTTGAAAAAGTTCCCGGAGCAGACCCAAGCCTCTCTGCATTAGTTCCATACAACACACATGGAGCCACACTTCCAAGGAGACCTAGAAAGAAAAAAACAATTACCTCATCACTAAAGAGTTTCATCAAACACATAACAAACATTTTTAAATCCGAATTATATATCTCATCTTGACCCATTAATCTCTGAACTTAATCAGATCTAAAGATTGAATTTTTCAACAACCCCACCAAGTCCAGGAAACAAATTACAATCAGAAATCACTAGATAGCTTCCAATTCAACCAATCAATCTCGACAAAATCAACATACCCATTACCCAAATTTCGAAACCAACCATTCAAAATCAAACAAAATACTCACAAACTTCGAGATCGCTGCTGCAAAATTCATCGTTTCGACCAAGACAGGTGAAAAGACCAGAATTCCACTGGTTCCTCCTGATCGGCTCGCCAATCACGCTACCATGGCTCACGGGCAATCCATCCGCCGTCCAACCGTATCCCTCCGCCGCATGAGGAGGCACAAGCGACGCCGTTTTAGCATCCCCTTTCGAGCAGATCTTGTTGTCGTTCTCTTTCTCCTGCAAGAGAGGGCTCGATTCCACATGTTCGTCGCCTCGTTGAGCTTCGCGGCTATCTTCTCCCGCCATCATTGTGCTAGAAAATTAACGCAAGATCAATCTGGACAAAGACGATCTCTTTGATCTGAAAGGAAGAATGTAGAAGAAAAGGTTTGAGAAGAAGAAAGAGAGAGACTTTAACCAATTTATTGGGCGTCCCGTACGCGTTAAGATAGATAAGTCAAAAGACACCACCTTCATCGCCATTTTCTTAACAATTAATTTCGTTTTGGGAAATATTTTTAGCTCATCAAGATCTGGGCCTACTAAAGGCCCATAATTACTTATTCTTGTAAGCTTAATAAGTGGCGATAATTAAATAACTTTAGTAGGTAGAGAAAGCAATAATCTTATACTACATCGTAAAAAATATCTGTATGAGCGATCTAGGATTCTTAAAACACGAATCTATTAGCATAACGCAAGAAATGAATCTATAAATGACCTTTTTTTTATAAGTATGTAAGTGTACGAACGAAACTGTTCCCTTTGTTTAATTACAATGTCATAGATACGACAATTGAAAAATATTATTACATGGTCAGGGAACCACAAGATTCTCTACGATAAAGAAAGCTTTTAAAGCTCTAAATTTCAGCGAAACTTCCCAAAGTAAATTCAACAAAGAATATAGTATTCGTTTCAATATAAAATTTCTCGAAAAAATACAAGAAAAAATGTAAACCCATCACGTAAATCCCAACCTGCGGTTCAGTCGATGACTCATCTCGGGAACGAGTTTCTCTCCGATTCTCGCTGGCTCCGAGTTACAGCGCGTGAGGATCACACATTGTGTTCGTGGAGACCCCAAAACGCTCCGTTTTGGTTCTTCACTCGCAGCTGATTCTCTTCTTGAATCATCCAGTCTCTCTGTTGTTTCTGTAACGACGCTCGTCGTTGATTCTCCTGAAACCAATACATTTTCCGGTGAGGCGTGTCGTCGGAAAGGATCTTCCTTTGTCTCACTGCCCTGTTCTTGATCTTCAAAGAAGCTATTAGCTAATGAAGGAGATCTATATGGTGCAGATCTGCATCGAGTTAGTAAAAAAGCGTTTCTTGGTGGTGTAGCTGTTAAAGATTTACATGAACTTGCTTCTTCTTCTTCTTGGTTTTCGTCTTTTCGAGTCTCCTCTGTTTCTTCTGGCTCCACCGTGGAGCGGCCAAAGATAGGCTCACTTCTAGACGAACTTGATCTCTTCTCTGATTTTCTTGAGAAACTAACATTAGAAAACGATTTCCATTTGCGCCACACAGGGCTAAAACAAGTCGGTTTGGTTTTTCCGGTGAAAGGATGACAGGAAAAAGCGTTCTTGACCCACCCGCACCGACGTCCCCGGCGGCTTTGACCCGTTGCACCTCCGGAGACTCGACTAGTCCCGGGTTTGGGTTTCTTTGACCGGTTTATCCTAACTTGACCCATGCAAGTGACTTTAGGTGAAGTTGGTTCTTGTGTCTCCCCCGCAGCCGCCGCGTTTTTCCGCCGGAAAAAGATAGGTCTTCTTGAACGAGAACGGCTTCTGCTTCTGCTTTTGGTCCTCAGGAACCGCATGAGTAGAGGCGGGTTTTCGGTTCGACCCGGACTCGAAACGGGTCTTGAAGAAGAAAACCTCATCTTTTTTGTCTAAAGTTTTTTTAGTACTGCAACTTTTGAAGCTTTCACTCTTTTTTTGGTTCCTCCGGTCCCTCCCTATATGATTCAGATCGAAGACTGCGTTTTTATTATTTTATGTTTTGTTATGTTCACACGTGGGGTTCAGAAAATTTGACGGCCGAGATCTTTTCTATAAGAGGAAATCGGCGGTTCTACTTGGCTAATCCTTTTTACAAGAAAAGTTTTATATTTGTACTTTTTGTCTGTATGCTCTCCAGTTGTTTGCTGAGAGCTTAGGATCTCTTGCTGGATTCTCTTTTCGGGACATCTTGCTTTTTGTTTGAAGCTATATAGTTAATAAATCTAAAAAACTTTAAAGTAAAATAACGAGAACTTGAGTCAAAAAAAGAAAAAGTAATAAAGAGTACTACTGCATTGGTATATTTCATAATGAAACTATCAGATACATGGTCATTTTATAGACTGATAATGAGAAGAAACTTGACATTTGTATGTATATTTTTTACTAAAATATATCAGCATAACTCATTAACTTGCTTCAGATTTAACTATGAAAACCACACAAAACTAGGACGCGCAAAAAAAAAAAAAAAACAGAATACATGAAGGTTTAAATTGCTTCCACTAAAATCTGAGTTTCGGCTTCGTATATGATACGGCAATAACTTTGGCACCAACTAATTTGCATATCACATGTTAATATCTCTTTTAGTTCTTTTCTTTTTTGAAAAACAAAAAAACAAATTCTTGGCTCTAAATGTTTTTGGTCTCTAACTACTAGTGCTTCTCTACTTGTCAAGTATATTGGTATTGTGCTAATTACTTAAAAACTAAAAGACTACCGAAAATCTCCTTATGGATGTCTACGCTGTCTGCTTACAACTTATTTTCTCAGTTTATCTATGATATCTTGATGTTTGGTTGTTTTTTTCTTCCATTTTAGTTGTTGTTTCATTATATTGAAAAGCTTTGTAATGTCTTTATATGATATGGATCTTATGAGCGAGGCAAGATCCATGATGTTTGATCTTAGAATCATATGATTTTAGATTACACTTAAGAGATTCCTAGGGTATTGCTGATCGTAAAATGATATTTCGTTTGAAATGAAAAATAAGAACCATCATCTCAATGAAATTGAAATTATGATAAGAACTGCTTTATTTATCTTTGAGTTGAAAGTTTTGTTGAAGAGAAGCAATAAACTATCCCAAAAGCAGGCATTTGCTAGCAATGCTTTCATAATATAAAATATAAATTACATGCGCTAATACATTCATCGACAAATTGATTTGTACGTATTTGGAAACCATGAACTTTATAACCATGCAAGAGCCTACTGCGGATAGATCACATGTTTGATAAAACAAAAAAAAATCAAACAATCAAACTGCATTTAAGAAAAGCCTATGACTCTAGGTTCAAGTAAAGAGACTATATGAGATATTTGAAATACAATTGGACTTTCAGAAATTAGAGACCTTGATCACCAATCAAGAAAGCCAAAATATGACCATGAATCATATGGAATCCAGCAACGTGATCCATTGAAAACTTTAGTTTTAAGGCTTTTAACAATTTTCTAAGAATCCACAGAAAGCTATAGCTCCATTTGACTGTCCACAAATTATTGTTCCTTAGGACTATATCTCGAGTCCAAGCAATCGAAATGGATCCAGCTTTGAAAAATAACAATCAGAGTATAACTTTAAGAATAGTACTTTAGACCACCTCCAATGGAGGTTCTAAGAAGGGTTCTTAGCCAAAAAATTATGCAAAAATAAATTATAATTGCCCAAAATCGTTAGAACCGGTTCATAATTTGGGATTTTTAGAACCTACAAGAGCCGCATACGTGTATGTTTTTTATTGGCCAAGGACTGTGTAAACAAGAAAAAAAATGTGTTATGCGACTCTCTCTCATTGGCAACAATCTCTCTCTTTCTCTTCTCTCTCCGATAGCGAAGATGGAAGAGATTGCTCTCAGTCGAACCAATCTCCGACAGATTTGATTTCATCCCCATAGGTATTCCCGGTTTCAGCGTCGATACTTACTCATAATCTTTCAAACTCCACGGATCCGAAACCCTAACTCGCGTAATCGAGAAATTCAAATCTCTAGATTCACCAATCGATTGTTTAGTCTTCGATTTGTTTCTTCCTTAGAGACTTGAAGTTGCTAGATCGATTCACCACAGATTCACCAATTATAATATTTATGTGCTATTGTTGTGTTGAAACTGGAATTTGATGTTTTTGGCTTTGTGTTGGATTGTTGTTTTGATTAGGATTGTGAAAATGGTGAGTTTGTTGATGTTTTTGGCTACGGGGCGAGTCTAAGAAGGAAATGAAGAAGCTCCAGAAGAAACACGCCATAGATATGGGTCTTCTCTGTCCATCTCCTCCCTCTCCGAATTGTCGTCTTTTCAGGTAACTAACTTATCTTTTGTGACATTCATTTACTCGCTCGCTCTAGTGGGTATGTGTGTGTGCTTTGTTCGTCGAAGTTGCATGCTATAGCTATTTCTCATTCTTTTCAATGCTTTCATTATTATCAGTTCTTAGTTTTGGAATCAGAAGTTGCATGCTATAGCTATTTCTCATTCTCTTCCTTGGATAATTACCATCTGTTTCTTCTGATTGTGAATGACCAGGTTGAATTTAAGTCGAGAAAGTCTTATCTTTTTGTCTTTGATTTGCAGATTGCGGTACTTACAAGGTAAAAAAAACAAAGCTTTGTTCTTGTGTTTTGTCCCAATCAAAGAAGCGGTGGGTACGAACATTCTGTCAAAACGATGGTTTGTGTCTTTGGACATTGTTTCCAAGGCTTAACTTTAAAGATTGCAGGGTGTAAAGCTGCTTCAGCTCAAGGTAAAGCTGCTTGTTAGCTGCTGATTAGGACTGTCTACATCATACTTATTGACTGCTATTGTGTATGCTCTATGTGATCAATGCTTGGTAGTATTTGTTTATTTGGTTAGTCAAATGTGTCTTATGTTTTAAACCTTCATCCTCACTTACAAATGATTGCATAGCAGCCATGGCTTTAATAGTGTGAGTAAAGGAAACATAAACTTTCCCGAGGCTCGTTCATAAACAGATTACCAAGTGTGTGCACAACGGCAAGCGGCAAGATAGCCGCTAGCTATCAAGGCAAACATATCAAAGTGATGAGCACACTACACTTCTCTCCATCTTGTGTTCTTGTACCAACACTATTTTTTCCCTATATACAACACTTGTTATTGTATTACAAAGACACAACACTTCTTGTATTTCTTTATCATCTCTTCTTTTTTCTCAAAAACACTTCTTGTATTTTTTTATCAAGTTAGAACAAAATATTCAAAATATTAATTATTTATTTTTAAGAACCCCATCTACCATTAAAAAAAAAAAAATTAAAATCTCTATAAAAAATTCTTGATGTAAAATTTACTGGAGATGATCTTATTCTCGATTTTAAGATCCTTTGACAAAACCTCCTTTTCGTTAGGAGAGCGTATTAATTTCCAAGTGTTTGTTTAGTTAGTGGGGTTTCCGTAAATTTATTTAGAGTGTCTTATCTATTTATTAATAGCTCAATTAATTTATCTATAGTTATATTCTATATTTCTATATCTAATATCAATTTATATATTTACTTTTAAGACCAAAACTGTTAAATGATATGACGTTGCATAGTTTCTTATTTTATTTTTTCATCACTCTTACGATTTCACCTTTCAAGACTAAACTCTCTACATTAGGTACTCTCAAGAGTAAAGAAAATAGGTAGATAACATTGAAAATGCATTTGTAAAATAATAATTACAAATCAATGAATCTAGTACATATAGAACAATCTGTTACCGAATAAAATGACGTGATATCATATAATATAATAATATATTATTTGTTAAACCCCGCATAAAACCGATAACAATTTGAAAATGCATTTGTAATCTCACCCCAATGACTATTTTACCTGATAAAAGGTTAAAGTAAGTTACATAGTTAATGAAAACAATAAGGTTATATAAGTAGTTGATAATTTTAACCGTACCAATCTGGTTTACTATTCCATACATCCACCGCCAAAATCAATCCATGGCATTAAGATTCATTAGTAAGCAACGATTATTTTAATATACTTGTTATTATCAATAATTTTCTTTGATTTCCCAAATATGTTTCAGTTAATGTGTTTCAATCCCAACAACTGGTTGTTGCAAAAGACAACCAACACAAGCAATCATCAAACATAAAAATAATCTTACCGTAGCTCACCGGTTTCAATCACACACCAAAATTACAAACAATAACTACACAATTCTCATAAAGTTTTTATATATCACTAACTTCACACATTGTTTTCCCCAAAAATAAGAAAGGAACTCATTCAAGAAACCCTCTTCCTTAAACAGAAGGCAATGGGATCACTGGAGAGATCAAAGAAGAAAGCTCAAGTATGGAAGAAAGCTGCTATCCATTTCTCTCTTTGTTTTGTAATGGGTTTCTTCACTGGTTTTGCTCCTGCTGGTAAGGCCTCATTTTTCTCTAATTCAGAAACCACCCCCTCTACTTCTACAAAATCTCAGATTCCTCCCCAACCTTTTGAAAACTCTACCTACACACCCCATTCCCTCCTCAATATAACTTTGATCAATTCCCAAGGCCAAGCCCCTGCTCCTGTGGAGTCGCGAGAAGCCGAAGCAGAAACCATATCTCTCTCCGGGACAAAAGACGAGAACCAAGTTAAAGTGACACCAAGAGGGCTAGTAATTGTTGTAACTCCGGTAATAACGAAAGATCGCTACAAAAACGTTCTTCTTAGGAGAATGGCTAATACCTTGAGGCTAGTTCCGCCTCCGTTATTGTGGATAGTCGTGGAAAAACACTCGGATGCTGACGAAAAATCTTCCTCTACAATGTTAAGAAAGACTGGTATCATGTATAGACGTATAGTCTTCAAGGAAAATTTCACGAGCATGGAATCTGAGCTTGATCATCAGAGGAATTTAGCGTTGAGACACATTGAGCATCACAAATTAAGCGGGATAGTTCATTTCGCGGGACTAAACAACATATATGATCTTGATTTTTTCGACAAGATCAGAGATATCGAGTACGTAAACTAAACAACATTTTCTTTAATCATCAAAGTATAAAGAGTTTTAAAAAATGTTTTCTTCTTTTGCAGGGTATTCGGTACTTGGCCAATGGCATTGCTATCGGCTAATAGGAAACGAGTGATAGTAGAGGGGCCGGTTTGTGAATCTTCACAAGTATTGGGATGGCATTTGAGAAAAATTATTAATGAGACAGAGACAAAGCCTCCAATTCATATATCAAGCTTCGCTTTCAATAGTTCCATACTTTGGGACCCTGAGAGATGGGGTCGTCCTTCTTCTGTTGAAGGCACCAAACAGGTAACTTGACCTTCAAAATTTTATTTCTAAAAATTTGCTTGATGAATTTGAAAAACATAGAGTTTCGATGAAGATAAGTTAAATGTGGAAGGGGTCGGTAAGTTAGCACAACCTGGTCATTTAAGTGTTTGTTGCTAAATTGATGTCAAAAAAAAAAAAAAAAAGTGTTTAATGCTAAATTATTCTAACCAATTGATTCCGTTAAATCAGTAGATTAAATAGGCTTAATTATTAAACACATACATATAGCATTGTCTTGACCAAACGGCCCATGTCCATTCAACAGAAGGGTAGTTGCATCTTTCTCTCTTTCGTCCACAGTGAAGCTACCAAAACAAGCATATTTAAAATACAAACTACCCTTTCGGCCAATTAAAATCAAGAAAGTACATTTTTCCCAATAAACGCTTAATTGTAATTGGTAACGAGAAAGATTGTCTTTAAACACAGCATTGCATAGTCTGTATATAAATATTGTATTTCACATTTATTTTATTTTACGTAATATTTTTTCTACTATTGTTTTATCTTTGCATAGGATTCGATTAAATATGTGAAACAAGTAGTTTTGGAGGACGATACAAAGTTGAAGGGACTTCCGGCACAAGACTGTTCCAAGATTATGCTTTGGCGTCTCAATTTTCCCACAAGAACACGTTAAGCACCTGATTTGCTTTATTTTTATTCTAATCTCCTCCAAATTAGACCTTTTCCTTTTTTCGGATTTATACATTGT
Source organism: Turritis glabra (assembly GCA_900406565.1). NCBI lineage: Eukaryota > Viridiplantae > Streptophyta > Magnoliopsida > Brassicales > Brassicaceae > Turritis > Turritis glabra. The sequence goes on from OVBN01000025.1 coordinate 4,829,534, forward strand.
AAAAAAAGAAACATTTAATGAGAACAACAAGGAGAGAAAAAAAAGGATTTGAAAACAGAGTTTGAAGAAATTTTTGTCTATTAATTTATAGCCAAAACTGAAACTTTTTTCAAACGTGTTCTTGCAAAAAGAAATTCAAAATCCATTACACAAAGGGAAGATTAAAAAATTCCGTAATATGTATATGAGATAATATGGGATACACAATTTTTTCCATTATCTTCTATCGAGTTGATATACATGAATTTATAACGCTCATTTTGATCAAACTAATTTTGAAAATTTTCCATCAAAGAACTCGTAAATCTATCAGTTACTTGTGTCGAATGAGTTGGAATGTGATTGGTGATAATCATTCCATTTGTGATTTCATCATGGACGAAATAAAATAAACTACAATCAATGTGTTTCATACTTTTCTTGGGTTAATACTAATGTGAATCTCAATTTAGCTATCGTCGTTTATGGAAATTGATTGGAAATGATAAATTTCAAAAGACTCTTAACCAAAGTAATTCAGAGACAAAGGGAAATATAGCTTGGTATACTTTCTCAGCCGAAATTTATGAAACCGTGTGTTGTTTTAGTTGTTGGTTTGAACTTTCTAATCACATGTAATTGATTAAAATTTAAAGGATAATCTTATGTAATAATGAATATGAATCTTCCAAGCGAAGCAACCAGACATGCACGAGTGATAGGCCATGAACATCCTGACGAGTTCATAGGACATTGGTCCAATGGTTACGGTGTCCATATATTTTTCAAGTATGGAGTGCTAAAATGATTTAGATGAGCTCCTGAATAAAAGAACTCAAAGTACTTCTTCTTACTATGACCCGCTTTGTCAAATTTATTTTAGTTTAGCAAGGTATCAATTGGGTATCCATTTTACATGCAACATACAATCACATACTTAAAATAGAGTTTAGTGTACAATTTATATGCTAGAAATATATATATTTATATATTAATTATTTTAACTATAATTTGTAAGTCGCATGTACTAGCCGATATTCATAGGTAATCTATAATATATTCAAACAATTTGGTCATTAGATATGGGCTGGCAAGGTCAATAGCGTCAAATCAGCTTGTGCACATGGAATAATAGTCCTAGTAAAACTCTTTAAATGTAGAGTGAGGGACATGGACCGACCAAAATTTGGGATATCAATGTTCATCAATCTAGTTACATACTACGGCTATTATGTATTAAATAATAAATATGCAGGTTGCATTTAACTCCCGGTAACCCATTGCGGTGGCAACTGGGAATTCCTAGGATCCCCGAAAACAGAAAAACAGTAATGGCCACACCAACTATATTAACTATGAGTATACGAGATTTAAAACAAAAACAAAAACGTTACTCGATGAAACTTTTAGGTTTATTTTTCCTCCAAGCTAAATTTTAGGTTTTAGGAGTCCGCTTTTTGTTTTTCAACGGCAGTTACATGTGGTTGTTAGGTCAGTGGTAGTCTATTTTGACTTAGTAGTTTGACATTAGGAGGTCGACTCATCTTTTTCATTGGTGAGATGAAATGGTTTCTGAAAAGTGGACTTGGATTTGCACAAAATAAAACTGCAGCCTGCAGTTATATGATGTGATGATGCATGAAACATAGATTGTCTATACTCGGTGTACCAATAGTTCAAATGGTGATACTAGTTTACCAACTAAAAAAAAGTTTTCAAAATTACGATTTGGCAGGCCGGTCCAAAATGTCCAAATTTTATTTAATGCCCTAAGCATAACTAAAAATTGAGTCTTTTTGTTATTGTTAAAAAAAAAAATTCGCCCAACAAATAGTGTTTAACAATGTGAGGCCAAAAACGGTTGCTTATCCCGTTTGTCCTCTGGAATGGGCCTGCTATTTGGAACACCGTAATAAAGAAAAAACAACTTAACTTGATTAAGTATGTAGGAATAAAAAAAAGATCATGGATTTATAAGGTATAGGAATACCTTGATTACATAAAAAACAGTTTATGGCTATATGCGATAATAATATAATTCAAAGAAACTCTAGATAAAGGTTGTGAATGTGACGAGTAGAACCAGCGGTTTAAAAACGGTTTAATAACTATGTTATCATTCAACAATTTTTTGCAAAGTGCGGGGTAAAATATCTTTAGAATAAATTTATTAAAATATTAGTATTTGATCAAGTTTTTTCTATCCACCTACTGCGTTCTAACAATATCTAACTATAAGTGTTTCATATGTTTATCAAATATATACACATAAATACATATAATATACATAATTTTTATAACTCTAAAAATTTTGAAAACTCTAAAAATTTTGAAATAAATTCTATGTGTTAATTTTATCGAATAACATAATCCTATTTGGAAAAAATTATTTCGATCACTTGAAATATTACTAAAATTAGTTATAATTTGATAACTATTTTATCTGCACCATACTCACCATTAAACATTGTTCTGCACAACTTATTTTATACTAACCGCATTTATTCCGCATAATACGTTTTTTTTAATCGTATCATAAAAAAATTGCACCGTATTTCTATAATGTTTGTCCCGCACTATCCAAACCGCTAGAAAATATATAAAAGAAACTGTACTGAGGGATTAGGTGCATTTTTGGCCAGAAAGGTGGTATGGGAATTAAAATATGTACTATACAGAGAAAGGCATGCTTAAATCTTCATTTACTCAAATAATAAAAAGATAACTAGAAACAAAACATATATTACCGTTAGCAATTAAGTTGCAACCTGAGGCCAAACAATGGCACGTGACTCAGGCGCGTCAACAAGCGACGCCTCTCTTTCTCTTTTATCCTTTTTTTTTTTCTTTTCTTCTTGTTTCTATTTTACAAGGATCCTCTCGTTTCTTCAACTTGATGCAATTATCAGTCCCACGAAAATTGTATTCTTTCGAAGTAAAATATTTAAAGTAATAATGTCGAAGAAGGTTAATAGTCAAGGTGTTAAATTATTTTCCTACATATTTTAAATAAATTGTTTTGGTAGTGGATCTATAATGTTTTCGATAAATAGTAACAACGTTTAGAACACTACAAGAAATCTGCAGATTTCCTACAGAAAAAAATCGTAGGAATTTCGTAGGAAACAGACGTTTTCTACCATTTTCCTACGAAAAAAGTTCGTAGGAAATGTTCCGTAGGAAATTGAATTTGGTAGGAAATTCGTAGGAAATTTCCTACCAAACTTGTTCGTAGAAAATTTTGGTAGGAAATTTCGTAGGAAATAGAAAGGACATTTTTTCACCAGTTTCCTACCAAAGTTTCGTAGAAAATTCTTTCCTACGTTTTTCCTACCAAAAGTATCCTACAAATTTCCTACCAAATGTTTCCTACGATTTTTTAACGAAAAATATCCTACTATTGGTAGGAATTACACTTGTTTTCTTGTAGTGGAACGTCTATTGAATGTTTTTTTTGTTTCTAATAATACTCTTAACTTCTTAAGAGGGTCAATGCATACTAGCACGTTTCAAGCGCAAAACTGTAAGAAACTCACTGATTATTACTGTTGTAAATTACTCTTTGTTAATGAAGAGTTTTTGTTTATTTGTGTCGTCTTAGTGAGTTAGAATTAAAGAAAGAGGTTGACGTTACATTTCTTTGAGGCTTTGAATGGTGGTTTCATGTTAAACAATTATGGTTATGGAGTTAATGATAGTAACACATTAATAGTGTGAATTTTATTTTTACAATTTTAGGCGTATTTAACTTGATTATGCTATATTTGCGTTGGCATTAAAACTTCACTCCTCCAATCCTCAATCGATAAATCCGCATAACCTAATTTCACCTAATTTCTAAAGAGTATTTGCACTAATTAACATATATAACATGACAATTTTATAAAAAGGACAATAGAGTTTTTCTGTCCATTGAACAATATTGACATTTTGGATTTTCTATATATATTTGTTGCAAAACACGTTTTCTTTTTTTGCTCAACTTTTTTTGTTACTCTTTTTATAGCAATTATGATTTTTTTTATAAAAAGAATTTGAAATGTTCCCCATTGTAATTTACCAAATTAACTCATATATTAAGATTTTTGTTTACAAATCAACTTAATACAACATGTCTAATATTTTAATATTGGTATGGGTAACAAAATAGCAAAATTAAGATTTACCCGTGTTGTAGCGCTGCGTTAATGATATTTTAAATTTATATTAATGTTGATCCAAACTCATCCCACTATATAATTAAAGATATAAATTACAATACTAAAGTTTTTTTATTTTATAAAATATACTTAAAAATGTTAATAAAGATATAAATTACAATCTCAAGTCTCAACCGTTTCATGAAGAACGGTAATTTATATCAATCTGCAGATTTTAAAATATTATAAACCTTAATTTATAACCGAGAATCAAATTTCAAAATTTTCTTTAAAAAATTATTATTTCTAAATAACGAACATCACCTGACCTATCATTTATTTATTCATGGCCGGAAAAAGAAGGTAAATAAAATAAGGACTAAACTGATATAAAACAAAAAGTATCGGGGCGAAACCATGATTTCCCTATACTATTTTTTTCACAGTCTCTCTCTTTTCTCTTTCTGGATATTAAATGTGTAAACAAATAGACAGTTCACTGGAACCCAAGAAAAAAAAAAAAAAAAAGACTTGGGAAACGAGCAGACTCAGTGAGAGAACAACACTAGGGACAAAGAGAGAGGAAGAAGATGATGTCCGAAGCTCAATTGGTCTAAATCCTTCGTAGTTTAGCTCCTACAATCTTTAATTTTTTTCTTCATTTCATTTCGATCTCTCTCTGTTCTAAAAGCATTGCGGACCAAAAGAAGAAGCTAAAGCCACAGTGCAGGTAAAAAACATTGAACACCACCTCTCTCTCTCTCTCTCTCTTCTTTATCTGTTTGAAATACCTAAAATGGGGTTTTTATCTGTTTCTTAGAAGATTTTTTTTTTCGCTAATGGGTTCGAAAAACCTAAAATTTTCGTTCTTGTTTCTGGGTTTTTATCAGTTGTTTATGTGTTATTATGTTGCAGAAAGTGTAAATCTTTGCGGGTTTGGGTTTAATTGTTATGTTTACTCTCTTTTGGGTTGTTCTTCAAGTTGAAGAAGATTCAGCCAAAAAAAAAAATTAATAATATTTTGTAGGTAAAAAGCAAAGCGTTTATGTTGTTGTTAAAGAAATAGTTTTTCAAATTTTGATTTTTTCTTCTGAAGAAACGTTCTTATTTAGGTTTAAATTGAAATTTGTAACTTGGTTAGTTTCTTTTAAGATCTGTTGTCTATTTTGGGTAAGATCCACCTAATAAAACCAGAACCCACGTTAACTAAATGACAGGAATTAAAATTGTTATTTTCTTCCCCTTCAAAAGATTCCAAAATTTTTGAAGAGAAAACAAAACCAAAATTGATGACTTGACAACTAAAAAAGATTATGTGGAATATAATTGTACTTTCTTTGCTTGTAATTGGGTTTATCTTTGTGATTAGTTTGAAATCACATTGATTTAAATTTCTTTTCTTTTTGACTGTGAACAGTTTCTTTTATGTTTGTCTTGTTACCTTGGTTTGGTGCTAGTGGTAGTAGTTTCAAATGGAGTCTCTTTGAAGCTAATGTATTTGTATAGTTTAGTTTGTTAGGGTTTTGTTTTTTTTGTACACTTGCTTAAGCTTTGTACTTCCGTTGAGTTTGTTGTATATGCTTATGATAATCTTATGATACTGACTGGTGTTTGTTGCTTCTTTCTTACACACACAGTTTCTCTTCATGTTCTTTTTGTCAGGTTCTTCTTTAAAGGACCCAAAAGGGAGTGTTCTAAACTCTAATCCTAAGCAATGCAGACTCCAAAACCTAGGTGATAATCCTCACTCTTGTCCAAAGCTTTCTCTTTTCTATGCTTTTAGTGTCTTTGATGTGGTCATTGGGGATTTTTGGTTGTAGTTTTTGAAGTCTTGATTTGTTTCAATGGTTCTTGCCTCTTGGGGATGTATTTTAGTGGTTTTTGATTCGTCTTTTAATTGCTTCTGTTGTTGTATGCTTACGCGTTAGCCTTATTGTGATTATGATAGGCCGGGATCGTTGGAGGTGCCTCAGAAGAAATCTCCTGTAGCAACTCCTAAAACAGCTCGTAAGCTCAAGACTGCAGAATCCGATCCTGTTTCGTCTCCTAACCCGAAAATCAGGACACCGAAAACTCAAAGCCCAAAAGTAGTTGCTGATCGCCGTTCTCCAAGAACCCCTATAAATGAGGTACTAGTACCTTTGCACAATGCTTTGTAAATCAATGCCTATATGGTTCGACTCATACTTGTCTCAGTTGTCCACTTTTTGCAAGAACTAGTTTGTGTTGTTGTCTTTTCGAGAGCCCAAAACTCAATCATGGTGCTGCTAAGGTGTTTGAAGTTTGTCTATGTATTGTTTATTACAACAACTAATAAAACCTTGAAAGTTGTTGATTCACTAGTCTTTGCGATAACTGAAAGAGCAATGTACCATTTGTTATGTTTGTTAGTATTGTGGCTTGTTGCTTGATATGTGTATATGTGATTTGCGATTTGTGATATGTGATGCATCCGTTGCGTAATTGAGTTGTTTATATTCATTGTTGCTTCTGTATACAAGATTCAGAAGAAGCGGACAGGAAGAACACCTGAAGTGGCATCTCAGATATCTCAGCTGCAAGAGGAGCTAAAGAGGGCTAAGGAGCAACTAAGCGCTTCAGAAGCCTTGAAGAAGGAAGCTCAAGATGAAGCAGGGGAAACAAAGCAGCAGTTAATGGAGATCAATGCCTCTGAGGATTCCAGGATCGATGAGCTTCGTAAGCTCTCTCAAGAACGAGACAAAGCGTGGCAGTCTGAACTCGAAGCAATGCAGAGACAGCACGCCATGGATTCCGCTGCTCTATCTTCTACCATGAACGAGGTCCAGAAACTGAAAGCACAGCTGTCTGAATCTGAAAATGTTGAGAACTTAAGGATGGAACTCAACGAAACGTTGTCTCTTGTCGAGAAACTCAGAGGTGAGCTGTTTGATGCAAAGGAAGGGGAAGCTCGGGCGCATGAAATTGTGTCGGGAACTGAAAAGCAATTAGAGATAGCGAATTTGACGCTTGAGATGTTACGTTCAGATGGGATGAAGATGTCTGAAGCTTGTAATTCACTAACAACCGAGCTAGAGCAGTCCAAATCCGAGGTAAAGTCACTAGAGCAACTTGTGAGACAGCTTGAGGAAGATGATGAAGCTCGAGGGAACGCCAGCGGGGACTCATCATCAGTGGAAGAGCTCAAAGAAGAGATAAATGTTGCAAGGCAAGAGATTAGCCAATTGAAATCTGCAGTGGAAGTAACTGAGAGAAGATACCATGAAGAGTATATCCGGAGCACGTTGCAGATAAGAACTGCTTATGAACAAGTCGAGGTAGTAAAATCCGGATATGTGGAGAGAGAGGCCGAGTTGGGGGAAGAACTGAAGAGAACCAAAGCTGAAAGAGAGGCTTTGCATGAACGGTTGATGGACAAGGAAGCTAAGCTGAGGATACTCGTTGATGAAAACGAGTTACTGAACTTGAAAATCAAAGAACAAGAAGAAGTAAACTTAAACTTGGAGAGCAGTTTGAACCAGAAAGAGCCTGAGGATACGGGTGAACTCAAGAAGCTAGAATCTGATGTGATGGAGTTGAGAGCGAATCTGATGGACAAGGAGATGGAGCTGCAGAGCGTAATGTCGCAGAACGAGAGTCTCAGGAGCGAAATGGAGACAGCGCAGAGCGTGAAGAACAAGGCTATCGACGAGGCCTTAGCGAGGCTCGGGAGTTTGACAGAGGAAGCGGATAAGAGCGAGAAGAGAGCGGAAAATGCTACAGAACAGCTAGGGGCAGCACAAGTCACCAACACAGAATTAGAAGCTGAGCTGAGGAGACTCAAAGTTCAGTGTGATCAATGGAGGAAAGCAGCTGAAGCCGCAGCTACTATGCTTGCTGGTGGTAACAACAACAATAACAGTAACGGGAAGTACGTGGAGAGAACAGGATCATTAGAGAGTCCGTTGAGGAGGAGGAACGTGAACATGTCGCCTTATATGGATGAAACGGATGATGAATTGTCATCGCCAAAGAAGAAGAATGGGAGTATGCTGAAGAAGATTGGTGTGTTACTGAAGAAAAGTCAGAAGTGATCATTGAAGTTCAGGGAATAAAAAAACCACCATTGTCTGTCTGTAATATTCGCTTGTTTTTTTATCATAAGTTTCAATGTGTAGACATGTTTTTGTTGCCAAAAAAAAACTGTATCGTGAACTACTTTTGCTTTTCTTTTTTTATTGACGTAGCTGAAACTCTGATCAACATTTTATGAAGCTGAACTTGGTTGTTTCTAGTGATTGTTAATTTGGGTATAGACTCTCCATTTATTAAATGGGTATAACTTATGATAATAAGTCCATTTAAATTTATTTTTGAAAAAAAACTAAATAGGATTAAATGGGTTACCTAAATTAGCTCCATTTATTAAATGGGTTTTAACATAAATAAATGGGTACCCATTGTACCCATTTAAACCCTAATAACAAAAAATATAAAATATTATTAAATATTTAATAAGGATAATTTAGTCAAAACCGCAATACCGTGTTTCCTACTAAAACCGTAAAATCGCGTTTTTTCTCACCAAAAAAATATTTTTTTCAAAATCGTGTTTTTTTTTGGACAAACCGCAAAACCGTGTTTTCCCGGCAAAACCGTAAAACCACATTTTTCCGGTAAAACTGCAAAAATTGCGTTTTATCACCCAAAAAATAATCTCACAAAACTGCTTTTTTCCGCCAAAACCGCAAAACCGTGTTTTCCCGCCAAAACCGCAAAATTGTGTGTTTCCCGCCAAAACTGCAAAAGTGTGTTTTATCACCCAAAAAATATTCTCACAAAACCGCAAAACCGTGTTTTCCCGCCAAAACCGCAAATTGTGTGTTTCCTGCCAAAACTGCAAAAGTGCATTTTATCACCCAAAAAATACTCAAAACCGCGTTTTTCCGCCAAAACCGCAAAACCGTGTTTTCCGCCAAAACCGCAAAATCGTGTTTTCCCGCCAAAACTGCAAATTGCGTTTTATCACCCAAAAAACATTTTCACAGAACCACATTTTCCCGCCAAAACCGCGTTTTTCCGCCAAAACCACAAAATCGTGTTTTCCCGCAAAAACCGTAAAACCACATTTTTCTGGCAAAACTGCAAAAATGTGTGTTTACCACCCAAAAAAATATTCTCACAAAATCGCGTTTTTCCGCCAAAACTACAAAACCGTGTTTTTCCGCAAAAACCGTAAAATCGTGTTTTCCCGCCAAACCGCAAAAATGTGTTTCCCGCCAAAACCTTAAATTTGTGCTTTATTACCAAAAATATTTTTTCTACAATATCGTGTTTCGTGCCAAAATCGCAAAATCATGTTTTTCAAAATAATATGTATAATTATATCATTATTTATCAATTAAATTTAATTAATTAGTTAATAATTAGTCAAATGTTTACAGCAAAACGATAATATATGGATTTAAATGGGTTTAAATGGGTCAAGAGAATTTAAATGGGCGGGGTTAATTGGATTCAAACTTAAATGGGTTTCTATGGGTTTAAAGTTAAATGGGATTGAACTTAAATGGGGTGGACTTAAATGGGGTGGGCTTACCCATATTAACATGACTAGTTGTTTCCAATACAAAAACATTGCTCTTAAAGTTGTTACACATCTACTGCGATTGCTTGTTTATCCTCTTACCAGCTCCTATCTTTTTTCTTTTACTCTTTCTGCCTCTCTCTTCTTGTTCTTACCGTGATTGCTCATTGCGCTATTGGACAGAGACTAGGAAATATTTAAGCTACTACATAATAATGAAAATATACTGTATTATCCAAAAGAAGGTTTCAAAACTCGATATACAAGTTGATATTTTTTACTTTATAAAATCCATAACGAACCAGAGTGCAAGTACAAATCAAAACTATACATGACAGCGCACTTGTCCATCTGGTCTTTACTTAAAAGCTTATGGTAAATTATAACAAGTTGCATTGTGATTTGGCTTCATCACCGTAGCTACATTATCCGAGTTGTTCCTCTGCACTGACTTTTGAATACATTTTGTTGGTAAGATTTGGTGAAGCCGAGACAATCAGCCTTGAACTCCTTGAAACAGGACTGACCTTTTCTTTAGACATTGTCGGTTGGGACTTTGCAGACTTGGTTCTACTAGCAGTTGATTCATTGGGCCTCCGAGCTCCATGTTTTGCCAAGCCACTTACCGGACCAATACACGATCTTGTGGGTGTTCGTGCAATGCTGCTTCTCGCCTGTTAACAACAGACATTTATATACATAATGAGATTCCACATAGATATGGATCAGATATATTTCTTTGTCAAATGTTACTCTGATTAATTCCTAGTCCATTGGGAACTTACTCCGTCAAAGTAGCCAATTTTGGGTGATGGCACGCGGAGTCCTGTTGGTTTCATCATGGAAGCAGAAGGCACAGCGCCACCATTGACAAGTGAACCACATTTTGCACCTCGTTTATCCGACTTAGGGTCGTCTTGGACAGCAGATACATCTTTAGAACTGTTAAAAACCTTCAAAGTCCGTGTTGTATCATTAATTGCAGGGCTGCTTTCACCAAAGACAGTTTTCTTGTTATCTTTAGCCATTTTATTAGGTGTAGAAACTCGCGGTGATTCTGATGATGACCAGTAAACGCTAGAACTAAGACGTGATACGTTGCAGGTAAGCTTGGACTTGTATGTCCTACTGGCTGAGAGGGGTGGAACTTTAGGCTGGCCTATAATTCTAGATCCAGCTCTGGATGTTGGTCTATTTGCCAAAGAATGGGAAGCTATTCTTAAACTCTGATCTTTCTTCTGCTTTACTGAATCTAGAGAAGATTTGTTTGAAGTGATTGACGAAACACTAAGACAGCTCTCAATTGAAGAGCAAGAAGATGTCAGTTCATTCTTGGAGGCAACTGAAGAAGGTAAAGCAGATTTAAAAGACACTACAGGTGTTGATACAATGGGTCGAGTTCTTCTTGAAATTGGAACTCTGGAAGCCAAAGGCTCTTTACCTGTAAGATCACGGTAAGATGCGGAAGTAAAGAAATAGAGAGTTTGAAAAGACATGTAAAGACATCTTTAAGAAAGAGTTATGACTAACCCCCAGATAATTTAGGATTCGTTTCTTGTTTGGATTTGTTAGTATCTACCGAACCTCTTATAGTTTTGCTGAGTCCATTGGATGGCCTGGAAATGGATGTATTGTGTTCTTTTGAAGCAACGGGCTGTAGAAAATGTATCACAAACAAACAACCAAAAAAAGCTTAATATCAGTTTGCTTTCACTTTGAATTCATTAGTACAGCTCAACATTTGCTACCACTCTTATCCTGTCAGATGCTTTAACAAGACAAGCAAATATAGAGAGAGTCATAAACATACCTGCTTTGTTGCCTTCACTAATCCTTGTGCCCTAATACTTGGCCTTTTACGAATAGGATTGTGTTTCATCTGAGAAACAAACAAAACAAAGACATGGTTAATCAGGGAGGGAGTGCAAGATCAAACTATAGCTTGTTTTGGCACTTACCTTTTCCTGAGAGCCAGGGTCGTCTAGTGTACTTGTAGCTACAAATTTCAAATGAGAAATGTAAAAAATATGGTCAATTTGAGATTCATAGATAACAGAAATTAACTATGTTCAAGCATATAGAGTTTCAAACACTACTTCCTATAAGTTACTTCTGTTTGATATAAAAAACCATTATTGTTAGACTAAAGCTCCTTCTACACCAAAACAATAGAATATAATCATAGCCAGAGATGCCAATGCACGCAACCTTACATAGCAGCTTGAGAATGCAAAGCTAATTCATGTTCCATCAACCCCAAATATAAAGAAAACTTACTTGGGCTAGGTGTTGTTGCCTCTGTTGCTCCCAATTCCTTACTCTTTTCAGGTGTTGCTGCATCAGACGATATATCAGACCTTTGGATTGACGCTCTTACATCATCAAACAAAACAAACTCCTGACCAGTCTCAACAGTGCAGTCACTTTTCAATGTAGACATGGACTCTGTTGATCTATGCAAATCCTCTTGAATAGTTGGTAAATTTTTCCTCTCGATCATGCTAGACAGTTCATCCGGTTCCAAAACACCTAATTTCGACAACGTATCTTCATCAAAACTAAACAACACACACTAGCTACTGAATTATAACACAGGAACAAAAAACACTTGCCTGCATTGGTGAAAAAGGCTTTATCCCAAGCAAGACTTTTGCGCAGATTAGTCTTCATCATCCTCTGAGGTTCCTTCCCTTCTAAAGTAGTAGTAGATACCAAAATCTCTTCATCACAAGAATTATGTGTATCCCCAAACAAACAAAGACCTCTGTCTTCCTTATCAGTATCTGAATACAATCATCAAAACAAAAAAAAAAAGTAATCAAACTTTTAAAAAATCATGAACAATTCACAAGCTTTCATAGAAAAAATCTTCAGCTAATTACTTAAATTAATACAATTTTTGAAATGTGATTTAACGATTCCTAGAAATTGGAGAAACCTAATGGGTACCTGAGAATTCATAGCTGGATGGATCGAGGAACGATGAGAAGAGGAGGAGGTTATCATCCTCGGTGGAGACATCAATTAGACTAAGACCATCGATGTCTTCGAGCTCGTTTCTCCACTTCTCGTTGTTGTCTCCCATAGAAACCACAGATTCGATAAGAAACTCAAAGTACCTTTTACAAATCGAGATTAGCAAAAAGATGTCAGAATTTGAAACGAAGCAAATCGGCGGTTTCTTATTTCTTTATTTATTATTATCAACTTTTTTTTTTTTTTTGGGTCATTTTTTAGATGAACGTGATCCGTTGATTTGTGAAATTACGACCGTTGGATTATTTCGTCTAATTATATTTGTTTGTAGAAAAGGAGATATTGTAAAAGAATCCTCTAATTTGGTTTAACAGATGACGCCGCGATTTAAAAAACAACTGTAATCAAACATAACAATAAGCATCTAATTTTATTGGGCTTACCAAAAAGGATGCAGGAGAAAAAAGGATAAATTCACAAAACAAAATTAGAAAATTACGGGCTCTTACTATTTTGGGTAGGGTTTAAAACAGATTCTGGATTTTTCCACATAATGGAACCTTTTCTTGTAGAGGAATAATGTTATATAGGTCGAGAGCATCGAGGTTTTTAAAATAAAGTAATTCATTTGTCTCATTTGCTGTATTGATTGGTTAAATCAGAAATCATTCTTTGGACAGGTGTTGAAACAATTATGAAATAATCCACAAACCAAAATATAAAAATGACTTCTTTGTTTTTTTTTTTTGACATATTCAGAACAAATCCAAGGAAAGAAAAAAAAAAAAAAAAAAACAATGAGATGATTATATTGTCACAGTTCTGCATAGCAAAACTCTTACAACACAAATAATATACATATAACCCTTTTTGGTGGAACATACGGTACCACAGTTGAATAATCCCCATCACTAGTCTGTTCCCGGCATTGGAACCATCATATGCTGCTGAGCCTACATTATACCAGAGTCATATATGTCAAATTAGTTCAGAGATTTTTAAAGGTATACATAGATTAACACAACTGATGCTTTACATATTTTCAGTTCTGTATAAGCCTAATCATTGTTCATCAAACATCCATATTGGGTTGCACAAAGGGTCAAGGAGGAGATTCAGAGAGATGATCCATCAATTATACACTGGCCGATTTGTGTTAGCTGAGAAATGATCATTGATCTGTAAGATTTTGGTATTCTGCTTAAGCTATGGATACAGAAGGAATGAGACAAAGGGATTTATGAGCAAGTAATGTAGCGGGTATACTCAGAAAGGATGTGTATCGCAATGAGTGTGAAAGAGAAAAGATGAAACGTTACTTGAGAGTTCCCATAAGGACCTTGTGCGAAAGAGCCTTGGTGAGCAAGCTGCGAGAACTGCCAAATGGTAAACAAACCCCGTGAATGTCAAGACTAACTTGCGTCATAGCTAAAGCGAAAAAGAGAAAACGCGCAGTTAAATGAAAAGACAAAGAATGTCAAAGGCATAAGTTTTGAGACATCTACCTGGCCATTTTGGCTTGATTGCCCATCTTTCTTTGCATTTGCATCCCCACCTTTTGCTGATCCCTTTGTGTCACCCTATTAATCATTAAAGAGGATAAGGGAAGCATCAATAATTTGATACACTAGTTGCATAAAAGATAATATACAATGGATGATTCTCGAAAACTATCAAGATCGTTGCAAGTATTAGAAATGAACAAGAAATAGAGTAAGAGGAACCACTGACCTCCATCTGCCAGTTTCCAGTTCGGGTAGTAGAAAAAGAAACAAGAAAAGGAAAAACAGAGTAAGTGAGTGAAATTCAAAAACTCTCCTCACACAACAGCATAAATAATAAACATAGTACTCAAAAATTGAATCTTTTGTTCCTTGGTCTGGAGAATAAACTTAGGTAACTGATTGGATTGAAGGTGAAAATATGGAGAAACCAGAACATACTTCTCTATATCTCATCAGGTAAACCTTCAGGGGTTGGATGTAGTCTTCAAATCCTAAAGTGGCCATTGCCCAAAGCAAATCATCTCCATTAATGGTCTTCCTTTTCTCTCTTTGACATTTATCACTCGCTCTGCTCATCAAAGTCATTAAAAAAAACCATTGCATCATTAAAAAAAGGATCTTTGTAAAACCAGAAACCTAACCTGAATGATGTAATATGCAACATCGAAGCGCCAAACAATGTAAGGACTAAAAGACCTTAGATTTCAATCAACCAACCAAAGCAGACATTAAGAAAACCCAGAAATCTCAAACTACCCAAAAGTGGACGTTAAAACACCATAAAGTTTAAGACTTTTAAAACTGTGGCAAACATTCAATGTTCCCATCAAAGCCTCTAAACAGGTCCAGCAAATCAAAATGTTGACAAGAGCATACATGACAAAGAACTGTGAAATAAACAAACCAAATGTTAAAAGTCCAAAAGCCATACTCGCTGGTGATGAAGCTAATGAATTCAGAGACACATTCTTGCACAATCTCCTTAGCATCTTTAGCGATTTTCCCATTAGGAGGAAGACCTCGTTTCATGATACGGCTAATGTTAGCAATAGGAAGAAACCTATCCTGCTCACGAACGTGTAACGACCTTGGACTTTGATCTCCACCACTCTCATGGCTTCCACAGCCTCCGGGACTCTTGGCCTGCGACTCCGCCATCTCAGAAAGAAAAAAACCTAACTCTCCCACAACAAACACATAACAGACAAAACCCATCAACAAAAAAAAACGAAGAAAAATGAAAAGCAAAACACATCCCAATAAAAGGGGAAAAAAAAAGAAATCGAAGATGAACTCATGAATCAGAGAAGTTGAGAGAGAAGATTGATTACCAGACGAATTCGAAAAAAAGGGCGGGAGTGAAACAGAGAGGTGTTGTTGATTGGAGGAAGAGAGGAGGCAGAGAGGGAGAGAGATCGAGAGAAGAGGAGAGATTGATCGGACGCTTGAGAAAAGAAGACAGAGGAGAACGTCTGCGATTTGAGAGATTAGGTTTTCACTTTTATGAGCTTTTTATCAGCACCGTTCGTTTTTTATTATTCTCTCTGGTTCATATTCTACCAAAACCAGAAACGCCACGTGTTTTCCTTATCTTTACCATTAAGAGCAACTTATGTTATTCAATCTCTTATGTATTGATTTTGATTTTTGATACATTGTGTTATTGAATACTAGTAGGAGAAAGTAATTAATTTTTTTATAGCTTACTGTTATTGGTTACTGGTGTTTTAAAAGTCATTTAAGAAATCAACCAACTCTAGGAACATTTTAAAATTTACCATTTTTTATTATTTTTTACTAAAAATACAAAAATGTAAAAAATAAATAAATACAGTAACTTGTAAAAGTTTTTTTTTTAATTTTTATGATATTTTCATAATTTAAAGACCTAAATTTGATAATTTAGAGAGATAATTATTTAAGTTATATTAATATATTTTGTTTCTAAATACACAACATTTTTTTTTTAGTTTCTTTCAATTATAACTAATTTTCCTTGTGAAAAATGCATCTATCTATTTAAATCAATTCATTACAGGAGAAATCTTGGTAAATACTTCCACTTTGGTCTATAGGCGGCTTTCCTCCATCTAATAGGCTTGTACAATTAGATATTGAGTTGTACGTAATACAGTAAAATCTCTACAAATTAATAATGTCAAGACCGTGAAATTTTATTAATTTATAGAGGTATTAATTTATTAATAAATTAATAATTAATAATTATTAATTTATAAAGTGGTTTGACTAATTTCATAATTTTTTAAAAACTTTTATTCAAAAATAAGTTTTTTCTTTATAATCAATATTCTTCTATATTCAATTACAAGTAAGAAAATAATTATCATGTTTAGAAGACAATAGAAAACAATTATCATGTATAGAAGACAAGACAAAAAAAATTCGATACAACAAAAATATTAAAAATGAACTCTAACAAGAATTAATGCAAAAAACTTTTTAAAAACAACATTAAAGTCATATTTTACTATATTTTCATATATATAATATATATACATATATTTTGATAAGTTTATATAATTATTAATTTATGATATTAATGGAACTATATGTTTACATAGAATTTTTTTAAAATATATTATCTTATTATTTTATCAAATTGTGTCATCTTTATCGTAGTTCAACTCAAAACCGAAGAAATTTATTAATTTAAAAAAATTATTAATTTATCAAATATTGTAGCTCTTGAGGTCGTACCAAGAGAACAACCTCTTGATTGCAAAGCGCGAAGAACCCTGAAGAACTCTGTGTCATTTAGGAGGTTTTTTGAGATTACCATCAAAAATTTTGGTTTACCCAATGCCCAGTTAATAATGTCATATAACATTAAGTTAACTCTAATGTCTTTATCCCCTGGAAAAAATATATCAACATAGATCTATAGATTACATACATATATATATAAGTAAAAAAGAAAAGAGTATTAAGAGGGTTTATGTAAAGGAATTCACCTTCGGATACATAGTAGATTCCGGCATTGAGCAATTCGTCACTTGAGGCGATCTGCTGCTTCTCACCAAAAGCATCGATTTCCACCCGATCAAGAGTATAATAACCCATATTCTCAAGAGCTGATTCGATATTACAAGAAACCGAATGAAGAGATTGACATCTTCAGGGATTGGGCACATCCTCGGCGTCCCAGAAGACGCCTGTGCTTGAGTAACAAGACTCTTCTCGAAACGGAAACGGAAAAGGCATAAACAAATTACGAAGATAAAATATAATTACATCCATTAACCATTAAATTTACAATATGACATATCGATTCGAGCAAGAGATAGAGAGAGATCTTACTGGAAAAATCATCACTCATGGTTTCGACGGAGATCACGATAGAATTGGAAGGGAAAAAGAGACAGTAAATAATTAGGGTTTACAAAACGGAGAAGGCATGCATAAGGAAATATAAATTAAAATAAAATTGAGTTTGATAGAAATCCATGTCATCTGTACTTGTCGAGACAATATGTTGGTAATAGTATTAGAACGGTAATGATGATCTCTGTGACTAATACCAGTTGCAAAACGGGCATATGTCCTCAGAATAAGTATCAGCCCTGCTCTTCCGCTGCCTTATGTTTCTTCTTCCGCCCAATGGAAACAACTATTGATTGCGCATCTGTTTCGGCGGATAATATCTGATTGCGCCGATAGACTTTCCTCCATCTAATAGGCATCCTGGCCATCCTGAGGTTTCGGGCTTTTCGGGTGCGGGCTCATTAGGCTGTACTAAGAGATTATTGTAACCTCTCGAATCCGAACATACAATACATTGGATGAAGTCAATGTCACATGGGATGTTATTTGAGATGACGATCACATTTGATTGTGTAGGATATAGTCCACAGGATCAGTGTCCATTACCCATTAAAGAATGTCATGTATCATCCTATTAAATGTCGCATTCTTATCCCCTGGAAAAATATACATTATCGTAGATATAGATTACATACATATATGTAAGAGAGACAAAGAGTGTTAAAAAGGGCTAAAGTTAAAAGAATTCACCTCCGGGAAGGAAGTAAATTTTGGCTTTTCGATACTCATCCAGTAAGTCATCCGAGAACGTTATCTTCTCAGCATGCATAAGCCCATATTGACATCTCACCTAAATATTCTTTTTCCTCAAGAGCTGATTTGGTTTTCTGATAGATTGAATGAGGATAAAGATCATTAGGGAGTGGGCAATCCTCGACGTCCCAGAAGACGCATGTTTTACGCAGCCCCGGCCCAACTTAAATATGGTCCCTTGGGCAAAAAAAAAAAAAAATTTTGGACCTTTCATTATTAAAAATATTTTTTGAGTTTTTTTTTTAAAATTTTAGTTAAAATCTGGACCATTTAATAAATAACTGTAGAATTATTTTAAAATTTTTAAATATTTAAGGGTTTTTTTGTGTAAACGAATTTATTTTGGAAATATTTTGGGCTCTTTATTAAAAAAAAATCTGTCTAATTTAAGTTTTTTTTAAAAATATGGACCCTTTTTTAAAGAAAATTTTAAACAAAAATCATAGGCCCATGGGCCACTGCCCCTTTATCCACCCTATTTAGGTCGGGCCTGGTTTTACGGGCGCCCATAGACGCGCTGCAAAGGTTGGAAAAAACATAAACTAATACAAAACGGAAAATAAAGATACAATAGAATTAGATTTATCAACCATTAATTTACTATATGACATATTGATTCGAGTAAGAGATAGAGAGAGATCTTACTGGTGAAATCTTCACTCATGGTTTCGAGTGAGATCACTATAGAATTGGGAGAAAAAAAAAAGAAAAAAAAAGTAAATTAGGGTTCACAAAACGGAGAAGGCATGCATAAACAAAGAGTCAACACCTTGTGTGCTTACGCTTTGGTCCATAGGCTTTCCTTGTACAATCAGATACTGAGCTTGAAGTATGAAACAGCTTTTCTGATACGGCCTCATCATGAGGCTGTACCAAGAGAACATTGGACTCCTTGTTCTCAGTATCAGTTTCCCAGCTAGTACAAGAAGAAGTATCGTCAACACTTTGGTCTATAGGCTTTCCTCCATTTAAAAATCTTGTACAATCAGATATTAAGTCTGGAGTATGAAATAGCTTTTCTGATGCGGCCTCATCATGAGGCTGTGTACCAAGAAAACATTGAAACCTCTTGATTCCAAAGAGCGGAGAACCCTGACGAACTCTGTGTCATCTCGGAGGTTTTTTGAGATTACCATCAAATTTTTTTGAGTATCCCAAAAAGAGCCCGATGCCCAGTTAATAATGTGAAATAACATTAAGTTAACTCTAGTGTCTTTATCCCCTGGAAAAATATATCAACATAGATGTAGATTACATGCATATATATAAGTAAAAAAGCTAAGAATATTATTAAGAGGGTTTATGTAAAGGAATTCACCTTCGGATACATAGTAGATTCCGGCATTGAGCAATTCATCACTTGAGGCGATCTACTGCTTCTCACCAAAAGCCATGAATCTCACCGGTTCAAGAGTATATATAATAACCATGCTCAAGGGCTGGTTCGATATTACAAGAAATCGAATGAAGATTGACATCTTTAGGGATTGGGCAACCCTCGACGTCCCAGAAGACGCCTGTGATCGAGTCATAAGGCCCTTCACAAAACAGAAATGGACAAGGCATGAACAAATACGAAACTGGAAATAAAAGATCGTATTACAATAGAATTAGGTTGATAAGATGATATATTCTAAACAAACCAGTTCGAGCAAGAAGAGATATAAAGAGAGATCGATCTTACTGGAGATATCTTTGCTTATGCCTATAGTATCATGCTTTGGTGATTTCACCTTATTTTTCTTCCGCATCCGCTTCGTCATACTGGGGGAGCTTTCAAATACGCCAATAACCTCACCTCCATCTAATAGGTAGCCTGGCCATTTTGAGGATTGGGACTTTTCTGGTGCCAGCTGATTAGGCTGTACTAAGAAAGCATTGTAACCCCTCAAAAATAAACCTTCAAGACTAAAGATGAAGTCAATGACTCTTGGGATGCCATGTGTGATGATGTCATCTACTTGGATGTTGTTTGAGATGACTTTTACATTTGATAGTGCATGATATTCCACAGGTGTGTCAATTGCCCATAAACTAATGTCATGTAACATCCTATTCCGATACTGATGTAACAATTCATCCGAGAACGTATACTTGTCACCATAAGCTCATATTGACATCTCATTAATATAACCATTATCCTCAAGAGCTGATTTGATTCTCTGATAGATCGATTGAGGATCAAGATCATTAGGGAGTGGTGAATCATCGACGTCCCAGAAGACGCCAGTCTTAGGCCCATCGACGCGTGTGATAGGCTCTGCAAGGTTTCACAAAACGGAGAAACAATTACGTAATGGGAGATAAAGATTAGAAAAAGAATTGCATATACATTAACCATTAATTTACTATGATAGATCGATGATTACACCCGCTAGTTAACTATGACAGAGAGAGATCTTACGGGAAAAATCTTGGTTCATGGTTTCGACGGATGTCGGCTTTGTGGTTGTATGCGGATGAGAGACACAATTAGGGTTAGATCAGCACAGTTCTTTTTTTTTTTAATTCACGTCTCTCTCTAATCTCTATATCTCTATTTCTTTATTCTCTCCGTTCATATTCTACCAAATCCAGCCACGCCACGTGTTTTACTCTGTGGGTTTGGTTTACAAAACTACGCCTCGATCTCAAATGTGTCAATAACCTTAAAGAATACATTTCCACGAGAACATAAAAATCATCATATATAGTTAATAATCTGTTGAAAATGTGAAAATCAGTTAAAAGAGAACATTATCACAATCCCAGATAAATCACCGAGCTAGTCCGAAAACAAATAAAAGAAAAAACCAAACTCGAAGCACTTCTTGTTAAGCTCGAGTCCAAAAGATAGAAAGAAAAAAAAGTTGTGTTAAGCTCAAAACTAATAATTAAAGTAAAAAAGACCCGACAACGTGAAAGGTCAAAAACACAAGCAAGTGATGCATCTGTACAAACGAAACCGAAACTACTACCGAGGTGTAGGCTGCAATACAGATTCATCGATGGAGACATAATTCTGTGATCCAGCCAAGTCAAGCATACCCATGTTGAGAGACGACGAGTGCGCTGAGCTCCGGGAAAACTCATCCGATATTCCGCCTCTCGCGGCCAAGGCTTCCTTCTCGATCCTAATCGCGTCTTGGATATCCTTTTGCACCTCGGACATTGACGGTCTCATGTTCCCGTGTGGTTTCACGCACAGCAGCGCTTTTTCTGCGATTTTCCACATTGATTGGAGACTGTAATCGTCTTCTGCTAGTGCTGGATCGATGATCCCCCGGATGTCCCCGTTGTCTATATGCATCTTGGCCTACAAAAAAGGTATCAAAGGGATGATTTATAAAGTGATTCGGTTTCAAATTTTATATACCCCAAACAAAGAGTAGCCACAACTAAAAAAATGAACTAACCCATTGGACTATGTTCCGGCAGTTGACACCAAAGCTTTCATTCGATATGGCTTCTTGGCCGGACATTAGCTCAAGAAGAATGACTCCGAAGCTATATACATCACTCTTCTCTGTTAACTGCTGTGATATATAGTACCTTTAACATCGAATAAAGAAAATATGTGAGTTCTTGACATTATGCTAGTTTCGGTAAAGATATGTGAAGTTCTTGGCATTAGTTTAAGGCTAGCTTACTCGGGGTCAAGATATCCAACTGTGCCACGGACAATGCTGGAGACATGTGAGGTCCCATCAACAGCAAATTTCGACAATCCGAAATCTGAAACCTTTGCCCTCATGTGTTTATCGAGTAGGATGTTGCTAGTCTTGAGATCCCTGTGTATGATTGCTGGAACACACCCTGTGTGAAGATACTCGATCCCTACAAAAACAATCAAAACCAACAAAATGAAATACCAAAAAGTGGCCTCGGGATCAGAGATTAAGAGCTCTTTCTATTTTGTTTTGTAAGGTTCACGGACCTCGGGCTGCATCTTCAGCTATCTCCAGCCGTTTAATCCAGCTGATTCTTCGGTCACGGGGTACCACGCCTGGAAAAAAAAATACGCTTGTTTAACATAACATTAAACCAAACGCTGCAATACACCATCCTATCGTAAAAAGATATGTTACCATAAAGATGCTCCTTCAAAGTCCCGTTGTGCATGAACTCATACACAAGCATGTTTTTTCCCTCTTCTTGGCAATACCCAAGAAACTGCACAAGGTTCCGATGATGTATCCTTGAGAGTAATGTAACCTGAACAAACCATAATCACTCGGGTTACCTCCTAAGCAGAAAAAGAGCTTGGTACTTGAGGCGCATATTGATATGGGTATATTAAGGCATATTTACCTCATTTGCAAACTCTCTCTTTCCCTGATATGAATTATTTGCAAGAACTTTTACAGCAATCTCTTTCCCGTCTCTTGTTTTACCATAGTATACGATTCCAAAACCTCCCGACCCAATTCTCTTCTCGAATTTTTTTGTCGCTTCCTCGATCTCATAAAGTGTAAAGCAATGTGCAGCGTCACCATGAGCTTCACTCAAGGTAGATGACACTCTTTGAATCGGCAAGGGACGATTCGTTAACTCCGCTGAATTTAACCCAAGAAAAAGGTAAGCACATTCATCCAGACCCTAGAATCAAGATACACTATGAAACCGGTATACTTGCAGAAAAATAACATACCCGAAGTTTTCCTCATCTTGTTATTCTTCTTGCTTTTGCACATGAAAATGCAAGAAATTATGGTTGCGATTAGCAGAACAGCAGCACCAACTGATGCACCGATGATGACACCGAGCTTCTTCCCTTTATCTCCACTTTTGACAAGATTCATGTTCCCAGAGAAGCTGAAAACACACAAAAACGGAAGAATGCATGAGTGTTATTGAGAACATTCAAGACAGTCTAGCTAGGAAGTATTCATACGAAAGCAGTTTAAATCAGTACTTAAATAGAACGAAATACTTACTTTGAGATCACATCTTTGGTCAGGTCTGATGGTATTGTTCCTGATAACAAATTGTTTTGCAAGTACCTGCAATCATAAAGCAGGTTACGTGCATAAGAATGCAGATTATAAAATCATTCCCACCACACGAATTGATATATCAAAAATAAATCCTTTTAAAAAAGCTTACAGTTCCTTCAGGTTTGGGAGTTTTGCCAATGAGGAAGGGATCTTTCCGGTTAGTCGGTTGTTCTCGAGGTGTCTGCCATAGTCCATTATATACTAATAGTTATATGAAGGCAAGAAAAGAAATTTAAACTACTAAGAAAGTGGTTTTACATTATCTCCATGTTTGGGCACCGAGAGAATTCCGGTATTGGACCCGTAAAAGAATTCCCATCAAGCCATCTGCCATTGACAAAAGTTGCAACGTCAATAACGAGAACATCTCTGTATAATCCCAAATTCAGAAGTCAAAGAAATAAGTAACTTACAACTCAACCAAACCAGTCAATTTCACCAGGTCAGAAGGTATATTTCCCGTCAAGTTCATATTCGACAGCTTGCTGCGGAAATAATGAACCATAACATAATTGATATATGCAGAGCATGAAATTTAAGCACACACAACAACAGATAGCAAATAAAGCTACTAAGATAGACTTCCTTACACAGCAACAACCCTTGGTTGTGGATCCGAATTGCATTCCACCCACGACCATGGTGAGGGTGAACAAGGGTCACCGCCTTCTTGAGCCCAATCAGTTGAAGAATAGAGAGATGCCACAGTAGCCAAAGCAGTTGCTGCAATCAAAACAATCATCTTAAGAGTCAAATGTGAAGCTACAACACTAAGAGGATGGGGTAGTAGTGCTCACCGTCTACTGAACCATCGCTTTTCCGCAGATATTTGCTGATCTCCATGGCATTCAGAATGGGTCCCCTAGAAGAATCAGCCGTTTTGGCAAATCGAAAGTTCAGCACAAATGGAAGGGTTATGTTAGGATAGCCAGGTTCATAAACACGATACGGTCTCTGAGCATTTTCCTTGATGTTAACAATAGCTTTGCTATACTCAGGCTGATCAGGTAGAACTAATCTGAACTTCCTTGACTCGTCGTCAGCCAAATCCTCGATTTCAGCAAAGTATGTGAATGCCCAACCAAAACCAGGAAAGCCATCCAAATTCATCCTGTAAGTTAAGGATCCGTTGGTTCCAACCACAGCCGTCTGCATAACCTTCTGAGGCGGTTTGTCATTGCCACTGCTTTCGATTGGCAATGTAGTCGACACTCGCACAGTTCCAGCAGCAACATCCACAAGATAATTAGCCTTCTTTTGCAAATCAGATTCCCATATTCTATCATACGGATCATCCGGGTACCTGCAATACCAACTCATTTTCTTAACTCATCCTGATAAATCACAATGCTGACACAACAAACAGATTATGCTATCTACTAACCTCACAGAATCTTCACTTTCGGCCCCGAAATTTATCCGTGCTGCAACACTCAGGTAAAACCGATCTTCAGATTCCGTGTAATACATGGAACCGTTCAACTGCCTAAGCTCAAGGGTAGATATAAACGGCTGCCCAGTTGTGGCATTCGACAAACAAACGCTGACACTAGGAGTAGAAGCCAGAAACACCAGTTCTGCCGTCTCGATTGTATAGGTTTCAGAGATAACAATGGTCGCCCAATGAGTCGCCCCGAGGGAGATGTCGAATTTGGGATACACATTGTTGTTGTTGTCGAAATTACCATACAAGAAAGTAGCTCTAAGGAGATATCGATTCCTACTCGTGACATTGAGGGTGTAGCAATACTTTCTTGAATCAGCAGGGAAATGCCTTAAAGTCGTGTACTGAGCTCTTGTTTCGTTAAGGGACGATATCTTAGCGGTTTCTCCATAAATAAGATGATTATCAGGTGACCATTTAAGACCAAGTTCATCAGTGAATGGCTCTGCACCTCCACAATCCAAGCTCACAAAACCTGCCCTTACCCAATAAAAAAAAAAAAAAAGTTTGCTTCTTTGTGTTAGAATTCCCTTCAAATACCACAAAGACTCCATCTTTTTGCCTACCGCAATCCAACTAAACACACATATATGAGCATAATCACACACAAATCTCTTGAGACTTGTTAACAAAAGGCAAAACTTTCAAAAACCCTTGTTAACTACATCACATAATAATAGAATCCTTACAACTCTTTCAACAAGGGAAACATCAAAAAGTACTCAGAAACAGTCAGTTACCTGGAGCTTGTGCTGATAAAGTAGTGAAGAGACAAGTTGGAACCAGTAGACACAACAAAAGCAGTGAGATTCTCACCATCTCCTGCTCAGACCGAACACTTCGCAACAGTTTAACACATAAATGGCGTTACAAAATAAAGGAAACAAAAAAGCTAAATGTGATCCCAGAAAAGTGAAAAAAAAAAAAAAAAAAAAATGAAAATTCCCAGAAACAGAGTAGTTAGTCGAACCTAAAATTAATTACTTTCTCCAACAGAGATCTAAGGAACGATTCTGAAAGAAATGGTTTAACTTTAAACCAAAACCCAAAAAAGAGAATAAAAATCAAAAATTTAGGGGAACGTGAGAGAGAGATATGAGTGTGTTTCTTCCTCGTTAAGTGTTTGCTTTTTTATGTTTATGTGAGAGAGAGAGCAGCTTCAACAAAGCCAGTGGAGGTAAGTGGTAAAGGTGTAATTGTTGGGTCCATCTTTAGTCTGGACTCTACTTCCATCTAACGGTTCTTATGGCTTTACATTTAATTTAATGGTCCAGATCATTGTGGTCCACCTTTAGCGTGTCGTAGTGGATTCTCTTTCACACCCCGCAGTCTCCAGCGAAACGGTGCCACTTTAATAATCTTTCCGGATTTAATTAAATGACATTCTCTGTCTATCAGAATATTTATAGTTACATCCACATGTTTTTTTTTATGGAAAATAAATAAATAATATTTTTATCCCAGATTAGATCATTTTAATATATAAATTCATGAAAGATATAAAAGTGATTAAAGTTAGTATGAATTTTGTATTTTAATGATGAAAGTTCTCTTATTGATATACTTTAAATAAAATAAAATAAAAACAGGTTACTTAAAAAATAATGAATTCAGGTAGGAAATTTGTAAATTGATGATCACGATAATTTTTTCTTAAATTATCTAATTCAAAGATATTATATGCTAAACATGAATCTTATAATATCTTAACTATATTCGAGTTTCTGTTTTTCATCCCTAAGTTATATTCGAGATTCAGTTAAATTTTATTCGGATATACTTGCTTTTATTTTGTCAACAGATATAGATTTTATTTTTATTTTAATATTTTAACATCGATTATATGTTTATATTATTATATTTATATTTTAAACAATAGCGTGTACTATAAAACAAACATAATGAACCCAAGGAAAAAAAGTTCAACATTATCAATGTTTGCTTTTTCGTCACATAAATATTTCCGGGAAAAAATCGTTTAAATATAAATCGACCCTAGTGACTCAAACGAGTGGGTACACATGCGACAGAATTCCAAAATAAGTCCCCACGTATGCTGTCTATGGTTTAGTATGCATGTCCGATGTTACTATTTATTGATATGTTGGATATAATTAGAGTAAAATTCATGTAATCTTTTTCCTTGTCAGCAATATTGTATAAAATAAAATAAAAAATTGTACATCTGATCATACTCATAGTGGGAAATTGGTAGTTCAAAATTGCGGATAAACGTTAAGATTTAAGAAAGAAAGTGGAGGAGTGGTAAAAAGATCTTGTAGAGATAGCTTTAAATAAAATAACTACGTTCAAGTTGCAGGGATTTTATACATCTCAATTATGATCAAATCCTGAAGTCTGGTATGATTCGGTTTGTATAGTGTTAAAGGCTTAGAGATAAGTTCAAAAATTTTAGGATTAAGATACAGAGTTCCGAAAAATATCGTTTTCAAATGTTTGATGACAAACAGTTTGATTGATCTGATTTTTAATTTTATATGAAAAATTATTGCTAAAACGGATCAAATTAAATATTAATGAACAGTGTTTTACAAATTTTCCTAAACTGATCTTTTATCAAAAAAAAAAAGAAACAAATTCCTAACAAAAAATAATCGTCATATACTGTTTTTGTTTTAGAATAATGTGTTAGTTGAACATACATTGTTAAGAAAAAATTGTTGAAAAACTAAATTATATTTACGTATAAATAATGATGAAACTAATAACCAAAAATATCATTGTTTTAAAATTTGTACTCTTGCAATGATAGGAAACGGTCAGAGTCACACATTGAGAAGCGAACATTATCGGGTTTTGGGAGAGTAGACAAACTTGAGATCCGAGTGTTTAACTGTTTTATCGTCTTCCTAAAACTTCATCGCATCGTCTAATGAGCATTATGCTTATTTTGCCTTTTCCAATAGCATCTTCTTTTTTGTTTAGTTTCGTATCCTAGTTGTACTCAATATGTTTATTTTATTTTCCTTAAACTGTATTTGTATTTTCTCCATTTTGGAACAACTGTATTTGTTACGAGACAAAACAGCTTGACAATATTATTCACTGCATGAACATTCCGACCAATTAAATCTTTTCTTCATATTGTATATTTTCTTTTTTATTAAAAGCCTTTTCTTCATATTATATGTTTGTAAAAACCTTTTGTTGGATCTTTCGATTTTGATTTATTAATTAAAAGAATAGTTCCGTTTAAGTAGTGTAATCTTTAAATTTTGAAATGTGTTTGTTGTATAGTTCTCTTCTCATTCTCATTAAATTACTTAGGGGTAAAATTGATATTAATTATAATCTTGGATGAAGACTTTATAAACTGTTAATATAAGTTGGAAAACAAGCTAAGTCCAGCATATAGAAATTGATTAAATAAATATAGTAGTATATCCGAATGATCTGTATGAGCAAATGACTAATGGGTCTTATTATGTATGGACAAATGACGAATTCCTTTGTCGCCTCCTCATGTATCGACTTTAGCAGACTTCAACTTTTTATACTCGGAAGATAATATTCTCATTACTATCTTTTCCCCCTTTATCATGACTTTTTTGCTCATTCTAATCCAATCTGATGCAGCTCAAAAGAATGATCCCAGTGGAGATGTCGTGATCCCTCCTGGCCATTTCCATGTCCTTCGCTGATCTTGTCAATATGATGAACTCTACTTTTACAGCAAATGTTTTTGTCTTTTGAGATAGAGAGGAATCTTATCATCTGTGATTATATAAAGTAATAAAGTGACAAGTGATATTCATGAACGTCAAATCAAAATATCATTGGCAACATAAAATATAATTGAAGCATAAATTTACATTAATAGTTATGTAACATACATATATATAAATTTTGTTTTGTAAGTTTTTTTTCTTTGTGATTTTCCGGTCTATGAAAATTTTAAAGTTTTTAGGCTTTCTTATAAACATGTTATTTTAGTCTTGTATAATGCTAAAATAATATTTTAGTCATTTTTTATTGTTAACATGTGTTCTTTTCACATTTATTGCAAAAAACATTATTTCATCTTAAAAAGTACTGCCTTTCAAAACTGAGAACACAATTAAACAAAGCGTCAACTTTTGTGTAAAGCTCACATATCTATATTGTTGTCTTATGTTCGGAAATCATGATCTAGAAGATCATACCAACAAAACCTTCATACCTTCTAATCATCTCCAAATTTGGTGATGAGGTAGCATTATCAGTTAATTTTCCAATAGAAAAGTAATAAATATGATTTGACTAACGGACTGAGAGTGCATACTATGTGACTAGCGACCACACACCACAGCTAGTGATCGCGAACAAGTATATCAAAATTCGAAGGCTAATCTGTGACGAATGACCAAGTATTCTCTTCATGTCTTTTTTCTTGATATTTTTCAGTTAAAAAAGAAAAAAAAGAGAGAGAAGCTCTTGTTGTATGTACGATCCCTAGGATTTCCATATAACACAATAAAACAAATAGATATACGTTATTGAAAGAGCTCGAAATGCCGATTAAGACATAGGAAACAGATGACGTCGTCAAAGGAACACTCAAAGATCAAAGTAACAACAATTTAGTTCCTTCTTTTCTTATCCTCTTGTTTCTACATCTACATCTATTGTTTGGATGCCGTTTTAGCATGTGTTAGTAAAAATATATCTCGCCTCTTTAAATGTTAGAACCGATAATTACATCGTGAATTATCTTGTGGATTTGTTTGTCTGAATAACTTGCATGATTTGAACATACCTCTCTTTGTTTATTGCCTGAGTTAAGTTTGCTACCTACAAAGAAATTTTAAGAATCATGTGATATAATATTAGAAATCAACTTGGGTTAAGACAAAAAATGGTGTGTGGCTTTTTAACAAGCCCATCTAAATAAAATTAGCCCATAGAATAAAAGAATAACTGAACCAAGCCCAATAGACTAAGAACTGCAACGGTACAACCTCTGACGAGCGAAATACAAGGTTGCATAGGGCTATCTTAGGTTCTTAAACGAATTTTTAATAATTACATGTTCAAAATTGTGACAGCATGTGGAGCAGAGTAGATAGAACACACTACAAAAGTAGTACATTTATGGTAAGGAGTGTATCCATAAATGCACAACTTTATAGTTAATCAATTTGTTTACTAAAAAAAAAAATCAGTTTGTTTTCTTAAACCAAATGTATATAATAATCATACCATTACCACTATTACTCCATTAAATTTAGACATATGTTCCAACGTTTCATTTACCACCAATCTGCAATATTAATTACAAAGAAAAATGTCTAGGATGTCAATTCTAATATACTTAGAGGTCCGATATGTCCCAATCCTATAAACTTTCAACAAAGTTTAAGGCTTCTCATTCCATTTTTTGTTGGGTGTCAAAGTTTTTGGACGATAAATCGATAATGATTTTGAGCCATCTGAAAAGTTGATTCAAAAAAAAAAAAAAAAAAAATTTATTCCAGACCATTATAACTCGACCGACATAGCAAAAACACTAAACTACCACACGTTTTGATAATATGGGTACATCTCAAATGATTGAATCCATCTTCTTTCCAAACTTCCTTAAGTGGTAATATATTGATATAATTAGATGACGTGTACATATGTTAGTATTGATTAGGTTTGGGAGTTTGTAAGTTGAGTCTGATTTAGACAGCAAGAGGAAAGGGTTTGGTGAAAATGTGAAAGTGGGACCAAATGAGGTCTGAAGAAGAAAAGAGGGTTTGGTGAGACGAGTGGTGTCCGATGGATCCTCGCGACTGTGGTCGTTGCCCCCTTTTCTCCATTTCTCTTTGTTTGTTTGGTGGCCTAATTTTAGTCATTCCCTTTCTCCACTTTTTTATTATTTCTTCATGTAAATGATGACATTCTAAAAAATCACTAAAACAACAATATTTTCGACCAAATAATTCGCTTAACTACTTTAATTATATATATGTTTTCCTAGAGATTGTCTTTTCCCGATGATAATCTATCAAATATTCTTTTTTAACTTTTTCTATAGTTCCATGTAGTAATCCTTAGATATCAATCAAAGTTTCCAAGTTTTTTTTCTGGTAAAGAATAAAAAACCATTAAGAATATCAATATCGTTCGTGAAAGACGATTGACTAGATCAGGAACAAGGGAAAATACTTGGCATTTAATTATATTGCAGACGTACGTGGTTGGTGTCTCTAATGAGATCCATTCTCATTTGAGTCTACTAAATAACGTATTTAATTATATAGCCCCGCCATGTTTTATAATAAATGTTTTGCTTATACGTATACTTACCACATTCTTAAATATACAGAAAATTAATGGAACCTATATAACAACTAACAAGCAATATATATACTTTAACGACTCCAACTTTATTCAAACTACTATAAGAAACAATAAATTGTTGTGAAAAGCCGCCTATGATAAAATTCACAATTGGATTTATATAAGCCTTAGACGGTAAAGATTGTAAGGTCCACAAACATAACGCGTATGTATGTATTAACTCTAATTAATTAAGGGTATATCTATTAATAATTTATTACAAAATATTCGTTTTACAACTTACATTTCATTAAACAAATATATGACTGGTAGAATTTGATTATGTTGGAGGATGCTAATAAGGTAGAATTTCTACGTGATATTCGACTGTAATTTTTTTTAGTTTATTTAAATAAAACAGTATGGGACAATTGTCCCCTCTCCCTGACAAAAAAAAACAAATATATGACTGGTCGAAAATTTTATATCTCTGGTTTCTCAAATGATATGAATAATAGAATAGGAAATTGTCTTTGTGAAAATTTCTCAAGAATCTCTAAAACATTGGTTGATTCGTGATGGCAACAGCTCTCTCATCAAGCGCTCCCACACTTGTTTTTACAATGAAAGGACAAGGGAACAAATTATCACGATTTTCATGCCTAGAACAATTTATTTTTTTAACTAAAATATTATTAATCAACCTAACTTGGGGAAAACATATGTTTACATCGGAAACAATCACAATTACAAAACGGTGAAAAAATTCCAACGACGAAGACTGGAAAACGAGATCTGAGATGCTACAGGTAATGGAAACACAATGTCAAAACGATTAGAACCGGCAGTAACAAAAGAGACTTCTTTGTGGTTACATTTCGACTCCAAAATCCTTGACCGGAGTTACTGGTTCCTGTCGCCGAGCCGTTATCGAGACAAACCTGACCCGAAATTTCTTTCCCGGAATCGCCGACTTATAGACACCCATTCCCTAACCCTTGAACTCCCCTACCTAGCAAGAAAAGGACTACAAATTGAACCCTCAAATCGCAGCTCCGCCGACACCAATTTCCCCACCGGACGACTCCAGCTTCAATCCGGTCCGGCGAATACCAATCGCGGGCTCAGAAAGTATGTGGCTCAACAGATCTGAAATTCCGAGACACTAGATTAGCCCTCAGATCCAGAAAATTGAATCGCCGTGACTCGTAGCAAACACCCACCGATCTCCTTTGGACTTCCGTCACAACCACAGCGAGGTTCCCGAGAGGTTGAGCCACGCGAAGACACCACTCTGATCTACGAGAGTGCTTTACCCAAAACCGGAGAAACCCTGCAAACCGCAGAGAAAAAGACCAAAAATTGCATCCACCGGAGACTCTCCACGCCTCGTTACTGTCGGAGAAGAAGGAGCGTCCACCACTGTGCGTCGTCGAACAACCACCTACCGGCGATGAAGATCCAAAGCAAAGAAACGAAAAAGAAAAAGTAGATCTACTTTTTGAAACGAGGAGAGAAAATAGAACTATGAACAGGGAAAGATTGTCCTCGATTGGACTCTTAGTTTCAAATTAGACAGTACATTATTAGGTTTTTAACTTTAGCTAAGAAACGAATCATGCATTATGATTGTATTGGAACTATACTAGTTTTCTCCAATCCAAATTTGGCATGTGCGAAGAAAAAAAGAGATTGAGAGTGGCAAAGCAACGACAACCCGAAGAATTATCCAGTCACCTTAGCGACATTAGCGTGAGAATGGGTGGTGGAGATGCCTTAATGAGATAAAGAAGGATAATTGAACGTCCAACCGTCATCATCCGTGGACTCTACGTTTACTTTCTATCTGTGTATCCATCATTGTTTGATGATCGATTTGTTATTCTAAAAAACTTAAGAATCGTCGATTAATCTCACATTAACACAAAAGTCTTCTCTTTGTTTTATTTTCACTCATGCGATATTAAAATCACTTTCTAATAGATTTTCATAGTATGTTACAGAATAAATAAGTACATTTTTATCCAAAAAAAAAATTAAGTGCATTTTGATGATATAAATATCAAATCAATTATTTGTAAACTTTCTTCATACACAATTGATATATTTATATAATCGAAGTATATATATCAATAGGTAATGCTTAGTCTCACTATAATATCAAGCATTAGATCCAACGGAGGAAGGACAAAGGACGTGAACCCCACGCGCTCAAAACTTTTCTCCCAAATCGAAGTTCGCGCTACCTGCCTCATCGAGCTTCTTATCTGGTGGCTGGTGGTCGATGGCTTCTGTAGCATCGACACCGGTCACCCCCCCTTTTTTCCTTTTAGCATTGTTCCTTCTCCGGTGCCTGAAGTTTAATCGGACTTCTTGTTTGTGCTTTGAATCTCGTGGCATTTGGGTGTGAATCAGCCATGCGCGATGGCCTTTTTAGGTGGATTAGCGCTCCTCCACTGTTTTTTTTTGCCTATCGTCGGAGAGTGGCATCGTCGGAGTCCAGCCTATGTCCCTCGCGTCACGTAATACGATGGGTAGAGTGAGATCTCGTTGTAGATTTCTGCATCCACCCTCACGATTCCAACGGGGGAGCAACCTCACTGGCCAGTGTTGTTGGCTGTTCTGGTGTCACCGCTCCGTCTTTCCAAGTCTACGATTGGGATTTCCACTGCGTCTCGTTCTAATTCAAACGGTGGTTGGCCATCTTCCGACAGTCATTTCTGCTCGAGGACGTTTGTTGTCTCTGAAGAAGATTCCCTCTGTCTTCACTATGCGGTTCGATTTCGTCTGTCAGAGTTGTCGTGGTGAGTGGCTTTCACTGGTTGCGATGGAGCTTTTCCGCCGTGAGGCTGGTTTAGTATTCCATCGCTTCTGGTTGTTGAAGCCTTGACCTCTCTAGCTTCACTTCTTCAGACAGGGCTCTTAGTGTCGCTCCTTTGTTGGTATTTTTTGGACTCTCTCCGAGACGAAAAATGCATGACGATTGAATTACCGCTTCTCTGTTGGTCAAATCGGCTTAAGGACAACAACATATCAATTAGGAGAGCGGCTTTTGTGGCGCGTCGCGTGTGAAAACTCATCATGGCTGCTCTTTTTTTGCTTCTCAGTAGCTACAGTGGTGCCGCTATGGAGATAGTATGGCTGCGAGTGGTAGATAATGTACCGTCTCTGTTTGTTGTCGTCACTTGTATTATCTTGATTCGATGATTTTGTTTCAAGTCGTGGTTTTGCTTGTGTCTTGCCGCTGATGTTGTTATGAGTTTGAAGTCTAGGCATTGCAAAGTGTTTTGTTGTGGTTGCTTAAGCACTTTGCGTTAGAGGAGCTAGTAAAACTATGGGTGATATGTGTGGTGTTTAGTTGTAATTTCAAGCTTTGTGCTAGCCGACTTCGGGGAATGAACTTGGTAGAGTGAGCTTGCGGCTTTCGCATAATTTGGTTCGTGAGGTTTCATTCTGGGAAAGCTCATGGATGTGATTTTCGGGTCGCTCTCACATGACGCAGGAGACATAAGTGATCGAAGACTTTGAGTTATCTGCCGTTGACGGCCCGGTCTCGGACATCCAGTGAAAAACTTTTAATGTTATCAGTCTTTCGCAATTCAGATTCTTTTTCTTTGCGCTCGCCCTTCCTCCTCCTACAACAAATCCAGGAAGAACAATTGAAATCGTCATCGCTTCATCTAACTCCTTTAACTTCACGGTTTGGTCGAGTGGATGGATCGAATTCTAGTTATGACTTATGTTTCCATGTTTTTGCTTTTTTGACATGGAATCATTTTTATAGGTTTACAATCATCGATTGTAAATCTAAACCGTTTTCATTTTTAATGAAATATATAGATTCTTAGAAGAAAAAGAAAAAAAAGCATTAGATCCAACAATCCAAAAACTCAAATTGAAAAAAGACATAATCTTATACTCATGCACATATATATAATCTTATGGCCATATATACTTGATGTTATGGTTGTGATCATCTATGAATAACCACACTTGTTCTGATGTTCATGAAACCCGTCACAAATTTTCAAATTTCACATAGAAGACCAAAAGTATTCGAGTAACCCAATCATGTAATCCAGTATAATATATATTTATCAAAAGAAAGTGTTTTCTTACAAAGAGTTAGAGATCGATAGCAAAATCTACAAAAAAAATAAGCAGGAAGAGAGAGTAAACCGGATAAATTAGCCAAACCAAAACCGGATATTTAACATTAAGTTCTATTATGTAATCCAGTATAATATCTATTTTCTGTATTAGTAAAAACCCCATTGAATCTCTTAAATATAGCATTTTATTAATTTTGATTATTTATTTAATTTTTAAATTATAAAAAAAAATTAAACCAATAATCAAATAAAGACAAGTGTCAAATGAGTATGTCAGAAAATGAAAAACGTTTCGTAAATAAAAACTATATTTCAACATCTCTCGTACATTCTAATTATATATATTTTTTTTAAATGATGAAAACTCCATCAAAATACTTTGTATAGAAATGCTCTAGTTTCCTTTCACATTGTTTTTTTTTTTCTTTCTCGAAAAGGGTTAACGTAACTTTGCAGTTTCTTTTAGGGAAACTGAAACCATATAAAAACTATTCATAATCCGGTCGGGTACGGTTTGGTTTTTTTCGGTTTACGGTTTTTCGGTTTTATAAAAAATAAAACCATACAAAAACCATATGATATTTGGTTCGGTTTGGTTCGGTTTATTTTCGGGTTTTTTAGTTTATTAAAATGTTTATACGCATGTTATCAAATATAAACCAAGAATCATCTAACTAAAATAAGTAGATTTAAAATTTAAACTTTTAACGAACATAAAATCCAAAAAAAACACCTAAATATTAAATTTAAATAAACTCTATAAAATCTAGAAGTTATAGAAAAAACTTAAAAAATAAGAAGAAGAAGAAAGAGAGGGAGAGAGAGAGAGGGAGAGAGAAAGAGTGAGAGGAAGAAGAAAAAGCAAGAGACTCGAGAGAGGGGGAGAGAGATCGAAATACTCGAGAAAAGATGGTATTGTGTTTCTTCATGTTTCAGGAGTAAAATACTAAAATACGTTAAAATCCAAAATGAAACAAAATCAAATGGACATTGAATAACAGTTGTTTTAACTTTTAATCTTATTTAACTATTTTATAATACACTAAATAAATACATAATCCAGTAGAGTAGATTTTAATGTATTTTGTCAAATACATAATTGAATAACACTTGATTTTAAAATACATCAAATTTCTTTAAAATACAATATTTAATAACACCTCTTTAAAAGTGAAGGAGGTTGCTTTTATATTTATATATATAAATTAAAAATTAAAAATATTTATATATATATATAATTTAGTTGAAAACCCCAAAAAACCATTCGGTTTTACGGTTTTTAACCGAACCGAACCGAAAACCATGGTTTTTCAAATATAATAACCAAATGGTTTTTTAGACAAAACTATAACCAAACCGAACCGCTTATTTCGGTTTGGTTCGGTTCGGTTTTTTCGGTTATGGTTTTTTTGCCCACCCCTAGTTTCTTTTCATCTTGCTTTCATTTGGACCTTATCCTACAAAACAAAAACGTGGAAAAAATGTGATATAAATTAAGAAGATGATCCTTGCCTGCTAGCCATATGTCTCGGCAGTCGGCCCACTGCTCTGTCTTCACTATATACTTCAAATTTAATTAAACTTAAATAAAACTCAGTGCCAAAAAGAAAAAGGAAAACAATAATCCAACTCTTCAGTGTTTTGAGTCAGGGTAAAATTAACATAATAAAAAATATATAAATCAATCGTATAAATAAATATATTAATTGTATATATATATATACAATTAATATATATATATATATATATATATATATATAAATAGGAGACTTTCGCTTGCTACGATGGAGGAAAAATGCATGCACAGGCAAATGTTTCAATGAAGGCGCCTTGCCTTTGCCTTTACCAACCCACCACTTCTTCCACAGTTCCACCCATCTCATTTCTACCATCTTCTTTTATCATTTATTGGTTTTTATTTCTTTGATTTAGACACTGTTTATGACTATCACATTTTCCCTTTCGATTAGTTTAACGCGTTTAAATCAAAGAATGGAGTTAATGATGAATTTATATTTTATTAGCAAATGGACGGCTCATGGTTCCATGCTTGGTTTGACAAGGAATGACATAAGATAATAAATCACAAATATATATATATATATATATATATATATATATATGATAACACTAAATCTAGACTTTTGCAAACTGACTATAGTCATTAAAATCTATTATAATATTATTTATGTTTTTTTTGTCAACATAATATTATTTAGTTATATTTTTAATTTCATGAACTTAGGATAAGATACGAAAATGGAGGTTGTATATTTACATAAATGACATTGCTTTTGTCATGCAAATGGCGTGTTGCGTCACTCGGCTCCTATTGTGAATATTACAATCGCGTGAATATTATAGTTTTGCAATCTATCCACGTAATAGTTATCTTTCACAATTACAAAATCAATGAAACATGTACATTTTAATCTATAAGACTATAACTAATTATGATATTTTACGTATCAAATTTTGCTATATGCTTTTAATATTTAAATTTTTACTTTTAACTTTTCAGTTTTCACCTAATGATTGGTACCTATAAGCCTTTAATTAATAAATATTGTTAGTTTCTTTTTTTTTGTGGAGTTATCCCATTATTTAAATGTAAGTGCATATAAACTGTTACTCAAAATAAACAAAGTTAATTTGTAAAGTCACATTATGACTAAACAAAGTACATCTAGTTATAACAATATACATCGGAAAAGTACAAATACGAAACCAGTAATTGAAATGAGAAATTGAAATGATATCCAAAATGACAAAATAACAATACAGAAAAATACGAAAACAATATGTAATCAAAGAGTGTTATGGTGGGGACGTTAATTGACTCAATTACGTTCATACAATATCACACCTACTCCCATCACAATGAAACGCTTTACTCCAAATTAAAACTAAATTACTCTTCAACAAAAAAATCTCATAGTCTCACCAACCGCGAAATGCAACTATCGTCAGCCACCAGCCACGACCACTTTTACCACCGTGACGTTTGACGAGAAAACGAAAAAAAAATTCACCACCGCGTTAAAAAAACATCTCTTTTTGCGACTTAAACCAAATCCACGAATGATAATCTCCACCACTAGAATCAATCACTCACTCTCCATCTAACGGTCATCATTAATTCTCAACCAACTCCTTCTTTCTCAATAATATTCATTTTTTTTCTCTATATTTTTTTACCATTATATGGAAAAAAAGAAACTAGCTCTCTATGCGCTTACCTACCAACAAACACTACCACCTTATTTAAACCACCCTTCATTCATCTAATTTTCCTCAGGAACAAATACAATTCCTTAACCAACACAATATCAAATATCTCTTCTCTCTTCCTTAGAGATCTCATTATCTCCTCTTTAATTAATCTCCTCTTTGCTATACTAAAAACTCAAATTCAAAATGGAGATTAACGGAGCACACAAGACTAACGGAGGATCAATCGACGCTATGTTATGCGGTGGAGATATCAAGACAAAGAACATGGTGATTGACGCGGCGGATCCTCTCAACTGGGGAGCTGCGGCGGAGCAAATGAAAGGTAGCCATCTGGATGAAGTGAAGAGAATGGTTGAGGAGTTTAGGAAACCAATTGTGAATCTCGGAGGTGAGACTCTGACCATTGGACAAGTGGCTGCGATCTCAACCATTGGTAACGGTGTGAAGGTAGAGTTGTCCGAGACGGCTAGAGCCGGTGTGAAAGCTAGCAGTGATTGGGTTATGGAGAGTATGAACAAAGGCACTGATAGTTATGGTGTTACTACTGGTTTTGGTGCTACTTCTCATCGCAGGACCAAAAACGGTGTCGCACTTCAGAAGGAGCTTATTAGGTAATAATCATATTCTTTTGTTTCTCTAATTAGAATTATTTAAACTGGTAATATATTCTTAGGTAGATACGTGGCAGTTACTAGTTGGTTGCACTATATATGAAAAGAAAAATAATATATGTTAGGAATTATTTTG
The DNA here is from genome assembly GCA_900406565.1 of Turritis glabra. NCBI lineage: Eukaryota > Viridiplantae > Streptophyta > Magnoliopsida > Brassicales > Brassicaceae > Turritis > Turritis glabra. Next base: position 4,868,550 of record OVBN01000025.1, read on the forward strand.
TTTGATATTTTTCTTTTTCAAGTTTTTTTTTTCTTTCTTTCTAATCTAGATTTTTTTTACCTTCCAATTAATTGACTAAAGATTTGTACATTTAAATAAAAAATTTATAATGAGTTTGGAAAATTATTAAAATCACGGGAAACAACTCCGTAAGGTTATGACTTGTGACGTTGCATGGGAAATATACGGGTCGGGTTAAATATGCTGGTCGGGTCATATTTTTGTTACAGATTTAATTAAGTAAATTGATTAATAAACTAATCAACACACAATTCGAATGTTTGTTTGTGTTCGTTACAGATTCCTGAACGCCGGAATATTCGGAAGCACGAAAGAAACAAGCCACACATTGCCGCACACCGCCACAAGAGCCGCTATGCTTGTACGGATCAACACACTCCTCCAAGGATTTTCCGGTATCCGATTCGAGATCCTCGAAGCAATCACCAGTTTCCTCAACAACAACATCACTCCATCTCTCCCACTCCGCGGTACGATCACCGCCTCAGGAGATCTCGTTCCCCTCTCCTACATCGCCGGACTTTTAACCGGCCGTCCCAATTCCAAAGCCACAGGTCCCGACGGTGAAGCTTTAACCGCTGAAGAAGCCTTCAAATTAGCAGGAATCAGCTCCGGATTCTTCGATTTACAGCCTAAGGAAGGTCTTGCGCTTGTTAATGGCACGGCGGTTGGATCTGGAATGGCGTCGATGGTGCTATTCGAAACGAATGTTCTCTCTGTTTTGGCTGAGATTTTGTCCGCTGTGTTCGCCGAGGTGATGAGTGGTAAGCCTGAGTTCACCGATCATCTCACTCACAGGCTTAAGCATCATCCTGGTCAGATCGAAGCGGCGGCGATAATGGAACATATACTCGACGGAAGCTCGTATATGAAATTAGCTCAGAAGCTTCACGAGATGGATCCGTTACAGAAACCTAAACAAGATCGTTACGCTCTTCGTACATCTCCTCAATGGTTAGGTCCTCAGATCGAAGTGATCCGTTACGCAACGAAATCGATCGAGCGTGAGATTAACTCCGTCAACGATAACCCGTTGATCGATGTTTCGAGGAACAAGGCGATTCACGGTGGTAACTTCCAGGGAACACCGATCGGAGTTTCTATGGATAACACGAGATTGGCGATTGCTGCGATTGGGAAACTCATGTTTGCTCAATTCTCTGAGCTTGTGAATGATTTCTACAACAATGGCTTGCCTTCGAATCTAACCGCATCGAGGAATCCAAGTTTGGATTATGGATTCAAAGGAGCTGAGATTGCAATGGCTTCGTACTGTTCAGAGCTTCAGTACTTAGCTAATCCTGTGACTAGCCATGTTCAATCAGCAGAGCAACATAACCAAGATGTGAACTCTCTTGGATTGATCTCGTCTCGCAAAACTTCTGAAGCTGTTGATATTCTCAAGCTTATGTCAACAACGTTCCTCGTTGCGATTTGTCAAGCTGTGGATTTGAGACATTTGGAGGAGAATCTAAGACAGACTGTGAAGAACACTGTCTCTCAAGTGGCCAAGAAAGTTCTTACTACTGGAGTCAACGGTGAGCTTCATCCGTCTCGCTTCTGCGAGAAGGATTTACTCAAAGTTGTGGACCGTGAACAAGTGTACACATACGCGGATGATCCTTGTAGCGCAACGTACCCGTTGATCCAGAAGCTAAGACAGGTTATAGTTGACCATGCTTTGATCAATGGTGAGAGTGAGAAGAATGCAGTGACTTCAATCTTCCATAAGATCGGGGCTTTCGAGGAGGAGCTTAAGGCAGTGCTACCGAAAGAAGTGGAGGCGGCAAGAGCTGCGTACGATAACGGAACATCGGCTATCCCGAACAGGATCAAGGAATGTAGGTCGTATCCTTTGTATAGATTCGTGAGGGAAGAGCTTGGAACAGAGCTTTTGACCGGAGAGAAAGTGACGTCGCCGGGAGAAGAGTTCGACAAGGTTTTCACGGCGATCTGCGAAGGCAAAATCATTGATCCGATGATGGAATGTCTCAACGAGTGGAACGGAGCTCCCATTCCTATATGTTAAGAGTACAGTCCTCTGTTTTTGTTTTTACCATCAAGTCTTTTTTTTTTTTTACCTGTCTGAATAATTTTTACCAAATGATTGTCTGTGAATTGGTTTTATGTCTGTCTAATTTAAAATTTGTGTGTAAAACTCATTGCAAGTTCTCAAATGAACAAACAATTTTTCTGTTACAAAGTGACCCTTTTCTTAATTCCCCATATATTGAAGTCTTCATAACAAACACAGGACAAGAATAATCACAATAGGAAAATGTTTATCAACTCTAAAGGAATCATCTAGAACTTAAATCAGTCTAACTCTAATGAAATAATCTAAAACATATTAGTAAGTCACAAATATATGGTTATAGAATCATTTATAAAAAAAACTTTGAAATTTGAACTATTGTTCTGATGGAAAACACTAATAGAACCGAAATCATACACTATAATATTTTTGTTTGTTTGTTTGGTAGCACTTAATCTAATGGTCAATATGTAACATTTTAAAAGCCAGGTTTTTATTTGGTAAATTCTCACCCTCTATTTTGGTTTTCAAAGCCATGTATTGTAGACAAAACAAATAAAATACTCAATGAAGTACGAATTTGAATAATCACCCCGATGTTTAAATAAAACCACCTAAAGTTACTCAATGTTATTCATAGTTACACGAAATCATTCGAGATATTTGAACACGAATCTAAGTATCTACACTAGTGTAAAGTTGAAAAGTGAAAGATCACACACGACACACCCTATAGTAGTGAGATGACAAACCAGAAAAAATAGTATGAGAAAAGATGCGAGAGTACGAGACTAAGGCCCAATTAGAAGACCATAAAGACTAAGGCCTAATTAGAAGCCCATAAAGCCCATCAGAGTCAATACAACCACACAAGGTTCAATACGTTAGACAAAATAGAATTATCTCTCTTCTCTCTCTCTCTCTCTCGATCTACCCAAAGTAGCGGGAGCGAATAGTAAAACAACAATGACCGATCACCACCACCACCACAACCACCACGCGCGGCTGAACCGCCTCCGAACAACCACCCAGCTCCTCCGTCAAACCACAACTTCCTTCTCCACCCACCCACTCACCTTCATCTTCCTCACTTTTCTCCTCTTCTCCTTCCACTCTCTCGTCGATCATTGCTCTCTTCTCTTAACATCTTTCGTCGACACTGACCCTTCTCTTCGCTCTCTCTTCTCTCGCCTCCCTCTCAACTCTAACTCCCAAACGCCCACGCGCTTCCACCATCACCGACGTGCTCCGTTTCTTCAGCTCACGCGCCTTGGTACCCTCGACGACGACTTCTTCTCCACAGACGAACACGATCCTCATCGCCGATCTCTTCAAGGTTCTTCTTTTCGTTCACCCATCAACGCAACTACTGTAATTCTCTCCGGATTTGAGAGCATTTCTGGCTTGTCTCGTCCTATCGCCGATAATGGACTTCTCCTTCCTCAAATCATTCGCTCTGGGTTTGTATTGCGGCAGCTTGAGAAGGACGATCGTGGAGATGATGAAGACGAAACGAAATTGGATGAATCAGAGCTCGATCGTGAAACTGATGAGTATCGAGGCGAGAAGAAGGAGAAAGAATTCGAGAGTTTTGTGGATCTGAAGATGTTTTTTAAAGGATTGGAGCTAGGTCGACGTGATGCTGCGGCTCTGTTCTTCCTTGTGAGCTTTTTATCAGCTGCGTATGGATGGGTGATTCTAGGGTTTACCACTGTTTACTCATTGGTGCTGGCGATTATGTTTGTTACCTTAATCAACGATTTGCTCGGTAGGTTTCCTTCGTTTCTTGGGGTTGTTTGGAGTGGTTCAAGATTGGGGTTTAAGAGAGTTACAGGATTCGTTTTGATGAGATGGGCAGTGAGAGATGCTTTGACACAGCTTCTTGGTTTATGGTATTTTGGAGAGGTTGAAGATCAGTACTCGTTTTTTAGGCTATTTGTGAGGTTAAAGCTGATGCCTTTCACTGTTATGCCTCCATGGATTAGAGGTTTCGAGAAGGAGATATCTGGTTTCTTGTTCGCTTGGTTTCTACTTGATACGCTTGTTGGTTTGATATTAGCTGTTGATGCTTTTGTTGCCATTGTGGATTCAAGAAGGAGGGGAAGGGAGATAGTGAAGGAAGGTCTTTATTTGATTTCTCTCCTGTTGCATCAGGCTGTGCAGCTTAAGTGTCTCGAAGCTATTCTTTGTGGGTCTTTCTTCAGATGGGTTCTGGTTCGAATCCTAGGGAAAAGCTTTGCTTCTGTGATCCAATCTGCGTTGGAAGTTTACTTCATGGCCGCTTGGTTAGTGTTCTACTTAGCAGCTAGGTGTAAAGATGCGCACGCAGACGGTAGGAGGTTTGGGAGAAGAGAAATGGAGAACTTGATCGATGGGTTGAGATGATAATGAATTGTGGATCTTTAGGATGAGCTTTTGATTTCCAAAGGAGCAAACCTTGGCTTCGATGCTCAATGCGAGTGGCTAAATCTCCGTGCCAGAAGTTGTCATGACTTAAGGTTCCTTTGGTTTTAGAATTACAGTTGATTGATAAGATTGCCAACAATTCAATGTATGTACGCACCTAGGATTACTTGTGAGCTGTGAAAGAGGGAGCATAATACAACTACTGTGTATACTCATTTGCAAGATTTTCCTTTGTATATATCTTGCTGCAGTTGTTGATATCAATACCATGAGGTGATCAATTTTTTTCATTTGGGGAATGATAATAGATCCAACCTTTTTGGGATAATATTGCTCAGCTTAAATGTACTTATCTTGTGGCCATTTTGATCTTCTTTATGTGGATACAACATTTTTATACGTTCTTTCGATTGACGTAATTGGGAACTGGTTGCCTCAACCCTTATGGTTTGGATTTCATGGCCGATGTTAGAGCCTCTTGTTCTAACATACATATTTATTCGTTTAGCTTCCTATGAAAGACCTAAATCTTGGTCATAATATCTTTCAAGAACTCCTTCGTGGCTATTTACTTCTTCGTTCTTGTCGTCATAGGATATAACAGCAGGCAAGGTTGTTCTCATTGACCAATACAATCGACAGAACCTAGATGTTGTTCCCACTAATCAGCGAGTGTATGACGTTGCAGAGATATACTGTCTGATAACAGCTTGAAGAGAGAAGAATTCAAGTCTGTTCTATGTTTTGCAAACAAACATGTTGCAGAACTGAGGCATCTGGTTTATGAACAATTGCTTTCAAGATGGCTTGGCCTTTGTCTTGAGATATGTGAGAAGGTAAAGCTGTTCTGTGCTCTCTCATCTGCCCCCACTGGAAAATAGTCTTTGTTAAGAGTTTTATATTGTAGTTTAATTGGAAACAATAGAGCTCTTACATGTTTCTTGAGTTATTTTCATGTTTTAATGTCATTTATTCAGTAACTAGCTCTGGCTTTAGTGACTTCATGTATTTCTTTGGAGCTGGAGAAGTGTGATACTAATTTTAATCGTATTTTATTGCTTTCCTTGTAGCTAATAATACATTTCCCGCTGAATTTAAAGACACATTTAATACAAAAAGTCTTACATTATTAGTGTACCCCCATAGCTTAGCATTAAACAACATTCTTTTTGTAAACGTGGAGCCGGATAAATCAATGAATGTCTTGAATTCCCTGTACAAGAACCTTCCTAGATACATATGCAGTTATTCTGATGCTGGGGAGCACCAGCGCAATGGACAACATCGAGGAAGGTACTCTCATTGCATGGAATCCATAGTCTGGAGTCAGCACTGAAACCATTAGCATCCTGTGCTTGATCCAGCAATGCTTGGAATAGTGGGTACTTAAGCAAGTTGATCTTTATCACAAACCTCCTGTACTCCTCACCCACGTATACAACCATGTGTCCCTTAGGGACATCTTTTGGGATCACCGCAGCTTCCTTCTTGAATGCCCAGCAAATTCTCTCGTAGCATGCCTCGCAAGACGTACAAGGTATTATGACTTTGCTCGTCATCTTTTTCAGTTTCTTTTCGCAGGACTTAATGAACTTGCTCTTCATTTTAGTATTAGGAGAAGATTAATATCTAGTATAAGATAGGTAGGTAGATAGAATGTTTTGAACTTTTGATAGAAGAATATGTTCTTGGATGAATAGTACAAGGTGAAGGACACGTCTATATATATATGCCGAAGTAGAAATATCAGAGCTCCTTATTAAATGTTGGGACATGACAGTTAGCCAAGGGGGGTGAGATGGGCAACCTTTAAATGATACAGTACTTTATTCAACCGTGCGGTTCTGTTACTTTTGTTGATAGAGTTGGAATACTGAAACTGTACGAACATACGCTCTATGGTTAGATGTGATTAAAAAATGCTCATTTTATTTCCCTAGCTCACATTTGGTGTCAGAGTTCTTGAAGTTCACGGGGATTAAGACCCCACAAGACAAGATGAACAGAGATAGAGTGGAGATAAGATCTGAAGGAACAGGGTCCAGGGATGGGTCTAAATCTTCTTGGAGATAGTGTGATCTTGGTTAATGATTCATGCATGGGTACTTTCAGTTTGATCTGCAGAAATGCTCTCTCTCCAGATCTCTTGACTTTTCCCTAGAGTTATGTTGGCTTTAAACAGCTCATGGCTCTAGCTCAGGTGACTTCTTGAGCTATCCACACATGGACCAATGTAGAACCATGCAATGATGTTTGCTAAGTGTATGATCAGCATTTGCCGTATAATTAGGTAGCTTAGTTTTTACAGGTGAGTTTTTTTTTTTTTTTTTTTTTTTTTTTTAACTTTTTACCGATCAAAAGTGCTTACTGATAGTTCAGTTAAAGTATGCGGGGAAGAATGTGGTTCACAAAGTTGAGATAGGGATGGTGAAAGGCTTATTGTCTCTAGGAGGGGTACATAGATGGAGAAGTGTCAATGTTGGAGGGTCCATTATAAGAGAGAAACGAGTGACATTGATTAGGGTTCATCCCCCTAAGGATTCACAAAAATGTTCCCTTCAACTGAGTAAGAGATCCTCATTCTTACACCATTTCTCTTCTAAAATGTCTCTCTCAGATCTATCTACCTGTTATGTTTGTGTTGTGTGTGTGTTTTGAAGTTGGTTTTGGTCTGTCAAGCAATTAACAACGACTGCCATTCTGAACTAAGCTGGCTTCTTCTGACTTTAGAATTTATTGCGTGCATGTGCAACTCTTATGATGTTATCTACATACTTCTCTCTCCCTCTTCTCCCTTTTCCATGGAAAAAGGAAAAATATATATATTTGTAGTCACTATCTTATCTGGCCATAGAACATGTAGAAATGACCTCTCATAGTCGGGACATTTGTTTCATGTTTGGTACTTATAATGTTTGCATTATTTGCATCCTGAAACTAAACCTTTTGATAATATTCTATTATGTGTGTATTTGTAATTGTAAATTGAAAATCTAATAAAATGATTTGATATCTAAGTTTTTGATTTATTGTATAATATTATCTTTACAAATACTATATATTTAAAAGTACTCTATGGTGGAACTTTCCTAAACTAAGACAAGAATGGTTCCTTGATGTCATCATACATACACTCAAGTTAGAATCCCTTAATTTAGGTTGGAGGGTTAATCAATTACATCACTTTAACGCTAATCACTCAAATCTTAATCTTTTACTTGTTTCCCAGTTTCCCAGATGAGAAGCTACATAAACAGTTACATTAACACTGTAAGAAACAGATGTGAGTGACCATGAATTTTTCAGACAAAAACATTATATAGTGGATTCTGTCGCTGCTTTTTGTTAATCGTATTGGAGGATGGAGAATATAAAGGAAATAAGCAAAAGCTTTTCTGAATCGAAGTCGTTCGCGGTTTCAGTAACAGAAACTTCACATGGAAGAACTTTGATGTTGCAGATAAAATTGATATCCTAAAGACAACTTTTACTTTCCAAGACAGTTAAAATGATTGGGGTCGATTTTAGTTTAGTATCTTTACAGCTTCTCTAGACTTTCTCCATGAAGACTACCAATATCAACTCCTCTTCTTCTTCTTCTTTGAAGTGCTTCGGCTTCTTGAGGAATCATGAACGAAACACGATGATTTGGAGAACGGATATGGATGGAGTGAGGCAAGTTCCCTTACACGATGTAGAATATCCTTCGGTATAGGGCGAGCCACTGACTTTCGTCTTTCTTCAGCCTGTATATTTCAAAGTTGTGTTACAGAGGATTTTTCAAAATACGAATTTTTGTTGACAAAGGAAGAGAAAAAGCAAACCTCTCCATCATTATGCTTGTCGTTATAACTTGCTTTCAGTAGATTACGCCATTTGTCCTGCATAGGTTCAAGGAGAAGTTTTGTGACAAAACCAAAGAAAAAGGTTCAAGGAGAAGAACTGAGACACCAAGCACTACTAAATGAAGAGTTTGATTTTGTGGTGAACGGTGAAATACTCTGATATCGACGGGTGTGCGGTGCGCTGCAGAATGAAAGAAGAGGTTCTTTATATCTGTCCATTTTCCAACACCAAAGTGAGAAATACCATCAACCAACTTCATAACTTCATCAACAGTCCACATTCTCTGATGCTTTCTCCTGTCACTTCTGGTTCTGGATTTCTTTGTTACAGAAATGTCATCTTCACTCTCAGATGAAGTTAGTTGATCATCAGAAAATGTATTCTCCTGCAATATCAAATGGTATTTGGTTTACATAGATTATAAAAAAATGGGAAAACTCTATAGTCTTAAAGAGTAAGACAAACCGTGGAAGTACGAATGTATTTCTTCATAGGTCCTTTCCGGGGCCTGAAGTCATAGGACACGCAAGACATTCTTTCACCAGAAGAATCTAATCTGCAACATTAAAAATGAGAGCTTCACTAGGAATTCTGATGTCTGTGATTATATATTCAGAATAAGACTTTAATCACCGACTATTACCTACTATAAGCCGTGTTGAGCAAATTCTTTTTCCGATTTTTGCCTCGTTTAACCCAAGAGCCTATAAAAGTGGATAGTGGTTTCATGTCATCTTCTGAATCATTTGTATCCAAACCATCTTTAACTTTTTCGCTGGATACATTCTGGGATTCAGCATGTGGAACGGTTTCTTTTGACCACTCTGAGAGTCCGATGCTTCCACTTATTCCAGGAGAATAAGATTCTGAACTGAAGTTCATAAGACCATAGGGGTCACCATCTAATTCAGATACTTTATTCTTGACTTCAGTTTCTGCAAGTAAATTATAGTTTGGACTGTAAACTATATATTGCTCAGATGCACTAGGATGATAGAATCACATAAATTTACCTGGAAGGAAGTGGTTACCAATAGAAGAAAGATCATGTGATGCGTAGATATCTTCCACTTCATCCAGAAAGCCATCAGGAATCTACGAGATGATAAGAAACTTCATTTCAAGAATGACCAAGAAAGAAACCATGTAATGGAGAGCATAAAGAGAACACATACTTCGAACTTTAAACATGCTTCCTCATCTCGGGCGCTACAAGAGTTTAGTCCACCTTAGGAAAAATGAAAGAGAACTCTTAACATTAACCATACTCCCATTTACAGTGGAACCTTGATTCAACATAAGAGCAGTTTAGTCGACTTACCATAATCTGGGAGAAAGCTAAAGTCAAATCCATGAGAAAATTCCTCCATCTTGGAGCTTAAGCCCATATTCTCCATACCGAGCCCTAAGAAACTGTCCACCGCGGTATTGTCATGTTTAGGTTCCATTAGAAAAGGCTTCATGTCACTCATTTTATCCTCGTTTGAATGGCAAACATTCTCATCAACCTATCAAGAAAAGATGAACACAAGTGAAGAAGAAGCACATAATCCCACACTCTCACACTTCAATCCAGTAAAAGTTTCAGGAAAATCAGGTGTTATAATGTCCATCTCAAAAGCTCCCAATCAAGTCAAGTCCATGTTTTTAACACTAGAAATCACAAGTATGTCACAATAATTGAAACAGAACCCGACAATGTTGCCCATAAACCAATCTTAACTTGCATGCTAGATTCACAAAACTGGATCTCATCTCTAAATGAAAAAAAAATCTATCAGGCATGTGTTCCCCCAATCCATAGATTCATTCACCATACAAGTAAACAAATTAACAACATGAAACATGTTCTCAAAAATTAAAAAACATTACTTTGCTACATAAACATTATAATATAAATCTACTTAAAGAGCAAAGGACAGACATTCTATGCAAATTACAGAATAAAGAAACTGTAACCAGACAAATATATGTCGGGTGATCTCAGAGAAGAGGATAAACCCAAAAAAGAAAAATTCAAAACTTTAAGCTACAGAAGCGTATACTATAATGTTTTAATTGTTTCTATCACCAATCAAATGCAATGGAATAGAGAGAAAAATCAAAACGATAAAGAAATTACGTAGAAAGTGGGCCAGAGAGACACAGCTGTTACATTACACAAGCCCACAAAATTAGAAAAAAAAATATTTTCTAGGAGAAAATCTCGCTGCTTAGCTTAGCTTAGCTTATCCTCCTGAAACTAACACCTGGAATTTGAAGAAACGAACAATCCGATCGAAGAAAAACCAACGAGGTCATACATACATTGCGATCTATCTCAAACAAAAATCTAAACTTTAAAACAACATTTCCATAGTAGATATGGAATGGAGAAGAGAGAATCTAAGACAATGTCAGAGAAAAGAAAGCAGTACTCGAAGCTGAGAACAGAGCGACGAGAGGAGAAGAAGAAGAGAAGAACACTGAAGAGAAGAACACTGACGCAGGAGGTGAAATGGCGACTGTGTTTTGGACTGAGGATGATTTTTTGTTTTTGTTTTTGTTTTTATTTTTAGTCTTGTCGGATTCCAAAAGCTCATTTATTTAGTTTTGAAATCCAAATGACGTGTAGTGTAATATAACGTGCGTTTCAAGTCCGCCAACGATGACAGATGGTGTTCATGAACATCTACTGTTATATTGAAGGTGCTGCTGACTCGGATTTAACGGAAAAGTAGGCGGTTCCTTTGACGCCGTGACACATTCGTTAACCCTAACATGTCTAAAAGAAATAAAACATGGGCTTCAAGGCCCACAAAAGGAACACTTTTCCTTGCCATTTTTAGTGCTGAGCTAAACAAAAGTCACAAGATTTTAAAGAGTAAAAGAGCAGGTAAGATTGAAGACTTCTTAGGACTGGCCTTGGATTTCTTTCTCTCCAGCGGAATTCAAACCTCGGATCTTAACATCGTAGTAAACTTCTTCGACTCTTCTTAGGTCATATTTCATACCTGTCACATGTCAATACAAATACAGATTTATGTCACCATCTCACACTTAACTATATACACAAATGGAGAATGAGAATGTCACACTTACTGTCGAATTTCTTGCGAAGAAAATCGTTCCTGAGATTGAGCATACGAAAGGCTGCATGAAGATCCGTCAAGAAATTCATCACCTTTCTTGGGCAGTCGTAGTCTCCTGCTGTCACTCGATTAACCACATACCTAGGCTGCTCAAACATTGCATCACCCCCAAAAAATGATTAATCATTTTGGATCCAAAGGTTTTACATAAGTTGCTATTCAAGTAGGATGCTAAGGGGAAAGATGGAAAGTAATAATTAGGGATAAATATGCTCCTACCAAATCGTTTGACATGAAACAGATTCCTGCAAAGTATTCAAAAAGCTGAAGATCAGAATATAAAAGTAATGTTGTGATTCATACAATGCTCATGGCTTAATCTGATCTATAGATATTGGTCTCCCAGAGTATATTAGGGGTTCTTTCTCAGAAACATACCAGTCAGGTAATCTTCAGTCTCCAATCCAAACTCCAAACTGTTCACTGAAATACAATAACAGGAATTAGAAGAAAACTTCTGCTTAGTTTCATCAAAAGAGAAAAGTATTTTGACAAAATTACAAATCCAGATTTTAAACAAAACAACACTTGGGAAAATGTCTATTCTACACCAACGTAATGCAAAATCAACCTCCGCATCATCATCCATCCTAAGGGAGAATAACTGAGTTTGTGGAAAACAGCAATAAATAACTCAATTGAGGTAAAAGATCAGGTCTTAGCAAAATGATTGACACTAAAATGGATAAAATGCAGGCTGTGAAACAAAGCCTTAGGATAAAATCAATAACAAAGAGCAAGACCAAGGTAGACAAATTAACAAACTGATAAGGGATCATAAGAGAGGCAATTAAATGTGAAAGAGAATAAGACTAGTGGGAAACTGAATCTGATTATTGAGAAAAGTAGACTCGTTCATTCAGTTTTTTCAACTGAGACAGGTCAGGCAAAAGGTTCAAAGTTTCTGTACATTTTTTCAAAGTTTGTGAGAGAACCAGCAAGAATCAGGTTCTGTTCTTAGTACAACCACTAGGCCATGATATATATTGGAGGCAAGAAAAAGAGTAAATTGAGATCCAGAGACATACACCCAAGTTTTTCTTCAGCTTCCGTATGCACAAGAAGAGTTCCAGTTTCTAGCCAGTGCATAAACGCAAGCTGGGAGACCACAGCTTGTGTTTCACTTCTCCAGTCTCCATGGTACCTAATTCACAAAACCTTTATCATTGCAGAAAACGCATTGCAAATACAAAAGCCTACTAGATATGGCTATCAAATTTACCTATAGTACTGTCCAGGACACTCCCGAAGAATTTTAGCAAGCCGACCATAAAACATCTTCAAATCATAGATTTTCTCTTTAGCTTTCTCGATAACCTCTGATCCATCATAATGAGCAATCTTATTAGTAACAACCAAACAGTTATAATGACATTCTTAACAAGCAAAGGCCATGTGTGATTCATTTCTTAAGAACAAATACACAAGTTTCTTCATTTTTATTTGTTTCCCTTCGTTACCAAGTTCTGAACCCAGCAAGCCATTTCAAACATTTAGCTCAAAAAGATGCAATTTTTCGAATGCAAAGAACCAAAGACTAATCGTTACCAGGAATAGGTCGCGACTGATGAACGAGAAGGAGATTAGCTTGAATTAGCCTCGTAGCGGACTCAATCTCCATAACCACAGCACGAATCTGCTCTCTCAAAGCTGCAGACTCTTCCAATTGAACACGGAAATTCTCAAACTGCTTCTCAAGCAAATGAGACGACGGTGGAGGAGGCACCTGATCATTTCCTCCCGCCATAGGAATGTAGAAAGAAGAAGAGGAAGAAGACGAGGAGAAAAGGAATGCGTTTCGATGCCGGAGAGGATTGGAACGCCGAGGAGCAGCGTCGCCGGAGAAGAGAGGAAGAAAATGGAGAATCGAAGAGCAAAAGGGGTTAGGGTTTATCAAACGAGACGCTGTGAAGTGAACGTTTCGAAACGCTGAATTCATCATTGTTTAGCTTCTATTCTCTTTCCACCATCATCTTATGAACCAATTAAACCGGATCAAATTAACCAAACCGACTCGAAATCAAAATAAACCCTTTTCTTTGTAATCACCATTATCTACTACAGATTTGTAAAAGAACAAAATTGGAAAAATTCTAAATTTCTAAGTCTATAAACTACTTGTATAACTCATGTAATATATAATGTATCAAAAATTACAAGATTTGTATGTACAAAAATGTACGCTTTTTTAATCATGGGTAAAATTTTATTATTTCTTCTGGAATGTAACCATGCAGAAATAAGCTATGAATCGGCAAATTAGTCCCATGAGAATGAGAACAATGAGACATAATATCCAATCACTAAGATCATATCCGTTTTGAGACAATGAGCTACATCTAGTCACCACCCATACTCCAGAGTACCTAACCCAAAATAAAATTTTGTTAACATATATAGAATGATTATGTGATAGAAGAAAGATGTAAAACTTTTGTCTACCTTTGAGCGTTGGAAAGGACAAAAGCTTCAAGAGTCCATTTTGGGTAGCAGAAGCTTCCGAGATACTTAAGAACCATGCTTTCTTTATCTTGATTCGCGATGAGAGTCATAACAACAGGTACTAACACCGATAACTGCAAGAACAATATCCGCAAAAAATACCTTACGGTTAGTTAAAAATTTTGGTTGCTTTATATGAATTTATGAGAAAGTGAGGACAAACCAATTGGGCTGCGCTAGGACTGTACAATATGGCAAATATGTAAGCCATGCCTGTTACGCAGTAGACCAAGCATACTAGTACAATGTAGTTGTCTTCAAAACTGGATCTCGGGTTGTTGAAGAAGTAGAACATGGACAAGTAAACTAAAGGCTTCATAATTGTGTTCAAATGGTCCATTGTGTCTTTAGCCATGAAATGTGCCAAACTACTGATTCCAGCGGCACTTTCTCTCCAATATTGTAATTTATCTACAGAGAAAGATCTCAACGCTGAGATCTTACACAAAAGAGCTACAAAAAGAAAGACATAGAAAAATAAAGCTCAGTGAACGGTCCAAAAATCGCGGATTATCATGAATATAAGTCAATATTTGTGAACGTAAAAAACTTACAGACAGCTATGATCGTGTATGTGTAGCCAAGTGTATCAATGGTCTCGTCGTTCACCTTAGCAAGAGTTCCTAAACAAGCTCCTGCAACTAATAATATTAGGAAATCTAACGCTTGTAGTCTTGCTTCTCTAAGTCTTTGTTTTCCAACCCTGAAAATAGATAAGACTAAAGTTTTAATGTGCATATGAAAACTAGCAACCAAAAAAATTTCATTATATCAAATCTAGAAAATCATACCTTCCAACAAAATATCTATATTGTCGACCTACGGTAGGAGTTACTCGATCAGAATTGTCATGAGAATTCGAGTAATTGTGTTGTAACTGATCTTTAGTGATCTCCACATTAGTTTTCACATCTTGCCATAAATCATTACTAAAAGAATTATGAGAGGAATCATCTTGAGCTGATCCAGATGATGATGATGGGAGTCCATCACAAAACTTCAACATATCGTGAGGCACTGGGTAACCATTGTGCAACATCCATCTCACAGGAAGTTGTTCTACTGTTATATCACCATTTGGTTTCACGATACCTTCAAGAATATCTATATAATGATCAGGAGGATTGACACGATCGGGAACTGTGATTCCGATATCAGCAAAATATTCTTCGATTTTTTTGACAGATCCATGGTACACGGTAAGGCCACCTTTTGCCAGTATTATCATGTCATCGAACATTTTGTACATCGTATAACTGGTAAGAGAAAAACACATTATTGAGCTTACGATGTTAAAACAAAATTACTTTATCCGTGATCATTACTAATGCATGTGGTTTGACTGAAACTTTTATGAAGACTAAAAAATATATTCAAGTATGCTATTTTATCATACTATTAATTATATCACAATGAATTAAATTCAAAACATGCAAGTTAAATAAAAAAATTATTGTGGAGATAACGTACCTGGGTTGATGCACGACCATACAAATGTTAACTCCTTCAAGTGCTTCACGTCGAAGTGCTCTAAGAAGTAATTGTGAAGATGCACTATCTAAACCTGTAGTGGGTTCATCTAATATCAATAGAGAAGGTTCCATGACCATTTCGACACCAACGTTCACTCGCTTCCTTTGTCCTCCAGAGATTCCTCTTTTCTCTACCGTACCAACCAACGAGTCTCTTACATGTTGTAGTCCTAAGCTTTCAATCACTCTTTCAATGATCAACACTTTGTCTGCTTTTGACATATAAGCACTTAATCTGCATGTAAAGAAATATATATAAAAAACGATATGCAACATTTTTTTAGTATAAACACTATGATAGTAAAAATAAATTTAGCCAAACTTTTTTAAGAGACTTGGACTCTTAATCTCTTCTAGGTTATAAGAATAAATTTACCATGGTTTACCTGCATCTTGCGCTAAATCGAAGGTTCTCCTCGACAGTAAGATTTCCATGCACAACATCATCTTGTGGGACAAACCCAGTAATCTTCTTATATGAGTTTATGGATTCATTTCTACCATTTATGAGGATTAGACCAGTCCTTGTACATCCAGTTGCTTTTCCTGCCAAGGCAGAAAGAAATGTAGTTTTCCCAGCTCCTGATGGACCCATGACGGCGGAAACACGACCTGGCATGATCTTTCCGGTGACAGATCTCAATATATGCTTATGTTTACCCTTCAATGTAAGAGTTAGGTCCTTAAACGCAACTTCTATAACAGGTCTAGTCCTAATCTCAGTGTCAGTGGCCATCGAAATAACTCCAGAGAATGTCAAGTTCTTGTTGTTTTGCTCCATAGCTTTCTCTTTCTCAATCTGACCATATGCATATTTAAAAATCTGGCTTTGAGTATGTAGTTGTTTACCCTTTGGAGCTTGTGGCTTCTTCCCATGTTTACTACCAGTCCCTACATTAAATCCTTCGTGGTTACTCGAGTTCTCCTCCATTGATTTCATCATCTTGGTTAAATTACTTGGTTCTTTTTTCTTTTCTTTTGACTTTCCAGAAGCTTTAGCAGGTGTGGTATCCTTCCTAGCAGATTTCATGCGAGAAAATGTTTGAGATAGCTGTGCAGACAATCCCATCTTTTGGTTCTTGGCAACATCTTTTGCAGTTTTCCACCTTTCTCGAGCTTGTGTTGTTTCTTTTGCGTGTCTCGCTGCAGCTTCTCTAGACTTTGCTTGTCTTTTTTCTCGAGTGGCAAGAACTTGATCAGAACAGTTATAAACCATGATCATCAAAAGACTTAATGCTGCCTACATATACAATAACGAAAATATAATTTCCAATATATTTCAAAGCAAAATGTATTTTTAATTAACTAACAACTTACAATTAAGATGGCTCCATAGGCATGAATATTTTGGTTTGCGGTATTCGGATTACACGTTGCGAGCTTGAAACATGCTAAAACAGTCACCAAATAAAAGAGATTTAATGATCAACTTCAGTTGTAATCTATACATTAAAATATCATATGATAAAACAATTCATTTTTCTTGGGTTTTAGAAACTTACGTTTTTGTGAAGTGGAACCTTGTCGGCAGTAGTGTCTGAAGTAATACATAAAAACATTTAATCAACTCATTAACTATGTATATAAAACGAAAAAAAATATTTTTGTTGATTAAAAAAGAGAAGATATATATGTTTTTCGTCATCAGATTACATTCTTAATGTAACCAAATTTGATGAATATTTCACATATGAAACAATTATTCTAAAAGTAACAAGAGTTGTGAGATAAAAGAATCAATACCCACTACTACAAGTGACCTTCCGAATTGTTGTTGGGCAATATGAACCTGGTGAGCAAAACATATCACCACTACTCTCGGCATCAACCCAACTATCTGCAGAACCACATGTATGGTTCAACTTTCCCGGAGGAATCTGGTAACTATATCTGCAATGTAAAAAATCTTTTATTAACCATAATATTATTTTTCATTAGTGTAGTAAATTAATCTAGAGAATTAACAACTTACGGCTCGCAAATTCCTGTTGTTTTATTAAGCTTGGCCAGCGGGCAATATGCGCCTAATGGACACGCTTCGTTTACATAAGTAAGAGATCACACAACAATGAATATGTTAGATTGAGGTTTTAGTATTTAAAATGTTGATATAATATATGTATATCTGTATGTGGATTTCTTACGTATCATGCAAGCAAGACCTTGCGGACAAAAGAAACCCTCACAACAAGGTTGACATTTACGAGTTCTAGAGGGAAGAACTTTTCCATTGTTAAGATCAAATTTTTTATCATCATCTGCATTGCAACTCCATCCTGGCTCACATCCGGAAACCCATTTAGCTAAATTGCAGTTCACGTTAGGCCTTACATGAACCGTTGTTGCTTCATCTCTTCTAACAAAACTACTGAAGTAAAACTTTATCTCAGCAGCTGTACATAGTCTAACTGTGAGGTCACCTGCATAACAAGAACATTAAATCTCAATGTTCCAAGTATTTGACTAAAAAAAAAAAAAACTTACCTTCAGTTTTTTTGACACAATTGCTTAAGAAGTCCAGATTTTTGTCAAAATTAAATGCTTCATTCCAATCGTTCTTCCTGAATTATCAACAAATTATAAGAAAAATATAAAATGCATATGTATTGGCTCAAACATGGGACTACATTAGTGGATTTTGAGAAAACTTACAATTTTTTGATGCAATATCCTAAATCTCGATCAACGTCAGCCTTTAAGACATTCTTTAGATTCTGAAGTCGACTATATATAAGGTTTGTAACGGAAATAAGAACTTTTGGGTTCCCTGTTTTGCTATAATCATCGCCATCCAGGCATAATGCAAAAGACATAAAACTCAAGCCAAAAACAAAGAACAATAAGATGTGTTGTGTCCAACAAACATCAACCTTAACTCTCATTGTTCTTAATCAAAGCCTTGATACAAAATCAGAACCGTCCGAACTGAAATATTTGAATTTTCTGAGCAAACAATGGAATAAAAACATTGGAAGCTACCAATGGAAATATTCGTAGAGATGTCTTGTGTTTCTCTATCAAGACTTGAGGATAAATCATGAGCCGTTAAATAAAAATCACGGCGATGGAACAAAGAGAAAACCAATTAGTTTGCTTGAAAAATGGAGATGAAAAATTTAAAGAAAACAAACGAGCTTGTAGCAGAAAAAAAAATAGAAATCTTGAAATGATGACGTTGAGATCAAAAGTTGGAAAGTTGACAAATGAGAGACTTGTGTGAAAAGAGAGAGTTGAGAAGGGTCATCGTAAGAGCCATGGAAGGAGGTCCAGATTTCTAGCAAATGAAAAAATGGCTGAGAAAAACGAGTGGTTTTTCATAACTTATTTACCAAAAATAGAAATAGGTGACTCTATTGGAGGAGCATGCATGACAAAGATGATTTTTTCGATTTCATGAGAACAAACTTTATTTTGTGATTTTTAAAAAAAAAATTGTTTGGCTTAATTAGGTTTTGGAACAAGTGATAAAAAGAAAAATAAATAAACAACAAAGAAAAAAAAATTACATAAGATGTTGGAACAAGAATCTTTTTTTTTTTTGTTGGGTTGTGCAATAACACCTGATGCTTGAAGCTAAAAATTGTCTTCGGTCTTGAGATGAGTAAGAGTTTACTCAATCGTAATCAAAGTCTCTCTGAGGATTAGGGTATTAACAAGGCTGTTGGAATCTCACAAATCCCAACAAAGGCTTATAAGAGTTTATTGGCAAAATAACATTATCAAACTATTTTGTTTCCTAAAATTTCAGCATGACAATTATGAGTACATAAAAAAGCATGATTTGACGAAATTATACATGTAGCAACAACCAACAAATATTATACTTATCTGTTACCATTTACCTCCTAAACTTTTAAAACCCTAATTTAAAAACTCCAAACCCACAAGACTACATATTGACGCATTAAAAACCTCCTCTAAACCAAAAGCCTAATCTTAATGGTAGTGACAGCGTCCACGATCCTCCTCAGCCACGATCTCAACGTCAGACTCAGCCGTTGCCGCCTCCGTGGTCATCGGCTGTAAAAGCATCGCTGTAAACGGCATATGACTGTAACCATTCACCGGATATTGAATCCCGATCGGCTGACACGTTGACCACTTCTCTTAGGAAATGGATTATTACGCTAATCTTATTTAATTAACTTTTTGGATCTTTAGGCTTTTAGGCCCAATAAAAGGCCCAATCTGATCCACTTAGTAGGAAAAAAAAAGAAAAGGGAGAAGAGAACAAAATGTGACTTCCATGGCAGCAACAAGTTTTAATTTTTATAAAAAAAATTTGGGAGTGTGTCGCCTTATCCTGTTCGTCATGGCTCTGTAGAGTAGCCTCATGTTCTTATTTCTTCTTCTTCTTCTTCCTTAGCCATTCGCAGAAGCAAAAACAGAGTCTTTTTCTTTGGTGATTCTGTGAAATGGAAGCTACGAGGAACTTGGTTTCTTCATCTCCTTCGTTTCAGACAAAGACTCATCTCAAGAGTACCTACTCTTCTCCTTCCTCTGGTACTTCTTATTCAGCATTGCAATCCGAATTCTTATATAAATATTGCGCCTTTTGCTGGATTTGTCTCTGCTGGTTACTGGAATTTGTCTGGATATTATTCTTTTTCCTTGCGGTTTTTTCAGTTCATGGATTTCAATTCGAATTTGTATATACATACGAGTTTTTGCTACCATTTTCTGATTTGCTTTTGTTTATTTTTCTTTCTTTGTTGGTATCTTTGCAGTAGTGATGCTTCATGAGCAAACAGCAACTCCTGTAGTTAACTCACGTCATCTCAATTCTCTATCTCGACATTTTCCGGCGTCGGTTCTATCACAAGAGCCACGGGAAGAGTCTAGACCTCTGTCACATGCGTTAAGAGAAGACAGAACATCCCAGGTACATTTCTAGCAGTCGTATTGTCCTAAAAGCTGGAATCAATCATAAAGTTCTCAACTTGTTTATATTTCCGCCTATGAATGATCTTTGGTTCCTTGGCAATTTTAGTTGACTCTGGAGAGGAGGCAGTTTGATGAATTGGTTTCATCTCGTGAAGATGAGAAATTTGAACAGCAGCTTCTTCACTCTACTGGTTTATGGAATTTGTAATGTCTTTTCCCTCTTCTTAACACACCAGTTTATATTTCGTTCAACCTATGAGTTTTGTGAATGATGTAACGTTTTATTTTTTGCAGGTTGATATCTCCTTTAGCAGCTGAAAAGCCATCGCCGGCAGTTGTATCTCCCTTGGCAGATACGGAGCTTTGTGATGTGGTTGCACTAGCTCAGAAGGCTTTATCAGCTTCAAAACAAGCTGCATTGTTAGCTGACGACACTGAAGCAGCTCCATCTGACAACACCGGGGATTCTCTCTCCACTAGGTTGCGGTTTTAAACCTTGTTTGTCTATCTCATCAATCTGCTTCTCTGCTACTTGCGGGCTACAATGTGAATATATTTGTATTTCTGGATGTTTGGTTTTAGCTCTTCCATGTCCTTACCGGAAAAGGGAACCATTGTAAGATCAAAGCGGCAGCTAGAGAGACGAGCAAAGAACAGGAGGGCTCCAAAATCAAATGATGTAGATGACGAGGGTTATGTTCCTCAGAAAATTAATGCCAAGAAAAAGTTTAAACAAGGGGTTGATACTGATGATGCGCTTCAGCTCTTCTTGTGGGGACCTGAGACAAAACAACTTCTGACTGCTAAAGAGGAAGCTGAGCTGATATCACATATACAGGTTTATGCTTCCCCCTACTCCTATGTCCTTGGACATGCATCTTGTTGAACTTCCTTGGAAACTTTCCCTGATGCTAACTTCCGTATTTGATATATCAGCATTTGTTAAAGTTGGAGAAGGTAAAGACTAAACTTGAATCTCAAAACGGCTGTGAACCAACAATAGGTGAGTGGGCTGAAGCTATGGGGCTAACTTCCCCTGTCTTGAAATCTGAAATCCACCGTGGTAGAAGCAGCCGGGAAAAGCTGATTACAGCAAACCTACGACTGGTAGTCCATATTGCAAAACAATATCAGAATCGTGGACTCAACTTTCAGGACTTATTGCAGGTTAGCTTCAAACGAACGCATTGTTATTGTCCTTTAAATATCTCTGATCAAAATGACAAACGAATTTGTCTAGCCACAGAAATTTCTTGTTAAAAATATACGATACTGTTGTAGTATCTCGAGCTCATCGATATTTCCAGTGTGCGATAGAGTGATCTAACTTGAAGTGACATTTCTTATGATCTTTCTTCTTGTGCTTATCTAATGGTTCTTAGGAAGGAAGCATGGGGCTAATGAAGAGTGTAGAGAAGTTCAAACCGCAATCCGGATGCAGATTCGCTACTTACGCCTACTGGTGGATTCGACAATCCATACGAAAGTCTATTTTTCAAAACTCCAGGACAATCCGTTTGCCGGTAACTACAAATTTGTTAAAGAATTGATCAGATGTGGCATTATCTACTAGACAATAAAGGATAAACTTCTAAAGCAAGACTTGGTGAAATTTACTCATGTTAATACAGGAGAACGTATACATGCTACTGGGAAAAGTATCCGAAGCCAGAAAAACGTGTGTGCAGGAAGGGAATTACCGTCCAAGTAAAGAGCAACTTGCAGGCCACGTTGGGGTTTCAAAAGAGAAGCTGGATAAACTGCTGTACAATACAAGAACACCTCTTTCAATGCAACAGCCCATTTGGGCTGATCAAGACACCACCTTTCAGGTAAACCCTTTTTGAAGATATCATTTTGACTGAACAAAACCTGGTAATAACCTTTCAATCCTACAGGAAATAACACCGGACAGTGGGATTGAGACACCAACGATGAGTGTAGGGAAGCAGATGATGAGGAACCATGTACGGAATCTCCTCAATGTACTAAGCCCGAAGGAGAGAAGGATCATCAAGCTGAGATTTGGGATTGATGGCGGTAAACAGAGATCGTTGTCGGAAATAGGAGAGATTTACGGACTGTCGAAGGAGAGGGTAAGACAGCTAGAGAGCCGGGCATTGTACAGGCTTAAGCAGAACATGAGCAGCCATGGACTCCATGCTTATGCTGATTTGCTTGTCTAGCTCGTGGAAATATTGGCTTCTTCTATTAATAATGATATGTGTATACAAAATATACTTTTGTTATATAAGGGTTTTGTTGATATTCTGAGGAATATTGTTTTCTTGGATAAGAGTTTTGTCTTAAAACTCTTTTTTTTTGGTCAAGGAAAAAGAGAGATTATCACATTTTCATAATTTGTTTATTTCTGATTGCTGTGTAATTGTGCATATCTGTTTTAGATCTTTTAATCAAATTTTCATGAATGCAACTAAAAAAAAGTTGGTTGAGCAGGGTATCCAAAGTAGCTGTTGTAATTAAGCTATTCATCTGCATTCGTGTACAGGTTCAACAACAAAAAGTCACACTTTACGCAGTTTGACCCACACCGACTGATTCACAATAGCACTCTATGAACACTCTAAAAACTAAGCCATATATGATTTGTTTTTTCGCTCTTATCATCGACAAAACTTCTCAACGGTAAGACACAACCGGCATTTGCCGGTACTGAGCTCTAACACCAGGTTAACACCAATGTTTTTAAAACCGGACCGGAAGGTGAACCGGAAGTTTTTCGGGTCATCGGGTCAACCGGTCAGACCGGTTGAACCGCGGGTCAATTAATTTTTAGTTTTTTATTTTTATGAATATAATTATATTTTTCTCTATAAATATATGAGCAACACATACATAATCAAACACTAAGCAACTAAAATTCAACTTTTTAAATAAAACTCAAATTGGTAATTGGACAAAACATGCATAAAATGTTAATAAAGATAAAAAAATTTGAAATAAAATATTTGGATTTGATCCAACCCGCCGGTTCAACCACCGGTTCATGGGTTTTTAGCGGATTTTTTCGGTTCTATCCAAGTTTTTAAATGTCCGGTTTTTAGAGATAACCCGGACCAGATTGTCAGCCGGTTCGCGGTTAGACCGGTCCGACCGGCCGGTCCGGTCCGGGTTTAAGAACATTGGTTAACACTCAATTGGTTTTGCTATTGTTTCTTGCTCAACTTAAACGTTCAAACTGAAACAATGAGATTTGATAGCATCCAAAACAATACTTATTATTGGATCAGATTTTCCTATGGCATAAGGGTTTTAACTGTCCTGAGGCAAAGTCATATATATTTGGTGGTTACATTTATTTTAAATAGTTTTTGATGTTTATTGAAAATAAAGAAAGTGGAGCTCATTTATTCTTTATGAACTCAATTGCATGTGTTGATTTTATTAAATCAACTATATTTAGCTAATGTACAAAGTTACAACCCAAACAGAATGAGTATATAGACCGTTATAAAGCCTCGTTAAAGAACGTATATTGTATCAAAATTTCCAAGGTTTTAAAGTTCCAGCTAGCATTATAAAACTTATCATCTACTAGTAAGCAAAACTTACCACCACACTTCTTGTGTAACGCGTTTATATGTATCGACCAACCGTGATCTTTATCGTCTTTTTTTGCCTGTATCATGTGCATTCCATTGTCGGATTTAGGCATGCGACTTCGGTTTATTCGGGTATTTCGGTTTTGGTTATTTGGTTATTTCGGAAAATGAAAACTGTTCCGAAATTAACCAATTAAGATTTCGGTTTGGTTTGGTTCGGACACGGTTATTTTGGTTTTTGAAAATTGGGTTTGCACAAAATGGGCTGTTGAGACAAAAAAGAAAAGAAAAAAAAAATCTGAGCTTTTGCCTCCGAGAGAAGGAGAGCAGTCCGACGAGTGAAGGCAACGACGACGAGATCTCAAAGGCGAATCTCGCGTTATTGAAGAAAAAGAAGAAGAAGAAGATGATGATGAATCAAAGAAGAAGAAGAAGATGATGAAGAAGAGTAATTGAAGATGATGAAGATGATGATGGTGAATTGAAGAAAAAGAAGGAAGAAGAAGAAAAATTAAAGAAGAGTCATCGGCGGGTAGTAAGAAAGTTAGATTAGGGTTTTTTTCCTTCTTTTGGTTAATCGTTCGGTTCGCCTCAGGCTAACCGAAGATCTCAGTTAATCGAATCTAAATTAAAGTTTTACCAATCGGTTTTATTCAATAAACAGAAACTAAACCGAATTGTGCAAATCTCGGTTCGGTTTGGTTCGGACAAATCAGGTCGGTTCATAATCCCAGTCGGAATAATTCTTTGGTTGATTCGGTACCACGTGTAGAAGATATCCTTAGTTCCATGTGTATACTCTAGCTACTGTCCTACATAATATCCATCGCTTTTGTTCTCATACTAACAAATATAGATAAACAAAGTATACAATGTTTATATAGGCTTTTTATGGTATTATAGGATTTGAGTTTCCCCGAAAGTCTTTCGAAATTTAAGAACTTTCATATTTTATGTTGGAACTCACTTGGTTTCAATATATTGTTTTCTGTAAAATAAGCTTCAAATATTTTATAGGATATAGTTTTCTTAAAAAATTAGATAACATGTTTAAACAACATTAGACACAATAGTTTTGATACATCTTCTTGAATAGATTGACATATTTATGTTTTATATATATAATAATGGGGAAATCCTAAACCACAGTTCACACTTATAATTGTCAAAACTGTGAAAAACTAGAATAGTCATGTCATTTAAAACTTTCACAATGACCAACCATGATTGAAATCGAAGTATGACTCTAATCGTGGTCTCTTAATCCCATAATGAATCTTTCAACCATTAGATTACTATGAGTTTGATCATATATATATATATATATATATATGTTGTATCGATCGAAACATTTTAATTTTTGATTTTGTGTTTTTTGGGTTAATTTTAATAATATTTTAAATATAGATAAAATTAATCTTGTAATATTTTCAAGATTTAGAGTCTTTATACTTTTTTCCAGAATCTAAAGGTACGATTCAAATTTGATAGGTAAAACTTCTCAAAAGCGTGTAAAAGGTGTACGAAGCTAATAAATTGCAATGAAGACGACACTTCTTACAGAAGTGGGGCTCGGCTTACACGGACGACCACTCACGTTCAGGTGCATGCCAATGCGGCAATTGCCTTACCATTACGTAGCTCAATCGTGAATCATTTATATAAGAGGTCGACCAAAAGAAAATAAATACTACTAAATTTAAAATTAATCGGTGCATCACCATGTTTTGTTTCTTTCCCTTACGACATAACATAACCTCCCATAACGTAACAGTGTAAACTTCTTTTTCAACAGTATCAGTGTTTTGTTTTTCTTCAGAGTGATGCATGATTTACTTTGCATAGTAAATATACTTGATGAGTTTTCTTCTTTTGGTTTCTGATGGGTTATTTTGGTAAAAACTAAATATTCAAATTTGCTTTTATATTAACGGTAACATTTTAGTATCAGAATACTGATATCACATACATGTCAATTACTATCAACTTATACCTTGTGAGTATTTATCCCCAAATGAAAATCTTACCTAGTGAGTAATATTTAAATAACTATTTGCAATTCCAAAAAGAATAATAACGATGAGCTCAACGTTTCTTGATTTGGTTCAAGTTTCTTTGGTTTATTCCTAACTTGAATAAAACAGAAGCTACCAAACTTAAATGTTATCCAAAAAATTCGAGTCAGTGAGACTTTTGTTACAAACCTAAATCAATAAAAATAATTTGAGATATTAAATACAAAAAACTAAATGTTTTTATAAACCGAAGAAATTATATCATAGTAACTCTTTTTTTTTGTTCATAATAGTATTCAATTCATAATGATATCTTAATAAAGTTATAGTTAGTCAACTCAATATTAAACTTTACAGAGACTAAAATCTTAATTCCAAATATATATTTTAATATATAATTTCAAAATAGATTTCAGTATTATACAAAAGAAGAAGTTAAAGCCAATATTCTACGCATATGATTAGTTTGGATAATTATTTTTATTTTTTTAAAATAACTGGGAGATTCCCGATCGATATCTAGACTAATCTCAGAGGCATGTGAAAACCGGATATTTTGTCATTTAAAATGTCATAGTAGTCAACCATGATTAAAATCTGTGAGAATACTCAAACCATGATCTCTAAATTCTATAGTGAATCACTGACCATTGGACCACCATAAGTTGGTTTTTATAGACAATTACTTAGTAAAAACATACTTTTGTGTTTTTGATAATGCTTGTCCCCTCCACTAGACTACTATATACTAAACTCTCCATCTTTGTCTCTCTTCCACATCTCTACTACAAAATTAAAGCTCATAAGCAGTAACCTTCAATCTCTTCCATTTCTTGCACTATTTTTCTTTATTTTTTTTAATATTGTGGTCGGACTCACTACGAGAAGAAACCAATCAATGGCACCTAAGGAGAATGCCACGTGCGAGCCGTGCAAGACTTTTGGGCAAAAGTGCAGTCATGTCGTGAAGAAACAAAGAGCCAAGTTTTATATTCTTCGCCGTTGTATCGCCATGTTAGTCTGCTGGCATGACCAAAACCGCGACCGCAACGACGGTTAATTGTTCTTTTGAGATAAATTCTTATGCATACGCAAGTTAGAAAACATTGAATTGTGTGTTTGTTTTGTTGGGTAGCTTTTAAATACGTTTTAGCTGCAACTTAATTTAACGTTGTATTATAAATATATTCACCTTCACTAGTTTTAAAAAGATTTTATGTGATGATCAAATTAAACCTAAGCTTGAGCACGACACCATCTTCAAGATAAAACAATATTTGCACTGTAGAACTGTTATATGTATTAATGACGGTTGATCCTGAATGACAAAAGGAAAACCATAAACTAACCAACTTTTGCAAGGTACCTCTTGAACTATGAAAAATATAAAACAACTCTCTCTCTCTCTATACGATTTAAAATCCTCAATATAACTTCGAGTATATGACAACGTATTATATTGTGGATATCTTTTTTACATAGCATAAAACGTCGTTTTCTGTTCAACTTTGAAACAAAATAATGTGAGAAAGCATAATCGCATCCCTAAGTTCACGTTCAATTGCGAGATACATTACCAATTGTAACAATATAAGTTTTAGCTAAATTGCAAAGTATATAGTTATATACCCAAAAAAAATAACAAAAATGAATCACCACCACCGCTACCACCATTTTCTTTATTTTCATCATAATTGTTGCCGCCACAACCGCTATTATCACCACGTTGTTGTGACAATAACGGCCATAGTTATGATAACGACGGTGGTAATGATATCTCTGCAGTGATAGATATTATGTTTAAATATTGCAACGAAAAAATGGCGTTGTATATTCGAAAAATTATAATACGGATTTTTATAATTCAAGAGTTACTTTGCAAAAATTAAATATGTTAAGGTTTTTTCTTGTAAAATTTTTTTCTTGAATCTAAGAGAATTATTGGACAACAAAACGAAGATCACTTTGTACCCCAAAAAAACAGATGAAAACGTGGAACAATTCTGGCCTTTTGTAGTTTCAAAGTTTCCTGAGCTTAGATAAATGTTTCTATGGTAAATAAGGATAAAAATAGACACTGTCTAATATTCTAAAGATAGAACTTCTCCGCTTCAGAATATAACACATCGAAGTCACAGACTCCATTTCTTCTGCGAGTGTGGTTTTTGTCCTAGATATGCAAATAACTTCTTTTTTTTTTCTTGTTTATGATATGTAAATAAATTTTCCTTCTATCAATAAATTTTAAAAATGTTTCTGTATAAATTCGTATGTTCTTTTGTTCAAATTTCTTGAACTTCTTTATGATCAGGTTGGTTTAGTAATCAGTGATTTACTTGTATCATATTCAAATCGGGTTGATATTAACCCACTATCTGCTATATAAGGGGCCATGTATTAAGACTAGTGAAACTAGTTCACCAATTTATGGCGGCCTATTAGTTTATTAATCCATTTTGAGGTGGAAGACCATAATTGGCATTCTTATTATGGGTTTAATTATGGTTGTGTACCGGGGCATATCTAGGAAAAGTTAAGCTGATGGCATATGATTTCTTATTGAAATGGGTTTAAGGCATTTAAAGGAATTTACACTACTAGACGGAATACGTGACTTCGTATTGATATACGTCCGTCCGTCCCTAGTCGTGTACTGTAGATATCTAAAGAACAACTTAGACAAGAACATCCGATTATGGATTAGTTTGGATTTGGTTCCAATCCTCAGTCATCAGATTAACTTCGGAGTTAAAAAATCAAACAAATGAAAGAATTCCAAAAATAATAATATGGACGCGCACTTCAACGGTGAAAATCATAAGATTTCTGTTCGTAATAACTTCATCTATAATCCATGCATAACAACGGATTAATCACGTCAATCATAGTATTACATTTTATTGATATTATAAAAGCAACCTAAGCGATGATATTTCTCTATTAGACGAGGGTAAATAATAATTCTCAGAGAATGCACCTTTTCCTACCTTTCTACGGGTGTAATTGATAATTTTTCCGCAGCGTTAAAGGATGTTAGTAGTACAAGTAATATTACAAATCTACATGGTACGAATCACAAAAGTTGACAGTACAAAGTTTTGGACCACTAGTTTACAATGCCATCATTTTGAGACGTTAAAGAGGCAGTACATATGTTTTCTTTCTTTTTTTGTCAAAAAAATGTTTTATTTGTTAATGTTTTTTAAATTGTAAATGACTAACTTAATTACAATTGTTTCTAACTTTAAATGCTTTTTATTGTACTGCTATTTTTTTATACTACTATTTTTTACTAAATAAAATAATAATTTAACAGTCATTTTTTTTTACCGTAGTGTCATTTTTTACTGTTATCTTTTATTATTTTATATGATATTATCGAATTTAATTAGTGATACAAAATAGTATTTTTTTAGCTTGAAAAGAAAAAAATAAACGATATTAAAATAATTAAAAATGATAAAAAATAACAGTAAGAGATAATAATATAAAAATATTATTTTTGATACTGTTAATTAATAGTATCGTTTTTGTAATTAGTTATGGAAAACGGTATACTTCTTGTCGCAATGGAACAAAGCTACTAATCAAAACGATCATTTTATTATACTATTCTTTACTGTTAATTGTCTTAACGTTTTGTGTGTCACCAATTCGATATTGTAGATTCTTTAGTGAAACATATATTTCCACCATAGAGAAAAGATAATGGAGTAACACTGACGCAAGAAGAAAAATAGTTGGAGAATAATGATGGAAAATAATTATGAGGAAGTCCAGTACGACCTAAAGAGCCCACGTGATTTAGTCAAATTCGTGCAATCTAAATTTTGACTAGTACGTAAGAAGAGATGAGTAAGTTATTATTTTTTATTTGGATCACACTGCTTGTGTAAAAACATGAATCATTTTCACACAAAAATATGGATAATTGTAGAGCATTCAAAGTTAGTTTAAATCTATATTTATTGTCTTTTGCAAGTATGTTGAGTTTCTCAATTCTTGTGGACCTTCCACACTAGAAACAAATATTGATACTAGAAACAAATATTGATGTTTCTTCTACTCTATTTCTAGTCAGTATCATTATTGTAAGAGGAATCATTAATGAGCTTGTCAAGCAGAGTCAACATAACTCAAATCTGATTAAAACTTCATTGCAAAGAATAATAGATGGTAAATTATATGAAACTTAGATTCCAAACCTTCTTTTACTGTGTAATTGGAGCATTCGAACATGACTATCTAAACAAAAAATTGCTCAAGAAAATTTTGATTATATATAAATTGGGATTCGGATTTTTCTTTTCTTTTAATAAAGAATTACATGAGTTTTAAATAGTATGAGACTTCCATGTAAAGATATTTTAACCTAAGCAACATGAACTGCTAGTTTCCAAGTAGACACTAAAAGATTTTAAGCTTGAGAAGGAACACAACCACTTTGGGAGAAAAAGGCTAATTCATTTGCTTATTACTTATACAATAATGAATGTGTGTGTACGGCTTTTTTTTTTTTTGCTTCTGATTCATAATTCATATTGTCTATAGCACTAAATCCTCAGGCTCCAAACGTCTCTGGGTTTCTCATTTCACGTTGAATGCAGTTTAAAGTTTCAGAAATCTCCTCCAAGCGCGGGTGCGAAGTGTCACCGACTACGAAAGTTGAAACCTGGTTTCCTACTTCGATCCAGCTACATCCCGGTGTTTTCTTCATGCCTCGTTCAACCATTTCTCTCCTTACATCTTCTGCTTCCTTCCACCGCCCACTCGAGCAGTACAAGTTAGATAACAGAACAAAACTCATCTCTTCACTTGGTTCTGCTATCTTTAGAACTTTGCTAACTTCTCTGCCTAATTCTGTGTCCCAATGTGTAGAACAAGCACCCAAAAGAGCTTCCCATGAACTATTATTACTAGCATTAGTGACAAGTGAATTGTAAGTTGTAGCCAAGTCCTTTGCTTCTGATAGATGTCCACTTCTCCCAAACATATCTGTCATACATGTTACATGATCTACTTCCAATGGGATTCCATAATCTTTAACCATGGATTCGAAAATCGCGCAACCTTCCTCTACAAGGCCTGAATGGCTACAAGTTGTCAGCAATCCAATGAATGTCACGTTGTCTGGTTTAACCCCTGACACTACCATGTTGTCATAGAGCTTTAGAGCTTGATCTGCTAACCCATGCATACCAAATGCGAAAAGCATTGTGTTCCAAGATACCAAATCTTTGTTAGCTATATCACCAAACGCACGGTTTGATTCGTTAATATCTCCACACTTGGCATACAAATTAACCAAGGCGTTACCAACATAAGCATAACCCTGAAAGCCATGATGGATCAGACAACCATGGATCATTTTGCCGTGTCCTAAAAGTGCTAAACCTGAACAGGCGTGAAGAACAGCACCAAATGCAAAATTATCTGAATCCACCCCAGATTTCATCATTTCAACAAAAAATCTCAGTGCTTGCTCTCCATCTCCATTCCTACCATATCCTACAATCATAGTAGTCCAAGTAACAATATTTTTCTCAGGAGCTAGATGAAATACCTCGAGAGCTTTATCTGTTTCTCCTATTTTCATACACGCGTCAATAATAGAATTCCACGATACCTGAGTCAGGACTTCGATAGACTTAAGCTCTCTCATGGCATCATCTTTGCAGCCTACTTTCGCGTAGAAACTTAACACAGAATTCTTTGCCTCAACCGCAGAATCCCACCCTTTCTTCACCATAACAGCATGTACCTTCCGTCCATAAACCAGGTTTGATGAATCACCACAGGCATTCATCAGAGAACTAAACGTATAACAATCCGGTTCAAACTCGCTCTTCTCCAGCATCTCTTTGAATAACCTTAAACAAGAATCAATCTTTCCACACTGAGCATGACCTGAGATCATTATATTCCAAGCAAAAGCCACCCTTTTCGGCATTTCAACAAAAACATCGAGGGCAGCTTCAAACTGTTCAGCATTCATGTACGCAAACAAAAGCGAGCACCAAGTTACTTCATTTCTACTATCATTGCACATATCTCGAAACACTTGGTTTGCGCTAAGAGTGTCAGAGCACTTACCATACATGTCAATAAGCGAATTATTAACCGGCAACGAAGCACCGTATCCAGACTGAATAAGCAAAGACTGAATTTTTCTTCCGAATCTAACATCGCCTAGACTCGCACAAGTGCTCAAGATCGCTGTAAACGAATAATCATCAGGCTTAGCGTCAGAGAATCTCAACTGGGTAAAGATTGATACAGCTTCCTGATGCAGACCCAAATGGGAATAACTCGTCAACATAGTGTTCCACGCCACGGTATCTCGTTCAGGCATTTCGTCGAACACCTGACGGGCGCTTGCTATGCGACCTGATTTCGCCAAAGACGAAATTTTTGAAGTAAGACGAACCAAAACTGACATTTGGGCAAACTCATGGAGTTATCTCCCTTCTGCTAGTTCGAGAGCGGTGCGATGGATAATTAAATAACCAGAGAAGAAAGTGAAGCTTATGTCAATATGTGATAAAAAAAACTTTCTATAGATTTGGTTCCAACCCATTTACATTACACAATTTAGTTTCTATTCTACCTCGGACCTCACCAACGAACGAGTTAAAATTCGTCTCCGAAGATCCAACGGCTGTAACCGCATCTTTGAGATGACGTTTAACCTTTTCAACGTTGTTTCTCAGCTCACTTGAAGTCTCTCCTCCCTTCATCATCAACCTTCTAACGTTTGCCGAGACTTGGTCCCTTGTGATCGTCTTCCTCTTCTCACAAAGGTTAATCCCAATGCGCCAATCATCGACCACAAGCTTCCTATTCGTAAACTGATCCGTCAAAAGCGGATAACACAGCAAGGGCAAACCGCACCAAACGCTCTCTAGAATTGAATTCCATCCACAATGTGTAAAAAAACCTCCCACGGCCGGGTTTGAAATTACTGCCATTTGGCAGCACCATTGGACCACAAGGCCTCGATCTTGGGCCTGGTCCACAAACCCGGCTGGAAGAAAATCCGGCACGTCGGATCCAACTATATCCGGACGTAAAACCCAAATGAAACTAATCCCACTTAGCAAAAGACCATGTGCTATCTCAACAATCTCTTTTTTACCAACATGTGCGTAGCTACCAAACGAGACGTAGAGGACCGACCCGGTGGACCGGCCTTTAAGCCACTCGGTACAGTCTGACTCGGCCCATAAGCTTGTGGGGACAACCGATTCGGTTGAAAAAACCGGACCGATAGCGTAAACCGGTTGTTTGGCTTGTAGAGCTGAGAGAGAGTCTGGTTCGAGCTCTTGCACGGTGTTGCATAAGACGAAATCGGCTCTCTTGACGTCTTTAAAGGCCTTGAATAATATTCTATAGACCACAGTATCTGTGTCTACGTCTTTGTCGCTTACTTGAAGATATGACATCAAGTCCTTTGGGTCTATTGCTTTAACCCCTGGTACGTAATCGATCACGTCTTCACGATTATCTACCATAAAGTTCAGAAAGAAAATGAGGTAACTAAGACCATATAATATATATATAAGAATTTTTCTATCAAAATTCTTCAACTATCTAGTCACCGACTTCCACAAGAATACAAAAAAAATCATATTTTTTTCCGGGATAATACACAAATTTCTAATGATCTATGACTTGTGACAATTTAAAAGATGGAGATTTTTGTATGGTCTTGTTAATATATATATATAGCTAAATCAAGTAATATATCATTGACATGATTAAATAAGAGTTTTACCAAGAGATTTGAAATGACCATTGGATATGAGGAGATCCATGTGATAATAGAGATTGAGGACCAAGGCAGGTTCGGTCCAAAACGAGACATTAACGAGGTTGTGCTTGTCGCAAATCATAGATGACCAAACATAAAACGTGTCGGCTATCAAGCAAGTCACCGGAGGATCATCCCGACGAGAGAGTTTGGCGATGAGAGCATCGACGTGGGCAGAGAAGACGTGGAGAATGCCTTCGAAAAACTGGTCATGGTTAAGTGAGCGGTCAAACTCCAAAGGGAAGCCGTCGCTCACGGTGATGTAACGTATGTCGAGCTGTCCTGAGCTGCGGGCGGCGGAGAATATGTCACCGGCGTCACCTTGGCGAGCGGTGGAGATGTGATGGTGGATGGAGTCGGTGTTGACGAAAGTGATGGTGAAGCCATGAGAAGCGAGTTTGATGGCTAAGTGGACAAAAGGGATAACGTGGCCTTGAAGAGGGTATGGTATCATCATGATATGAGGCTTCCTCGACTTTGCACTCTCCATTGATTTTTCTTTTCTCTTCTTTTTGGAAGAATTTTATTTTCTTGGTGTTTTGAGTGATGTATGGACTGAAAGTGTGGATATATATCAGAGCTACAAGTAGATTTCTAAAGGATAATTTATTTTATTTTTCGACATCATTCGTAGAAAACTTGAATGGAGATTCTTCTGAAAAACTTTACCAATTAAACCAATTCCACTTGTACGAGTCTCTAATCGATTATATGCAAGGCCAGTTCTAAATTTTGGCCCTTTTCTGTTATTTAAAGAAAAAACTATAAAAAGAATCATGCTATAAGTTCATAAAATCATTTTTGAAAATCTGATTCACTAAAAAAGGAAAAAAAATTGGTGTCTAAGAAAAAATTTATTGCTAAAATAGAACAAATTAAAACCTAAAACAGTTTATAAATCTGATATCATTTACGGCCAGCTAGAAAATATCAAAAGTTGGAGTCCTTTTATATTTAGGACCTAATCTATCTCTTCCCTCGCATATATACTACTAACTCAACACAATCCATATTGTTTGAACCTTCGATACAAATTAATCTAATAAATTTATATTAGGGTTTGCTTGATTTATATATTTCAGGCACGCATTTAATTTGCTCTTATCATATGGTTTGTGTTGCGAATGTATATAAGAACTCGAATATGCTTATATATATATATATATATATATATATATATATATTCTATATGATATGTGTAATTGTGTTATACTAATTGGCTAAAAAATATCTCGTGACAACAGAAGCCGTCAAATTGGTTTCGAAGAAGATGAAGAAGAATATTCAAAGGGCACGTAAAGACTGTCCTTCGTGTACGAGCTCGACGTGATGTGAAAGAGTAGGCCAGTGTAAAGCGGTGTATCACAGTCTCACACTAAAGCATATTTGTCATGTTATGACAACTTGGCTTACATCATTATTGTATGGGACTCATTATTGAGAGCATATCCCTCGTAACAAAAAACGTTAAAATTACACAATTTCATAGTTTTTTCTCTAACTACGGATAAAAACTGTATCTGACGGTGTTAGCGTATTACCATACGAATTTGCTTAGAATATCTTAAATTACATTTTCTTTGCTAATATTGATGGTTTAAAAATATATATATAATTGATTTGAAAATTGAGGGAGTAGAATTCGAGTTCTTTCATTACCATTTTAATCATGGTAGGTCTTGGAAATTAGTATCGGTTTCGAGATGAGATTTCTCAGGATAATAAATAAGTTACGTTATTAAAAACCGAGAAGGAATCAGGTTAAGGGTTAAAAGAAGGAATTGACTCGTACTACCCTAAAAAGAATGGTTTTCTTTTCCTCCTGGAAATCAATATGGTTTGGTCAAGTGAATGTTTTAACTAATCACTAAATTTGGTTTAAAAGTCAATTTGGTTTTTAGCTTTTGACTTAGACTAATCATTGAGAATGAGAAACTGAATGTTGGAGAATGTTTCCATGTAGTGAATAGAAGAGAAAACCAATTTGAACACATATGATTAAGACAACAATCAAACTTAGTTTCAATTGATTCTTTTTTTTTTTTCACTTTAAATAAAGAGTCTACTGTTGATAAAAATCTTGGGTTAGACTGATCAAGTGTAGAAATTAGAAGTTTGGAATCTTTTCCGGATAGAATATTAAAAATTAGAGAAAAAGTAGTAAACCAGTCCTATTAGGCTTGATCAAGAAGAAATTTTTTTTTTGTCAACAGTATATAAAATGCATATTTAAATTTGGATGGTATAAACCACTGCTCATTCATTTGTGTTTCAAGATGAACACTGGAAAGTTACTTCGTGCCTAGATACTGAATTTAAAAAGTTCGAGCTTGTTTCAAAAAGGAACTTGTGTTTTGGTGAAGTTGTACAAATGGCGTAAAAAATTCCCAGCAAAAAATTAATTTAAAGTTAAGTTTTGCGTCCTAATTGTTATTTTACTCAAAACTCTTAAAAGAATTTAGAATATTCTTCGACATTCTTATTTGCCATGAAACTTCTATAACAAAAGAACAAAAAAAACGGCATGATAGCCAAATAAACTAGTAAATAACAGTAAGTGTACACATAGAAACATGTATCAACACAGAAGACTGTGTAAAAGGAAGAGTTAAAACTTACATCAGATTTTTGTACAGTGAAGCTATCAGTTGGTGATAAAGTTTCTTTTTTAAAAGGCAAGAGTCACTTTCTTTTCAACTATCAACACTTGGACCCCATGCTTTTAGCTTTGGTTCCATTTCAGACCATGTTAGACTTATCCTTCTTGTTGTCGAACCCAAAGAGCGAGCAGTTCTGAAAGGCATCGAGGCTGGTCGCTATCAGACGGCTCAAACCCCCGAGGCTCTCACTGAGGATCAAATCCTCTGTATACTTCGAAGATCTAATGTCTAAATCCAGTGGTCCTAATGAGTCGGGCTGCAAAGAGGAGTAAAACAAAGGAAACAAGTGTTTTTGAATAATGTGTGCTTTTTCACTTTGGAAGAAAATATGAGATTCGAGATTTACCCAATATATATCCGCAAGCCCGCAATGGGTCTTCCCTGGAGAATCCATCGTATGGGGGTCTGTTGGACCCTCTTCCATAGGCTCTCCATGGTCAGGAAGCTTCTCATCGCCAGATAAAGCCTAAGAGAGAGTATTGGATCAGATGGTTTAGTTTTGTAAACACTTGTGGAAGTGGAGTTTGAGACTGATATAGTTACCTCCACCAATTGAGAAGGCTTTCCATTTACTCTGCCAACACCTCCAGGAGAAGCAACATTAGCCAACTTGGAGGAATCTGCGAGACGATTCTTTTGGAAAGAGAAGGCATCACGTGTTTCTTCATCATCCCATAGAGAGGAAGAGCCAGAAGTCAACGGTAGTAGAGCACTTGGCTTGTTCTGGTGTCTTAGTATATGAGCAGCAATTGCAGCATCAAAAGAGTCAGAGGCAAATGGGACATCTCGAAGGAGGCAATGTGAACCCTCGGTGGCAGGTGGATCCCCACCATCACTATCTATGTCATCGGGCACTTCAGAAAGTAGATCACCTATACTTATGTTAGTAAGACTATCAGCCCATTCTCCTGCTGATTGTGCATTACCGCTGCTTAAATGCTCAAGTGGAGTAATAGTTGCTGAAGCAGGTTCATAATCATCTTGAGATTCTGCGGGGCGATCATGGATTTCACCAGAGGCACATACTAGACCCTGGCTGGGTTCTACAGATGTCGGTTGTTCGACAGTTGAATGCACAGACAAGGGTCCTGATTCAGTAAGGAGCATGTTGACCTCGTTCACCCCATCCACATTCATGTCATCCTCGAGTGAAGGGCAAGGATCTGAAGTTGGAACTTGAGAAATAAAAGAACCTGATGCATCATGGACAAACCAACCATACCTGCAAATACATATAAGAAAATTAATTTGGTTTATCCTGTATGATATTTTGACGAGAAGAAACCTGCAAGAGACTAGGAAATATGAGAGCAAACCTTAAGCGGAAAACCGAGGGACTTCCGACCATTGAATGCACTTCTGCTGCGCTGAGAAAAGAGTCATGGGTCCACCTCTGATGGCAAGTTACAGTTTCTTTTCGTGCATTGTAAGGAAATAGCATTAGCTCTCCAGTCGCACAACTTGAGCTTCCCCATTTGCGATTGAGATGTTCCAGTACAGATGATATCTTCTTGCGATTACTAAGGGTAAGTTCAAGATGCGGATTGTGCTTGTCCTGTTAACAAATCAAGCTCCATTTCATGTCTCAGAAAATTATTACTCCAATCAGTATAATTCCTATTCGAAGCTTACCATTTCCAAGGATCTTCGAGTACATTCATCAATCGGGAACAGCTGAAGTTTCAGCTTCGCTGAAAACTGCATATTGGCATCACTGAGAGGAACGTCACCAGATGAGCATAGAGAAAGTGGAGACTTTCCAGTTAAATATCTTGTGGGACCTAAATCTA
Organism: Turritis glabra; assembly: GCA_900406565.1. Lineage (NCBI taxonomy): Eukaryota > Viridiplantae > Streptophyta > Magnoliopsida > Brassicales > Brassicaceae > Turritis > Turritis glabra. The sequence goes on from OVBN01000025.1 coordinate 4,906,745, forward strand.
AGATAAAAAGAGAAGCTGATTCAGAATTTTCACATGTTAGTCCCGAAAAACATACATCTAAGAAAATGAAATATCATCCAATACTAGCAAGTAAACCTTTTTGATCATCCATATCTTTGTCAATTGATGTTCGTTCTAAATGCTCTGCAGCATCAGCAACCAGAGAGACCCCATCTATTGCAGCTTTTTCCCATTTTCTATAACCTGTTGAAAAGGGAAGAGCTGCTTAGAGTCGCGTAAGAACCTGGAACTACATCAAGTTTTTCAATAGCAACTTAAAATCTAATATAAAAATGGAAGATTAAAAGTAGATAATGTCCAAAATTGTATGAACACCGAAAACACACACACAATATGAGGCTGAAGAAAACTGCCTATCTAACAAACATGCATAAAACTAGCAGAGAAAGAACCTTGTTTTCGCCGTTGCCTTCCACCTCTCCCAAAGACTGTATCTTCTTTTTCGTCACCAAGGTTGACACCTAAGCTTTCACCGTGTTTGGTAGATGCTCTTCCAGGCCCTAGCTTTTTAACATTTTGGACGTCGGAGAGAATCAGTTTAAATGGACGGTTATCCAATCCTCTTTCTCTGCTATGACTTGAGATGTTTCCAAGGGAAGCAGAAGAGAAATTTTCTCCCTGGCAAGCCCGCTTTCTTATGCTCTTTCTGCGGTCTTTCAGCAATTGGTGTTCCTTCATGCAAAAGGGTTTGTTAGACAATAGTTTGAAAACAAGTCCTTGTCAAATCCAAGATGGTTTTGAGTTAAAATAAAATTTGCATTTGCCAACTAACCAAGGCCTCTATAAATAGTTTGAATCTCCGGGGTTTGAGGTGAAGTTTTGAAGCTTTGCAGCTATACTTTTCCAGTAAAGACCACCTGCAAGACACATGAAAAAGCATGTTTACTTTAGAGAGATGAAACATGATATGTGAAATCATGTCATCTAGGAGAACGAAAGAAGGTATGATGTCTGAAATATAGGCCAGTTGCTACTATCTGATCATGTATGAGGTTGCTGGCAGATATTATCAATGCACAAGAAAAAACAAGAAACCGTTCCTAAACATTATTTTGTCACTAACAGGAGTCAGGAAATGCATAACCATACTACAGAAGATATTTTAGGCGAACAGAACCCTTAAATGAATGTGACCTTGCCTACTTAATACTCATATCATGATATAACTTGTTATCTAGAAAAAATTCCCAGAAGGTTATGTCCATCATTTGTTTACCATAATGTAACAATCTACAATACCAGCAGAAAGCAAAATAGAAAAGAGCTGTATATATCAAGTACCATCGAAGCATTGCAGCATTTGTGTCCTTTGGGTTCTTGGCATCAAGGCTCAGTTCCGGGACCAAAAGTTTGTTCATACGCCTCACTAGACGATAATAGTAATGCCTGACCTGCAAATCACAAAAAAAAAAAATCTACAACCATGAGAAACTAAAAGCAAACACGAGCAAGAGCAAGTGAAGAGAAAACAAACCCAAAGTTAAAGGCAACGAACCTGGTCCTTGTTTTTGCTTTGGACACGAGAAGTAATCTTCTCAAAATTCTGCAAAATCAACACAAAGAGAATGTCACACACACATAAGAAGAAAGAGAAAGAAAAAAAAAGAAGCTAACTCATTCAACTTCAACAGCAGGATACCTTTCCAACTTGACGAAGCGCAGTGAAGAAACTTTCCTCTTCTTGATGCGTCCAAGCAGCCCATTGCCTCGTCGGCCTCTTAGCTGCAATCCGAATGATACAAAAAACATTACCAAAACATCGCAGTATCCTTCAACAAACCAAAACTTCTGAATCAATGCAAACATACCAGGAAACTGAGCAACACTGATAGAAGCAGAAGAGAGTAAATTCGGGTTGCTGTTCTGGTTTGATGATATACGGCCCTCATCGATAGGACCTTCGGGTTTCTGCTCGGCTTGCATTTCGCAATAATGCCCAAACTGTTTAAGCATTCATGCTTTTGAGAATCCTCACAAAAATCCCAAATTGCAAACTCTTCCGTTTGCTTTTTCAACTTCCTACAAATCAGAGCAATGAATCCTAACCATGAATTTAAATATCCCCCCAAAAAAATGACTAAACTAAGAACAAATGTTGATACGTTATCATAGCAGCGATCATCAACTAAAATCACAAGGAATTTTATCAACCGACAGAAAATTTACAGGTAATTCATAAATTTTACATTCATGACACAAAGTTTTAAAACCCTAATTTCGAAGCTATAACGAAGACCAAACAAATTCACCCCCAAAACAAAACAAAAAAACCCTAATTTTAATTTCACAAGATCAAAAACAAGACGCCCAATTGGACTCAATTCAATACCCTAATTTAGCTTAATCTACGTATAAAATCTCGTACGAGAAGACTGAAATTTGAAGAATTAAGAACTAGGGTTACTAAATACATACTCGAAATTTTGAATTGAAAACATAAAAAAGAGAACAAGTTTGACCCCAAAAAAAAAAAAAAAAAACACGAAAATTATGAGAACTATTTACCTGAGAAAGCTTGAGGTATGGATTAGGGTCTGGGATTGACGAACAGTAGTCGAGAATTTAGGGTAAATCGAACGAAATTGAAGCCGAAGATATTTTTCCGACGAACATCTACGGTTGAACCAAAAGAGAAAGAAAATTAAATTTTATTTTTTTCTTGTTTTTTACATTCACATAAAATTAAAAGGAAAAATAAAAAAAGGAATGTAATTAATTAAATTACTTGTTATCTAATTTTTTTTAATGGTGGGTTACCAAATATTTAACTAAACAGAATTATATTCTTGTAATTAAATGAGTTTTTTACTTTTCGAAAGAATCAATCAAAGATATTTAATTGTTTATGAACAAAGGAATGGAATAGATATGAAATCATTAAATTTTGTTCTAATCTTTTAATTTAATCAAATATAAAGTTCACTCGGTCAGTTGCCTTCATCACGCTAAGTATTATTTAAAGTTAAACTAATAGATTACGAAAACTTCGGTAATTAATTTTGATGGATGTATCTTTTTCAACAATTTTAATGAAAATGAAAAGAAAAAGAATTAATACTATTTTGCCTCTTTTAAGAAAGGAAAAAAAATTGGTTGAATCCGTAATGCACGTGGCCTGGGTTGGCATCTGGCAGGTCGTATGATGAAATTTAAAGCGTTTTACAAGTTAAAACGCCAAATAATATTTCAAATTGTGGTTTGTGTTGAAATAGTCTCAGGCCCTGTATATGCATGGGCTTTTATTTAGTCCAATAAATAACTTTTAAACAAGATCCAGTTTTAAATCTTTGTATACGTTAAATGAGCAGCTCTTTTTTTCAAAAGCAAACCTTCACTACCGTATTATGTTTAGATTATTCGATCCACACTTTGAAACAAGAGGGGTTCAAATATAGTTTATTCAAACACATATGGTAGCTCTATCATTCGACATTTTGGTAACTTTTGTGGAGAGAACTATGACCAAGTTTTGGATTCCAATCCTACGAGTAACGAAGAATGGACTAATTTATCTAGTTATGGTATATGGCCTAAGAAAAATATATGTGAAAACTCTTCAAATGAGTAATGAATTAAAATCTTCAATATTCTCATCGAAACTTTTATTGGTGTTATATATCATGTTTCCAATCAATATGACATTTAGATATGGTATATTATAAGGCTAACTGTAGAAAAGAAAATGATACATAGTACTAATTGTGTAGATGTAGATAATTGTTTACAACAAAATAATATCTATCGAAAAATGCAAATTAATCAATAGGTTTTATTGAAAACTTCAATTTTGATCTCACGGCTCAACTTCTATATGTAACCAATAAGTATTATCTATGCACGTAGCACATTAATGGATTATTGACTCGTAGTTCTTTTTGGTTAAAAGTTGACTTATCGTTTCGTTAAAGGATGAGTTCAAAGAATGGAGAAAGTCAGAAGTCGGAGTTACGATACGATGAATTAACATGACTATGGGCTTTTTCATCATTAATTTCATGCTAAAATTGTTTGACAAATTCAATTTGTTACGCGAAGCGTAGAGATTTGACCCAAAAATGTTTGCATGATATTTTATATAATATACATGTGGAGTGGAGTTATCTTTTTCTTATTAACTTTTTTACAAGAGGTTTTCCCACGTACGGGTGTCTTTTATATGGAACTTGTCTTGACCCGATTGTTATTTCTACGGCGACAATTTAAGATTTCACGTTTAAGTACTCTTTTAATCGTGTAAATTAAGCAAAATTTAAATTCTATCAAAAATGTAAGTTGTATTAGTAAGACAATTTTGCTTTTCAATCACTAAATTCTATTTGTTTTCCCATGCAGAACCGGTCCCGAGAATTTAAAAATCAAAAAAAAAAAAATCAAAGCCTATTAAAAATAACAAAAAAAATATAAAAATGAAATTTTGAGAATTGTGAGACTTGAACCCATCACCTCTTAGACAAAAGTAGTGGTCGTTACCACTACACTACAATTTTTTTAAAAAAATTAACGGTCGATTAATTATATAAAGGATTTAAAAGCCGCAAGCACAAGTTTCTCTTGCTTGTGCTCATAGTCGGCTCTGTTCCCATGAATTAAAATGAGTTTTTCTAGTAGGTCTAGTTAAAAATGGAGTTTGAATCCAAATATCAGTATGCCGCCTTCAATACAAAATATATAGAAAATGGCCAAAAGACCATCAAAAATAATAATAAAATATGAAAACATGTGTCTACGGGGCTCAAAACATAATGTCGGTAAAGCTCCGAGTTTGATTTCTCTTGTTGAACAATCGAGCTGCGCATGGATCACTTCTTATCTTAGGTTTTCGCATATATTTTTTGACATGGTGGGTTTGTATAACCAAGCACTTGCTCGTCTTCAGATTAGTTCGTATCTGACCCGGACACTAATGCTTTGTATATTTGCAAGACAATATTTTCTTGTAAGAATATGCATGTAGTTGTAAATTGAATGGCTGAGCCAGGTCAAACCAATATGCATGTAGTTGTAAATTTAATGACTGAAGCAGGTCAAACATGTTCTAAATGTGGACCAACCTAATCATTTCTATAGTCAAGGACATGCTTTAAAATAGGGTAAACGGCCGATTCATACCTCAACACGGTCTAGCGGTCCAGATCCGGACCTGAACATTTTACCTGTGCGAGAACATACCTCAATGTTATATTATTTAAAAACTCATACCTCAACAATACAAACCCGGCTTTTGCATACACGTCGTTGACTCCGTCACTGTTCCGTTAACGGTGTCGTCGACGTGGTTAATCATTCATCATACGACACCGTTTTGTGGTAATTCTATTAATAAACACCCTTCTTCTTCTTCGTTTTCGTCTCTCTCATTCATTCATCTCCGACAAAATATTAGGGTTGTGTTTGGTTGAAGAAGAAGACTTGAATCAAACTCCATGTCTCATTCGACTTCAGGTATGTAGACGACGAATCCATTTCATGATTTAATTGGCTTGTGGTTTGAAATTGGACAGGTATGAGAATAAGATACAAGAAATGAGAGCTGTTGTAGCTGGATTTGAGAAGGAAATGGAAGATCTCAAAGCTGTGTTAAATGGTTGTGAGAAAGAAATCAAGGAGCTACGAAGCTTGAGAACAATCTTTGTTTGTGGATTTGGCATTATTGCTGTCTACTATTATTTTATGGCATAATTGTAGTAAAATTAAGAAGTTAGCATGAGGAATTAGATGTGGGGAGTGGTATGTGAGGAATTATGTATTATGTAACCAAACATATTTGGTTTTATCTAATGTTGAAACTTTTAATCCATAGCAACAAAGATCTAAAACTAACAACAAAGATCCAATAACCAACAAGAAAGATCCAATTGTGTTTTACCAAATACGAAATTACAAAAACAAATATTAAATTGTATGTGTTGCCAGCAAAAAAGGTCGCTCAAGCCGCAAAAAATGACAACACTAAAGTAGCCACATCAACACCATTTGTCCATAAATCCTAAAAAAATATCAGAGACAAGATACCTGAAACAAGAGACCAGCACAAGTCAAAGATCCATCACAAATAACAATAATACTAAACCACCATTATAAAAGAAAAACAAAACAAGACCATCACAAGAACACTAATACTAAACGTCCATCATAACAAGAACACAACAAGACCATCATAAGAACACTAATACTAAACGTCCATCATAACAAAAACACAACAAAAACACTTGTACAATACCCGTAACTTAGTCCATAGTAGAAGATATTTGTGTTGGCTGACTTTGACTTGGTCTCTCACCAACATCAAGAGAAATTGATTCCGCCACATCATTTGACCTCTTCCTCTTATAAATCTTTCTTGGCTTATTAGGAACCCCACAATTAGAACACGCATTAGAGTAATGACCACTTCCACCACACCGATAGCATTGAACTATCTTCAAATGTCTGCTCAGCTTTTTTCCCTTAGTTGGAAACTCGTAAATAGCCTTCTTCCGTTTCTCTGGCTTCTTATTCCGACCTTTATTGACCTCTCTAGGTGGTGCCTCAAGTGTGGGTGCACTAGAATTTTTCCAAAACTTTAGACCTTCAACCGGAGTAATTGAATCACTACATTGTGTTTGCCAAACACTAGTCAAGTAGCAATCAACAACAAAATCTTCTGCATCATACTTCTTATCACTGAAAACCTTCAATGCATGACGACACATAATCCCTGTCATATCCCATTTCCTGCACCTACATGTCCTCTCCAGAATGTTGACTGTATATGAAGTCGTGTTCTCAGATACTTCAAAGACCCCATTAGGTCCAGGTATTCGTTTTCACCATTTCACTTGAGTCTTCTCCAAAGCAAGTGTCTTTGCGACCTTAAGACTGTATTTGCTCTTATGGTTATTTGCTTTGTTCTTCCTCAGATCTATTCGAACCATTGTTTGTCTTCGCATGGTCTCCAACATCTCCACCAAAGGTAGAGAACGAGCTTTTTCAAGTCCACTATTGAAGTACTCGGAAAAGTTGTTTAGAGCATCTTCACAAGTAGGTGTAGTTTTGAAGTATGCACGGCTACATGTTTGGGGATTCCTCATCAACAAATCTTCATGGATCTGGACATCATATGCCTTCAATTTCAGTAAAGCCGCTTTGTAGTCTGCCACGTTGAAACTCTCTGAAATTGCCCAAAACAGTTTTTTCATCTGAGGTTTACGCGGATGGTAGTTTTTTTAGATTGCCGTAGACGTGTCTTGCACATGTTCTATGCTCCACCTCTGGTAGTTCTAATTCCACTGCCTTCAGCAGTCCCTGAAATGGAAGAATGTGATTTCATGACTAAATTGAACTCTGAAATGAGTATATACTCGTTTAACATATAAAAGAAGAAGTTAACTTTACTTACCTTTTGTTTATCAGAAATGAGTATAAACTCATGACCATCTTTAAGATCCAAATCATTTTGAGCTTCTGAATGAACCACTGCCAATTATCAGTGTTCTCAACTTTAACAACGGCCCAAGCTATAGGATATATCTGGTTGTTTGCGTCTCTTCCCACTGCTGCAAGTTATTGCCCTTTGGTAGTAGCCTTCAAAAAGCATCCATCTGTCCCAAATATTGGTCGACAGTGTTGAACCCATATTCCGAAGAGCTTTAAAACAGACATAAAAGCAATCAAAAACTTTAATTTCGTCATCTCTAGTGACCCTGATTAAATCCACCGTCGATCTTGGATTTGTTCTGTTGATTATTTCCATAAGAACTAGTTAGTTCATCATCTAAAAATACGAAGCAGTTAAATAATATACTGAAAATTAATTTTTAAAACTTACTTAAGAATGTAATCTCTGTAGTCTTTGATCCTCTCATACTGCTCATCAAATTCTCGGTAGATGATCTCTAACACCCTCTTCCTTGCCTTTCTACTAATATCATGTGTAACAACCAAGTTGTAACGCTCCTGAATTAGAGTTTGAATGGCTCTTGGCATTAAATCAGTATCCTTTTTAACGTCGTTTAGCACAAAATCAGCAATAACATTTTCTTTTAGTAGCTTACAATAGCCGTCTGGTGTGCAACTATGCGTTTCTTGAAACGTCTTTACCATCCACATCCCCAACAATTTTTCAAACGAACAATAGATTCTCCAATGACAAGGAACTTTACCTTTCACTGCACATTTAGCCTCACTTTTCTCATTTTCCCACGTTGTGTATTTAATATTCCAGCCTTCTTTCAATGCGTATTCTAAGACATCTTCCTTGAACTCTGCAACACTCTCAAAAACTTGCATTATCTTAAGCTCCCCTGATCTCCGTCTCCATCTCTCTGCTGGTATGTTATTTTGATCATCTTCACAATCGGAGGTAGGAGGAGTATCTTGGTAACGGTGATTGTCTTCCTCCTCATCAACAAATTCAACCACAATTTCTTCTACCCGTGAAGCATTAAAAGCACCAGCATCATCAGCATCATTTCCTGCGTTAATAGCATCATTCACTTTTTTTCTTCTACCACCTGTGTTTCCATCTTCCTGTTCTTCGTTATGAGCGTTTTGATGCTCCATGTAAATCTCAACAGATTTGATCCATGCCGCAGCTTTACACATATTTTCAAAGTTTGTTGATCCATCACACAAAATCTTCAGATCTTTTAAGTCTTCAAAAGGCAGCTTATACCAAATTCTTTGCCCATACAAATCAACAATCTCTGCTCCCATTAGACCCCTAAACAAAGCTTGAGGGGCTGTTAGAAGTAAATGTGTTTTCCCACCAACATATGTAAGTTCTCCATCCTGAGTCTGAAACTTCCCATCGTAGGTGATAGTGAACTCAATGTCGTTTTCCAAGCTGAAGACACGAAAATTAAATAAGTATAACATTTAAATGTTCACTGAGACATTTAGTCGAACACATAGTATGCATGATAAATTCACTCTATATACATGCTATGCTACCTATAATCCTACCTGTAATCAATCAAAGATGATATATTATATCTGCTAACTCAATTAAACTACACAATCGGAGGCTGCTAACTCAATTAAGCTACAATTTTAATTATGATTGCTCTTTATCATGAAGCGTTACCTCATTTCCAGGAGATATAACTGCTCTCCCCTTTAAAATAGATTGATTCTAAGAAGGATTTTGTCTTCGTCTCTATCCAATTGCATGTGCTTTGCTGAGATTGAGAATCGCACAACACAAACAATTTTTCCACCTCTTTCACTTTTCCCGCACACTTTGGATGAGAGAGCCAAAAGTCGATTTTTTCATTGTGTCTATACGATGTCGTTTTGTTTTGTTTTTTTGTATTCAGAAAAAAATTCATTAATCACGTCAACGACACCGTTAAAGGAACAGTGACGGAGTCAACGACGTGTATGCAAAAGCCGGATTTGTATTGTTGAGGTATGTGTTTTGAAATAATATAATATTGAGGTATGTTCTCGCACAGATAAAATGTTCAGGTCCGGATCTGGACCGCTAGACCGTGTTGAGGTATGAATCGGCCGTTTTTCCCTTTAAAATATGTTTCCTAGATGATGATTAAAGTGTTTACACTTGATATAATAAAAATTTTAAATTCCATGAATTGACCCCAAAAATTAATTTAAGATAAAAAAAATATATTAATTTATCGAAATATTAATTTATCGAGTATTAATTTATAGATATTATACTATAATATAAATTTCAATAAATGATTTTACGAGGGTTGCATCTCTTTATCATAATTTTTCATCAAATATTTTATATTTGTAATTGTTAAAAATATTTTTTGCAAAGTTGCATCGATTCATTATGATTTTTGATTTGATATTTTTTGACTTAAAGTCGCGTCTTTTCGCCATAATATATTTTTATTATAATTATTATTTTATCATAACTTTTTTTTTGATGATTGTGTATTTTACTAACATTTATATATGTTCAACATTTATGTAATTTTAGCCATATTTATTTTCTCTTTTTGGATGATTTTAATTTTATTGTTACCCTACCTTTTCAAACTTTTTTGTAATATATCATTCTAAATTTGAAAATAATTAATTATCTAAACAATTTTAGAATATTTCTCCTGCGACATCGCAAAAGGATCTCTACTCCTAGTAATAATAATATTCAATTTGAACAATTGTAGACAAACAAGCATATTTTTCGGTAATTTTTGTTTTTGCGGTAAAACTGAAACTATTTCTTACTACGTACGGTTTTAGACTTTCGAAATGTCAAGATCAATCGTTACTACATCAAAATATGTACAGTTGATCAGTTAGTGATAAGTGTTAATAGAATTATTTTGTTATCGCCTATAAACTCAAAACTCGTATAATTATAATACTGTATATGGTATGGAAAAAGAAAAAAAAAAGGTCAGGATCGGCATGTCCCCAACCATGATGATTGATTGATGAAGATGCATCATCTCTCACGCATATTTAAGTCAAACCAGCAGATTCCAAATCCAAACCCTTTTCAGATTCGCGACATAAACCCAATTTTGGCGCCAACACCATACAACATCAATGATCTCAATATCTCATGCTTTATACATATCATGCGTGTTATCGTACATAATGTCTTAACTATATTAATATTTTTTTAAATACAATTTCATTAAAAATAAATATAGAATAGAGAATTTATATTCATGTATTCATATATTCAAACAACTTTTTACAATTAATTATTTATTATCCATATAACCAAACACAATTAAAAATTTTTAATTTTAATTATAAAATCAGAAATATTTATATATTGTTTCACAATTAATAGTTTAGATACATATTGAGAAGATTTTATTAAGATTGGAAATTATGATTCTCTTATCATTTTTGTTTGAATTTTTTTTAGTTGCTTTGAATCATCATATAATACATAAAATTAATAAAACTTTAGATTTTTTTTCTGCATTTGTTATGATTCGAATTTTTAAAAACGGACATGTATTATTCATATAATGAAGAAAAAATATGTGTTCAATATCTCACATCGGCTAAAAATTTTAGACAATGGTTTAGAGTCATATTATAAATAAGACCAAAATGAATATAAATTCGAATGAGCACGTAGGTTGAATAATAAAATTATAGATGTTTTATTACTCAAGATTTTTTAACTTAACAAGTGTGGTATCAAATTCACACACTCAAGTATTTGTATTATTCGTGGGCTAAAACTTTCAAGATCAAAAGTACAAGACTGGAAACGTATATAGAAAGTATAAAAATGTATGTAGAAGCGTATAAAATAGTAAAAAAAAAGTAGAAAAAATATAGTGAAAGTTGTATTGTTTTGATAACGTAAAGGAATTCGATCCCTTTTTCTTCTAAAGGTCTCCTATTTATATGAATTGATGGCCTAATCAATATATTGATTATACTTTAATATGTCCATTTTGATTTGGTCATCAATATAGTAACGTCTTGGTTTGAACATTGTTGGGTATGTCTTGGTTAACACCTTGTTGGGCTTGCGTCGGGCTTTTAATCAGTTCGTCGGCCGAATTTCGAACTCCCTCTTCTCTCTGTCATCATTCTGTGAATTTTTTGGTTTGGTCCATTGGGTGCAAACACTTTGGTTCGGGATATTTGTTTGCGAGCTCACAGTGTTTGATCCTGAAGTGACGTGGACATCTCCTTATGGATCCCAGAGTGAGAATGCCGGATCCGACACCAACAACAAGCATCCAATTTTAAACATTTGTATTCAATTTAATCCGGATCTTTAGTTGAACCGTTATATATCGGATATAATAAGTTTTAAACTTTTTAAAAAGTTTTAAATATTATTATCGATATATTCAAAATTTATAAAACGCTTAAAATATTATGAATATTTAAACGTTGAAGTTTAAAATATCACGAGACATGTTATATGGCGAGACGGGTTTGGATCGATATTAATATAAATTTAAAATATTGTTAACCCAATGCTATAACACAGGTTAATCAATTTTTATTTTATTATTATTCAACACAACCATTGTTAGAATATTAGACATGTCAAACGGTTTATCTCAACAATATTTTATAATAGTAAAGATTTTTTAGTTCTCTAAAAAAAAAGATATTTTAATGAAAAATTAGTTTAAAAGTTATATTTTACTTTGATAAAAATATAATATTATAAAATTTTGATAAAAAAAACTAACAACTTTTGGATCGAACGTGTGTTAGAATTAACATTATTCCAATGTAAGATGAGTTAAATGAATGTGTTAATCTTCTTTCGTTTATCTAATTATATATGTAAAATTATAATGCTAAATAATCAAGTTACACATATATTATGGATTAAATCTAAAAAACACTAAAAATTTAAATTGCTATAACTTTAATATTAAATTAAAAAATCGTAAAAATTTAATATAATTATATGTAAAAGTAAAAAAATTGTTTCGTGGTATACCACTGATTAAATTCTAGTATATAATATTATTATAGCTTTTTGTACACTTGAATAATTGTATAACCAATAATTAACAAAATACAAACTAATAAGTATTTATCTTTTGATGACATCATAACTGACAAACATAATTCATTGTTACCTTTTGTCAACAACTATTTTTGTTGGCAAAAAGAATTAATTAATTTAACGGATTTACAAAAATATAGCCTACAATAGTAAGTATTTATTAAAAGACTGTTACTGCATACCAAATAAATAAATAAACATATTTGTTCATAATCCATATTCGTGTACCATTATAATCATTTGATATCATATAAACTAATAGATTATTTTTTAATTTACTTTTTGTAATTACCATTTCATTTTAGCTATGTTACGTTTGCTTTAATTTTGTTATACTAATCACACTCAATTTTCTGTCGTACTAATCACACTTACTAATTCCACTTGTTTTGATGTTTCACACATATCTTCCATTTTTTTTAACTATTGAGAATTATAGATTTGTGGTGTGTATAACAGTATCCACGTGGCAACATCGCAATTACAATAAACTAGAGAGATAGATAGAGGGCCACTAATTTGTAACCACAAAATAGATATCCACTATTTTTTGCATTTATATAATTGCTAAGTTTTTTTTTTGTATTTTCTGCTGCCAGATCCACTTCCATGAAGGAGACATGAAGTGGGCATTGATTGGATTTTGCAACCTATCACCTAATTGTTATTATCACTATTATTGTTATTAGTTTAATATTTGTCAATATACATTTAGTGAGCAATGACATAACATCTTAGGTGGATTCCCATTTTGATTAAATAGATTAATTAGTATATGTATATATGTGTTTAGTACCGTTTCTCTAATATTAATTAGATTCAGAAAATTCCAAATACGTTTCTAGGTAAGGAAACACCTTTTTGAAATTTGAGGCTGAAAAAAGTTTTATAATCCAAAAAACCATTATAATCCAAGATGACGAATATGTATATCGACGATTGGTAACTTGGCCACCGTTTGACAGACTTAACTAACAAAATATTGAATTGTTTTTTTCAAATATGACGATTGTATTTGTTCTATTTGACTATAGTATTTATCATCAATATGTTTGCTTTTTTTCAAAGACAAAATTAAACGTCTTCGATAATGATATTTTGAGAATCAGTGACATATTCGTGTAAAATGATGATGATATATGTTCAGAATTAAAAAAAGTTCATGACTATAAAGTCAGTTAAACAAAATTTATTACCTTATATGAGTAAAAACTGATTATCAACAAAATTTATTACCTTATTTGGTACCAATATGATAGAATTTAACGTATAAAAGTGTCTACTTTACGTGGTAGCTAGATAAATCAATTCTATATAATCTTACACATTTCTCAATCATGCTAAAACGTTACTAGCCGTTGAAATCCCAGTTAGATTATTGACGCCACGATACTATTATATATGGTCAAATAAGATTTTAAATCTTAATATCCTTCTCGTAACAAACGATAAAAGGTAGAAGACGTTTCGTTTATTCGGTTTTCTTTAGTCCCGAATGATAAAACTTCTTTACTTTATTTGTATTGTCACTTTCTTATTATATTTACACTTGACACTAGCTTGCATCGTTACGTGAGACAAATATTTGGCTCATTTGAAAGGAAAGAAAAGAAAAGGTTGACCTCTCTATGGTGACAAGAAGTGATCACTTTGGCAACACGTCTTTTACAATTCACCCCAAAAAAATTACGTCTTTACAACCAAAAAAAAACTTGAAAAGAAATTGGCAACACGTACATGTACATATACAATTATTTGCCCTCTGTAGATGAGTTCCACGCTATCCACAACGTTTTTGATTATATTCTTTATGATTAAATTATGTACATATTTTAATTCGATATGATTTCAAAGAAAAAAGTTTGTAATAAGTGGATTATGGGGTATAGAGGATATATTTATACTTCCATTCCAGAAATAAACCTCAAAATAGGGTGTGCGTGTCTGATTTATCCGTAGCATCCAATGATTGATTTATTGCATGATTTTGCGTGATAGAATAATATCGTATACATAAAATACTCATAACCAAATTTCAAAGATAATTATGCATATATACAATTATATAGGAAAAAAATACAAAGAAAGAAGACTCAGAGAGGGACGCAACAGAAAGTGATGGGATCATCAACATGATTTTGTTCTCATCGTTTTGTCTTTGTGCAGCAGTCTAGAAGAAATATACGTAAAGATTAAGTCACTATTTTTTTTCCTATCAAGATTAAGTCACCATTAATCATGCTAAATCATGCAGTTATATATAAACAATGTCCATATATGACAATAATGCACACATACACGCACAGAGAGTGCAAACAAATGCTATATGTTAAAAACACTTGCGTAATTGTGCAACTAACAAATTCATTACCGCATATATATTATACACGAAGATGGTTACGTAGTCTCCGTTTAAAGTTAATAAATATGTTTATATATATATATATATATATAAGTAATTCCGTTTTTATATATGTTTATCTTTTCAAGATTTACGATTTAGTTATTTAATCATATTTCTACAAATTCAGTCAACCAATATGATTCCCTGATGAAAGAAAAATTAAAAAAAAAAACAATGTGTTTAATAATTAAACATTCATAATGAAACGCCAAGAATAACGATAGTTCTACCAAAATTATCCATCTTGAAAGATAGTAGCTAGTATTGATTATTGTATTCCTTTCAACATTTGACATATTATTTTTGTTGCTTTGTTTGCTGTCACTACAATTACAATTAAAGTAAAGCAATTAATTATCTAACATTTAAAAGGATTAACTAACAAAAGAATGGTGTTACACGTAGGAATGTTATATAGGACTGAAAATTTAGAACTGGCTTTGACTCGTTAAAATTAATGTAAGTACTGATCTTGAATAATTGAACATAGGCTAATTTAGGGTTTTTGGTAAAAAATGTTGGGCTAAAATCAGGCCGACCCTATTACATGCAAACTTTTTTGTGGCATAAATTCATAAATTGATATTCAAATATAATTTTACGGTTTTGGCGGAAAAATATAATTTTGTGATTTTTAGCGTGAAAACGTGATTTTGCAGTTTGACGGTAAAACATAATTCATCGGTTATAATGAAAAAATTTGTTTGATTTTGACCCAAAAAAAAACTTAGCAAATTTGGCGGAAAACGTGATTTTTTTTTGTTTTGACGAAAAACATGATTTTGCGGGTTTGGCGGGAAAAAACGATTTTGCAGGTTTTGCGGAAAAATAAGATTTGACGAAAAAATTCGATTTTGCGATTTTGGGGGGAAAATATGATTTTGCGGTTTAGACGGAAAAATATGATTTGACGGAAAAATTTGATTTTGCGGTTTTGACAGAAAAATATGATTTTGCGATTATGGCGGGAAAATATGATTTTGCGGTTATGGCGGAAAAATATGGTTTTGCTATTTTGGCGGAAATATATGATTTTGGGTTTTGGTGGGAAAATATGATTTTGCGGTGTTGGTGGAAAAATATGATTTTGCGGTTTTGGCAGGAAAAGATGATTTTGCGGTTTTGGCGGGAAAATATGATTTTACGGTTTTGGCGGAAAAATATGATTTTGTGGTTTTGGTGGGAAAATATGATTTTGCGGTTTTGGCGAAAAATATTTTGCAGTCTTGGCGGAAAATATGATTTTGCGGTATTGGTAGGAAAAATATGATTTTGTGGTTTTGGCGGGAAAATATGATTTTGTTGAAAAAATATTTTTCTTAAGTATTCGAAAAAATTGGAGGGGTAGAAAATGACCAAAATAGAGCTCAAAAATCAAAATAGGGTTAAACCCTGTTATACAAATTTTCAGGGCTCAAAATGAGTTAGGACTTATTTAGGGCTGAACTTTCAATAAACAGGGCCGGACTGGGCCGAAAAACCCTATTTAACATCCCTAGTTACACGTAAGAAGCCGATGGCTCCACGTCGACACTTAAAAAAATTTACCTAACTTGCTATTTGTGTTCGACATTTAGGTTTCCACCCTTAGACCATCTCCATCTCTTATCATATGAAGGGGTATTTCTACCATTAAAATATAATATATAAAAAATATTACTTCCTATATTTCAAAATAAATAGCATTCTAGCATTCTACACACAAATTAAGAAACAAAATTAAAACTCTATTATACTCCTAACTTAGTTCCATTATTTTTTTCCTGTAAACATTTGTTAATTTTGGTTGAGGTTAAAAAATGAATACAATGTGTAAAGTTGCATTAAAGTTTTAAAGTGACACTTATTTTGTAACAAAAAAATAGGGTAGAATATCATTTATTTTGAAATGGAGGGAGTATATTTTAATGTTTTGAGTGTCTTTAAACTTAAGATATAGTGTCTTAAGTGTCTTGGTAGAGACACTTTTGAGGACGGTATCTCCAATTTAAAAAACTTTCACATTTAATTATTAATATTTATAATTTTAATTTTTTAATATTGTTAAAGACACTTTTCACATATGCAATAGAGCTGCTCTTATAATTTTTTATATTTACAATTCCAATAAGTCCTATATATATATATATATATATATTTTTTTTAAAAAAATCCTAGATCTGCAAAAGTGCACTTCATACAAATACGAAAATTTTTAAATTTTTGGAGTTATTAGCATAATCTTTAAAAAGAGAATCAAATATTGATGCTCATCAATATCAACATATATCATGATATTTTTTCTTCTAATTATATGTTACTTTTCGCCAAGCTTTTGTAAAGAAATTGTTCCATTTTGATAATGATTTCCACATTTATCCCAAAAAAATTTATGTTATTTTCCCGTGAATTTATTCATTATGTCAACAATGTAGTTCAAATGAATAGAAGAATTGGGTCGTCTCACTAGTTTTGGTAGACAATGATGCCTATGCGACCAGTATAAATGCTTTCGCAATATCTATATTAATGGATTTCTAAGTCAAAATATAATATTCGAGTTACATCACTTCAATTATCTTATAATTTTTTTTTCTTTGTGAAAGCAAATATAGTCTCTTCTCAAACTATAATCTGACGTCGTACTCGTTATATTTTGAACTCTTTGATATAGATATAGATATAGAAATCTTAGAAAAAGAAAAATTAATTGTTTTTTGTGTCAACCGAAAGAATTAGATGTTATTTCGCTCATGTATATTTTTTTCATTAAACTTTCATTTGGAGTTCACGTACATCACATCTACCATTTTCTGGTTTATTAGTTGATTTTTTTTGTGTTTGCACCCCAAAAAAAAAAGTTGATTTTTTGTTTGATAAATTATGTTTATTTAATTTATCTAACTATGATTAGTAATATTGTCACTTGGTATATATCGGAATAAACTTGAATTTTAATCTTCTTCTTCTTATCTTTACTAAAACTCGAATCATATTTATATTACAACAACTAATGATAACAGGCTTTACGTAGTTACTGTACTGAACCATGTACATAATTCTATAATTCATTCAATGCCTTAAAGATAAAAGTTTACTAGTACTTATCTAAAGGGTAACAACAATTATCAAGGAGATAATAATACCATTTACTTTTTTTTGGTAGGAAGGAGATAATAATACCATAATTGATTGAGAAAATGGCTTTAATTAGGTTTTTCCACCAAAAAATCATTAACTTTGATACTCTATTTAAGATTTCGTACAAGTTAAGCATTTGAATTATCTTTCTACATTGGTCAATGAACCAAAATGATTTCCCAATGGAAAAATTAAATAAAATCCTACTCCTCTTGAATAATTAAATATTTATAATCCATCTTGAGAGGTAATTATACCTATTTCTTTTTTCATCATTTTACATTATTATTATTGTTACTTGTTTGCTGACGCTACAATTAAAGTAAAGCAATTAATTATTACATTAAAAGAACTAACCAACAAAGGAACAATGTTACACGTCAGAACCCGCTGGCTCAATCTCGACTTTCAAAACTTTACCTAAGTTGCTAACTTGTGTTCCCACATTTATGTTTTAACCCTTAAATTTTTTTATATTTACAATTTAACCCCATGATTACATAACAGAGCAGCCGTTGGGGTTCTCGTCGCTGAACATTCCAGGAGCGTTCATGTTTGGCTGCGAGTACGGCACGTAACTCTCACTCGCGTAATTGTATCCCGAACCTGGATAACCCTGACCAGCCACCGGATAACCCTGACCTCCCATGGAGTAACTCTGACCGTACACGTGTCCTTCTTGCCAATACATCGGAGCCGTCGGATAAGATGAGTATCCATAGTAATCCATCTTATTCACCATCGCCACCGGCGGCGGCGCACCTCCTCCTCCGCCACCTTCCTTTTTCTCTCCGCCGTCTCCGCCCCCTTTCTTCTTTTCTCCACCGTCACCAACTTCTTTCTTCTTCTCTCCGCCGTCTCCACCTTCTTTCTTCTTCTCTCCACTGTCACTTCCTTCCTTCTTTGCTTCGTTCACTCCGGCGGCAGGAGCCTCTTTCTTTGCGTCTGGAGCGGCGGCTTCCGTCTTCTTTTTCTCGGCGGCTCCGTCATCTTTTTTGGCGGGAACAAGAGGCTCAACGGTTCGTTTGAGCTTCTTAGTGAGGAGAGGCACTAGTTCTTTAACGTCCATCGTTCCTTTAACCGTCACCACGTCTTTAGCTCCGTCAATAGCCACCGTTTCGACCCCTGTTTAATTTTCAAATTAATACTAATTATTTACCATACTTCAAATTATTTTTGTGTTTTGAAATTTAGTATTTTCGTTGGTTGTTGTTATTTCCTTACCTTTGATTTTCATTATTATTTTCTTGATCTTCTGAATACATCCTTCACAATGTAATCTGATCTTTAAAGCCACCGAGCTCTGAACAAAAAAAAAACAATTTAAAGTCAAATCAATAAATAATTCGTACTCGTTACTTTGTTAGACAATGAAATCTGGTTATACTTTTTAGCTGCCTAATCTTTTTCGTTTAGCTTATCTGCCTAATCAACACTAGTGTGATCCACACTACAAATTGTTTCTTTTCAAGTTGCTAACGTACGCCGGCGTACAGTAGCAAATCAATAGTTGTCTCTTATTCTTATTCAAGTAGATCCATACCTCTTTTGGAGCTGCCGGAGCAGGAGGAGGAGGAGTCGCCTCCTTATCTCCACCGTCGGCTTTCTTCTCTCCGACGGCGGCAGGGGCAGATCCATCTACCTTCGGTGGTGAAGGTGGCGGTGGATTGGCGAGAACCACCTTTCTCTTGGTTTTCTCCTCCAACTTCTCCCGGAGTATCACCGGATCGATCTTTCCGACCACCGTAAGCTTATTACCACCCGTATCCGCCGTCACATCTTTCACTCCATCGAAGTACTTCACCATTCGCTTGATCTTCTTAGCGCAGCCTTCACAGTGCATATCCACTTTGTAAATAAAGGCAGAGGCCACCGCAGCAGCGGCCGGAGCTGCCGCGGAATCTCCTCCGCTGCTCTTTGGCTTGCCGTCGGTAGTCTCAGCTGGGACTACGGTGGCTGCTGGCTTCTTCTCTTGTTCAACTTTAGCACCTTCTTGAACCTCTCCCATTCTTGGTTGAAGATAAGGATACTTTTTAGGGGTTTATTATTATATATGAAGGATGAAGAAATGCTTGAACGAGAGTAAGTGGAGGCAAATGTGTGTATTTATAGAGAGGAGGATGCGTGGAGATTATTATTTTACTATATTAATGATACTGGTTTTTTACTGAATATTATATGGTTTGATGTTACATGTTGATTTTCGTATGTGTTATATAGTGTGTGTATTTGTTGGGAGCTGAGGTCAGCGAGAGTTGGCGTTTGACGCCGGTTTGACACAAGTGATGGTATTAGACACGAAGGCACCAAGTTTCTGAACAAACGTTATTTAATCATCCGTGGATAATATTAATAAAATTATTTTGTTTTTACGCAAATAGCTGATCAGTTTTAATGATTTCTTAAAGGTAACATTGCTTTTGAAAACAAAAAGGGTATCATTTCTCAGCTTTGACTACTTGATGACGAGAGTCTAGATTAACCGAATCTTAATGATCATTTTAAGGTAAAAATACATTCGACCAAAAGTCACAATTCAAAGAATATACATCCTACCTTATCAGAAACAAACTTTAGTTAGAAGATATCACGGCCTTAAATACGAGCTAATTATGTATATGCTTTTTTAAGTAGTACGAAAAGCTGGGATCATTTTGTTATGTTAGATACAAAGTGAAGAGTATTATTTTGTCAATGATTAAAATATAATCAATCATAAAAGAATGTTCACCCAAAAAAAAAAGATTGGTCCAAAAGCATAAAGAAATATTAATAGGTAATAATTCAGAGCAGAAGGGTAAGTGGTTCGATACTTTTATGTCAGAGGAGAAATTGAATTATGGAAAGTTACGAAGCCAGATTGATTAGACAGCAAAGTACGTAAAACAAGAGAACAGTTTTATTCAATACAATTTGGTTTATAATATGTTACTAGCAAAACATAACCGTTACAAATGTAACCTAATACAATACCAAAACATTACATTAGATCGGTACAGCTTCATAAACGAATTGCGGAACTAATAAAATAGAAAGAGAAGTGATGTTTTAATCAAATCATTTTGGATATTTGAATGACATCAATACATCATTTATGAAATTTTTATTTTTAAAAGAATTTGTAAAGAGATTAAAGATAAAGATGATTCTTTTTCTTCTGATAAATGGGGTACTGGTTAAAGTCATGATTCTGCAAATTGCATAGTCTTTGTCTCTTCTATTTTTGTGTTTTCTATTATTTAGAAATTTCATTTTATGAAGTGGTTTACTACAACTGACTAAAAAAAAAAAACTTCTTACAAAAGATTTAGCAAAAAGTTTTAGATATTTTGTTGTATTTTTACCTTTTTAGGAAAAAATAACAAAAATATATGATAACAAAATACCACATTTTTATATTAATCCTGTTTAACGTATACTAAGATCAGATCTAAATTTAAAATACAAGATAAACGACAATCGCACATGGTTTTAATTTGTCAAGTAGTTTGACCGATTTATATATTTTAGTACAGTACATCGAAGAATTCTAGACATGTGTGTAATGTGCATATATTAGTATATTACCAACAAAGAATGTGCATACATATATATATATATATATAATTATATGCACATTTCATAAAAATTGTATATGTTTTCAAGATTAATTAGTATGTAATTTCCACGTTTTGTTGTAATATACTATTCGTATCACCTAACCAATGCGCATACACTACTTGACACAA
This sequence comes from Turritis glabra, assembly GCA_900406565.1. Classification (NCBI taxonomy): domain Eukaryota; kingdom Viridiplantae; phylum Streptophyta; class Magnoliopsida; order Brassicales; family Brassicaceae; genus Turritis; species Turritis glabra. The sequence continues at coordinate 4,928,481 of OVBN01000025.1, forward strand.
ATTCGTGCAGCACCAATAACTTATATAACTATTTTTAAAATTATTACATATAAACAAAAAAAAATTGCTCCCCTGGAGAGCAATTATTTTAATTAAATGACTTTGGTTTTTATAAGTTTCGGCTTCATGGAAGCAGCCAAGAACTGCCTATCTACAAAAAACATGGGCTGCGGTATAGAGACGTAGACATGAGGAACTGCCATTTAACTCACTGAGTTTTTACTTTTCTTTTGAATACTAACTTGTTGGGTTTTGTGTGTGAAAATTGATTTTTTCTTTTTTTTGATAAAAAAAAATTGAATTTATTGGAAAACATTTCAACTGAATAAACAGTAAAAAGGAAATAAAGGATAAGAAAGGTAAAAAATGTCCCAAAGAGTTGCGTAATTGCGTTTCGTTCCTCCTTTTACCGGTCCATTTTGTCAACATCATGTTTCATTGTGTTTTGTTGAATTCTTTTTCATATGGTCCTATGAGTGACGTAATATATGAGGTGGATATATTATTATATTCACATGGGATATAGAGTTTGATTGAGAACTTTCTTTTCTATTATCTAAAAATTTCTACAAGTTCGTAAAGTTAATTAACGATCAAAATAACACAAAGGTTTTTTTATCTTTGGATAATAAATGTTAATCCGGGTGAGTGAGAGAGTTTATGGTGGAAATCGAACCAAGAAGAAAGCAAGTCGACACTTAACTCTCAAATTTTTTAGATGACCACAAACTTCATAGTAAGTTTGTGTTTGTATTTTGAAATTTTTATGTTATGTTAGGGTTTAAGTAGTTATATGTATAGCTAAATACCATTTCAACATATAAAAGATAATTTGTTTTCGTATTCCATAGTGTAAAAAAATAGTAAACATGGTCTAACACGTCATGACTCAGATCATTTAACTAATTTTATCAAGTTTAATATATGACATAATCACTAATTGCAACGAATATCTTATAGCCCACCCCACATGAAAATGAAATACAAGTTCGGAAACATTTCAATACACATACTATTTTCAATATGGTAACAGTCTCTACTCATTACTAGTCTACTAATCACCACAATAAGCCTTTCATATCCCATTTGCTCCTCCGATCTCTTTATATCTTATAGCTTTGCGAAACCTAGACCTCCACCGGCAAAATCATTCGCCCCGCCTCTCTCTCCAGCCGCCTCTTCACTTCTCTCTACTCCTCTCTTCTCATCCATCGCTACCACCTCTTCGACTCCCATCTTCCGCCCATCAGGCCATCACCTCCCTGGCTCGTCTGGAGACTAAGCATGTAGACAAAAACAGCCGCAAATATAATCGAGGGATATGACAACTGATAATCGTCTTGGTTCAATCCTCTAGATCGTATCATCCACCCGTTTAGTGCCATAGATTAGAACTAAATACTTTTTTTTTACACATAAGTCACCATTTTTACAACACATTTTTTGACAAGCCTCATTGCTCTTGCTGTAGCTTCAACAAAAGACCATTCAATATGGTTATAAACCAGCGTCATGCATGATGCATGTATTGCTAGAAAGTTAGCCGTACATCTATGATCTATCTCTCATCTGAAGGTGAAAATGGTTGTGTTTAGAGGAACAAAACAACATGAATGAAAGATTCAGCTGAAATTTTACCATTTACACTAAAAGTTGTGGATAAAGAATTTCATTCACTTTGGTATAAGAAAATAAATGAAAAAGAACAAATTTGAAAGGACAATGTTCATCATAAAATTGCATAGAAATGAAAGTGATACAAATATTCCTCTAATCTCCATATTCTATTTACCAATTTTATATTAATCTTATTCCATTCATGTTTTACCAGATGGAGCCTAAAAGTAAATACAGTTAGAAAGTGAAAGAGAATAAAATAATCAAACTGATATAAAAGTAAAATCTATCTGATAATTAAGACAACATGAAAAAGATGGGGTGTAGAAAACGTTTATATACCAAGTTTAGTGGGGGCAGAGACAAAGTAGAACCAACTCAGCAAGAACTCAATTTAAACATCTAAATGGATCTCCATGCAACATCATAACAAGAATAAATAATATGAAAAGTTTGGATTTGGTACGGGTCTGTTTCAATATAATTGTTACAATTATTGTTTTCCTCGGCACAAGCACCTTATTTTATTAGAACGAGACCGTCTCGACGAGTCAATTTGGTGTAGAAGTATCTGGAAAGAAAAAGGTACTTTCCACATTTTAACAAATCGGCACGATTATAAATTTTACGAGATAAACATAAGAGAAAAAGAGACGAGATAACTACAAACATCAATAATATGTTTCAAATAAGCAGCTGAGTCGAGATACACTTCATAATATTAAAGTTCTGAGTTCAAAGCAGACACACTGCTTAAGATATTATGCAAACCCAAGAGACGTATGCGTCCACCTTGTTTGGAGCTAAGTCAAAAACCATCCGAGGCATGTTGACATGATATGACGTTAAATAGATAAGAATATTCCGTGGATCAATTCCAATTTTTTTCATAGCCATAGGCCCATAGCTATTGGTTTTTGGGTTCTTTCACAACCATGCTGAACTTTTTGATTTGGCATGATTCAAAACATCTAGAGGTGAACGTTTCACCATTAGACAATTTATTAATTTCTTACTATACTATTAAACCAGAAGATCCAAAAAAAAGAAAAAACTGTCATGAGATTTACCTGAAAATCAGTAATATGATCACTAATCCGGTCCGAGTCCATTGCTAAACTCGCGTGTAATTTAAATTTAATTACAACTTAAAATATTACTTAATAGTGTAATTTCCAATTTTGGTCTTAAATTCGACTCTTCTTCTCTTGTGATGGCAAATGTAACAGGCCCCAAGTTAATAATATACGGGCCTAGATAAGCCTGTTTACCATAATGGGCCTCGCGTCAACGTCTCAATCATTCAAACCGCCTTTTTTTTTAGGTTAATCTATACTTTATAACCGAAACTGAAAAGTTTTCTAGGGTTTCCTCTTCCGCATCGTGTCGTCTTCAAGCTCCTCCTCCTGTAGTTTCTTCTCTGAATCGTAAGTTTTCAATTTGATGCTTCAATTCGTTTAGCCTTCTTATCATTAGCCATTTAATTTGTGTTTGATGATTCAATTTCGCTACTTAGGAGTGATAAAATGGGTAGATGTCCGACTAGAAAGGTGAAGAAGAGGAGATTATCTCACAAAACAGCTCGCCGTGACAAATTCGAAGTCAAAGGAGACGATTTGGTCTACACTGAGTTGCGTAAACCCGAGACGGAGGTTAAGCCTTTCCAGCTTGACGAGGATTTGCCTGGAATGGGTCAATTCTACTGCTTACACTGCGAGTAAGATTATAACTAAATGTTTACCCTTTTGCATAAATCTCTCTCTGGGGACTCTTTGGTTTATGAAACTCTTATTACAAATGACAATCTTTGAACCTCTCTATATGTTTCTGTTTGTGTGAACATTGTGTTAGATTGGCCCATTTGTTTGTTTCATTGGCTCTTCCTCGTATGTTTCAGTCGGTACTTCTCCAAAGCCTCAGTGCGGGATGATCATTTCAAGACTAAGAAACACAAGAAGCGGTATGTGGATTCTTCTCGCCTTGCTTGCATTTGGGATTGGAACTTTGTATAGTTACGATGCTAGGTTGGAATTTTTGGTATTCTGAATCTTAACGAGTTCGTAAACACAAACATCCGTCCTGTTTGCTATGTTCAAGCTACCTCTCTTCTCTGACATAGCTGAGATAAGTATTAGGACTTCTCTTTTTAGTACCTTCACACATTATATTGTTGCTCTACGCATGTCTGTTGGTCTGTAAAGGTGTGAATCTATGGGTTTTGGAAGGTGTTAATTATGCCTTAATGAGTACCATGATCTGAAATTTGTTTCCTCCATATGGATTTTGTGTGATTGCAGTGTGAAGATGATGAAGGGACCAGCGCCACATTCGCAACTCGATGCAGATTTAGCCGGTGGAATGGGAATGCCAGACAATGGTCCAAAGCTGATGTCTGTCTGAGTTTTACAGTTTTTTTTTTCTTATTAGTTCACAGTTAATGGAACTTGGATTTTTGTTGTAAGATGATCCTTTAGTAGTTAACACTATAATCTCCTAAATTAATGATATAAAGGTTTTGTCTGATTGTCTTTTGCAAAGTATCTATTCTTTTTAATTAAACTAGGAATCTTTACTATCATGCACTTGCTGGTTTAGCAGTTTCGGCTTCACTTAGAAAGTTAGAAGTTTATTACACAATTATCAGAGATTGCTTTTCATATTATAGTTTCCATTACTCGCTTCTATTAATTCTATGCTATAAAGCTTATTAATATGAAATGGTTTCATTGAGTGTTTGCTTCTCAGTCTTTTCAACATATGCTAAGACAGATGATATATGGAAATAACGAGTTTTAAGATTTGATAAATCATATATTGTTTGTGTACAACGTATCAAATTCTCAAGTTGGCTACAGGAAAAATCTATCATATAAGCAACTCCTATCGCTGTTTGACAAAATATAAAGAACACTACCTCTCTCAGTCTCAGTTGCTAATATGCGTTTCTAATTGAGATCACATATGCAGGAACTCTTAGTACCTTGGTCTCTTCCGAGATTACTGGATTAATAGCTTCTTTTCTTCTGCAGGAGCTTTTGCCTTTGCACTAGAAATCACGCCAAATTGAAGCCTAGAAGCAGAAGAGTCCCATAAGAGTCCAATCTCGTCTTTTTCTTTCAAGCTTCTCCTTTGGATAAAATCTTCCAGCCAGTCACCCCTTAGAACATAGCTTCTCTGTACTGCCAGAAGCAGCTCATGCATTGTGCTCGGGTCGTTGTCATATACGTTAACAATGAGTCCGGTACCTATTATCTTTTGCAAATCAGCTTCAGGCAGATGTCTTTGAATGTGCTGATCAAAGTAGCTTTTGGGCAGACTAAGTTGGCCATTAGTAGGGTTAACATCATGCTTGGTCAGTCGCTTCTTGATTGTCCATTGAGGTGCGTTGACAAGTCTAGGGGTAGAAATCATCTTAATCTCTTTTCTATCTCTTGTTGCCTTCATCATGGATTCAATGCTCTCAAAAGAACCAAAAGAAATGTTACTTAGGTCTCCCAAAGTGTCAGAATTGTTTGTGCCATGTCCTTCACCTGAAGCGTTAAAATACACCATAAGATTAACTATTCTGATGAACCACAAGAAGTCTAAAGCCGAAAAAGGATACCCTGCATTCCTGAACGCTGATAGATATCATAAGCATGCTGAGAATCTACGTTTTTTTCATTCATCCCAACGCTGCCACTTATGGAACTGTTGGATACATTAGACATCTTTTGTTGCCTTTCAGGTCTAAGGTTATCTCTTTGTGAGCTCATTGATGCAATGTTCCCTCCATAACCAAGAGAAAAGTTACTTTGGTCTCCCAAAGAGTCAGGATTGTTTGTGTAATATCCTTGACCTGAAGCCGTAAAATAACATATCATTAACTATTTTGATAGACAGGCACAACCACAAGAAGTCACAAGAAGAGTAGTGATGGGACATAAGACTTTACATACCCGGCATTCCTGAACGCTGAAGGTAATCATAAGCTTGCTGCAAATCTTCGGAAGAATTGGTGGCAGACTATGTTTCACATTGTGACACGTGTCAACGCGCAAAAATTCAGACTATGGCTCCCGCAGGCCTACTTCAACCACTGCCGGTTCCCAATCAACTGGGGAAGACGTCTCCATGGATTTCGTTGATGGACTGCCAACATCAGACGGATGTACAACCATTATGGTGGTTGTTGATAGGCTAAGCAAGTCAGCACACTTGGTACCGTTAAAGCATCCATATACAGCATCTACGGTGGCGACACAGTTTGTTTCAGCCATTGCCAAGCTCCACGGTCCGCCTCGTTCTATTTTGAGTGATCGTGATCCGGTTCCTTAGCAACTATTAGCGTGAGTTCTGGAAAATCTCAGGAACTCAGCTTCGCAGATCGTCGGCCTATCACTCGCAGACCGACGGCCAAACCGAAGTTGTGAACCGTTGCATCGAGCAGTTCTTGCGGTGCTTTGTGCAAAATAGACCAAAATAGTGGAGTGCGTTATTACCATGGGCTGAGTTTTGGTACAATACCACATTTCACGCAAGCACCGGTATGACACCATTCGAAGCCCTGTATGGTCGCCAGCCTCCACTAATGCCATGGTATGATATTGGTTCTTCTCTTGTTGGTGAAATTGATGAACAACTTAAGAACAGAGATGAATTACTCGATGAGTTAAAGCACCATTTGGCTGTTTCTAACAATCGAATGAAGCAGCAAGCGGATAAGAAACGTCGAGATGTGAGCTTTGAGGTTGGCGAGTGGGTTTTCTTACGGTTACAACCGTACCGACAACAGTCAGTCATTAGGAAGTTCTCTCAGAAACTTTCAAATAGATTTTACGGTCCGTTTCAGATCAAGGAGAAGCTTGGCAAGGTGGCGTATCGTCTCAAACTTCCAGAGGGGTCTCGTATTCATCCCGTGTTCCATGTGTCCTTGTTAAAAAAAGGATCGGTGATGAGGTTACAGTGTCCGTGGATCTGCCACCAATGAGAGAGGATGGACTGTTGTGCTTGGAACTAGAGCAGGTATTACGTTTTCGGGAAACAGAGCGTGGTTCTAAGCAGTTTAAGGAGGTGTTAGTTAAGTGGCAACACTTGCCGCATGAAGAAGCCACTTGGGAAGATTTGAAACAGTTGTCTTTAAGTTTTCCCAGTTTCAAGTGAACCTTGAGGACAAGGTTCTGTTGGAAGGCGGGAGTATTGATAGGTTCGGTGTAAGTGGTGATGCTGAGGTGGCAAGAAGAGTTTCATCAAGGTCACATAAGCCAAATCGCAAGTATCTGAGTTAAAGAAGTGGGCTGACTTCTTCGTATGTTTATTCAATAAGAGACTAAGTCTTCCGAGTTTATAGGAGACTATCTCCATTTTCCCATTTCCCGCAATGTAGGAGTCAATGACTCTATTTTTCTATTTCTGTAATTTGCTTCGTGTACTTTGCCTATTTATATTAATGAAAAAATAACAAAATAGGTAATCTTAACTACCAAACAATTCTGGTGTGTTCTTATTTTCAATCTTTTAGTTCTGAAGAGGGACCAAACGTATTAATATCCTAGTGAATTCAATGATTTAAATATCCTGTGATTATATCGTTAACTAATAGGCGAATATATTATCTCCACGACTATTCTCGAGCTTATCACAAACACAACTTTATCCGAGTTTTTATACTTTTAACCTAAATTTAGTTTTATACTATAGTCAATTATTTCATGTTTTAATAATCCAAACAAAATTTCAACTACAACGCTAGTCGTCATGGATTTTGGAATTTTCTCCTCCAACTACAACTGCAACCTATCTCTCTCACTACTCTCTCTTCACATATTTAAGAGAGTCTCTTGATCAAGAAATCAGATCATTTCCCTAAACCCACTTCTAAAGCCCTCCCCTCTCGGAAACGTACGAAACTCAACTTCGGAGCCGCCATGGACGGAGTAGCAGCAGACGCTGACGTGGCAGGCTCAAGGAATAAGAGAGAAAGACCATTTAAAGGGATAAGGATGAGGAAGTTGGGGAAATGGGTAGCAGAGTTTCGAGAACCCAACAAGCGTTCAAGGCTTTGGCTCGGCTCTTACTCTACGGCTGAAGCGGCGGCGCGTGCTTACGACACGGCGGTGTTTTACCTTAGAGGACCCAACGCTACGCTCAACTTCCCGGAGCTTCTGCCGAGTATCTCCGCGGAGGACATGTCGGCGGCAACGATCAGGAAAAAGGCGACGGAGGTCGGAGCTCAGGTAGACGCGATTGGGACAACGGCGGTGCTGAACAACAAACGCCGCCGCGTTTTCAGTCGAAAGAGAGACTTTGGTGGCGGGTTATTGGAGCGGGTTGACTTGAACAAGCTACCCGACCCGGAAAATCCCGATGATGATTTGGTGGGAAAATAAAGTTTACTGATGAGAAAGTAAAATAACTTACTGTTACAACGGTGTCTGTTGCTATCGTACGCGGTATGCTGAAGACTTGTGTTATGATACACGTGTGTCGTGGACGTGGTTATGGGAAATTCGTCTGTTTCGTTATTGTATTAAGATTGCATCCTGCAAGTCAAACACTGTACATTATTCTTAATTTAGTAACTAATTATGATTTTCTTGTTAATATCTATCAACTGTTTGGTAAAGTACACCAGAATATTATTGTAACAAGCGTCTAATATTTCGATCATAATCACATCAAGCTAGTTAAAAGTTTTTTTTTTTTTTTTTTTTTTGGTTTAGAAGTAGTTAAAGTTGATTGGCACGCATGATGGTCGTCAATCCTCGTATATAACGGAAGAGGTTCGGACTTCCAAGTTGAGGGGATCAAAGGTGACTTGGTTCTTTTCTAATATGAATATGTAACTAACTATACACATATGACAGAGAATATAAATACATAATTCTGTAATTAACTTTGTTAGCTATGGCTGATTCAGTTCTCATTTTTTATTTTTCCTTATAAGACTCTCTTTTTTTTGTAATTTTTCTCTATCGAACATGGTATCAAACAATTTCTCACTCAATTCCTTTAACGTTTCATTTATTTTATTTTACCAATAATATATAAAACTTTGTATAGTATAATGTTTGCGCCAAATGTGTAAAAGAAAAAAAATTCTATACACATTTTTTAATCAGCTTGCATTATGTGAAGTTAAATCGAATGATGATAGGGAAACAACACTATCACATACTGGCTATACTAAATGTTCTTATTTTTTACAAAGCACTTAATAACTAAAAAAAAAGTTTACTAAATTAATATTTAAAATTTACTTAATACTTTTACATTTATTTTATAAATTCTTGTTTCTCTATTAAAAAGACTATATAAATCAAAACACTAAAAATTGTTAGACAAGAAAACAAAGTAACTGCATAATGTTAGTTGCATAAAAAATTTCAAAAAATATACATACACACACGTGATATAATTAGTCCTTAATACACACGTAAATTGGAAAAGATTTGTTCTCAATCTATTGGTATGTGGATATCATTTTAGATTAGCTGAAATTTAAGACTAGCTGAGGATTAGATTCACATATTAACACTAAAATGGCAGAATTGCTCCTAATCTCCTCGAGCATTGTTCGACTCGTAAACAGCAGCAGCCAATCGGGTCCGTCAAACATCCATCTTAATCCATTTGATCTCACCCATCTTCATCACGAGTATCCTCAAAGAGGTTTTCTCTTTCCCAAACCCGATCCCAATTTCCATCTCATCTTTCGACTGAAGGCCTCCCTCTCTGTTGCCTTAGAGATCTACTTCCCTTTCGCAGGTTATCTCGTCAAAGTGAAAAAAAATCTTGAAGATAACTCTGTATCGTTTTTCATAGACTATGATGGCTCCGGCATAAAATTTATCCGCGCCGAAGCTAAATCAGTCTCGGTGAGTGATCTTCTTCAGCCTAATGGTTCTGTTCCTGATTTCATACCGAACTTATTCCCCACTGACGATCTCAAGAGCTGTGATGGTATCTCAGAGCCCTTGCTTGCGATACAAGTTACCAAGATGAAGGACAAAGTTTTTATCGATTTCTGTTACAACCACTTGGTGGCAGACGGTGTTTTGATGTGGGATTTCTTCCACACTTGGTCCAAGATTTGCTCGAGTAATTCAGGTTCAGAGCATCAACCTCTTATTCTTAAAGGATGGTTCCTTGAGAGGATCGATTACCTGATCCATATTCCAGTTTCAGAGACAGAGAGGCCAATGCGACGTTGTGAACTATCTTCCGTGCCCATTACGAAAATAGGGTTTTTCACTTCACAAAGAAGAATATATCATATCTCAAAGCTAAAGTCTAAAGCTCTAGTGACTTTAAAATCTCATCTTTTCAAGCAGTTTCTAAGCCGAGAACGAGAGACGCATTGCAAAGTAGCAGTGGACATGAGACATAGGCTGAATCCTCCACTTGAGAAAGAGTGTTTTGAGAATATATCCTATCTTTCATCGGCTATGGCGACCGTGGATGAGCTGCTGGATCGTGGGCGGGGGTGGGCTACTCTGGTAATGAGTAAAGTAGTGAGATCGCAAACGAATGAAAACTTCAAAACTTTTGCTGAGAATTGGGTTAAAAATGTAAAAAATCTAAAATCAGACGTTGCAGGTAGAACGGCTGGACGGGTTGGTGATACTATAGTTATCGCAAGCTTTCCCCGATCGAAGTGTACAACAATTAATGATTTCGGTTGGGGAAAATCGATTGCTGTTCGAGCTAGTCTGGGCAATAATATCGGTGGTAATCATGTACATTTTCTGGGAATCGATGAAGGAAGTATTGATGTTCAAGCATCCTTATGGTCTCGAGTTTCTCAACTATGTCAACAAAAGAGAAAATTGAGATAGGTCATCAACTATCAACCTCTCAAGTCTCAACCACTTGACAAATTTCCATTATCCAAAAGAGAAGTCTTGTTCCAAATACTTCCACAAGTTCAAGTATTCTCAAAGTTTGACTTGAAAGCAAGATTTGCATACCAGATCGCCACTACCACTGGAAAGTCATGCCTTTTGGACTAAAGCCTACATGGATACGGAAATTGCATTATCTATCATCAAACCATATATACTCCCAGCCTCCCATTGGAACTCATATTTGGTGGCTTTCAAAGCACCCAATGGCCAGGTGTTCCATATATCTATGATCAGTAAACCCATCTACATCCAATTCTTTCTGGACCACATGATTAAGGCTCTGTTCGTTTGCTCATTTGACATTTCCATCTAAATGGTGCATTCAAATGATCTATTTGGATGTTTCATCTAACTGTTGTTCGTTTTAACTTTTGATTGTTCATCTGAAAGAACTTTTGTTTGTTTCGTTAGTCTACATCTCCATCTAGATTTTAATAAAAAAATAACTAAAATGATTATCTTTTAATTTAACCATATTTTTTAATCTTAATTATACTAATATTTAATTTAAAGTATATTTATAACAAATAGTGTTTAAATTATTATGTTTAACAATTACAAATTGATTTTTGTCACATAAATTCATAAATTGATATTCAAATATAATTTTACAGTTTTGGCGAGAAAATATAATTTTGTAATTTTTGGCGTGAAAACGAGATTTTACAATTTGACAGAAAAATATAATTCATCGGTTATAATTAAAAATTGTGTTCGATTTTGACAAAAAACGGAACTTAGCGATTTTGGCAGAAAACGTAATTTTTTGGTTTTGACGAAAAACATAATTTTACGGTTTTGGCAGAAAAACATGATTTTGTGGGTTTGGCGGGAAAATACGATTTTGCGAATTTGGCGAGAAAATAAGATTTGACGGAAAAATTCGATTTTGGCGAAAAAATACTATTTTGCGGTTTTGGTGGGAAAATATGATTTTACGGTTTTGGCGAGAAAATATGATTTTGCGGTTTTGGCGGGAAAATTCGATTTTGCCATTTTTGCTGAAAATTTTGATTTTGCGATTTTGGCGGAAAAACATGATTTCGCGGTTTTGGCGAGAAAATATGATTTTGCGGTTTTTGCTGGAAAATATAATTTTGCGGTCTTGGCGGAAAAATATGATTTCGCTGTTTTGGCAGAAAAATATGATTTGATGAGAAAATATGATTTTGCAGTTTTTGGCGGGAAAATATGATTTTACGGTTTTGGCGGAGAAAACATGATTTTCAATTTTGGCGGATAACATATTTTTGCGGTTTTGACGGACAAAATATGAGTTTTTGCAAGATAATTGTAAAAGTTTTATTTATAATTTTGTAGACAAATGAATCATTTGGATAATTAGACTATATTTGTCACTTGTTATTTTTGACTGAATCATTTCCATCCAAATTGTCCAATTGGGTTCATCCAAATGAGTTTGAAAAATTTGCCTAAAATTTAAAAACTCATTCCAATGATCCATCTGGATGATGCTCATTTTTACACAAAAACGAACAACAGTTTGCAGATTCATTATGATGATCCATCTGAATGAGCAAACATACAAGGTCCTTTTCTACCCTCAACGAAACTTTAAAGGAAATTGTTCCGTTTGGGCCAAGTTCTGCGGATGTGGGATGTGCTTCTCTTTAAAGGAAATCGTTTAGTCTTGTTCCGAACATCATTTGCTTTTATGAAATTACATGGTATTGCTGATACTTTTATATGTATCATAAGAACGGTAAGTAGATTTTTTCTTGGCTTAGTCACATTCGGGTTGGCTATGATGCTAGTTTGAAATTTCTGAATTCTTCACGGTATATTGATAGCAATACCGAATCTTGATGAGTACATAAACATAAGCATCCGTCTTGCTTGCAATGTTCAAGCTGCTAGTAGCGTTATCTATTTCAACACCTTTCTTTCATTAATATTGTTCCTCTACGCATGTCTGTGGCTCTGTATAGGTGTGTTATTTTACGGGGTTGAAGGTGAATTGCGTGGTGAATCGCGCCTAATGAGTACACAGACTTGAATATTTGTGTGGCTGAATTATCATATCTCTGATATTTTTTTTCATCCACTTGAATTTTGTGTGAAGATAATGAAGGGACCCGGGCTATGCACACTCGCAACTCGATGCAGATTTAGCCTGCGGAATGAGAATGCCGGACAATGGTCCAAAGCTGATGTTCTGAGGTTACAGTTTTTCTTATTATGTTTACAGTTCATAGAACCCACATTTTTGTTGTAAGATGGCCCTTAGTAGTTAAAACTATACCCTCCTAAACTAATGATTTGAGGTATTGTCTAATTGTCTTTTGCAAAGTATCTACCCTTTCTAATCTAATTGGCGACGTTACAAAAGACAATAGTACGTTTTATAGTATCAATTTGTTGACAAGCCGTTACATCATTTTTTATTTGCATTTTTACGGTGTTCACAAAAAAAATATCTTCCAAAAAATCCTGTTGATTTGTGAATGTCAAAACTGTATTTTATGTCCCAGCATCCATGCTACTTTACAAACAAAAAGGATAGAGGAGTCAAGTAACCTTCGTGATATTGTTACAACTACATTATTAATTTAATACACAAGATGAAATGCCAATTTTGTTAAAAACCTTAGGCTTAAATCCATAAATCCGCTAGTTGTTGTTTTTTTTTAAGTTAATTTTATTTGTTATTGCATCTATATGAAAGTTTGTTTTTGGCAGGTTCAATTTTTAGATTATTGTCACATAATTATCAAATTTTACTTTATCAAAAGAAAAAGAATTATCCAATTTTGTTATGTGGAAAATGTAAGCCTCACTTATACATATTTTATCATGCAGTCACCACAGGGCGATTTAATTTCTTTTATGAGTTTACTGAGTGCTTTCCAATAAATCACAAATAGCGTCAATAATATATAGATTGTCGAATATTATAAGTTGTAGTTTCCAACTCGACATAAACGCTCAAAAAACGTCATATTTCTAAACCAACCTCGAATCACCCTGTTTGTACATCTTGACTCAACTGCTACATTTAGACGTGGAAACAAATAATTGTTTAAACTTTAAACTGAGTATCAAAACACTACGGCTTAATAGTAATACTAAATCTACATTAAATTTAAAAAGATATTCTTTTGAAAATTTTATGAGAATATAAAATTTACGATTATGTATTAGTGGAGAAAAGGATTACAATCACAATGACACTGTTACAAATGGAAGTTAAAATCAAATTATTTGTGGTGTTGAATGTGCCTATAACAATTTTTAACACGTAAAAGATTACATTTGTCAAATTCTATTAATCATAAAATTAATTTATATAAAGTAAAAACCATACATAAAAAAATGTTCACTTCTCGGAAAAGAATAGAACGCGATGTAGTATATTATCTGTGAACAAGATACATAGTGGGGAAACCCAGTGTAGCATGGCTAAATTATTCTGGCCTTGTTTGAAATTCTCATTTAGTGAACGACATGTGCCGAGAGGAGCTACGTGCTTCTTCTCCTCCACTATAATTTCCAAGTTTGTTCATAATTAAACAAATTTACTGCATTCAACAACTAAAACAAAGTAGTCGTCATCATCATAATGGTGTGTGTGTCCCATATGCATATATGTATGTATGGTCGCACGCGTGTGCTGCACAAAGAAACGAAATCAAGAATTGTTCATAAAAAGTCATATAAACACAAAAGAAATGTTGTCTTTTCTTTCTTTTTCTTTATTTTTTAGCTTTGGGTCTCTCATCATCTCATTCAATGTCCTTTTTGGACCCATCTTCTTTTTCTCATTTTCTGTTTTCTCATCTTCATAATTTTGTTCCCCACGTATGTTCGTGTGCCTTATATATATATATATAAACCATCCTTTTTGACAATATTGACATAAACTCTAGTAACTATTGTTTATATGCTTACATTACTAATCATGTCTAATAAAAAAAACCATGATTTACACACAAGTGATTTTAAAATAGTGCTCTACTAGACCCACAACATTCAAAACCCATCTAACCTATACAATTAAAAACCTTAAAAGGTTATGTTTCATTATATATCATAAGATTTTCTTTTAGAACGGATCTCATGATTCTAAAGTTAGGCTTATCCTGAAATCTAGAACAAACCAAACCAATATATATATATATATATATATATATATGGTAACATTTCATCATATATCATAGTATTTTCATGGACTCATGACTCGAAAGTTACTTATCCTGAAATTTAGAACAAACCAAACGAACTAAACGAATGTATATATTGTAATGATTCACTCGATGATAATGGGATATATGACCTCAATAAGACAATTATACACACCTCATCATCACCTTTACTTGACTAGAAAGGCTCATAGATTGATATGGCATAAATGGATATTACAGAGGTGAAAAATTAGATTAATTATGATAATACACAATAATAATACTATACCATCAAATCTGAAACGTAGTTCCAAAAATAAGTAACCCCAAAATCAAAACAGAAAAAGGAAAAATGAGTTCGTAGAGTTTTTTTTTTCAGAACATCTTCTGGTATTTGTCGTTCTTTACTCTCTTCTTTCTTCTTCTATATGACCAAACGTAGTAAGCACTAAGCATCATCTTCCTTAACCCTAGAACTTGAACCTGACGTCATACCAATCACCTGAGTATGCGTAAATCTCTGCAACTGTATCATCCGCGCATAGATTCCATCAGGATGGTTCTTGAGAAGATGCGAATGCGATCCTTGTTCCGCAACTTTTCCATCATCGATCACCGCGATCACGTGAGCGTTCCTGATTGTAGATAGCCTATGAGCCACGACGATTGATGTTCTACCAGAGCAAGCCTGGTCCAATGCTTCTTGGACTGATCTCTCGGACTCTGCATCAAGAGCGCTTGTGGCCTCGTCGAGCAGCATGATCTCTGCTTTCCTCACGAGGGCACGTGCGATCGCAATCCTCTGTTTCTGTCCTCCCGAGAGCTGAACGCCTCTCTCGCCGACATACGTCTTGTAACCTTCGGGTAGCGCGGATATGAATTTGTGGGCGCTGGCAAGAGTTGCAGCTTGTATGATCTCTGCTTCGGTCGCACATTCGTGTCCATATGCGATGTTTTCGTAAATGGTGGTTCCGAACAAGCACGGCTCCTGAGGGACTATGGCTATGTGTTTCCTTATGGCTTTCAGGTTGTATTTCCTTATGTCTTTACCGTCGATCATGACTCGGCCTGAGGACGGTTCGTAGAATCTCTGGATGAGAGATATAACCGAGCTTTTCCCACACCCGCTTGGACCCACAAGTGCTAGAGTCTTGCCAGCTCTAGCACGAAGGCTAAGGTCACGGAAAATTTGGATGTCTGGTCTTGAAGGGTAAGAGAAATCAATGTGTTTGAGCTCGACTTCACCGCGTAACCGATCTGGGACTGGGGTGGTATCAGGATCATCAGGTTCAATCTCGGTTTTCCGGTCAAGAAGTTCGAAAACAGACCGCATAGCTTGACCACCTTTGATGAAATCAGGAGCCAGTGTGAGTGTCTCTGCTGCACCATTGGCTGAGACCATCAGAACCATGAAGACCCTTATGGTTTTGGAGAAGTCAGAAATGCCGTGTTTCACAAGCCATGATGCGTACCATAGTCCGAGAGCATAAGATGCATAAAGACAAAACTGAGCTACACCATAGCCACTTCCAGCGATCTGTCCTTTCCAGAAGCAGCGTTTCAATGGTGGTTCGAGGTTTTCAGTGTAGAGACGAACAATCTTTGCCTCCGAGTTAAAAGCCGCGACTGTCCTGACATTAGCTATGGCTTCACCAGCGAGCTGCGTTCCCTTGGCATGCGCCGCTTCCAGGTCTCCCGAGAATCCAGTCATGAACATTTTCTGTTCAAAAGACAAGAAAAAGTTTCAGATCTAAGAACAACAATAAGAGCATGCATTTGCTTTAAAAGAACACAAACCTGTAAGACAGTTGCAGCAACAACTACGGGGAAGACTGCGACAAGGACAAGTGCGAGTCTCCATTGTAGAACAAACCCAGCTGTGCAAGCAACTAGCATCAGTGCTGTGTTCTGCACAATAACCGAGATTCTATCTCCTATGGCGGATCTCACATTATTGGCATCAAGAGCTAATCGTGCTGAGATTCTTGCACTTTCATTCTCCTCTTGATCAAACCAAGCCATCTCATTCTTGAGTACAGCGCTGAGCATCTTCTCACGGACTCTCTTGGTCAGATTCTCACCCACAATATCCCAGAAAGAATGCTGGAGCGTGTTGAAGATAAGTGCTGCTGAAGAGAGACCGATCAAGAGATAACAGTACTTATCAATCTGTTTGATCATGTATTCGTGGTCCGGGTTGTAGTAGATGCTTAGGACTGCGCTGAGGACATATGCGAAGAATGCACTGAGGGAGCCACAAATGACAGAGCCTACAGAACCGAGCAAAGCGTATTTCCACTCCGGAGAGTTCATTTTAGCTAGTCGCCAGAACGAATTGGCTTGATCCTTGAAGGCCAGCTTCTCGTGTCTATAGTTTGGGTAGGAAGAAGCTTCAATGGAGAGGCTAAAATCAGAAGTTGAGAAATCCGAGAGTCTCCGTGAATATGGTGATCTTCCATACGACGAATTCCGGGTCATTATTGGCGAGCTAACCGAGTTTCTAGCACTCGACGGTCTACAACAAATATATTAACATTAGTAACTCAAAAAAAGTAACATTAGTGCCACACAAGATGAATCGGAATATACCTTGCGCTACTCTTTCTCGCATTGCTCATGGCAGTTTCGTGAGCGGCCTCTTGCATTCGGATAAGCTTAGCGTAGATTCCGTTTTCTCCCTTTGCAAAAAGCTCATCGTGAGTTCCAATCTCAGAGACACTTCCTTGCTGAAGCACAGCAACAAGGTCGGCTTTGCGAATGGTAGAAAGGCGATGAGCAATGATGAGAGTAGTCCTTCCAATCATGAAACGATCCAAAGCTTCTTGCACAAGCTTCTCTGATTCAGAATCCAACGCACTCGTCGCCTCATCTAAAAGAAGTATCGCCGGGTTCTTCAACATCGCTCTTGCTATCGCTATTCTTTGCTTCTGCCCACCTGACAGCTGCAATCCTCTCTCCCCTACCTGACATTATTCACATTTACCACATGAATATTACAAACATATTATTGAAATATATGTCTATCTGGGAACAAAATCCATTGGAGTAGTGGTTGCTGGTTTTCAAGTTAAAGTAGCAAGAAAAAAACAAGCACATGAACACTCAAAATATTCAACATCAAGACACATGACTAAAACTACTTGTCTGGGTCTCACATGCGTTGTTGACCAAACCCATGTTACTTTGTTATAAATGCTTTTCCATGACCATACCTCTTCTCTCTTTTGACTCTTTCAAAATACCTTAAACTAATGAAAATTAAAGAATCAAAAGAACACAGATTCACATAAGCCGGTACATTTGGATGAGTAATGTTAAACCACCAGACCTGTGTGTCAAAGCCATCAGGTAGTTTGATGATAAAGGAGTGAGCGTTTGCAACTCGAGCAGCCTCCTCTATTTCGACTTGATCTGCATCGGGACGGCCTAAGAGTATATTCTCTTTGATAGAGGTGGCGAATAGTGCAGGTTCTTGGCTCACAAGACCTATCTGTTGCCTTAACCATCTCAGTTTCAGCGACTTCAGGTCTTGCCCGTCTAGTAAAACTTGCCCTGTAGAGAAGATAAAAAGCGTGTTAAACGAACAATGCTCGAGCAAAAACTGCTAGAACAATAACAGAATGTTTGATTGTTAACCTGAATCCGGGTCGTAAAATCGCTCTATAAGCGAAACGACTGTGCTTTTCCCTGAACCGCTGCTCCCGACCAAAGCTATAGTCTTCCCAGCGGGAACAGAGAGGCAGAAGTTGTTGAGAATCTTAACATCTGGCCTTGACGGATACGAAAAGTCCACGTTTTTAATCTCGACAAGACCCGTGACCGAGTCTAACTCCACACCGGACTCGCTATTACGCTCTATGGTCGGCTTGTGATCAATGATTCTAAAGATCTTTGCAGCAGCAACCTTTGCTTTCGCAAATGCAGCCATACTCGGTGCTGATTGTCCCAATGCCCTTTAAACAAAGAATCAAAACCTCATCACCATCAAAAGAACCAATTTCAATCAAGTGATAAGAAGAGTGATGAACAGAGAAGAGTAAAAAGAGTTTGCTTACAATCCACCAATCATGACGGCGAACATTGTGGCGATTGCAAGGCCACCGTTGGTCAAATGGTGGCGAACTAGATAGCCTCCGTACCAAAGCAACAGAGCATAACAACAAAAGACAACGAAGTAAGTAGCACCAAGTCCCATTCCTTTAGCTAAACCTGTTTTGTAACCAAGTTTCTGAGCAATCTTCAAAGCTGATGAATAAGCTTGTAAAGCTCTTGATTCTCCAACGAAAGCCATCACTACCCTGATTTGCACCACTGTCTGCCATTTTTTCAGAAATTGAATCAGACCCAAAAAAACCCAGATGAAAGAATGATCTGATGATTACTGGATTTGACAAAAAAAAAAAAAAAAAACTTTTGATGTTTCTAGGGATTGGTGCACTCTACCTGTTCGACGATATTACCAGCTTGTGAAAGAGACTCTTGACTCTTATTAGAGAGCTTAGAGAGAGTGGTTGTGTGAATTCCTCCGATCACAGCTATCAACGGAACCACCGCGAGAGTCACTAACGCTAGTTGCCACACCGCCGTAAAACCAACGATGAATCCAGAAACAAAAGTCGCCATGTAATGGATGAAATTACCAAGCTGAGGTTTCCAAATTGAAAAAACCAGATCAGATTAGGAAGAAGAAGACAAAGAGACAAAAAAAAAATGTAAAAGTTTCTTACTTTCTCACTAATGGCGTCTTGAACCATAACAGCGTCGGTGTTAATAGCGAAGACAACATCTGAAGTTCGAACCTCTGTATCAAAGAACTGAATGTCTTGATTTAAAGCTGCTTCTAAATACTTTATCCTCATCTTCGTTGTCTGTCTCTCTCCACTCCACATCCAACACGAAATCTCTGCAACAAAAACCAAATTTAAAATCGAATCAGATCAAGAAAAAAGAAGCTTAAAGTTTAGATCTTTTGTATTTCTTCTTCTAACCTGCCCAAGAAGAAGCCCAGATTGCAGCACCAACCACTAAAAAGTAAAGCGCATACTGCAAAAAACAAGTTTTTCAATTTAGTGTTTTTCAGAGATTGAAGATTGTTAAAAAAGAAAAAAAAATTGAACTTTAAAAAGTTTTAATACCTTGAGAACTTCTTGCATCATCTTGTCGACGTTATTAGCATTAGAACCAAAGGAATTAACAAGATCGGCGAAGAATCGAAGAAACAGAGGTAAAGAGCAGCCATGGACAAAAGCACCAACAGAGCCAATTCCCATCAATACATAATCTAATCCGTCGGCGAATCTGAAAAGCTCTCTAAAAGCAACTCCACGAATCTCGGCTTTTTTAGGCTCTTCGACCACTAGTGTCGGCGGTGGAGGAGGAGCACCACCGTCATTATCCATTTCAGACGAGTGTCTCCGGAGTTCTGTTTCTGGGTTTCTTGAGTTGTTGTTGTTGTTGGTATTGGTATCAGGGAGAAGCTCAAGGCCTTGCATTTCGGACCAACGCCATAGTTCAAGTGACTTTATATCTTCCTGATCAGATTCTTGGGACATTTGTGTAGATGTTTTCTTACTTTGCTTTATAGAGAACCTCAAAAACCACAACAGCCCTGAAGAAAAAAATAAATAAAAATATGCTATTTTAATTTTATTTTCTAATAAATTTATAAAATAAATTAGAACTCAAGACTCTAAAATCCAAATACAAATTAGCTTCTTCTTCACAACACTGATTATTATAATCTCATCTTCAGTTTTCTTCCGCTCTATATATGCTTTCTCCCATACTAATCCCACTTCCGTTTATTTTAATTTATTTCCTTATTTATTAACTTTTTTTTTACCGTTTAATTTTTTAAAATTATGTATACATAATAAGGCAATCCGATTGGTCAGTCAACTTGTGTAATTTGGTCAGTCAATTTGTGTATTTATTCTCTTTCTTTTTCTTTCTGTTCAAGACTTCAAGATGTATTTATTCTGTTTTATGCCAATTTTGTAAAGAAAATAAATTAGATTACCATTTGAACCAAAAAAAAAAAAAGATTACCAAAAATTGGATTTTCGTGTAGTGATTTTCAGCCCACGCTTGATGTTTTTATTTCCTTTTACACATTTGTTTCTATGTTCTTGGATTCGTTTGCTTTTTAGTGGGTTTTTTTTTTTTTTTTTGTCACCAGAAAAAGATTAATTTAATTTTTTAGTAAATTGTTTTTTTTTTTCTTCGGTTTCTTGTTGCGTAGAAAACAAAGAAAGTGACAGATGATGGAAGAGAGAGAGAGAGAGATTGATGGAATCCGACATAGAACACTGTTAGAAATGGAGATAAGTTTTTTGACTCCCAACAGTTTCTGCTCTTCATTGGTCTCAAAAATCTCTCTCTATTATATATCTTTTAAAACATTATCAACGATAAAAGTACAGAATTTTTACAGTAAGATGCAATGGTAAAAAAAAAAAAAAAAAATATATATATATATATATATATACTCAGAGGAGTACTATTTAAAAATATTTAGTATGAAATACAAAAATATGTATAATCACCTCTTTTATTATATACCGAATTTGGTAGGTACAATTATTATCGATTATGATTGTTCTTTAGATCTTGGAAATGTGTACAGTGGCCATAAATCATAACACCAACTATAGAAAATTACTGGATTAAAAAGAAACATATGCTTATGTAGTTTATTTATTTATTTATATTATTAAAAATAATCGCATATTGAAAATGTGAATATTGTTGTGTAGAATCCTTGAATAAAATTGACATTCAAAATGTTGAACAGTTAAACGTTTACAATCTCTAAATGGATTCACACTAAATTCACACTACCTGCAACTTTTTTCTTTTTCTTTTTTGCTACTTTAAACTATTATCTCGAAGTCTTGCGATGTAATTATAAGATGAATGCTACAAATCAACGATTAAATGTTATAGCTACGACTCCAACTAATCATATAAGATTTTCTATAAAATGTTTATTTTTAGTAGATCTAATCCCCTTTGCTACTTCAAATCGATCCTTTGTTTCTTTGGGATAATAAGCAACTTTTGGTGGTTGAGTTTTGTTGGACATTGAATAATGATAGAGTACACTATTGTATATTTTTACTGATAATACTTCTTTACTAATGTAGTTTTTTAAAATCACATTCCAATGAGTCCAAGTGAAAAAGGGTTGGGAGTGTGTAAGAAAATATATCTGTTCACACATCTTCCATTCCTTTAATTACGGTATCAGCTTTTATTTTTTTCTAATTCGTTCTAATAGTTTTAATCACAATTATTAATAATCATTAACAAAACAAGGAAGATAAGATAATGGGGTTCACATTAAGAGACACCTGGTTAACAAAAACGAATCTAACCGGTTTAGTTTATTTTTATATGGAAAAACGAAAGTCGTGATAGTGAATTATTTTCGTGAATATTTAATAAAAAGAAATAAAATCAGAGTCAGAGTAAGACACTGTGGTACGGAAAATAAATAATATAATGAAAGCCATCTTTTGTGGGAAAGAAGTTCAGCTGCTTTAATCACGCCTCTAGAGATCCTAATTTTAATTGTCTCCTCATTTTCTTTGTTTCTTTAAATGGTTTATATGTCAAAGAAAAGGCATATAATAGCTGATTGATTGCAACGGCTTAACAATGTCATATAGTATTATTTTGATTCAAATAACCTAAATTGTATGTTAAAAACCAATTCATTCAACTTTGGGCAAATAATGCTATGCAAAATTTAAAATTGCATATTTAATCTAACTATTTGGTTGTCGAGAAGGTTGGATCCACTATACACAGTTCAACCATCCAAGAAAAATAGTAAAATGGTTAACGAGTTAGTAAGGGCGAGTGATCCGAACTAACCTACATTGTTTGGATAAACTAGTATAGTTTGACATTATTAGATGAGTAAGTAGTTCATGCCACGTCAGAATAATTTGGACGACTAATTGTGTAATTAGCTTAGACAGTCTCAAAACAATGACAAAGAAAATCCATCTAGGCCTCAACATTGGTAATTTGGTATCTTGATCTTTAGGAATACACTTGAAACATTTTCACACCAAAATTCAAACCTTCACATTTTCCCATAAACGTTTGTAAAATGGTAAGGAGTTCTCTCTTCTTCTTTTTTTCTTACTCTTGACATATTGACTAAACGATTGTTTTCCGAAATGTATTAATATTTTCTTTTCTTTTCTTGCTACAATTCTTTCATAAGTTGAAGAAGATTTATTTTTGAATTATTTTCTTTTAACTAATTCCTAGAATCAAATCTGTTTTTAACCGAAAGTCACGTCGGTGATTTCCCCGTTTGTTGAAAACAAAACCTACCCTACTTTTTATCCTTACTTAAATCATTTTTTTCCAACTAATTTAATTATTTATGAACAAATAATGGAAATGGATTTGCTTAAAAATCCTTTGTTTAAGAAAGTTACTACAGTCATTGGCCCACTTGGTTTTTTCCTTAACAGTGAAAGGAGACAATATTCGCAGACTGCAGTGAAGCTACTACGATCCTGACATTAGGGTTAACTTGGCTACTACACCTTCTATGACTTTGTCCCGTTGAAAAGAGAAAAACGAAAAACTTAAAAATTTTGACTTTGTAAATAGAAGTTTATTTTGGTGTTCTGTGTAATTAATGGTATTGTACAGAATCAGACTATTTATCCACGAGATCAACACATGTCCTCTGACTCTGATGCATACTTTATCTTCACTTACACAAAAGTTACTGATGTTAACATAATTCACGACGGATTGCATTAAAGATATACTAAAATTTACATATCATTCCAATGTTACTTCGATCACCTGAAACATCACTAAAACCAATAAACTTAAATCACTTTTTTATTTTCGATGACTATAAAAAACCACATCATTCTTTTATTTTTCTTATATCCAAAGAGTTAACAAAATCTTTTATAATTCTCTTAAATGAGTTAATATGAAAATAAACTTATGTGGGAAGACGGTTTTATTCAAATTCAACTCTATTATTTAGTGCAATTAGTTTTTTTTGGGGGGGGTGGGGGGCGGGGGGAGCGGGGGCAGGGGGTTATATTTGCAGTATTAAAATGTGTGAGCTTTAAATAAACACCTCAAATTATATCAAATGAAAAAAATTTAGGTGAATGTGAATATGCTATATAAGAGATTATCTCCCAAAATTAAATTTTCATTATTCATAAAACTATTTCTCTACAACACAAACATTAACTATTTTAGCCGTAGGAATATGGATATGTTACGTACGTCAAGTCAAATAAATAAGGTTAAATTGACAACACACTAAAATTAACTTCAGGGAGACTCGAGTTGGTACATAGGACACTCACGTAAATGGAAAGTGGTAATAAATTGTAGAAATCAAACAGTGTCTTCAATTTATGTAGAAAGTAATTTCCGACTCTTACTTTTGCATTCGGATTCGGTCATTACTTAACATACATCTGAAGACTGAGACACAGAAATCGATATCGTGTTTGTGTGAATGGATATAAATGCAAATATTGATTTCTGTTATACACATGTGCATGCAAACATTGACTTATCTTACTGGTTGAGATTGACTTCACCACATGTACTTGATGATTATTTAATGCGACAAGGTGAATTTTATTTTTGCTAATTTTCGAAATAAGTTTTGTTTTCTTTCCACCACACATTTAAAAATCAAAAATAACTTTTTATTATTATTTCGAAATAAGAGAAAATTAATTTACAAAAATAAAATGATCAAATCTGAATATGGAAATAGTTAATCGGTGAATTCAGAAGTTTTAGTATATAATATATATAAAAAAAACTATCGAAACTCGTCAACATTTTGAAAAATGCAAACCACTGTTAAGAAAATTGTGTCATCTTGAACATCTTCAAATAATTCATCATAAATTTTATATTGTCTATTTCTACCCAAAAAAAGACTATACTATTTGACATAGTGATATATTGTTCAAATTTCTCGTAACACGTAGTACATATTACTGAAAAGTAGTTAAGACTTAAGACTTAATTAAAATTGTCTCATACCTAATCATTTATTAATTAAACAAATTTAAATAAAAACAAGATCGAACACATGCGAATTACAAATACTTCTTGTTGAAAATCTGAACCCAGAATCTTCTTTGTTTCTCTAACTCATGGATTTCTTGCGGGCTCTCACCAAAACAATGTGAACTCTATTTATAGTTTTGTTTATCCACCGATTGTTACTCTATCTCCTAGTCGAAACAAAAGACCAATAAAGTTAAATGAGTACACTCGAGTCTAAGTAAAGTTATACCGAACCGATTTTAGAACAACAGCAAAACGAAAGAACTAACTAATCCAAAATTCTCCATCTTAATTATGGTTCTTGAATCCAAGCGCCAATTCCATCCTTCTTCGTAGCAAACTTCAATCTTTCAGATGCTCAACTTCCTAAAGTTGTCTTTAAACCTTCAGCAACTCTTATTTGACGTTAAACAGTAATTATTTTTACGTCGATGTTATAAAATATTAGTCAAAGGTCATTCGTCAATTTTAATCATATTTTATCTTATAAACACAGCATAATATTAATCAGAGATCATGTGCTCTTGCTTAGTCTCTCTTAAGGAAAAGATATTATTAAAGTAAACCATTAATTATATGATAATGTAAAGTTGTGTGGTCCTAATTCCCTCTCCAAGCAAAGGGATTATAATTATTTTTTGGGATCTTTATATAAGATTGGTGACAAGGGAAAAAAAAAGACGCACATCACACACTCTTGGATATATACACAAACACATACATGAATGTGATATATTATTGTAGAATTTGAATTAGAGACAAACAAAAATACTCGAATGCCCACTCAAGTACCTCTATTGAAAAGTTGTGGACGTGACACTCATTGTGCCTCCAAATTGTCTTAACTCTCTTGATGACATTTTGTATTAATTTAGGGTTAATCAAATGTTTGATTACGCACTTAATTGGGTTTAATACTCCTTCTGTTTTTTAATATTTGATATTTAAAATTTTTACACACGAATCATTTAATTTTTTTTATTTTTAAATTAAAACATATTATTTATCTAAACACGATTCAACTAATAATAAAATAATATGAATAATATAAATCGTTAAAACCAATAAAAAATTAATTAATTTTGCATTGAGAGTTTAAAACATTATCTAATTTAAAACAAGAAAATTTTTCCTAAAACATTAAATAAAGAAAACGGGGAGAGTATTTTTTCTGGAATTTGTTGAAATTGAAGTTAGTATGATTAGAATTACCAATATTTGAGGCAACAAAAACTAAGATTCATGAAGTCAACATATTCTTCAGTAGTCAAATGATTCCAGGTAACCGCATCCATCAAAAAAAGAAAAAAATCGACAGTCTAATAGAATAAATGAGATGAAGATTAGTTGATTAAAAAAATTCTGTTGGCAAATAAATAAGTCATATATCTTCCGAAGTTTAATGTTTCGAGGACTAGCACATTTAATATTAAATCTACCAAAAGTCGCATTCGTTGATTTTGCTCGCTTACACATTTATCCCTTGACTATTTTAGAGGGAACAAAGTTCAAAAAGACCTTGTAAAATTACGGGAATCTGATGAAAAATAATTCAATTTTCTCATGCCATATTGTAGTTAAGTTAACACAATAAGATTCTAGACACCGTCATGCTTGTAGCAATTTGGTCAGTTTTGTTTATGTTTCCGCATATGTTGGTTCATTCTCAACTTGTAAACCTGACTTTGCTAGATTGGATTATTGACTTTTTAGATGGTACAGTTGAGACATTGCATTATTTACTTTCGAGATGGTACAATGGAGACAGCCTCGCCTTAGCAGCACCCTATAGGACTATTATAGGATGTGCGAGATATTAACAAGTGGCGAATCTCATCTACTGGGATTTTGATTATTTTTTAAAAACAATTTCTAACTTTTTGTAACGGCACTGAGATTTTGATTTAGTGGAATAATCCCCATAAAAGTTAATTATGATGGGAATAAAAATAAAGCAATATGACGACAAACGAACATTTATTTCGACAGCTTATTCATGGAAAGCAAAACTGAAAATACCAAATAATATAAGTATATAACTAATAATTTATCTATGGGGTTTAATCTTATTATATTGATATGATTTCCATTTACTATGTGGAATGGACGAGGTTGAAAAATAATTTTTAACTACCAAAATTTAATTATTTATATGATAAAGATTTTAAAAAGTCTTAAGATACTTTAAAATATTGTAATTTGTAAAAATTTCCAAAATACCATTTTGTTGTTTTATATGTATATGTATCCATACCTTTCAAATTCTTAATGTTAACAAATTTTATAAAAATAATATCTTTTTTTTGGTTAGAAATATTTAAGAGATTGAAATAATTCAATCGTATGTGGCGTTGAAGGAGGTTGGAAATTGAGTTTTCATCATTATTTTCCCAAAATTTTAAGTTTGGATGTATATGTTCTGTTTTTATTTTATTTTTAAACACCATTTATGTTGAAAAACAAATTATTCAAGAAATTAAATTAATCGCTTTTATTTTTAAAAATGGTACGTGCTAAATTAATAATAGTGAATCGATAGTGAGTTAATCAGAGATAGATATATTATGCATAAACTAAAGGGTAAAACTATCAATTTCAACAAAATAATTGAGAAGGAACAGTTTAGTTTGGTGTTTTCCACCAAAATCGAAAGCCAAATCACAGCCAAACTCCACACGTGCCCTTCCCTTTTTTGTTTTTTTCTTTATGTTCGTCGTCTTTGTTTATATGCAATTTTTAGTTTAATATTTATCAACTTAATATCATGCTTTTGCTCTTAATAATTGGTTCGTAGTTTTGGAAGTTTAATATACTAATTAGTTTTTTTTTTAACATCTTTAATCTACTAATTAGTTATATGCCAAATGAGTGGGCTGGAAATTTCGCAAGTGCCTTCACGACTGTTTCAATTATTGTAAAGGTTAAGGAATCTTGGTTTTGTGAATCTCCATCTTAATTGTCAGGTTCGTACATAGCTTTAGAGAATTATAAGATAGTTCTTGTAATAGTGCCTTCACGACTGTTGGATATAAATACCATAATATTTTAAAATACAGTACGTGTCTATACTAAGGAGTATTTTTAAAAACTAAATATAAAATTTCTTTCATTAAAAACTAATCTAATTGATCTTCAATGTAATACTATAATTAATTTTCATTAAATATTTAGACTCACATATTGGATTGGGGATGCATGTGTGAGCATGTTAGTTCTAAATTTATTTGTGTTTGGCTTGTTCATATGTATCACCACTTGCTTTATGCTCTTCAATCCTTTTTCTTTAATTTTTAATTTTCTATTTCTCAGCTTTCTCTCCTAGGTTCAGATTAAAATAGTATGTGATCTCCTCTAAACAGATTGATATATTATATATATATATATATATATATATATATATATATATATCGTAAACCTTAACAGTTCTTATTCTATATTTCCATCTGCAAGCTGCTATAATATTTTATCAAAATTGACTAATGCTTGAATTACATCGGGTTACTTACCCATATCATGGCAATGAGTAATCTACATCTATTGATTGACACACTATTTTTTTTTTTTTGTTATGAAAAGATATACATTGGATGAAGAAGATATATATTGGATGTATATTTATATATGATGAATACTTTTATCATCCAATTGCCTATATATATATATGATGAAATATTAAACATAGATACACTTAAGGGATTCAATAGAATATATCATCCATCGACCTTATATATATAAAATATATTGAGTGAATTAGGTAGATAAAAATATTTGGAGATAAAATAAAAAGCAATAAATGTGTATAATTTTAATATTAATTCTGATTTTACCCTTAAAATTAATTGTGATGAGGACGTCGAGAAACATAATTTTTTTCTAATACCATGTTACGTCGTGCACTATAAATTTTTTTTTGTTTTATTACGAACATAAATGTAAGAAAATCGTAGAAAATTTGTTTTTCTTACCGTTTTTCTACAAAAATAAATTGTAAAAAATGTCTCGTAAAAAATTAATATTGGTAGAAAATTTGTAGGAAAAGTTAGTAGAAAAATTTAAAAGATTTTTTTGACCATTTTTCTATTAAAATATTAGTAGAAAATACATTCCTACCAATTTTCTACGAAAACTATCCTACCAAAATATTCGTAAAAAACATGTTCCTATTTTTTTCTTATCAATTTTTTTGTATTTCCTATTATTTTCCTACTAACAAATCAAACCAATTTTTAAAATAAATAAATTAAATTCGTTTCAATAATTATATTAAATACAAAATTAAATTTAAGATTATGAAAGTCATTATTTATTAATATGAATAATATTTATAAAACCACATAATTTTACAAAAATAAAATAAATTAAGCTTTGTTTTCTTACACACATATTATGGCTATACACATTTGTTTACTCATACACATCATACATCTGTTACAAGATAATAACAAATTAAACTACAAAATACATTTAAAGAAAATAGATTTTCTGGCCACAGAAGTTTTCAAATCTTCTTCTTCTCTGGAACCGGTTTCACCTCTCGTGTCGAGGTCACCACGTCCACCATCGTCGTTTTCTTCATCGTCATTGACACTCTTCAAAATTGCCCTCATCGTTCATGCTGGTTCTTCAGTTCCGGCTCTTTCAACGCCTAGGCGACGAGACCTGCAACAGATGGAACCATGATCTTAGCCTGATGATTCTGAACTGTCAGTTTCACGGTGAGGTAAGGTGAGGTGCTAGACCGAAAGGACCGATCTTTGGACCTAGAGAACTGGTGATTCTGACTTCTCCTCTCGTTACACGGACGTACACATCGACGATCTTGCTCGGGTCCAACTTTGGCGGCATGGCTCGGGTACACATCGACGTCCTGGCTCTTCTTCCATGTGCGATCGAGTGGCTGGCGAAAGGGGCTGCTGCGAAAAGGAGCCTTCAAGACTTTTCTATGAAGAGCGATTCTATAAGTTATGGAGATTAGGGTTTTTTTGTTCTCATACCAAATTACGAATATGTCATTCTCCATTTAAAAGGCCAAGACCGTTGGATTAAAATTATCAGCAATGGATAATAAATGAAAGGAAGATATTTGTGTATGTAGATTAGCCAATGAAAAGCATTTATTATTAAAAATAAACCTACAGAATTCCTACGAGGTACGTTTCGTAGGAAAATAGTAGGAATATTTCCTACGAAATTCTTTCGAATCATCTACGGATTATCTTTCGTAAATTTTCCTACAAAATTCTTACCTTTGTAATGGTTATTTTTTTTCAACCGAATTCCTTCCACTTTTCTACCAGTTTTACTACAAACATATGTATTGTAAGATTTTTGTAGGAAATTTCTGACCACTATCCTATAACTATTTTTCGTAAGAAATTCGACTTTTATTTTTCGTTAAAATTTCGTATGTTTATGGTAAAAAAAAATTCTTACCAAAAATTTTGATAGAAAATATCGTAGAATTTCATGATGTTTTATTGTAGTGGTGAACGTATAATCAGAGGGACGCCATAACAAAAATAAACCATAAACATAAAATCATAAATCTTAACCAATGTTTAGTAAAATAGACACACAACAAAACATATTAAGAGAGAAATTCACTCATCCCATAAAAGTTAAATAAATGATAAATCATCTAAGAATATCAATCATCTAAGAATATCTTGTTCTTATTTCTTTAAATATAATTTCTTTGTTGCCATTGTGTTGCAATTACTCTAATTTCTATTATGGTGGCTTTTTTGTTATTCATTTTTTTCTTCTTCTAAATGTTAGCTTGCTCGATGTCTATATTTTCATTTTCACTATACATATAAGTTTTCTGAAAGATTTTCAGCCATAAAAAAAAATCCCTGAAAGACTTTATTTTTACTGAATTTTCTTTCCAATCAATGATTAGATCTTTTTCTTTTTTGTGAAAGCTTTCTATTTGCAACGTTAAATCCCTAATTGTATGATTGTACGGTCATGAGATGGCATTTTTTGTTTGACCACTCAGCCAATTTACGAAAATCTATCTTAATTTCCAAAATACACCCAACAGTTTTATATGTTTTCAAAATTTAATACGAAGTTTACTCTATGTTATTTTTGTTAATGATACAGGTGGTTCGGATTTGTAGGATTAATCCTCCCATATATTAGACATTTGATTAGTGATTAGATCCTTCAAAATCATCGGTACTACGCCAGAATTTGTTTACAAGAAAGGAAATATAAAATAACCCAACCGATAAATGTCAATCCAGAAGCAATGAAAAATAGGATACGATGAAATGAGTATGGTGAGATAGAGAAACAAAGATTGGCCCTTTGGCAAATGGAGAACATGTGCACTAATCCTATTCCATTATCATTTTTTTTGGTTTTAACTATTCCATTATCATACTATTTTCCCAACATCTTTTCTATTCTATCATTTTTGTACTTTTTTACTCTAAATTATTATTGAACCTAAAAAATAAAATAATGAAATATGGTAGTAGCTAGAGTTTCAAGGGTCCATCTCATTCACGTACGTCTCCGTGACATCTAGCAAGTGCCTAGACAGTGTATGAAACGACCTTATTGTTTTTGGTGAAGATATAAGTATATGTCCATATCTGAATTTGTTTCCTTTACTGATTGATTGGTCGAACTTATCCAAAGACGATTTTTTATTTTTCCGGTCAATAACGAAAAATTACTTAGTAGAACCTTTTGATTTAATTTTGTACCTTCATGCTTATAGTTCATGATATTATTTTAAATGACATACATACATTTTTAGTATTGATTGTTTTAAAGATATTTCAATTATATATAACCAATCTTTAGAAGAAACATTAGATTTGCTTAATTTCACTTATGTGTCCTTTCAAGTTTCAGATCCTTCGCGATATGATTATCACTTGTATACATCGTCGACTAGGTCGAAGTTGGATTTTAAGTATAAACAAGTGTAACAAGTTTTGCGCTCAGCTAATTATGAAGAATATATTGCTCTATGTATCTGGATTTGTGAGAACTTTATAATTGACTGTATGTGAAATATCGATCCGCACATGCATGTGAATATGACTTTTGTGATTGTGAAATGTGGTGGGACTGGGGCGTTATTGTGATATAAGTCATAGGAAAGATGCAATGAACAAAAATCAAAGACAACTTAGGTTTTCGTTTTAAGTATATAGCTCTTTAACAAAAAAAGGTATATAGCTTATTAAAGAAAACATTTTTATAGAAAATAAAAACAAATATGTAAATTTGGAGTTATTCACAGAATAATCAAATATTTTTATCCAAAATCCTAAAATTTGTTTGGCCTTAGTCAGAAGATTGTAGAGAACATGATGCTTAGACTAATTATTTATCAATTACTCAACATTAGTTTAACCTAGAACGATATGTCTATGTTTCTTCTAATGCATATTGATACAAAAATTTGATTCATCAGCTATATGTATATATATATATAATATTTAATATTTAATTTCACATTTCAACGAAAAATTACTGAACTAGTTAACTTATTCGGAAAGTGACGTTACCAAAAAAAAAGAGGATTCTTGTTTTTGTGAATCTTGGAAGAACACTAAGAAGAAGAAGTGTGAGAACTGCTGCATATGAAATTGTGCGAAACTATTATAGCGGTTTTGTTATTATAGAACTTTGGATACATTTAACGACATAATTGCATTTAAAAGAAAATAAAAATCAAATAAAAAATTTAAAAAGGTGCAAAAAATGATTTACAAGGGAAGCCCACTCAATAACATGAAACATCTTGGACCACTAAAATTTCAATCTTACTTTTCTTATGAAACAACCTTGTACCTAACTAGTGACAGTTGAAATTTCACACAAAAAGAATCATTGAAATTTCTAAAGTTTATTACTTATCTTTCATGGAAACAAGTGTACACGTGAATCATTGAAACTTCAAAGATTCTCTTATATTTCACGTAAATAAGTGTACACAAGAATAACACAAAAGATTAGTGTGACCCAATCTATTTGATATAATTTATTCTAAAACATATATTATTAGTACATAGAATATTTTATTTATAATGAATTTGGCGAAATACACTTCACTATCAACTAGATCAACATCTAATATGATTAATATTCTGTATATATCCATAAAACTGTATTTTGTTTCATAATATTAGACCATCGTAGATTCTTAATATCTATAAGTGCAATACCTGTTTTGTTCGGCGAGTTGACGTCACGTTCGTTTTGTATATGCCATGTTTCATCATCAATTACTAGCGTCAACCACCAGTTTCTTCCTCCGAACATGTTAGTTATGATTTGAATATATTGACGACGACGAAAATGAAATGAAATTTTTTTATCGGCAACTGTTTTTTGAGAAGAGCTCGAAAGAAGATAAATTATGGGACGTACACATATACACCGTACACGGGATATTTTTGAAAGAGATCACACTATCATATTGGCCTTTTTGGGGGTTTTATTTTCAACGTGGTACTTCTAAATTTTAGCTACTACAATGTGTGTTTTGTTCCACCACTATTACAAGAACAACAATATCGTATTATTACGAGTTTGTTTTACTAAAGATGTGTGGGCGGTGTTGGCTTTGTTTTTTCAAACGAGGAGTTGGTAATATATCTACCTAGGGGTTTCTTTATTCGTCAAATGATAATGACATTTACAGGATTACACTAATAAGAACGTAATTTTAAAATATGTCTGAATAGTAGGTTTTATATATTAATACCGGCATGATGCACGAAAGTTAGTCTATCAAAATTTTCCTTGAGCAGTTGAGCTTATAGAATAGTGAAATCCAGTTTGTCCCCTTGTTGGTACACAAATTAATAGGATGCTTTAACTTCCACTAAGTAAAATATGCAAAAACATGGAACATATATATATTAAGACTAGAAACGAAAAGTTAGTTATTTTTCAATGGAAAAAGAAAAGGTAAAATTATGGGGTGGATTCCACATCATCTACACATAACTTTTTCCATGGTTACTGTATTACAACAAAAATGAGTATTATCAGTTTTCACTAACTAATAAGCTTGTCTAAATCAAAGTGATCCCAGCAGTGATCTGAATAGAACTTTTATAAACTGACGACTACAAAACGAACAATAAAAATGATAGTTGGTTGCTATGGCTGATTGTTGTTGTTAAACGCTAGGGATGTTATATGGGACTCAGAATTTAGGGCTGATCCGGGTCCATCAAAATTAATGTAAGCCATGATCTTGAATAATTGAATATGGAGAACTTTGTGCTAATATAGGGTTTTGGTAAAAAGTCTTAATTTAAAACAGGTCTGACCCTATTACATACAAATTTTTTTGTCGCATAAATTCATAAATTGATATTCAAATATAATTTTACGGTTTTGGTGGAAAAATATAATTTTGTGGTTTTTGGCGCCAAAACGAGATTTTGCAGTTTGATGGAAAAACATAATTTATCGGTTATAATGGAAAAATGTGTTCAATTTTGACAAAAAATGGAATTTAGCGATTTTGGCGGAAAAACGTGATTTTTTTTTTGTTTTGACGAAAAACATAATTTTACGGTTTTGGCGGAAAAACATGATTTTGATGGTTTTGGCGGAAAAATACGATTTTGCGGGTTTGGTGAAAAAATACGATTTTGCGGGTTTGACCGAAAAATATGATTTGATGGGAAAATTCGATTTTGTGGTTTTGGCGGGAAAATATGATTTTGCGGTTTTTGTGGGAAAATATTATTTTCGGTCTTGGCGGAAAAATATAATTTTGCGGTTTTGGCGATAAAATATGGTTTTGCAGTTTTAGCGGAAAAATATGATCTTGCGGTCTTGGCGGAAAAATATGATTTTGAGGTCTTGGCGAGAAAATATGATTTTGTAGTTTTGGTAGGAAAATATGATTTTGTTGAAAAAACATTTTTTTTTAAGTATGAGAAAAAATTGGAAAATTAGAAAAAACCAAAATAGGACTCAAACCCTGTTATACAAATTTTTAGAGCTCAAAATAAACTAAGACTCATTTAAAATTAAACTTTAAATAAACAGGACCGAACTGGAACAAAAAATCCTATTTAACATCCCTATTGAACGTTATGGTCAACAACATCGAAACATACCTAAACCATAATAGAGTTTTTGGTAAAACATTTGTCTTTTTTTTTTTTGCTTTTTGTTTTGTTTATATGAGATTTATGTATGTATATCACTACATCTTAATAACGATAATGGATACCTAGTCTAATAATGGGTTTGTACGTGTCCTAATGGTTTTGTCTTTTGATTTAATACAATCTTAAGTTGGGCAAAAAAATAAAGAACAAAATAAAAAGGTCCCCTTAGGCCCATAAAATATTGAATATGGGCCTAACGAAGCCTTTAGCGCTTTTCTTGTTTTTTTACTTACTCCGATCAAATCTCGATCGTCTCGTCGTAACATCTCCGATTGCAATTTCTCCGGCAGCGATTTCCACGACGGCGCTACAAGCTTCTCGTCTTCTTTCTCTTGCTCAAGGTGATTTTGAATTTCGATCCGATCCTTGTTCTTCTCCACACTTGTTTGTTAAAACTCAATTGTATCAGTTTCTACGATTCAGAGACGCTTCGGTAACGAGAAGTCCTGACGCCTGATCTGAGCAGTTATAATGGCGTCTGGGATCGTCGGAGGAGGCGGATCCTTGTCGGAGGTATATAGTAGTGCGAAAAGGATTCTACTCAAGGCTCGCGACGGAATCGAGAGGTTAGAGAGGTTCGAGTCATCTTCTATGGATTCTCCCGATCTCGCCTCCTCCGTTAAACGAGACATTACTGAGGTCCGATCTCTTTGCTCCAACATGGACTCTCTCTGGCGCTCAATCCCTGTTAAATCTCAGCGTGATCTCTGGAGAAGGTTCTTGATTCATTCCTCTCAAATCCCAATTCCAAATTTTCATAGATCATTCAAATCTCTGAATACATAATATCGTCTTTGGTTTCTGAATCTCTCAAGTAGTGTTCCTCAAACGTTAGAGTAGCTTCTTGCAATTCTTGTATAATCTTGTGTTTGAGGCCACAATGCAAATTTGGGTGTTTTGTTGCAGAAAGACTGAACAAGTTGGAGAAGAGGCTGAGTATTTGAACCAAAGTCTGGAAAAATACATTTCGAGGAATCATATAAAGATGTTGGAAGCTAAAGAGAGAGCAGATTTGTTAGGCAGAGCGAGCGGAGAAGGAGCTCACATTTTGCAGATATTTGATGAGGAAGCTCAAGCTATGAACTCTGTGAAGAACTCAAAGCGAATGCTGGAAGAATCGTTTTCAAGTGGAGTTGCTATCCTCTCCAAATATGCTGAACAAAGGGATCGTTTGAAGGTAACCTTAACCGAGCCTTAATCTGTGTTATATGCCACAAGTCAATAAGAAAACATGATTTTTGATGCCATTAAGGTTTTCTCACGATGGGTTTTTGGATCTGTCAGAGGGCACAGCGTAAAGCTTTGGATGTTCTGAACACCGTAGGGCTCTCCAACTCGGTACTGAGGCTCATTGAGAGGCGCAATCGTGTTGATACTTGGATCAAATACGCTGGTATGATCGCAACACTTGTCATATTGTATCTTTTCATAAGATGGACACGCTAAACCATAAATATTGAAAGGCTTAGTTACAAATATTATATGTAAAGAGTTAGGCTACTTGATCTGACTTCGTCTTGTGCGCGGGTAAAAGATATTTTGTTTTGTTTATGCCTATTACAAGACATTTCTGGCATCTGATCTATAGCTCATCAAGTACACATCTTCTCGATTTCCTTTGCATTGAATACAAACCAAAACCAAAGCTGAATCAAAGTGATTTTTACTATGTTTGGTTACTACCATTTCTCCTAAATCTTAAGTCCAAGAAACCCGTGAGACCTGGATAGAAAACTAAACCGAATCGCAAATAAAACTAGGAGGAGATGTGAATCTCACAAGAGCTGGATTTGGCATTTAGATGAACGCTCAGGAAGATCAAGAAGGTGAGTTATCATCAGCATCAAGTTCCACTTTCATCACTTGAAGAAAGTACATTTGGCGCAAGAAGCACTCGAGTTGTTTAAATTCTCTACCACTTCCTCTAACCCCATATATCTCCAGCACCATCACTTCATTTGGATCAATGCAGACTCTCTGATTTCCTACACAGTGCAACCCCTGGTGCAAGAATCACAAATACAGAGTTAGGATAGTGAATGAAATTATCAGCTTATTTTGAGAGATTAGATGATACATACCTTGAGGACCAAAGTTTCTAGCCTTGGAGAATTGTTGAGTAGACGAGAAAGCATTTTCCAACCTTGCTTTGTATTACTCTCAAAACAAAGCTTAACAAGGTTTTAAAAAAGCGGTAATGTCTTACAGTTTGAATACATCACCTGAAAAACACACGAAAACAATCTAGTGGTCATGATCAGACCAGAAAATGAAATTAGTCAAGACAAGGAAGAATAAGACAAAGAGACAGACCTCAACAGAAGCAGAAGACAGGGAAAGGCTCTTAACGTTGCACATCCAGTTAAAGATCCTAAATAGATTAAGGTAAGCATGTTTCCGTTGCATATTAACATCTGGCTTGTACAAGGGAATCCAAGAAATTTGCTTTTGAATGAAGAAAAGGAGCGAGACCAGATGTAGTCGAGGTAAACAAGACTCGGGGTGTTGAATCCCGTGAAGTGAGAGAAGTAAATATTGTTTACTGTAGTGAACTGTGAGTCTCTTGAGGGTTTTGTGGGATATAGTAAAGCATCTTTCCTCTCTCTTTTACTCTCTTCCTCCTCCTCTGGATAAACTAATTTTGAGTCGTCTAAATAGAAATGATGTTGAGATGCAAAGAGTTGATTCATCAATGGAAACAGATTCTTCCATCTTTTGGAGAGAAGAGATGTAGAAGCAGCTCGTTTAGTGGGAAGAAAAGACAAGATCTGAGCAAGTAGCTCATCTGGAAGAGAGCTGTTTGCATCTTTAGAGCCATATTTCACCTTTTTGGAACCCATTGATCCAACCCTAGTAGTAAAAATTTGTTGAAATCAAACACTAGTCACTAGCCATAAGAATACCCAAGTAAGAAAAAATGACCTTGCGTGGAGGTCTGATAAGAAAAGATAGCAATTAGGGTTTCTAAACTTTTTCTAGTTTCCCCAAGATATTTTAATGAAAAAACCCTCAAATGAACGACTTAATTACGCTGATTGTATTGTAGAGATTATGTGACTTGATCTTACTTCTTGTGTGTTCGTAAACGATGCATATTGTTTTTTTTGTACTTCTTACAAAACATATCTGGCATCTGATCTAGTTCATCAAGTTGAGAATGTCAAAATAGTACCCATTTTTTCGATTTCCTTAATTTGAGTTGAATATGCTTTTATTTTATATTTTTTATTGATTGATAGCCACTTTAGCAAGATATCAATTCTTCCCACTAAGCGATTCTACAGTTACACTTATAGTTGGACAAGCAAAAACAGACTTGACATGCTAAATGACTTGTTTTGTGATGTTTCATGGATTTTATTGGTTATGAGCAAGTTCCTAGAACAGAAAGAGGCCCTGTGAGAATGTCAAGAATTAGTTGGTTTGATACCAATGAGTGATTCTACACCTAATCTGAAATTCAGCTTTTGTTGAAAATTTTAAATCGCATATAAGAAGAACGGTACTATGGTTTTATATTCTCCTTACTATTCTCATTTACGCATATAGTAATTAAGCATTACAAATATGAAGCAGCAATTGCAGAAAAGGAAAACAATGAGGACAATATCCAAATGCCAATAGTCTCAAGACTCTCAACCATTTTGTGTTTTCAACAATGAAATTTAACTAGAAGTACTCAACAACAGAAGATTTTCATGTTGTATAAAAATAAAACAAAACCTTTTGACAATATGACATTTCATAGCTACAATATCCATTAACTAGTCTTAGAGATTTAAATTTTAGTTATGTGTATAATTTTATGGATCTTTTATCTAAAATTCGTAATTTGCATTAACTTTTTTTTCTTTCTGTTTTTTCAAATATTTATCCACACCATATTGTGTGTTTCTTATCTTATAAGCATGGTGTTGCTCTAAGTTCTACTTCTACATTACGACATTAACCAGATTTGTTCCGTTCCTTTAGTTTGGTCTTAAACCAAAAAAAAAAAAAAAAAAAAAAAAAAAAAAACAATCGTGGCACGTGGCAGCATCGGCGTTAAAAAGCATGTGGCGTAGACTCGCTCTCGTGCTCCTTTCCCTTCTTCTTCCCTCAACCGCCTCACGCACGCATCTCTCTGTTTCTGTGGTTCTGTTCTGACTTTGTGGTTATGGCGGAGACCTCTGGGCTTCTCTTCTCCACCTTCTCCTCTCACCTCACGATCTCTCCTGTTCGCCACTCTCATCTCTCCCCCGCTCGATTCTCATCCCTTTTTTCCCGCGTTCGGCCATCTCGATTCGCCGTAAAGGCATCACATTACGGTAACTCCTCCGATGACGATCCTTTCAGCTTCTTCCCATGGTCCGATGCAAACAACGGTAATCAAATTAGGGTCTCATATGTAATTCAAAAAGCCAGACACTTGATCTACTCAAATTAGAATTAGAGATTGTCGAAGTTTAAATTAGGGTGATCTGATTTCAATCTTGATATCATGCGTTCTTTGATACCTTGTTGATCATTCTTGAATTATGAAAATTTAACGGCTTTTGAGACTTTATTTTCACATGTTTTGAATCATGTGCAATTCTGAGTTGTGATCTATGGGAACTGCTGAAATCAAAGTATTGCAATTTGTTTTGTTTTTTTTTACAGAAATTGAATGGGTTCCTGAAGAAAGAATTACACTTTTCACTTCTGATGGGCTAGTTCAGATTGGTGGCAATATGGTTCCTCGCCGCATCAAATCATCTCATGTATGCAAATTTCACTGGCTTTGATTAACATATATGTGTATGCTTTTGCCTGAAATGTAAAATAGGATGAGAATGTGTCACTGTGTCTTACTTAGCGTTGAGGTGTAGTTACTCTTTATGTAATCATATGCTTTGTGACAGAAGAAACATGGGAGATCTAGATCACCAGAAAAACATCAAAAGTTTCAAGAAAGTGCTTACATGGATCCTGCTCAAGGTCTATGTCTTGGAGCTCTCTTTGACATTGCAGCTACAAACGTATGCAACGCTTCCTTTTTTTGGTTTGTTGTTATAGACAACACAGAGGTATTTAGTGCACTGTTTAAATGTCAGGGACTGGATATGGGAAGAAGACTCTGTATCTTTGGATTCTGTCGTTCTGTTGAGATGCTTAGTGATGTTGTTGAAGACACTGTCTTAGAACACGGTGGAGAGGTTTGGTTTCGCCATGAAATCTCTTTTCTCTCTCTCTCTTAGCATTTTTGTTTAATTGAATCAGTACTTTGTGTTTCAAAGATTGTTGCTACAGAGAAAGAGAGCACAAGCGGTTTACAAGAGAAGCTAACAATGACAGTGGCAGTTCCATATCTCTGGGGTGTTCCTCCGGCTGCAGAAAGGCTTCACCTTGCGGTTCGCACAGGTGGAGGCATCGTCGATAAAGTTTATTGGCAATGGCATTTCTTGTGATTTACAAATTTCTCCAAAACATTGGCTCTAACTCACAATCACAAGTGTTTATATATATCATTCATTGTACAGAACCATTACATTTGCTATAACTTCCCCTAAATCCCCTAATTTATTTCATCAATTGAATAAAAGGTAGGTTATATTGTGATCTAGTAACTTCTCTAAGGTTTTGTGTATAACTTGATATTTCGATTTTCATTAGAGATCTTTTTGATGTGTATTGGCTTTGCATTTGGACTACCTTGGCTCGGTTTTTCATCAACCTTCTTCCTATATGACCCGGTCAAGGAACACATAAATCTTGAAAAGGTTTTTGCAGCTTCCTATATGTTTTCTTATTCACTTTTTTTTTGGTAACCTGGAGTCCAAATTCTTGTTGGGCATGCAGAAAAATAGGATACTCGTTATTAAAAGTGTCTAAAGAGCCAATTATGGTTGGCATCATAGTGTGATGACTGATGTTTTCAACTCTGATCATGATTCACATAATAGACCTTCTTAAATCATTGAATCACCATACATTGTTTTTTTAGATAAACGTCAGAAAGTAGTCCCTGCGAAGCTTTCGGGAAGAGGGAGAAGTCTTGTGTGTACGCATAGCATTCCTGGTCGAACCCTCCCAATCCAACTAAGAAGAACCGATGGAATATGCTAGACATGTTGCCCGAACCTTAACATATTCAACAACAGCTAGCTGTAGATAAACTCTCTTGCATACTTTCTGTCGACGATGTTGTGTGCATTCTTTTTAAAATGTCACAACCCTTACCTTCTTTAGATATCCTTTTCTAAACTAAAAAAAAAAAAAACAAATTGATCAATGCAGAAAGTCAAAGTTCAAAACATTACATAAACTCTATGTCTTGTCTTTACTAGGATGTACTTTATTCCTTTTCTCAATTCCAAAATTCTAGAAATAGTCCTCGTTCTTCAATTTGAGCATTCCGTAGCTATCTCTTAGTAAACGATTTTGCAAAAAGTGTCATATTAGACTTTCATAGCAATAGAAGTCATTAGTCATGATAGCACTTGTTCCAAATTTTCTATTAGTAATAATTTAATTGTATATCAAACATAAATTCTTGTCACTAATATTTATCAGTCGATGTATTAGTGTTTCAATGAATTATTAAGTTATAGCACAATGATAGGCATCTTTTACAGAGAGGCAATGTCGTACCTTTTGTCAAGTTCCTCTCCACTGAAATTCTAACGCCATCTTTCCTCATTCCCTTAATGCAGACTATTCAAACTACAAATATATAATGATCCTGCATGTACAATAGTATGTTAGTGATTATTTAAATAGTGAAGATTCTTTTTTTCTAATTCGTCGGTCGAAGAAGAAAAATAAAATCTGACGGAGAAGTTAATTATAAAAGTGTGCACGAGAATATGCAGTAAAATATCGAGGCCAATCTTGGTACGACTCTCTTAATTAACCGGTATTAAAAGACACTATAGATTTTAAGACCAGCCATACAAGATACGATTGACCAGTTTTCGATGGAAGAATATGCTTGAATTACTTTATAGGGTGCAAGAATTTTAAAATTTAAGAATAATGTGATTTGGATTTATTTTTGTCATCCATAATATATTAAAATCCCTTATCTCTACATATAATAGAGGTGTTAGTGGATATGATTATAACATATCTATAATCTGTCGTCTTTGATTAACGATTGGTTGATTACTTATTCAGTATATACAAAGAGCATGGAAAGAAAAAATATTACCTTAAAGAAATGCAAGTTGGGAATAGTTTTCGCAATTAAATAAGAAGATACAAAGTATGTATGCATGCATGTGTTTTAAATTGTGTTTATTGATAAGATTTTGAGATTCCCTAATGAGGGTGAGGGGAACAATACAAAGTAGCATACCAAATACTCTGATCATTTTTGGTAAAGCAATATTATCTTAATACAACCTATTGGTGAATAAGTAGCTTATTTAGCTTTACAAATATGGAGGTGTATATTCTTAGTTATCCTCAACCTATAAAATTTGATTCAAGTTATTACTCATTCAGTTGAATAATAATTGACAGAAAAAGTTTCTCATACATTTTATAGAGATTGACATAGATAACATATTCCGAATCTTTTATATATCTTAAACCTATTTGAATGTTGTTATTTTTCTATAATAATCAGCACAATACCTGTAAAGTTAAAAAAAAATAAAAAAAAATATGTCCCATTATTTGACGAGTCTGCCAATAATATTATAGAATGTGCCAGAAATATGATAGATTATCAGACAAATTTTTTGACATATGGACGTATTGTTGATAATCACATCGGAACCAACCTTGAGATTGGCATCCCTTAAATTAACGGCGACGATGATAGGGCTGTGGTGGTGATGAGTCTAGTACGACGGACAAACAATCATTTTCTTAAATTTTTTTTTTAATTAAGAGTTCAATTTTGTACGAAAATTCAAAGCTAATTTTTGAATATTTTTCAAAGGATAAATAGTATAAAAGAGAAAAAAATGAAATAATTAGAAAATGATGCAACATCATTATGATATGATAGATTTTTGTATCACGTGATTTTCATGGTAGAAATAAGCTTTATTGGCCATAGAAATGTTGGTTGTGGACAATTTAGGCACACTTTTTTCTTGCTCACTAAATTTTTTACATAACAGCTGTAGGTTCAACAAAATATATAGAGTTCTCATTCACAACAAAAATAGGGAGATTTTCAATTTAAGCTCATGAATCACGTTTAAACTTCTCTTTCAAAAAGAAGAAGTAATAATTGATCTTTAGTTTTGAGAAAGAGAGAGAGAGAGAGAGAATATGGAGATTAAATAAAAGTTGGTAAGAGAGATCAATAGTACAACATGAACTTATCTTCTGTCTTGTTTTCATCAAACCATAAGCTATTGTTACTACTCGTACAACTACTACCTATTAATTGCTTGATCTCCTCCATTCCATAATCTTCAACAACTACTGAACACATTGATCTCTCATCCTCTTCATGATGATGATGATGATGATCACGATGTTCCATCTTCACTCTTGTTACTGTACTTGCTGTACTCGACCCACTTCTTACATCATTCAACAACATTATTCCCTTGTTTGTACTTTGCTCCTGGCTGTCTTCTTGATGGTTCATTATGAGCTTGTTGCTGTTTGGAGAATTTACCAAACTGCCCATGTCTTCTTGATATAATAGTTGTTGTTGTTGGCCCATCATTGTCATCATCATCCCCTGATGAGGTGTGAGAAGTTGGTTT
The DNA here is from genome assembly GCA_900406565.1 of Turritis glabra. Taxonomy (NCBI): domain Eukaryota; kingdom Viridiplantae; phylum Streptophyta; class Magnoliopsida; order Brassicales; family Brassicaceae; genus Turritis; species Turritis glabra. The sequence continues at coordinate 4,972,067 of OVBN01000025.1, forward strand.
GTTGATATTGATGGGTTATACGGAAGAAGACTATTGATCATGTTGTAATGTGATGACGATGATGATGGTGATGATGGTAAGGATGATGATGAAGCAATGGCTAAGAGGTGATGAGATGGAGGAGGAGCCATAGTTGCAATAAGCTTCTTCTTAAGCTTAGTGTTCCAATAGTTCTTGATGTCATTATCAGTCCTACCATGCAAGTGAGCTGCTATTACTGACCACCTGCATTTTCAAAAATTAACTCCTTTATGTAACCACTATAAGCTAAATAAAAATAGTTTTGTAAGCTTAAATCTTCAATACTTTTTAAAGTGAATTTGCTTCCATTTTTTTTTCTGGCTAATTTATGAACTAAAAGAATATACCCACAAAAGGAGGCAATTATACTGCACAAAAGGTGGATATGTAAAAGCTAAAATCAATGAAAGAAATGTTTTTTTTTTATTTAAGAAAAAAAACAATTGAGATTGAATCTTCCTTGAAACATGCAAAGTCTATTTTTTTTTATACCCACTTTCTTCATTTCTTTCCCATGATTTAAACAAGAGTAGTCTTTTTATATCTATAAGATCATATCTACCAAGACCAAGATTAAATATATATTGGAAAATAATATTTCTATTTAGACACTTTTAAACCTGCTTCCAATGGGTGAAAAAAAAAAAAAAAACCTGCTTCCAATGGAGGCAAAGAGGCTGTAGATAATCTTGTCTTCTTCCTCAGTGAAATCTCCATGTCTTATGTTTGGTCTCAAATAGTTCAACCATCTCAGTCTGCAACTCTTCCCACATCTCCTTAGACCTTTATACATCATATTATAAAAGATTTAAGGAAAAAAAAAACAACCAAGACCCATCAAAGGTTAAAAATCCAAGAAAACACAAAAAAAAAAAAAAAAAAAAAATCCAAAACATTAACCCATTCGAATCATGAGATATGAAAATACCAGCTTTATGAGGGAGAGCAATCCAATTGCCACCAGTGCCTTGTTTTTCTATGTAGTCTTTAAGCTTTGCATCTTCTTCAGGAGACCATGGACCTCTCTTCACATTTGCCTTGTCACAACATGGAGCCCTACCCATATCTCTCTCTCTCTCTCTCTCTCTCTCTCTGTGTTTTGCTTGAGGAATCTTGATTTTGTTTTTTGAAAGAGAAGAAGAGAAAGAAAAAGTGTTCTCTGGTTCTGTAATTATCAAAGATAAAGACATCTATTTATTGCTCTATGTATTGGAAACGCCCAAGTCAATGAAAAACCTATTTTTTATTTTCCTTCCATAATGCTTTTTCTCCTCTCCCCATGTGGATTACCTTCATTATAATAATATGTATGTATATATGTAGAGAGAGAGAGAGAGAGAGAGAGAGAGAGAGAGAGAAACGGTGTATATAAAATACAGTATTAATTAGATGTGTTTTTGGTCACCAAAGCAAAACAAGAACAGCTGGTTTAAGTTGTGAATAGTGGAGAAAAAAATTTAAAGGAACAAAACAATTTCGTGAAGAAGAAATTAATAAATACTAATTAATTAAATGCTTTAATGCTCTTTTATTTTAAGAAATTGGACACATGGTTTTTAGGAAGAAAACAAATTAGACAAATGGTTTAAAGTTTTCTTTGATGTCCCCATTACGATTGACCATGCATGTTTGTCTCTTGAAGAGACCAAACAACCGTTTATCGACCGATTTTACCGGTTTTTGGTCTGCATTGTATTAAACCAAATCGAACCAACCAAAAGTCAGAACCAACATGAAATATTAATCATATGGTATACAAAACTATACTGTGAGAAATATTATAAACGAAAAAATGGTGCATGCAGAGTCAAACATATATGGTGTTTATTTTTCTTCGTACACTACCAATAAAAAAGGAAATAGTTCATGGACAGCCCAAAGGTAAGTGATAAGAAAAGAAAATGAAGAAAATAAAACGAAAAGTTGACATTAACTCAAAATTAGAGAAAGCGTGAAAGTGATGTGTACTTATTTTCCAAAAAAAACAAGTGAAAGGTTTGACTAAGTCATTTCCTACAAGATATTGTCAAAGTGATTGATCCCGAGGCCACCACACATACATATATTCTTATGGGAAGAATATGTGTGTATATATAATATTACTATAACATAGGCATTTATTTATGCAATGGCAAAATAAATTTGAATGTTTATGGCGCAGCGGTTTAAGTTGGTACGAGCATTTCCATCGGTTAATGATAATAATGAAACAATATCTTTAATATTATTTAATTATTTGATTAAATTTATATTTGTTACAAAAATTTAATCCATTTATCATTTGACAAGTGTATTAAGGAGTCTTTTATGGGTTTCTCCTTCAAGAAACATATTTGTTATCTCTCTTTCTTTTTCTAATTCTTTTTTAACCTTTTTAATGAAGAGTCTTTAAGTGAGAGACTCCGTTGTGGATGTTCTAAGTTGGTATGGTACTTTTCAAAACAATATTTAAGAGGGTTTCCGAAAAAGAAATATTTAACCTGGTTACACTCATTTCTTATTTTAGAGAGTTAACACTTTTCAAATCAGTAAACTCTAAGACTATCACATCCATTATCTTTATCGTAGCTCACTTCATACGCCAAACACATTGATAGAACAGTCACGAAATGGATGTATGATTCCTTACTTCTGAAATATATCCATCTGAGATATTAAATTGTCAACTTGTGGATTGTATGATTGTTTTGTAGATTTAGGTCTAGATTGTTTCAAACAAATGTTCGCATTTACATGTGAAATTACACATTTTTAAATAGTAGAACACTTTTATTGTGTGTAAGTACTATTTAGTACGTAAAAGTATAATCTTCTTTAGGCATTTTCGTTTACAACTTTTTCTTACATCTATTTTCATTTATAACTTACAAAACGGTTTTGATATATAAAATATGGCTTCATTTGAAGAAAAAACACTATCTTGAACACGTCGAAGTAAGAATTTAGTAGAATCAAAATTTCGCACATGATACAGTTACAAATCTTATGATATATATAAACTACTCCAACAATAATGTATTAAATCTAAAACAAAAGCATTGCCACGAATTCTTAATTATTGTTACATTTTCATGTTTTGTATACTACTAATAATTAACTTATATAATTATTGAGATGGAGTCCCTACCTGAAAAAAGATTTTTCAGGGACTTCATGGTTATACCGAGAGGTGGAAATCTATCTACCAATATTTTATCAAATACTCAATCTAATAATTGATAAAGGTTGTCTTTTAAAACATACAATAATTGCATATGTCGTAATTTTCCACTCAAATAGGTACCTATCGTGTGAATGTAGACGTGTAATGGAAAATCACCTTGAGATGTTAACCGCTACGATTATATGAATTATTGACAGGTAAACTATATAATATAATACTAGTATTCGATGCCTACTATATATCTAGAAGAATGAACAATACTAAATTTTATTTTGCTACTATACATTACAGTGGAATCATAGTATCATACTATATCATTCAGTGGCGAAGTCGAAGAAATAGGTTACGTGTTGGGTTTGGAAGAACTAACTGTTGAAAGCCTCTAAACGGGCTAGAAGGTTTCACAATTTGAGGCTCACTTACGACGCACGTGAGGGTCACGTGGGAATCGGAGCGTGTTGAGACCACGCGAAAAAAGAGTAAAACGACAGCGTTTTAACATAACGTCGTGTCTCTTTCTTTACCTTTTCTTACAACTCTCAGACTATCTCCTTCCCTACCACTTCCCTCACTTTACCAACACACACACACACACTAAGCTCTCTCTTCTCCAATGGCGGTAATCACCGGATTCTCCGCTCTCTCGACCCCTATCTCTTCTCCTCCATCACTTCCGGCGTCGCGTTTATCTAATTCCACTCAGTGTCTCTCCAGATTACCAAATGTGTCTCCGTTTCCCGCGCTCTTTACCTCTTGTCGGAGAAGAATCCCGTTGATTCCGGCGTGTTCTTCGATTGGCGACGGGGAAGGATCAGTTGAAGCAAGAGGTGATGATGAGATTAGAGAGACATTGATGTTATCAGTCTCTCCTTTGCCTCTCCTTCTCGTTGCTTCTCTCCCTGGAGGTAACCCACATTACTCCTCTTTAAAAAAAATTGCAACTTTAAGTAACCATTAGTGAGAAATAATGTGATTGGCTTATTCATTAATTGTGTGAATGATATATCAAACTGTGGCAAGAAACCTGTATTGTATTTTGTAAAATTAATTACATGACTATGCTAATTTATGTCTCTTGTGGCAGCTGAAACTGTAAGATCTGTTTTTGGACCCTTTGTGGAGATTGTAAAATCCTTGAATCTACCTGATTGGCTTGTTCATTGGGGACATCCAGGAAACATGGTATGATTGATTACTTACTACTAGCTTCCTTCTCCATACCAATTTTAATGCTTCTTTAACTTTTGCCTCATCTGCAAGATTCCACAAACTATGTGTGCTAAAACCAGTTCCGTTAGATATAGAACGCATGTCCCGGTTCCGCGGACTGAACTTGTTCTTGTTTTCTTATGAATATTCATCTATAATTGTGTGTGATGGGTTGGATTTGACATCTATTTTCTCTCAGGCAGTGGTACTCTTTGCTATGGGTGGCTATGGAACATACTTAGGCTTCCGAATTCGTTATTCAGATGACATTGTAAGACACTTTAAAGCTTAACTAAATAATCTGGCTATAGTAATACAAGAACCGTTGTTGTTTAAAGAGCGTTCTGTTTTCTTCATTTGCCTTGAAATGTCAGGAGGAGAAGGCAATGGCAAAAGACCTGCACCCGAAGCTTCTAGCCGGAATGTTTTTCTTTTTCGCCCTTGGAGCAACTGGTGGTATCACATCCCTTCTTACCTCTGACAAACCCATCTTCGAAAGGTATCTTTTTTCTTACATAGTGAAATTCTCATTTACTGATTCCAAACTTGCAGAAACAAAACACTGTTTTCATGGTATCAAGAAGAAAGACCTGTGTTTGCATAGAGATGATGAACCTCTTATAACTTTGACACTTAGTATTGAGCTTTCAAATCAAATGCAGTGACTAATATGGTTGCGGATTTTTACAATGTAGCCCGCACGCTGTTACAGGATTCATAGGTCTTGGCCTTTTGACGATTCAAATAATCTTACCATCTTTGTTCAAGGTAAAGTACAGGATTTTGTAGTGTGAAACATTAATGATTTATATAATTTTAGGATCAAGAAACTTGTTGTTTCAAAAATGTGCAGGACAAACCCGAACTGAGGAACGTGCACGGGATCCTTGGGAGCGGGATAATGGCGCTTTTCCTCGTCCATGCTACTTTCGGCCTTCAGCTCGGTCTCAGTTACTGACCTCTTCTCATATGTTTGTATTCTTCAGCTCCAACACAACCACTTTTCTCTACTTTTCTATTTGTATACCGTATTAAAAATTTAATAAGAGAAGATATAGAGGCAAAAAGCTTGTAAAATAAGCTGAAAAATCTTTGTCTTGTTTTATGTATACATTTTCTTTTGTTACAATTTACAATTTAATGTTTTTAGTGGCTGCTCATATATCAAAAAGAATTACGATTTTAGTTTTTCTTTACTTATATTTGAGTTTGCTTTTAGATTTTGGTTTTTTAGCTTTTGAGAAAAACCAAAATTAAAAATAATTAGATTTTCTACTAAGAAGAGAATCCAAACGTAACGCAGAATTTAAATTTTCGAACTTTAAAAATCATAACCAAATCTACAAAAAGAAATGATTTAAATGAAATAATTTTGTTTTTAAACACAAAAAAAAAAAATTAAAAACAAAAACCATCACCACCAACCAACACCTAAATAAGAAAAGTAAAAAAACTGTTTTACAAATCTAAACTACTCCTTGATGCCAGCATGTTCCATGTGTTATCCGGAGGAGCCGGTTCGGGTTACATTAACAATCCAATTAGAAACGTCGATGTCGGGTCGGGCACTCTTCTCACCAACCACACTTACACCTACGACAACGGGGTTGGTGAGATCACATAAGTCATCAACATCCCACCGTCCATTCCTTCCTCATTCGAGATCAACGGTGTAAAAACATCATAATACTGTACACCATAAAACACGTGATCACAGCTTCTCCAACAATATAAACCGAAGAGATGTGAAGCACGAGAGAAGAGCGGGCAAACAAACACAGAACGAGTCGAACTCCGAGTCACACGCCGAGTTTTTCTCACTCGTTCTCGATATAATCTCTTCTCTTTCTTCTCTCTCGCTTTCATTGTTCTCCTCCAGATCTCGAATCTCTCATCTTCGTTTAACAGGTTTGGTTTCTTCGATCCGTTGTTGCTTTTTCTTCGTTAGATCTGTAAGTTCGTTTCGCGATTTGAAATCCTTGGTTTGTTGGGATAGATCTGAACGATTCCAAGTTGTTGCTTTAGATTTTTTTAGCTTAATTGTTCACATCTGATCAGAAATTGATGGTATTAGATTTTTGTAATTGGAAAATTTCGGAATCATTCTTAGAAATGTGTCGGTGGTAGTGGAACTATACAAATCTATGGATATGGATGTGTTCTATAAGAAATTGTTTATTTTTTTGAATTTTCTTGCTTAATTGTTCAAATCCAATTTGAAATTGATGGAATTAGATCTTGTAACTGGAATTTCGGAATCATTCGTGTTCAATTGTGTCGGTGGAACTATGCAAATATTTTTAGGAATTTTGATTTTTATTTGAATTTGTGTTGATGTTGTTTTGTGTGTATGTATAGAAATGGAAACGTTCCTATTCACATCTGAATCCGTCAATGAAGGTCACCCAGACAAGCTCTGTGACCAGGTTTCTGACGCTATCCTTGATGCTTGCTTAGAGCAAGACCCTGAGAGCAAAGTGGCGTGTGAGACATGCACCAAGACCAATATGGTGATGGTGTTTGGTGAGATCACAACTTCTGCGAAAGTAGACTATGAGAAGATTGTTAGATCCACTTGTAGGGAGATTGGGTTCATCTCTGCTGATGTTGGGCTTGACGCTGACAAATGTAATGTCTTGGTTAACATTGAGCAACAGAGTCCTGACATTGCTCAGGGAGTTCACGGCCATTTGACCAAGAAGCCTGAAGATATTGGAGCTGGTGATCAGGGACATATGTTTGGGTATGCCACTGATGAGACACCTGAGCTCATGCCGTTGACTCATGTCCTAGCCACCAAGCTTGGTGCCAAGCTCACTGAAGTGAGGAAGAACAAGACCTGCCCATGGTTGAGGCCTGATGGTAAGACCCAAGTCACAGTTGAGTACAAGAACGATGGTGGAGCTATGATTCCGATTAGAGTCCACACTGTTCTCATCTCAACCCAGCATGACGAAACTGTCACCAACGATGAGATTGCTGCTGACTTGAAGGAACATGTGATCAAGCCGGTTATCCCTGCTAAGTACCTTGACGATAACACAATCTTTCACTTGAACCCATCTGGTCGTTTTGTCATTGGAGGGCCTCACGGTGATGCTGGACTCACAGGGAGGAAGATCATCATTGACACTTATGGTGGTTGGGGTGCTCATGGTGGAGGTGCCTTCTCAGGAAAGGACCCAACCAAGGTTGACAGAAGCGGTGCCTATATCGTGAGGCAGGCTGCAAAGAGCGTGGTAGCAGCAGGACTTGCACGCCGCTGTATTGTGCAGGTATCATACGCCATTGGTGTCCCTGAGCCGCTCTCAGTGTTTGTTGACACCTACAAGACCGGGACCATCCCAGACAAGGATATCCTTGTGTTGATCAAGGAAGCGTTCGACTTCAGGCCAGGAATGATGGCCATTAACCTCGACTTGAAGAGGGGAGGTAACTTCAGGTTCCAGAAAACCGCTGCGTATGGCCATTTCGGGCGTGACGACCCTGACTTCACTTGGGAGGTCGTCAAGCCGCTCAAGCCAAAGGCTTAAAACATAACAAAAGCTGGCAGTTGCAAGAACTGAGTTGAGACACTCCCCAACTACTGGGAACCTATCATTATACCATTATTATTGCAAAAAGACTGAATAAAGAAAGCTTTCCGCATTTTCACCAGATCTCTATAATCGACACCATTCACATTTGTTTTCGCAATCACAAAGGCCAGCACTTCAAATATCTGGTAATCGAAGATTGCAAATGAAAGATTTGAGTTTCATGTTTTGATTTTCTGCTCTTATTTTTCCTCTTAATCTCTTGTATTGTAATTTTGATTGTGTAACCAAGAAATCCATCGTTGTGATGTTAAAAAAAAAAATATAATCTCATGCAAGTGATCAATCTTTGAACTAGGAAAAGTAGAGAAACACAAATGAGCAGAACAAGAATGAGAGTATGTTGGTGCCAGTCATGGAGCCTCTCTTCTCCAGCTCCATACATCTTGTTGACTTCTCGTGGTTTCGGGGCGTTTTCCGATGTCCCTGTAAACAAAAGTGAGCCATAGGAAACTGGAACTGAGCTTGTGGAACACTGGGAGAATCTGGCTACACAACTGACACAAAGTTTCAACATTTTCTATGTGAGGGACTACTATTATTAAAATCAAACAAATATTAAAAGGAAATGAAGGTTGAAGAAAAAAAAAGAGAGAATATCACACAAAGAGGAAAGTCTAGAAATATGTCAATACTTCATAAGATCATTTTTGGTCCAACACAAACAATTTGTTACTTTGTGAATTATCAGATTTAGCATATTAGCTCCTTAATCTTTTACTCATTTAGGTTATTCAACAAATTGTCCCTCAATTTTTTTCTTAAAAAGGGTTAAACTTTATCCTAAGAGATTGGTTAAGAAAATTGTCCCTCAATTATTTTGGTTTTTTTGTTTGGTTTGATTTTTTTTTTTTTTTTAAATATATATATGATTCCGGTACGGCTTAATTTATGATTCCACGTCTTTCTCTTTACCCTTGTACAAAGAAAAAGTGAAACAAAAACGAAACGACCAAACCAAAGTGGTTTAGATTTTCTCAATATCGAACGAACTGATCTCATTCCGAGTCAACGGTACTCACCATTCAATTTGGTTTCATCTACCAAAGCCCAAAATAAATTATTTTTGGGTTCACAATTTACTTTTTTTGTCGGCAAAACTATACTATTCCTATCTAATTTTTAATATAAAAAACTGTAATGAATAATAGAAATTCTCTAGTCCTCGATCCTGACCAAGAGATAAATGCGTCCAATCTACATCAAGTTTTGGGTTTTTAAAAATAAAATTGCAAGATATATCATTTGTTACAAAAACAGAATTTGTAAAGAGAATATGTTGAGAGCAAAAGATGAAAAAACACCAGAATGGATGAACTCTATCTTATAAGATAAGTCATAGTCTTTTATGTCCGTACATAATATGCGAAAAAAAAATTTATTTCACCTACCAATCATTGTGTAGCTTGGAGTCTAGATTTCGGATCTCTCGATTTTGGTTTCCAAACGTCACAAACAAAGAACAATTATGCAAAAAATATATTTAAATCTAGAAAGAAAAAAAACAAATGGATTTGATTAGAAAGCCATCGATCACTCAACTCATTGATTTTGTCGTGTGGCATGTATTGTGGTGCAAGCATCCAAAGTCTCATAAATTATTATCAGCACTAACATGACATAACGTTCTTCAATTATATACATATTGACATGGTTCTTCTATAATCATATATGCATCCAAGTGTGTAAATCAAGACACTCTCCTTTCAGAGTCCCATAGTTTAATAAATACCTTATAATAGTTCTATTACGTATAACATACATATACAATCACATACGTCCACGTAACCTTATTGTCGTTATGGCCAAATCACTAAAGTTGGTTGATTTTTACTTAGTTAAATATTCTCTAAGTGAGCAAATTTGTGATAACATAATATCTAGGATATCCGACCAACTTTTTTTTGTTGAATCTAGTACGATCTTCAACCTAAATCCGAATTTGATTCAACCGCTAACTCGCGAATTTAACCAACATAGGTCAGTGACAAAATTTACAAATGAAAGAGAGGAAAATGAAGGCACACATGATATGAGCTTGATCACTAACTTTGGTGATCAACGTCTCGACAAAGGATTTTCGATCTGTCATGACTCATGAGCGATTACAAGGGTTTTTCTCTAGCACATGTTAAGCTATACACTCGCTCTCTGTGTTGTTAAACCCAAAAACAGAATGAGAATATTGTTAGAATGAGAAAAAACAAAACTATCCTCACTCGTTATAACAAACTTCAACAATTTAACCGTATAGGAATTTGAACACAATTGGTGATACAATTATATTACTAACACAAACCGCTATGTTAGATGTCCTAGTCGCATGATCGCATCTTCATACAATGGGAATTCAAACTCACTAAACAAGAACATTAAAAGCAGTTAGATCAATCAGTTTTGTCAAAGGTACAAAAGGTTGACTTGACTAAGGGAAACAAAAATGGTTGCAGGAGGTATTCTTCTTTTCTTTATGTCGTTGAAATTTCACCATGTGTATTATTTTACTAAAAAATAAAAATATTTCTTCACTATATAGTATAATGGAAGTAAAACAATATCATTCACATTTGAGGGTAAATTTTGGTCATTAGATACCAACTACTCAGCTTGCAATACGTAGACAAAGAAAATTCAGCAGAACACCTATTTATCCGAATGTTCTTTTAACAGATTTGGATGAGATGATTTTTAGTAGCTGCAAATTATTTCCAATAATAACTATTTATATATAATTTTCTGTTTTTGTTTTATACCAGTTATTTGGCGGAAAATAGAATGTAATATATATTCGGATTTTCCAAATCCAATAAAACACTCGATAGGTGAACTTGATGATTGATATACACGAAACCTTAATGGTTGAGTGAGTCTGGTATTATTTTTTTTTTTTGTAAGGACAGTTAAAAACCAAAGAAGCAAATGAATAATGAAGTTGGTTTTTGGCTAATGAATTATTTTTGTCGGTGAGATGGGTCCCTCAACCGTCACTAATCAAGACTCGTCTCACCGTAACACCGTTACCGACACAAATAGTGAAGGCTTATATAATTTCATTTTAATTTTAATTTTATTTATGCATTTAATTTCGAATATTATTGAAATTCAGCATTGTCCTTTCGAGGACATCTTCTCAATTTAATTTGTTTAAAAAATTATAAAATTTAATTTTTTACCAAGTTTTGTATTTTAGGTAGGACCGTGGGACAAAAGAGGTTCGGAACTCGGAAGTACTCCATAATTTATACGTAATACAATACACAAATATAAAAATGAATATTAACGTAGTATAATTATGTAATCAATAGTCGATAAATGCTTTTTTTGTGTTGCCGTGTTGGTTAAGATCAAGATTCATATACTTTTTTTTTTTTGGTTACAATGAGTTTTAATGGATAGTATGATTTCTTCTCTTAACTATCTTTTTTACAACTATCAAAAGAATTATCAACCGTTCTCTCTAAACAAAATGATTTATCAAACCCATTCTTTTTGCTACAATGAGTTTCAAGCAACAACTATAGAATCTAAAATATATTCAAATTTCACTTTCTATATAATACGCAAGATCACAAAAAGAAAACGTTTCAAAATTTTAAAATATAATCACCCATTTAGCGTTTTTCATTTGTAAAAGCATTTGGTACATGAGTTCATATCTAAATGTATTATGACTTGAGTGGTTTCCGTTATTTATATATTATATTATATTATTATTTATCACAGAAAATTACTTAATAGTGGTAAGCAACAAATCAGCTGATTTTCTTTTTAAAATTAATCACTAGTTTTGATAATTTTGACAATGTTCAAAATATTATTAGGCGTTAATCGAACGTTTAAGGTGAACCTTACGTCTAGCGTGAATATCGAATATTATACAAAATTTATTTGGGGACTAATTTTTTAAATCATTTTTAGTGTTTAAAATAAATTAATGTTATGAATGTATCATATAAATATACAATTGATAAATGGTTAATTTGGTCTTGATTTTATTAGCATTTTGGTCTCGTTTTGTATTTTGGTTTCGATTAACTTCAAAATCAAGGATTAGGCGTAGAATGATCAAAAATAAATGAATTGTTCCAGAAATTTTTGTAATTAAACCATTTTTTTTTTATCAAATTGTGTAAAAATAACAAATTTTGATCCAAAAATAAAATTCTCAAAAAATCGGCTAGCGAAAATTAATCGGTTTAGACGGAGATTAAGTAGAGAACCGATTATACACTAATCTCATTGGTATACTACTGCCTAGCGCTTAGGCGACCGATTTTTAGATTAGGGACTAGTTTCCAAACTAGTCAAAGATTACCACAAGGAAGACATTTCATATTGTTGTGTTATGAAGATAGATATCTCAAAAGCGTTTGACTCTATCAAATGGTCTTTTCTGCTGAACATGTTCTCGGCTCTATACATTCCGGAGAAATTTATACATTGGATAAACTTTTGCATTTCAACAGCTTATTTCTCTGTTCAAGTAAATGGAGAGTTGGCCGGATTTTTTGAAAGTAAAAGAGGATTGAGACAAGGTTGCTCACTATCACCTTATCTCTTTGTCATTTGTATGAATGTCTTATCGGTAATGTTAGAGAAGGGAGTTGCAGATCAAAAGTTTGGATACTATCCACGGTGTAAGAATATCAGGTTCACTCACTTGTGCTTTGCAGACGATATCATGGTTTTTTCGGATGGTAAGGCTCATTCTTTGGAGGGAGTTATGACTATTTTCAATGACTTTGCAGCAGTTTCGGATTTAAACATTAGTTTGGAAAAGTTTACTCTGTTTTCGACAAGTCTCTCTCCTACTACAAGAGCTCAAATCATGTCTCATTTTCCCTCTGCCACAGGCACTCTCCCTGTCTGCTATTTGGGATTGCCTCTTATGACTAAAAGGATGACCCCAACAGATTGTTTACCACTCATAGAGAAAATTCGGACTTGTATAAGTTCTTGGACAAATCGGTTCTTGTCATTTGGAGGGAGGTTACATCTACAGTTCGGTAATTGCGAGTCTCACCAACTTTTAGATTTCCTCTTTTCGACTACCAAGTACATGTATTCGGGAAATCGAGAAGATAAGTGCAGCTTTCCTTTGGTCGGGTAAAGTTTTAAACCCAAGAAAGGTTATGCTAGCTTGGACAGATTTGTGTAAGCCGAAGAGTGAAGGCGGATTAGGCTTAAAGTCATTAGTTGAAGCGAATAAAGTAAGTTGTTTTAAATTGATATGGAGACTTATATCAGCGAAGCATTCTTTGTGGGTCAATTTGATTCAACGACAACTAATTCGCACTAGATCTTTTTTAGTCTACTAAAGACAACTCGACTATGGACTCTTGAATGTAGAAAAAGCTTCTAAAATATCGATCTCAGGCAATGGAGTTCTATACAGTGGAGGTCAAGAGTGGTAGGCAAACTTCATTTTGGTTTGACAAGTGGTGATTTTTGGGACAGTTATATGCTATGCTTGGGGATCGAGATTTTATTGACATGGGCATAAGCTCTAATTCCACTGTTGCGGAAGTTCATAAGCAGTGAAGGCACATAATAGAATTCTTAACAAAAATTAAGGATGAGATGGACAAAATTATAAGTCATGGAGTCTGTTTGGAGGATGATAAGGCTATATGGCGAAGCTTGGGAGGCAGGTATAAGGCCAACTTCTCTTCTCATGAAACATGGCATCAGATTCGGCAACAAAGTTTGATAAGGGACTGTCACAAGGGGATTTGGTTCTCAGGAGCGAAGCCCAAATATGCTTTCATGACTTGGCTCGCTGTTCACAACCGCTTGACAACCGGGGACAGAATGATCACCTGGAAAAGGGGCGTCTCCTCTGTTTGTGTGTTCTGCAACTGCCCCACTAAGTCGCATGACCATCTTTTCTTCAATTGTAGCTACTCCTCAACCATCTGCAACAAGCTCACTCGACACCTTCTTCTTCACCGCTATACCACTAGCTTTCATAACTTGCTACTACTAGTCTCGGGGTCCGACTTCATAGCCACAATCCGTTTTATTCTGCGTCACGTTTACCAAGTTTCGATCCATTCAATATGGAGAGAAAGGAAACCAGTGACGACATGGAGAACAGCCTAACTCTACGGACAAGCTTATTAAGTTTATTGATCGTCAAATTCGCAACAGATTAAGCACAATTACGAAACGAGGCTCATACAAGCTCAAAGATGGACTCCGCATTTGGTTTGATGCAAAAGACCATACTTTGGAATTCATTACCTATGTTGATCTATCTCTCATCTTTTATTTAAATTTCTAAAGTTTAGATAGAATTATGCATATAATGTAAAACAGTTTTTAATTAGGTTGAATAAATTTTACAATGATAACAACTACAGTAATAATGAATATTTGTAATTTTTTGTCAATTTACCGAAAAAGCATGCACCTTTAAAAACTTGCTGCCAATCAATTGGATTCGATATTTTGAGATCTCTGACTAAGGCAAAGTTTAAGGTTTGATTTATATCTCCTGCAACCCAAAGAAAACAAAATGGAGAAAGGCCCTACGTTTTTGTCGACAAAGCGTAGGTATAGGATTCTTACATTGACTATCAGATTTAAAAACTAATCACGATAACTAATAATTTAATCCAACTGTTTAAATCCCTAAATCACTCTCTTTTGGGTAAGTTTACCGTTCGAAATTTGGGGTCACAACTTTTTCAAAAAGATATCTTTAATAAGTAAATGTAATAATAATCCTCGTGATTAATTGATAAGTATAACAATAGATATTTTATGTCTATATATTTATTATGATCAGGCATACGTGCACTATTGGAAACTAATCATTCATATCTTTTTATTATGGGGTATGGAGCAAGACGACAGCTTGTGTGAAACAAGTGAAAAACAAGTAATACTCAAGTAATAAATGGTGTACGACAAATGTAACAAAAGATGACGGTGATCATATGAAATATGGCGATGTATAATGTTATCAAAATTTGAGTAATTGTTTTTAACAATTTGAATGAAAAAATATCGTTAAAGATGGATAGCCCTGCATAACATTAGTAACGTTTTAAGAAAAAGTATGTCTTGCTTATATTTTCTTCAAATGGTAACAAATTATGGTCGATACGTTTACCGCAGTGTAAATATCCGGGACTGGCCCGAATATATTTTCTGCCTAAAGTAAAAAAGTCCATTAACAAATTCAGTTAAAATAAAAATTGGCAAAATATACAAAATAGGTCTTGAACTCACCATGAAAGACTAAATGCAGACTTCGCCACTGTACTAAAAGCATTTTTTGTTAAAATAATGTCCTTAAATTGTTGATATATTTTTGATGCGTAAAGCACCAGTCTAGTGGGTTTTAATCCTGGGTCGGACCTGAAAATATCCATAACTATATATCCATGTAGTTTTGGAACACAATGTGTTCTATTTTTGGATGGTTAATGAAACAATAACAAATATGACCTAAAGATTATATCATATATAGGGACATATCATGGGTTGAGGATTTAGTAACAAGCATGAAGCAATTATATCTTCCACCAAAAAGGAAAGTTAAAAAGCATGAAACAAGCGCAAACGTTAAGAACCATAATTGAGCATAGATGACTAAGTCAAGACTGATCATCTTCCAAGGCACTATTAACATTTGCTAATAATCTTAAATCGCTAATATCTCATTTGCAATGATTAACAAGCATTCATTTCAAATCTAATAAGCTCACAACACTTCCTAGCGCAGTGATTTATTTGGTAAAAATAGAATTGTTCATCTATGGTTGGTTAGAGGATCGAACTAATCTCCGCTATACTCGATTAACCATCACAATCTCGCGGTATCAACAACGAAAATTTAACACTGATAATAGAATGTAAATGTTGACTAAACACGTACAAAAAGTCAACGAAATCTTAAGACTATTTTGGTTAATAAAGTTCATGGGTTCAATCAACTTTTCGTCTTCTTTGGCATTACGTTAATAGCTTTCCACAACATCACTTCATCTTGTAATATCTTACTATCATAGTAGAGAAGAAAAAAAGAAAGAAAGAGATAAAGCTGGTGGTGGATTTTTGAAAATTATGAGACGCAGGGGTATCTACGTAAGGTTGTAGTAGGCCATGTTAAACGGTGTTGAAACCACTTGTCCGTGTATCGGTCAATTTGTGTGAATGTGATCTTAACCTAAGATTTTCCATAAATTCACAGCATGTAAGTATATCACAGAAGAGCAACGTAATAATGCCAGTGATGTTTTTATATTTTTAGACCGTTTAAGAGTCTTAGGTGAGTGGACCACTCCTTTTCATAATGTATTTTCATGAGTGGGTCCAAATAGTTAGGACCCATTTCATTTCCAATTTTCATCATAAAGGCTTATAATATATGCCATACCCATGTCCATCCACCCCCACATCATCTCTCTCTCTCTCTCTCTGCATTTATATACTTCACTCCTCTTCTTTCCACTCCACAGAAAAGAAGAAAAAGAAAAATGGGTAACTCTTTGATCTCTCTTCTCTCAATCTTCCACTTGTTGGTGTTATGGGGATCCTCAGTGAATGCTTATTGGCCACCATCACCTGGTTATTGGCCTAGCTCCAAGGTTAGCTCCCTGAACTTCTACAAAGGTTTTAGGAATCTTTGGGGTCCTCAGCATCAAAGAATGGACCAAAATGCCCTCACCATCTGGCTTGATAGAACCTCAGGTACTAATTGAACTCTTCTCATTTTCTGATGTGTGTATTTCAAGTGTGATGTGAAGTTTATTTCTGTTTAACAATGGTTTTTATATATGTAGGAAGTGGATTCAAATCAGTGAAGCCATTCAGATCAGGCTACTTTGGAGCAAACATCAAACTCCAACCTGGTTACACTGCTGGAGTCATCACATCTCTCTATGTGAGACTCTCTCTCTTAATTAAGTACTTTTTAATTACATTTAGTGATCTTAATTAAAAAATAATTAAATTAAATTTTGCAGCTATCAAATAATGAGGCACATCCAGGATTCCATGATGAGGTGGACATAGAATTTTTGGGGACAACATTTGGGAAGCCTTACACTCTTCAGACAAATGTGTACATTAGAGGAAGTGGTGATGGCAAAATCATTGGTCGTGAGATGAAGTTTCGCTTATGGTTTGATCCCACTAAAGATTTTCACCATTATGCTATTCTTTGGAGCCCTAGAGAAATCATGTAAGCCTTCTCCAACGAAAATAATTTTAAGATTTTTCTTTTTGTTGAATCTAACCCCTTAATAACTATAGTGTATATGCGATCCGTGTTCTTACGAGAAGATACGACAAATTCATTTTTTGGCCACGGACCTAGGTATCTGTATCTAGATTCATATAGTAAAAAAAAAAAAGTACTTTTTAAAATATTTATTTTATAGAATGGGAAAAGAATAAAAAGATCTTTCCCCTTGGTTTGCATTATACGGGGCTATGAAAGATATAATTAAGCTTTAAGATACACGAACAAGAAAGAGACAGTGACCGTACGACGGTGGACAATTATACTTGATTTCTTTTGTAGTTTTATAAATAATTAATGATTTTCTCATGTGTTATTTGTGTCTGGGCCTAACCAAAGTGCCACCTTCACTAAAGTTTTTAATTCTTTTAGCCAAGTATGAGTCCTTCAAGCCTATGAGGTGCGACCACATCAATGGGACATACAGAATCTACCTACCATTTTTAAGCATTTATTTATTTTATTGAAAAATCTCACACTTTTATCAGTATGCTACTATAACGCATACTTATTTTTAATCTGGGCATATTCCCTATGCAGTAAACTATATCAGTTTTCAAACTAATATGCTATTTTCTTCCTTTGCAATTTCAGATTTTTGGTGGATGATATTCCCATAAGAAGATACCCAAAGAAGAGTGCGTCTACATTTCCTTTAAGACCAATGTGGCTTTATGGTTCCATATGGGACGCTTCTTCTTGGGCAACCGAAGATGGTAAATACAAGGCCGATTATAAATATCAACCTTTTACTGCCAAATACACCAATTTTAAAGCGCTCGGTTGCACCGCCTACTCGTCAGCTAGGTGCCATCCATTGTCTGCTTCGCCATACCGTTCTGGCGGGTTAACCCGGCAGCAATACCAAGCCATGAGATGGGTTCAAACACATAGTATGGTATACAATTACTGCAAAGATTATAAGCGAGACCATTCTCTAACGCCGGAATGTTGGCGTTAGGAAACATTTGAAGAAAGTCTCAATTCCCAAAGTTTGAGAATTTTTTAATTACATCAATGAAAATACCACAAAGAGCTTGGTAAAATTTTGGGATTTCTTTTTCATTACTATTATTATGTGGTTGTTTGTTTCACGAAAATAAATTTTATTGTTTGGCTTATCATCTTGTCTGATGTAAATGTATCCAATATCATATTGTTTGTCAAACAAAACTGTTTAAAATGTTGTTCCGTTGTTCTATACCATGGTCACACTTATCTCAGCTTTTTATATATCAAGTATCACTAAAATGGAGTGTAAAAGGCCAGTCGCCAAATCTGTTTTCATTTTGAAGTACTCTTGCAAAGAAATGATAATGAATCGAAGCATATATCACAAATTTTCTGATAAGAAAGTGCAAATGAAATTCACATTTAAGGATTACAGTCGACATATTTTTAGATGCATTTGAAAGAAATAAATGTCAAGACCAAAATGACAAGTCCGAGATTGTAACGGATCGTTGTGAAAATATTAAATTTATAATATGAATTCAATTCTTTTTCAAGCTAAAAGTTTTTGGATGTAATTGATAATAACCGTTTAGAATTTCTAGTCTTTACAACATTCATACATTATTATTTTACCAATTCTACATTAAGGATTGTATCAATGGAATTAAAGGGATTTTGAAGGACACACCTAATATGGATTCAGTGAGAGGATTTGTGTTGTATATTCTTATGGTGATCCTAGTATCTAACTGTTGCAGTATAAATAATTAATTCAAGCCATCCATTGACAAAGAGAAATAAAAAATAAATCAAACCATCACTAAATCAATCAAACACAAAGGAAAAGAATGCATGAAGATTGATTGATTAAGATACTTTGAAAATAAAATGAAGGTATGTATTCACTCATTTTTTGGCCACTTGTCCTTTTTAGATATTATAATAAAAAATTATGAAAATTCACGTATTTCAATTTCAAAATAATTGACAACTAATAGAATAGCTAGGAGTGTTCAATCCAAATTCACCGATCCGTTCCAAACCAAACAAAAAAATATCTATCTGAAAACTGCATTGAATTTTAATACGAACTAATATTTAACCCGCGTTATACCGGAAAACAATTTATTTTTTTACATAATGATAGTTTAATCAACTTAATTGATATATCTAATATTGATGGTGTTAACAAAATAATAAAATAATAATTTACTCGTGTTGTAGCACCGAGTTAATGATATTTTAAATTTATATCAATGTCGACCCAAACCCGTCCGCCATATAACTCTGTCCTATGATATTTTAAATATTTTATAAGTGTAAATGTTCATAATATTTTAAACTTTTAAAAAGTTTAAAATTTATAATATCCGGTATAATCCAACGGTTCGACTAAGGATCCGAATTAAACTGGATACAAACTTTTAAATTTGGATGCTTGTTAATTAAACTTCCTGCTCATTCAGATTTAGATTCATTTTGGTCTTATTTATAATATGACTCTGAACCATTGTCTAAAAATTTTAGCCGATGTGGGACGTTGAACACACAATTTTTTTTATTGCTTGAGTAATACTTGTCCGTTTTTTAAAATTCGAATCACGACAAATACATAAAAAAAATCTAGAATTTTATTAATGTTATGTATTCTATGATGATTCAAAACAACTAAACAAAATATCAAACAAAAATGATAAGAGAATCATTATTTTAAATCTTAATAAAATCTTCTAAATATCTATACTATTAATTTTGGAACATTATATAATTATTTCAGATTTTATAATTAAAATCAAAATCTTTTAATTGTGATTAGTTATATGGATAGTAGATAATTAATTGTAGAGGTTGTTTGAAGACATGTCCATAAGTATTTTCATATTCCATATTTATCCTTAATGAACTTTCTAATTTGTTCTTTAAATCAATGACATTTTATGTAATATCTTACAAAACAAAGGTTTTTCTTTAATATATATTTCAAAAATGTTAATATAGATGAAATAGTTATACATTTTTTTATTTGAAAAACTTAAACTAAACCTTAACAAATCAAAGAAAAAAAAACTGACTAGAAACTTAAATTTCATTGAAAAATAAACATATATTTGATTAAAGCCCAGATACAATATGAAACCAGCACTGATGCATACTATATCGATCGATTACAGTATTTAGATTGGGTTTGCCAAATCCAATGTTAACTACTTAAATAAAAAATAAAAGATGCAAAGATTTGAAACTGGGTCTGTGAGTATGAATATTTATAACTCATACATATATACTAAAATACCTATGATTTAATTTGGAGGTTTTGATATATAAAATTATAAAATTGTTTATTGTATTATTATATATTTTAAAATTAATATTATTTTATAAAATATAGAGAAAACCGTTAAAAATATATTGAAATTCATTTTTATTTTATTAATTATAAATATAAAATATTTTGCGAAATACAAATTTTAATTAACGATTTACGTATTTTTCTAGCCAGATCAGTTAACAACAAAATACAAATCATGTACGAAGTGGCCATCAGCCCATCACCCACTACTTTTCTATAAATAAATGAAAATAAATGGACGAATACGACTAAACAATGTGAAGTAGCTTTATATCCGCATTTGGTAGATGCGTACAATACAATTGAAACACCAAACATTCGTTTAGAAAACTAGCCCACAAAGCATTAGTGACCCATTCTTCTCTTTTCCTCTTTGGTATTTTATGATAATGTTTGACATTCAGTTATTTATACTACTAATAAACAAATATCACACTAAGAAACACACTTTACTCCAAACTTGCTTGATATTTTGATATGTTTACAAAGTTTACTTTTTTGTTAAAAAAGTAAACAAAGTTTACGATAATGTTTCATTACACAAATAGTTGCAGATTTGACTGGAGATCGATAATTATTTTAACAAAAAAAAAAATGAAGGATACATCGTAAGCAGTTATATGGATTCTATCAAATATTTTGTCAATTTTAGTTTAGGAACAATATAGAAAACCTCTTGAACTCTTTATAAGTCATATTTGTTTGTAAGTTTAGTATATGATTTGCTTGTGAATTTAACTGAATCACCTTGTTGTACTTATAAAACATTTGTTGTAAGAAATTTCATTAAAAAGTAGTGATTGTAGAAAGAAAAAAAGTAATGTGCTTCTGCATTCGAAGAAGGATCGGTGGTGTGCAGTTAAGTTATATCATGGACATTTATGCGAGTGGCAGAGTAAGCTATGGACTCAAAAGTAATGGAACCATGTGAAATTTATTAATTGTGATTTTTAAGTATTTACTTCTTTCATACTAGTCAACATTTTGAGAGACGTAAAGTTTGAACCAAAAAATACATTAAAACAATTCGAAACAAAAGACATAGAAAATGTTGCTTAAAACTGAATTCAAGCTCGACAGTGTTGATGACACTCAAAACAATGTATTTGTAGACATTACAGTGTTAAACTTAATCAACAAAAAACTTATCCTGTAATAAAGTCATCCTCATAGAACACTGTAGTCTGTAGAGCCCATCGTATGGAATTTTGTGGAATATCATTATTTATGGTAAATTTAACCATTGCAAAAACACTAATATTATGGACAATATATTACAAATATGCAATAAAACAAACAGAAAAACTTATGGGCTTTCGAGGTTCCACGTCGAAATGATTTCATTGGACATTGATGAGATAATGAGATCTGCAGATTATAATAGGGGGCTACCCTTTTCTTTGAGTTTCGACAGACATTGTCTCCTTTTTAGCAAATGTCATTTTCCCTCTCTCTCGATCTCATTCCATGTTTTGTGTTTTAGTAAATCTCATTCATTATTTCAATCATAAATACCATCACACAATATACTCCCTCTGTTTTTTAATAGTTCATATTTAGGTGAAAATTTTTGTTTGAAATTATATGATGTTTTCAGTTTTTAATACAAAATTAATAAGTTTTTATTGTTTTTGACTCTTTATATTCTATAGATTGTTTTTTCATTGGTTAAAATGTGTTTTAAATAATTAATAATTGATGTTTTAATTTATAAAAAACAAAAATTAAATGATTTTTTAATATGTGTGCACAATCCTAAAACATTAATTATTACAAAAAGGAAGGTGTATTTTTCAAGTAGTTATAGATAATCAATTTGTGGTGATCAAATAATTGAATGAGTCATTTTATGGACTGAGAGAATAAGATTTGAGTATTTTCAATGTGATTTATCATCATTAGTCTTTGTGTATGTCTTGAATAACAAGAAGCTTTATTTAAAAATTCATATTCTTCTATAAAACTAGAAATTGAAATCAAAATTTTTTAAATATTTTTGATGTGAGTTTAAATATGGTGGTGTATCTGAAAATTTAGTTAATATTCCAAAAAAATCGTTTTGTATCCAAAATAGTACATGGAATAAATTATTATTTTGTGATCTAAAATATAGAATGTATTGTAATTAGTTATTGTCAGAATAAAGAATGTACATGTAAGTTTTGCTTAAGTTGTTGTACTTGAACCTTAATGCATGTAATAAGTAATGTATACACTATACAGTTTTCAAGATAATGAAATATATATAAAAAATAAATCCATACAAGTCGTCGAGACCGACCTTAGCTCAGTTGGTAGAGCGGAAGACTGTAGTAGATGCTGTAATCTTTAGGTCGCTGGTTCGATTCCGGCAGGTCGGATTTTTAGTTTTTGACTTTTTATTATTATTTCCCATACAAATCTGACCAGTTTACTAGGTAAAGAAGTTTCAAATCTTATTAATCACAAAACAGGCCTTGGGCCTTAATCTAGTATTTCAATCATGGGCCGACAAGTCAAAGTTTGAAAGTTATATTACGCGGTTGTGCAAAGCAAATACGACGTCGTTTTTCAGTAGTCAATCCGTGTTTTGACTCGACGGTTATATTTCGTAGTTGGAACGGCTCGAAAGGGGAGGTTAATATTGTAATTTCTTAAATACACCTTTTTTTCCATTCTTCCAAATCCACTTTTCGTTTTTTTTTTCTTTTAGAAAACCCACTTTACGAAGGAATCAAATCGACTCGTATTCTTTAAATCCGCCATAGATCCGACACACCACCGTCACATCCGGGTTCGAATCGTCTAGCTCGAGCTTTTCGCGTTTCGCAGCTTCGTCTTCTCCGTCTTCCTCTCCTTGTGCCATGGTGTTTCAAGCTGTTTAGGGCATCAAAGGGTTGATTTGGGAGAATTTGAAATCCTCCTTTAGGATTTGAAATATGGCTAGGGTTTATAGTAATTGGGATAGGCTGGTTCGAGCCACTTTAAGAAGAGAGCAGTTGAGAAATACAGGTCAAGGTCATGAGCGTGTTAGTAGCGGACTTGCTGGAGCTGTTCCGCCATCACTTGGACGAGCTACAAACATCGATGCTATCTTACAAGCTGCTGACGAGATTCAGTCTGAGGATCCTAATGTCGCTAGAATTCGTAAGTCTAGGTTTGAAGTTTCATCTTATGCTTTTTTTTTAAATTTGATTTACTATTGACACTATGTACTTGTGTGATGTAGTATGTGAGCAAGCGTACTCTATGGCACAGAACTTGGACCCTAACAGTGATGGTAGAGGTGTTCTTCAATTCAAAACTGGTTTGATGTCTGTGATTAAGGTATTTTTTTTCTCTACTATGTCAATTGCTGCAAAGAGATAAAAAGTACAGTTGTCTCACGATGTTATATCTGTGTATTGGTGGTTTTAATTACATGCATATAGCTGTGTAAATGGATCCGTAAGCTATGTTTGTGGTATAATTGTTGCACTCTGGTTACCATTTGATGTTGAGATTTTAGGTGCAATCATTCTTTCTTGGTTTTGCTTTTATCTTATTTCAAATGGTATGTTTACTTGTTCTGAATCGAAGAGGTTTAATTGCTTTTGCAGCAAAAACTTGCCAAGAGAGATGGTGCTTCAATAGACCGCGATCGTGATATTGAGCGACTATGGGAGTTTTACAAACTTTATAAAAGACGGCATAGAGTGGATGATATCCAAAAAGAAGAGCAAAAATGGAGGGAATCAGGAACAACTTTCTCTTCAAATGTGGGGGAGTATGTGCATCTTTAATCCTCGTTGTTTTCTTCTTTTTGGATAGTGTTTGGATTCTATCCCTATAAAATGGCCGAATTTATGTAAATCTGAAACATGCGTCCTGAATTGTGTTGATGCATGTTCTTTCCTTTGGCAGTGGTTTTCTGGGTGTAGATTAGTCTGTTTGATATGTACGTCCTTATAAGTGATCTTGATACATATAAATTATGATTGCCTCTGCTCACTTTTACGGATGAGATTCTGTATAGCGAGGATGATATCTGAGATGAATGTTGTCTTATTTTTCCTTTTTGATTGAACAGTATTTTTTCTCTCTTTCCATAGGATTTTGAAGATGAGGAAGGTCTTTGCCACATTAAGGGCCTTAATTGAAGTGTTAGAGGTCCTAAGCAGAGATGCAGATCCAAATGGTGTTGGGAGATCTATCAGGGATGAGGTGCTTTTCTCTTACCTTGCTTCTAGTAATCCAAAAGAATTTTAATCTGCTTCTCGCTTCCTGTTTTGCTGATGCCAAGCGTTCAAAACACATACATAATAACTCTGATGATTGAAGATCTTTGTTAAGAAGTTGCATCTGATTGAATGGATTATAATTGTTTCCTATGATCATAAATTACTCATTGAAGTTTCATGTTATAAAAGTATCTTGGATGAGTTAATTGATATATGTTGTTTATTTTTCAGCTTGGGCGAATCAAAAAAGCTGATGCAACTTTGTCTGCGGAACTTACTCCTTACAACATTGTCCCTCTAGAAGCGCAGTCCATGACCAATGCAATTGGGGTTTTCCCTGAAGTAAGTTAAACAAGAATGAAAACTTTTATTTTCATCTTTATCAGTAGTTTTAGCTTTTCAAGTTTTTAAGAACTCTATTGTCTTTATTTAGGTGCGTGGTGCAGTACAGGCGATCAGATATACTGAACATTTCCCTAGGCTTCCCGATGATTTTGAGATTTCGGGACAACGTGAAGCAGATATGTTTGATTTATTGGAGTACATCTTTGGGTTTCAGGTACAGTGGTAATTATTAGATCGAACTCTTCCCTGATTGTTTTTTATTTTTGTCGCTTACACTTTTTTTTGTCTTGAGCATTGTCTCAGAGAGACAATGTAAGGAACCAACGGGAGCATCTTGTTCTCACACTTTCAAATGCACAATCTCAGCTTAGTATACCTGGTCAGAATGACCCAGTGAGTTCTTCCTTTTGACCGTAATATTCTATTGTGGCATACTCCTTTACTGAGTGACAGCTATGATTGTCCTATTGGTTAAGAGGGTTGTCCTCTTAAAATCCTGAGTTTTTTTTTTTTTTAATCTTTTCGTGTAGAAAATTGATGAAAATGCAGTGAATGAGGTTTTCTTGAAGGTTTTGGACAACTACATCAAGTGGTGCAAATACTTGAGGATACGCCTTGTGTACAACAAGTAAATTTTTGTCTAATTCTGATATGGAAATACTGGCTTAGTTCATGTGATTATTAACTTTGAAGTTTTCTATTAGGTTAGAAGCCATTGACCGGGACAGGAAGCTGTTTCTTGTTTCCTTGTACTTCCTAATCTGGGGTGAAGCTGCTAATGTCCGGTTTCTTCCAGAGTGTATCTGCTATATATTTCACCAAGTAAGATACCATCTTGTTTTGATTGTACACCAATTTTCCGCTATCAGCATATTCTTGTTTTATTTTTTAGTTTGCTAGGTGACTTTTTGTTTCGTATTCCTTGCTGACGAAAAAATCTAAATGTGTAGGTTTTACAGATTTTCTTGTTAGTGTTGTTCTGCTGTTCATGTCTTTTCTCATCTTGTAAACCACACAACTAAGCCATGAAAAAACTTGTCAGAATCGCTGTAGCATCTGATCGTCTCTGCATTTTAGCACTTAGCTTATGTTAAAGCAACCAGCCTGACATAGTTTAACTAGCAAGGATCCTTATTCTGGAATGATGAAAAATAAAGCCCCATGTGATCTTGAATTTAACACCCAATGCGAAGTGAAAATATATCTCTTCTCATGTAGTTACCTTTGTTTGTTAGATGGCCAAGGAATTAGATGCAAAATTGGATCATGGAGAAGCTGTCCGTTCTGACAGTTGCTTAACTGAGAATGATTCTGTATCATTTCTTGAGCGAATTATCTGCCCTATATATGAAACAATGTCAGCGGTGAGTTGTTGCTATTACAATTTTTTTTTTTGTGCATCTCAATATTTATTCTTTGGCAAAATAGCGTTCCATTTGTTAGTTTAATGTAGCTGTTTCTCCTCCGATTATTGGTACGTATATACATATTTCGAATGCTAGGTAAAAATGATGGTTGGAGAGTGACTGCTTTCACCCAACCAGAACTTTTGGAAGATAGTTCGGTTATTTAGAGTATCTAAACCCTTGTTGTGATATTCTGTGTTAAACCTCCATCTTTTTTAAATTAGTAGCAGTTTTTTGGAAAGTGTCATAATTTTAAGTGAATTTGAGTACAACTTAAAGATCTCCCAGTCAGTTTCTTGACATAGTATCGAGGTGTTTCTAGTTCTATATTTGAAAATACATTCTTACTTCGTTTTTAAGATCAGATCTTCTTTATCTGTTTCTGAAGAATTTGTAGCATGTTATCTAATGTGGATTTAAAAGTGTCTTCCATTAATGTTTTTGCGATATGGTCGTTGGAGCCCTTAAATTGGTTTTGAAATTGACTCATGTAGGAAACTGTTCGAAACAATGGTGGGAAAGCTGCACATTCTGAATGGCGGAATTATGATGACTTCAACGAATATTTTTGGTTTGTAGTTTACTAATACTAGTATATTTGCAAGTATAAACTCATTTCAAGGAGTCTCCATTAACTGTGTTTTATGTTCAGGACACCTGCTTGCTTTGAGTTAAGCTGGCCAATGAAAACAGAGTCACGCTTTTTAAGCAAGCCTAAAGGGCGGAAAAGGGTGAGTCTTGTTCATATGGATAAATTCCATGAAATTATGTTTTTATTCCTTCTTGGTTTGGCCACTAATCATCTGTGACCACTTAGTTCTTCTTGGCTTCAATTTTCATGAGTTAATCTGGTTGAACTCTTACATTCATGATAAACAATTGTGTTTAATGGGTCTTGTCCAGTTGCGGGTGCTTTATCTCATAGTTTCGGAGTTATTTTTCTCTCCTACTTCTATTTGGGGGAATTACTCCAATGAAAATTATTGTCCAACCAATATTATTATCCAACAAAACTCCTCAAAAGGAGATGGCTGTGAAACGCTGCATAAAACTTGTCATCATCCACCAATTATTTCCAAACAATACGATTATCCAACAATTTCAACTTCTGTCTTCTTGTTATATTTCCATATCTCTGCAACATCTTGGACTGATCCTTTTTTTGGAATTCAATGTAGACGGCTAAAAGCAGTTTTGTTGAGCATCGGACATACCTTCACCTTTTCCGAAGTTTTATCCGACTTTGGATCTTCATGTTTATTATGTTCCAGGTTAGTGTGGTATTTATTAACAATTTTCTGCTTATATTTAATAATATTCCTAATTATTATTATTATTTTTACCTGTCCACAGGCTTTGACGATTATAGCCTTCAGGAAAGAGCATCTCGATATAGATACTTTCAAGATCTTACTCAGTGCTGGGCCTACATATGCTATTATGAACTTCATTGAGTGTAAATTTTTCTGATTGACTATGTTGGCTTACTATTAGAAAAGTCAAAGTCAAATTGTAGATTTGTACGTACTTTTTTGTTAAATATTACATGTTCGTCATTTATTCAGGTCTTCTTGATGTTATGCTTATGTATGGCGCCTACAGCATGGCAAGAGGAATGGCTATATCCAGGCTGGTTATCAGGTTTATTTGGTGGGGCTTGGGCTCGGTATTTGTGGTATATGTTTATGTGTACGTATCCAATTTCTCCACATGAGCTATCTCTCATTGATAAAGTTTGTCTGCAGAACAGCTAACCTTTTGTGAAACAAATATTGCAGGAAGGTTCTGCAGGAAAGAAATAAAGCAAACCAAAATGAGTTTTTCTTCCGCTTATACATTCTAGTATTGGGTTGTTATGCCGCTGTTCGCGTCGTCTTTGGACTTTTAGTCAAACTTCCAGCATGCCATGCTCTGTCAGAAATGTCAGATCAATCTTTCTTCCAGTTTTTTAAGTGGATATATCAGGTATTCATTTCGTAAGACTTTAGATAATTGAAAAAGTAGCACTATGAAGTTCATTGTTGATACTTCTTATCTCTTTCAGGAACGATACTTCGTTGGACGTGGGCTCTTTGAGAAACTAAGCGATTATTGCAGGTTTTGTCTACCTGCCTCTTCAAACTATATAGATGGTTACCAAAAAAAGTTCATTGTATTTATTATCTGAACTCTGCTTGCATTAGTTGGCTTATTGAAACACATTTCTTAATTGAAAAAAAAATTAAAATATAGATGAACTATAGACATATAATCAATTAGATTGTTTAGGGAGATTTGGCTGTAGAAAGTAGACATCCTGCATGTGTCAAAGTGTCATTATACACCTGAAAAGCCCTTCCGTTTGCACAAAAACTGTTGGAAAGGTTTAGTGCTGTTGTAGAAGGTTACAATTGATTTGGGATCTTAGTAGAATTTGCTAGAAAAACTTTGGTTCCAGAGTTAGGTTTATTCAAACTTTTTCCTCTAATATTCAGGTATGTGGCGTTTTGGTTGGTTGTCCTGGCCTCCAAGTTCACATTTGCATACTTTCTCCAGGCAAGGATGTTTTACAGCTGTATATTATTGCTACTGTACATATATATAGAATTGCTTAATGTTTCATATCTGAATCAACCTTTAATGTACTCATTGAAAAAACAAGGGGCTCTGGGTAAGGCTGTATTTATGCAACTGCTATGCTGAATGCTTTGTCTTTCCCCATTGCTTAACTTCTTGCTGTCTTCTTCTGTAAATAGTACCTTTGTTCTCGTGCAGCCTGGCTGTAAAATGTATCTGATTTATTAAGTAAGTAACTAAGTGTATGTATAATATTGCACTGACGGTTAAATCTTCTTCATGTTACAGATCAAACCACTCGTTAAACCCACCAACACTATCATTGATCTTCCTGCATTTCAATATTCATGGCATGATATTGTCTCAAAAAGTAAGTGCATATATGCTTAGGTACTCAAATCAATGTACAAATAACTCAGTAACCTGGCGAAGTTAGCTATGTATTTGACTCATTTGGCTTGCTTCATTGGCTACATCTGTAGAACTTCAACTGAATTATATTAGATTTGTATCTGATCAACCATAATACAGACTAGAACTTGCTATTGATTGCTGTCTTTGAAAATGTTGCTGACATCTGTGGCTTCGCTACATTAAAAAATTGGCAGGTAACGATCATGCGTTGACCATTGTTAGCTTGTGGGCTCCAGTTTTGGCAGTGAGTATTTACCTTATTCGTCCTCATAAGCTTAGATATCAACTGTCTAAGATGTTTCTTTCAAGTCTGATATTCTTTCGTAACTACTTGTCCTTAACTCGTGTCCTTTTAAAGTTCCTAATCTTGGCATTTGCTATTTATGTCTAGATATATCTTATGGATATTCATATATGGTACACACTCTTGTCTGCAATCATTGGTGGTGTGATGGGTGCAAAAGCTCGTCTAGGGGAGGTAATACTGAGTACTTGAATGTTCTACTGTTTTTGTTACCACATTGTGTTCTGTTTCATATTACTGGTCCCCTTACTAACCATGTTCAGCTATCTGTCTATTTTAGATACGCTCCATCGAGATGGTTCATAAGCGTTTTGAGAGTTTTCCAGAAGCGTTTGCTCAGAACCTTGTCTCTCCTGTTGTGAAAAGGTTATAATTTAAATCTGTTTTTGTTTTTGTAACATTTCTTGGACATTAATAAAATTGCAATTTTATGATTAGTGGTATACTAAAATATTTTTTTGTTGGGCTCCCTTCGCCACCTAATCTCTGTTGTAATGATATATTTCAGAGTACCATTTGACCAACATGCTTCTCAGGTTAGTATTTAAACTCTGTCTCATCACTTCAGAGTTATTCTTGTAATATTGCCTTCCGTAGTTACATCTTTGTCTAAAAATGGCTCAGTGATCTAATTTAACAATTATATGTTGACTTTGGGGCTTCTGTTCGTGAGAACAGATAATGTGTTCACAAAAAGTACACTGGCTGTTTTGGCTGCAGTGGCCATTTCTTTTGTAATATATACTTTTAAGTCTATACTTGATGGGAAATCTAAAGTAGATGATTCTTGTAATTGTATCTTGTTTCATGGATCGTTAAAGTACCGGTAACAGAGTTTAATTTCTGAAAGTCTTTAATTTGTGTACAAACAATTTGTTTTGGATGGTTCTTTCTCCGGCTTTGTTGTAATTTTCAGGATAATGTGGTTTTTGCGGAAAAAGAATGCAAATTTGTCCGCCTAATATTTCGTTCTCTCCTGATACTACATTTTGCTCTAAGTGTACTCCCCTTTTCCACTTCATTGATGGTTGTGCTTAGCGTTGACTGTTTTCTTACTGTTTCTCTCATTCTATTGTTTCCTTTATGCTGTGGATGTTTTATATATTGTCAGTCGTTTGGTTAATCATAGAACTTTTCTTTTCAGAGTGATGATTTATTCTTCGAGCTTTTTCCAATTGTTTTTGCAGGATGGTCAGTATATGAACAAGGCATATGCTGCAATGTTTTCGCCATTTTGGAATGAGATAATAAAAAGCTTGAGAGAGGAAGATTATATCAGTAACAGGTTAATAATTATTTTGCTTTCGTGTTCTTTCATTTTTTGCCATTTTGTACAACGCATCTTACTCATACATTTAAGTTCTTTGATTGTAGGGAGATGGATTTACTTTCTATTCCCAGTAACACGGGGAGTCTTAGACTAGTCCAGTGGCCCTTGTTTCTTCTCTGCAGTAAGGTGCAGCTTGTTAAATGATTTCCTCTGTTTAACGTTTAGAGTTCAGATGTGACATTTTTCTCTCCTGTGTTAATTATTTTGACTTCTTTTGTTTTTCAGATTTTGGTAGCCATTGATTTAGCCATGGAGTGCACAGAAACACAGGACATACTTTGGAGACAGATATGCGATGATGAATACATGGCATATGCCGTTCAGGAGTGCTATTACAGCGTTGAAAAAATATTGAATTCCATGGTTGATAATGAAGGGCATCGATGGTACAGTCTTTGAATTTGATTGATTCTCATTGTTTGTTTAATATGCCAATATCATGTTTTGTTAACCATCGATTGCTGTTTTTGGACTTTACATGTGACATTATATACATGCCTCTTTTTTACACTGGTAATAGGGTGGAAAGAATTTTTTTGGAGATCAGCAACAGTATACAAGAGGGTTCCCTTGCTATAACTCTAAATCTTAAGAAGCTTCAGTTGGTGGTTTCCAGATTTACTGCATTGACTGGGCTTTTGGTACGCCTTCTCTCTAATGTGACTAATTTTTTCTTTTGTTGGTAGAAGGTTTAAACAAATTGGATGTACCATACCAATTATGCCGAACACTCTTCTGTGTATTAATACTGCTTTCATAAATTCATAGATATATCCATGGAAAATGAATCTTCTCTTGCTGCTTGTTTCGTTTTCTGACTTCAGCTTCATAAGCCTAAAATACGGCAAATGAAAATATGCCTCTTTTTGGTCCTGTTAGGAGCTGGGCCTGCGTGATGCTTAGACGCTCCTTTTCCTTCTAGCTCATGTTTGTGTTCTTTTACGTTTTTCAGCGTTTTTGTTGAGAAAACACTGGAAATTTTTCTTGCTACGAGAGTTATGAATCCTTTGTCCGAAAATGTTAAGACTGTTTAATTTTCTTACTCTACTTGGTAGCTTTGAATTCTCTTTTTCAGTTCTTATTGCAACCTAAGTAGCTTCTCTTAAAGTATAGTTATCCTTTTATTATTGATTTTAGGTGGCTTAAGTATATGGGTAAGAGTAGTCACATTATATCTATAAGTACTGTACTGCAATTTATTACTGTATTTATATTATCTCTCATTTTCTTAGAAGTCTCTTTACATCTGATACTCAAATTGTAATTGGACATCTTTCATTAAACTGAATTTATGCTATTGATTGTTAGAATCTCAATTTTTTCATCTTGTTTGCTTTGGTTCCCTGAACATTATCTATGAAATGACATGTCCCAGATTCGACAAGAAACTCCAGATCTTGCAAAAGGTGCTGCAAAAGCTATGTTTGATTTTTACGAGGTGGTGACACATGAACTTCTTTCACATGATTTGAGGTATATTGCTAGGTTTACTTGCTCACTCAAATCTCAACTTGTATTGGCAACCATCGTGGAGAAATATTTTATGGTTTCACTTATATGCATCAGGGAGCAGCTTGATACATGGAATATTTTAGCGCGGGCTCGTAATGAAGGGCGTCTCTTTTCTAGGATAGAGTGGCCTAGGGACCCAGAAATTGTAAGCCCTTCTAGAAGAAGCAAGTAGGAATTTCATTCCAAATGCTGGTTTTGTGGTCTTATGCAAATAATATTAATGTTTACAATTGCAGATTGAGCAGGTCAAACGGCTACACCTTCTTCTCACTGTGAAGGATGCCGCTGCTAACGTCCCAAAAAATCTTGAAGCAAGAAGAAGATTGGAGTTTTTTACAAATTCCTTATTTATGGATATGCCCCAAGCAAGGCCCGTTGCTGAAATGGTACCATTCAGGTATGTGTGGTAGCACTTTCCTGACATTTAACTTATAGTTTTTCCTCCAAATATATATATACATCTTTAAAATGTTTCTTGGAACAGTGTCTTCACCCCATACTACAGTGAGACAGTGCTCTATAGCTCCTCAGAACTGCGCAGTGAGAATGAGGATGGGATATCTATTCTTTTTTATCTTCAGAAGATATTTCCTGGTATGTATCTTCTACTTCTAGGCATGTGAGGTTATTCCTTATTCAATATAGTCATTAATATAGTCATTAGCTGAGATCTATCTATTTTTGGATTTAGATGAATGGGAGAACTTCTTGGAGAGGATTGGTAGGTCTGATTCAACAAGGGATGCAGATCTTCAAGAAAGTTCAACTGATGCTTTGGAGCTTCGGTTTTGGGTATCTTATCGAGGACAGACTTTAGCAAGGACTGGTTAGAAACGATCTATATTGATTATCACTTCTAAAATAGTTTCTTAAAGAAACATTTACATTCATTAGATTTGGGTTTTAATGTGGAAAGTTGGTGTTTTTCACACTTAAGTGCGTAATTTAATTTGTTCTCGTGAATGTAAAGTGCGAGGTATGATGTATTACCGAAGGGCTTTGATGCTTCAGAGTTTCTTAGAGAGACGAGGCTTGGGAGGTACATGGTTTCCAAATTTTTTTTGGCAATATTCCCTTCAAAGGAAAGGCATATCTGTAAGAGCAGTTTTTTTGTTTGTTACAGTGGATGATGTCTCTCTGACCAACATGCCACGCGGGTTTGAATCATCACCTGAAGCACGAGCTCAAGCCGACCTGAAATTTACGTATGTTGTGTCATGCCAAATTTATGGGCAACAGAAACAGCAAAAGAAACCAGAGGCTACTGATATCTCACTTTTATTGCAAAGGTGTGCATTAATTTCATTTTTTGCCCATTATTGTGGTCTGCTTATAAATTCTGAGGATGTAATCATTCTAGTCATGAAGTTCAATATCTTTGAGGAATGGGCTAAATGGTATTTCAGTTCGTCCCATTTGTTTATTGTTTGTTCTTCGGTTGTCTAGATACTTAGTCAAAATGGGACCTTGCGGTTGTTCCATCGTATTGGTTGACTGAAAAGGCTTCTACCCTGTTCATTAGTACGGAGATCCAGTTATAGAAAAACCTGCAAATATTTCGAAAATTTTATTTGCAATCAATTTTTTTATGTAATGGTGACTTTTGATTTTGATATAGATTTGGTGTTATCTCTAAATTCTCACGAATGGGACATCTTTGGTTGGAAATATCTTACACATCCCATGTTTCAATTTTTATTCTTGCAACTAGATACGAGGCACTTCGAGTTGCTTTCATACACTCCGAGGATGTTGGAGTTGATGGAAAAAAAGAATTTTACTCTAAGCTAGTAAAAGCTGACATTCATGGAAAAGATCAGGTAGAGATATTTTTGTTGACGCATGCAATGGTTAATTTTTTCAAATTGGTTTTAGATGTTGAAATGCGCCAAAGTAGAAAATTTCCCCCTGGTCTAAATAGTTCTCACTTTCTCCATCTGGATTGATGATTTATAGCACTCAATAAGTTTCACTACTGCTACAGGAAATTTATTCAATCAAACTTCCCGGAGATCCTAAACTTGGAGAAGGAAAGCCTGAGAATCAAAATCATGCGATCGTTTTTACGCGTGGAGAAGCTATCCAGACCATAGATATGAATCAGGTTTTTCATCACTTCTTTGTCATGTTTTGGCCCATTTCCATATTGCCATTGAGAGTTGTACTGCAGTTAAGCTAAACCTGTCATGCATGGGCCATCATCAGGTTGCCCAATGTCACTTTTCTTCCCCTCATTTTAAAAGGATTGGTAACCAGGAAATATATGAATAAATTATGTAGCAGCGATATGTTGCCGCCTTCCTTATTGTGGCACCTCACCAACTTTTTTTCTTGATACACTATAGTCCTCATATTTTTCAGGATAATTATCTGGAGGAAGCAATTAAAATGAGAAATCTACTTGAGGAGTTTCATGGAAAACATGGCATTCGACGTCCTACGATTTTGGGGGTTAGAGAGCATGTTTTCACGGGAAGGTTTGCAGTGGTCTCCTTGAAAAATTATTTATTTTTATCATGTTTTATCTTTAATCACCTTTTACATTGGTGGCAAATTGATATTGCAGTGTTTCATCACTGGCGTGGTTTATGTCCAATCAAGAAACCAGTTTTGTGACTTTGGGTCAACGCGTCTTAGCCTATCCACTTAAGTGAGTATTCTCGCTTCAGACTATAACTTGCGCAATAGGACGATGTTTCATTTTGAATTTTTTATTGTGAAGCTTGTTTCATGTTTTAGCATTCTTTTCATCTGCTTGCCTTTACTTGGTAAATGGGTTTAGTACTCGTTTTCCTGTTTATTGGATTGTTTTTATTTAATCTATAACCACTTTCTAGTGACAGCTTAGTTTTAATTTGTTCAAAACTAATCTTGCAGAGTTCGAATGCACTATGGGCATCCAGATGTGTTCGATAGGATATTTCATATAACTCGTGGTGGAATCAGCAAAGCATCCCGTGTTATCAACATTAGTGAAGATATATATGCTGGTATGCGTAGTAGATGGGTTTTTTTGAATAACCTTAATAAGTTCTTGCTGCAATATATATATATATATATATATATATATATATATATATATATATATATATATATATATAAATTTTTGATTACTGTTTACATAATGGTGTAATAGTCTCAGTGTTCTCATTTTCAAAAGAGGTTCACTCTGTAATATCTTTGGACATGATATGTTCTTAAAAAGGCTGAGCTTTTTACCTATTAGCAATGACAATATTTGCAGGATTTAACTCGACACTCAGGCAGGGGAATATCACCCACCATGAGTATATTCAGGTCAATGACTTGCTTGCATTAATTGTTCTTCACTTAGCTTGTATCTCATGTCGATCTGAATACATGATCCATACATATTCTTTCACGTAGGTTGGTAAAGGAAGAGATGTAGGACTCAACCAGATTGCCCTATTTGAAGGGAAGGTAGCTGGTGGAAATGGAGAACAAGTTCTTAGCAGGGATGTCTACAGAATTGGGCAGCTGTTTGACTTTTTTAGAATGATGTCGTTCTACTTCACGACAGTTGGATTCTATGTCTGCACTATGGTACTTTTTATTCTCTTGTGTTCTGTAAGTCTGTTTCCCCCATTATCACATGTAGTAAAAAATCTTGTTGATGCAGATGACCGTCCTTACTGTGTACGTCTTTTTGTATGGAAGAGTTTATCTGGTATGTTATGGAGCCTCCTATCTTTTCTTTTTATCAGTGTTTCTTCATTATAAAATGATGGATAGTAATTGCTCTCTGAAACGTGTAGATTAGTGTTGCAAACTGCAGTTTTTTAAGAGTACAACCACATGCTATTTTAGAATTATTTGCTGTCGACCATAATTCTGTAATCCTAGAGCAATATGAATGCGCAGTATTTGACCCGCCTTTTTGAATATCAAAGGCATATTGCACTTTTCACATACAATTGGTCATCGAACTTTGGTTGATTGACCTTTTGACATAGATAACATTCTTGGGAAAAAGCGTTGTTACCTTATTCCTGCAAGTTGGTTAAATTATGCACTTCTTTCTTTTATGTCTGTTGTCTTTTATTTCTTAAGTCACTTCCCTTACCTCCTTTGATATCATTTACTTCTTGGTCTTTTCTCAGGCCTTTTCTGGTGCTGATCGTGCAATCTCAAGAGTAGCAAAACTGTCAGGTAACACTGCATTGGATGCTGCACTAAATGCACAGTTTTTGGTCCAGATTGGAGTCTTTACTGCCGTCCCTATGGTTATGGGTTTCATACTTGAACTTGGGTTGCTGAAGGTTGGTTGATCTATCCTCTCTGTTTCCTTTTGGACCATATCGTTCCCTTACTGTTCATGTCTTTTTTTACTCTTTTGATACGTATTTTATTTCTGGTTCCTCGTCTCTACACGTTGGCTACAAATAGCTTTGAGAAAGCTCTTCTACTGAAGTTTCCTTTCTTATATCACAGGCTATTTTCAGCTTTATTACTATGCAATTCCAGTTGTGTTCGGTCTTTTTCACATTTTCCCTCGGGACAAGGACTCATTACTTTGGACGTACTATCCTTCACGGTGGTGCAAAGGTATACTTGCTTGTATACAAGAAAATGAACATGATTGTTCTTTTCCGTCTTCTTTTTTTCTTAAAACTTTTTCAAATGCGTGTGCGTTCTTTATTTTGTCAACAGTATCGAGCAACTGGCAGAGGCTTTGTGGTTCAGCACATCAAGTTCGCCGATAATTACAGACTTTATTCTAGAAGTCATTTTGTTAAAGCGTAAGCCCAGATGTTAATCAGTTACTTATTATTATCCCCTGGCATGGTCTTGATTCAAACAGATAAGAGCTTCTAAAGTCAAATAACATCTATCATGTGGATGCTTGGTGAACTGCTTCTTACTGACTTATGAGAGTCTCTTTCTTTGCGCAGTTTTGAAGTAGCGCTACTGTTGATTATTTACATTGCCTATGGGTATACGGACGGGGGTGCCTCTTCGTTCGTTTTGCTAACTATCAGCAGTTGGTTCCTTGTTATATCCTGGTTGTTTGCACCCTATATCTTCAATCCTTCTGGATTTGAATGGCAAAAGTTAGTATTGTGCCTGTTACTTGGTCTTCATTTGATTTTCTGTGGTGGCACAGACGGCCATATATCTTAAATTGTATTGGATAGTGACCTTCGATTTCTCATGCTTGATTTAGGACTGTCGAGGATTTTGAAGACTGGGTCAGTTGGCTTATGTACAAAGGTGGAGTAGGAGTAAAGGGAGAGCTCAGTTGGGAGTCGTGGTGGGAGGAAGAACAGGTTTGCCTAATATTTTGTGTTTTGATGTATTATCGTATTCTATATTGGTTAGTTTTTTTTTTTAATATTTGTGTTCCTTTACAGGCGCACATCCAAACATTAAGAGGAAGGATATTGGAGACCATTTTGAGCTTGAGATTTTTCATGTTTCAATATGGCATTGTGTACAAGCTCAATCTCACTGGGAAAAGCACTTCACTTGCGGTAATGCTAGCTTTTTTACCTTGTATGCTTGTTTGTTGAACCGGATATTTGAAAATGGTTTTGCATTTGCTTGATATGGAAAAAGCTGCAGCGTTTAGATTGTGCATTTGCTTTGGAGCTATTACACGCCATTACATTGCCATTACTGCATGAGTGTGCCTGACTGAATCCTCTTTTTGTGTGTTTGCAGCTCTATGGCTACTCGTGGATTGTATTGGTTGTTATTGTGTTCTTGTTCAAGGTGTGTACTAAGATTTTCATTTCTTCTCCAGATTTGTCTTTTTTTTTGTAACTCATCCACTAACATTTTATCATGGCTCCTTGTTACTTCAGCTTTTCTGGTATAGCCCCAGGAAATCGAGCAATATTCTGCTGGCACTGCGTTTTCTACAAGGAGTGGCTTCTCTCACATTCATCGCCCTCATCGTTGTAGCCATCGCACTAACGCCTCTATCGATTCCAGACATATTTGCATGTGTCCTTGGTTTTATCCCGACCGGTTGGGCTCTACTCTCTCTAGCCATCACATGGAAACAGGTGCTTCGGGTCCTGGGCTTGTGGGAAACAGTCCGTGAGTTTGGGCGTATTTATGATGCTGCAATGGGTATGCTCATATTTTCTCCGGTCGCCCTTCTTTCCTGGTTCCCTTTCATCTCCACGTTCCAGTCTCGTCTCCTCTTCAACCAAGCCTTCAGTCGCGGCCTCGAAATCTCCATTATCCTTGCCGGTAACAGAGCTAATGTTGAGACCTGATGAAAGAGAGAGAGAAGTTAGTGTGGAAGTAGAATAAGTATTAGACATTTTATTTGTTGGAATGTAAATGAGCTTTGTAGAGTTTGTAGAACGTCATTGAAAGCTCATAGACTCGGATTTTATCTGTTTGTAATCTTAGTTTTGTACTTTTCTCTAAGCTTAACCTTGTGTTACTGTATTTAATGTTTATCGTCGTAGGTTGACTATATTTTGATAACCTGATTTTGTTAAATTAAGATTGTTTGTTGTCTGAGAATCTTTGATTTCTGGTCAAAAGACTCTTTCTAGTTCCTGTAACTATCAAACTGGAAATTATATATATATACTATATATGATGGTCAGTGGTGGGAGTGTAATGGTTTGTGTTATACTTAATTTATGCCAATGGGTTTATGTTACTTGGCTTAGACGGTACTTGAAGTCGTAGCACGCGGATTATGTAATCCGTCATTAACCCAAAATAGTAATATTATAATTTCTAGGTAACAGTCATCATAATTGATAATATTGTCACAAGGAGAGATCCAATTGCTTGCAAGACGTACACAAAGATGACAGATAAACATCTTTGTCACAGAAAAATTAATATTTTCATGTGGAATTCAGTAGTGATGTGGATTGGAAAAGTAAAATTTAGCCGTGGTGACATAATAATACTTACAAAGTAGATTTGGAAAAAGTAATTGAATATGGAATTTGAAATTAATAAACATCTCACAGCTCACATCGTTCTGGTAAAAAAACAATGCGATCACGTAATATCATATGTAATTGGGTAGGACAAGTTACTTATTAAATTATTAATCGCTTAAAGCCCTCACTTTTAGGAGTAGACGAGTAAACGATTCTTACTAAAATATAATTAAAATAAGAAATTGCGTTCACCTAAAATTCCAAATGGAACAACAAAAAGACTCATTACTACTCAAATAAAGTCATACTCAAAACCACGTTCCGATTTCATTTTTCAATTATTACGATCTAAATCCGGACACAAAAAATTGGATTAAGATAACCCTGCCTATTAATATTTGCCTCGATAATTCACTTGAATCAAGAATATTACTATTATAACTAGTAACCAACCACCATTTTATATAATAAAAATTTTATAGATTAATAATGTTGGGATAGTGAAATTCTATTAGCTAATAGATGTATTAATTTATCAATAAATTAATAATTATTTATTTATACATAGATTTGTCTATTTTCATTTTTTTCTGAAAGTTTTCTAAATAAAGTAAGGTTTTCTGTTATAATCTATACATAGGTTATTGCAATAGAACGGATGTCAGTAGGTTACTTGATTATCCAAGTAAAAATGATGCATGTTCAGAAATCCAGAGTTTAGAAGAAATCGTTACTATTATTTTTAATAGTGATGATAAAATTGAAGAAATTGTGGTACCTTTAGAATCAGTTACACGTAAAAAACAATTATTGCATCTAGAACCCTTCATAATTTTTGGATGCGATTCGAAAAAATAACACTATAAATTTTTATACATTTAGAAATATTAGAGATGAGTTCTAAAAAGAATGCAAATTTAAAAAGAAGTAGACAACACTAAACTCATATTTCACTTATTTATATATATATATATATATAGTTTATATAATTATTAATTTATAATATTGATGGGATCATATGTTTACGTAAGATTTTCAAAAAAAATATTATTTTATTATTTTATCGAATTATGTCATTTTTTTATATGAATCCAATTCAAACCGGTTAAATTTATTAATTTACAATAATTATTAATTTATCGAATATTAGTTTACAAGTGTATTTAACTTTTAAATTTTTATTAATTAAAATATAAATGGAATGAGTAGGTTGGTTCTAACTTCTAAAACGAGAAAAAGAGAAAGATAATAAGATAGTTTGTGGAAGAAATCACAATCAAGAGCTTAAAGGCGTAATAGGATCGCACAAAACATGGGTTCAAGTACAACTACACGACGAATAAGTTGAGCTCTACACCTTTGATTCTTTGACCATCAGCCAAACCATCAGAGAGAATCATTCTCGCAAAAAAAAAAATAGAAAACTTTTAAGGGAGGAGAAGAAGAAGGAGAAGATGGGTATTTTGTCGGATGATGTTGTGATAATCAATGAATCAGAGAAAGAAGGTGACCCGAGTGTTATCACTATCAATTGTCCCGACAAAACTGGTCTCGGTTGTGATCTCTGCCGTATCCTCCTCTTCTTCGGCC
Organism: Turritis glabra; assembly: GCA_900406565.1. Taxonomy (NCBI): domain Eukaryota; kingdom Viridiplantae; phylum Streptophyta; class Magnoliopsida; order Brassicales; family Brassicaceae; genus Turritis; species Turritis glabra. The sequence goes on from OVBN01000025.1 coordinate 5,013,147, forward strand.
TCAACATTGTCAGAGGAGGTAACAATTTCATCATCACACTTTGCTTTAAGGGTTTCGATTTGTTCTGAAATTTAATTGAAGTTTCTCCTTTTTGATATCTGCGCTGGTTTGTGACCTGAATGTGTTCGATGAAATTCCTCTGTGAAGATGTATCGACTGATGGAAAATGGTGTTACTTGATCTTCTGGGTGATTGGGAAACCAAATACGAGATGGAATCTGTTGAAAATGAGACTTGTAGAGGCAAGCCCTTCGTTTTCTTGGGCCTTTGGTATCTCAAGGTGTTACCTTTCTGACTCTGAATCTCAGCCTCCCAAGCTTCCTGATCTTTTTCTATTGAAGCTAGCTTGTTCTGACCGCACAGGGCTTCTATATGGTTAGTTAGTTTCAGTTGGGTTCTTGATTCTTCTGAATTTCAGGTAGCTGTTCCCTTACCGTTTCTATATTGGCAGATGTCACAGAGGTTCTTTACAAGCTTGAGATTAACATTGAGAAAGTTAAGATATCGACTACCCCTGATGGAAAAGTGATGGACTTGTTCTTTGTCTCAGATACTAGGTATATTCTGTGACAAAGGAGATTTTGGATATTCCTAGAATGTTTAAGTTAGTTGTATTTTGTTTTTGTTCTTGTTAGAGAGCTTTTAGGGACGGTGAAGAGGCGGGACGAAGTGTATGAGTACCTGAGAGATGCTATAGGAGATTCAATGATCAGCTATGACATTGAACTTGTTGGCCCGGAAATCACAGCTCGCTCGCAGGCTTCCTCATCGGTTGCGGAAACATTGTTCTCCTCGGATGTGTCGGGAGAGCACCCGAGGGGGTTACATACTTCAAGCAATGTGTCTATTGCAGTCGACAACTCGTTAAGCTCAGCTCATACCCTCATTCATATCACTTGTCAAGATCACAAAGGCCTTCTCTATGATATTATGAGAACCTTCAAGGATTTCAACATTCAGGTTTGTGCAAGTCTTTGATGGTTTATCTGCGCATTACTTAAACCTTGCCACTGCTATTTACATAAGAGTCGTTTTCTCGAATCTTGTTTGATGACCAGATCTCATATGGGCGTTTTACAATCAAAAGAGGAAGGAACTGTGAGATCGACTTGTTCATTGTACAATCTGATGGTCGGAAGATCCTTGACTCAAGCAAGCTAAATGCATTGGTTTCTCGATTAAGAGCAGAGCTACAACAACCTCTGAGAGTGGTAATGATAAATCGAGGTCCAGATACTGAACTTCTAGTCACAAACCCTGTTGAGTTATCGGGAAAGGGACGGCCACAAGTCTTCCACGACATAGCACTTGCCCTCAAGAAAAACAATACCTGCATCTTCTCGGTATATATATATATATAACTTACTCATCCAATCACACCATTCGAACTCATTCCAAAAACACCATTTTTTCTCATCTAATTCCACGAATCAATGTCGTCGCTAGGCTGAAATTGGAAGACACATGACAGGAGACAGGGAATGGGAAGTGTACAAAGTGTTGATCAATGAAGAAGACAGCTTACCGATCCCGAGAAGCAAGATAGAGGAAGAAGTCTGGAATACTTTAATGGGTTGGGAGTGAAAATCTTCAGACTTCAAGAACTAACCTCAGACTCATAACAAGGAGTATGCCTGTAAAATTGTCACTTATGATGCAATGAGTGTATGTAGATTAAGATGATACGAGGATGTTTATCCGATACACCAGATTTTCTCTAAGCTACAGTGTGTATATATGGTTTGAAACTCTTTTTTATGTCTGATGATATAGAAATTGTAAGTAGAGAAGAAGAGTGTTGTAAATGAGTGTGTGGTTTGATAGAAAGAAGCTAAGCTAAGCTAAGTTTTCCTCTTTGTATTGTGCTGAGATCTTAAATGGGCCCGAGTTAAAAGGCCTAATAGTGAGAGTGGCTATTTCGTAATTAAATGCTTTAATGAAGGGTAAAAAGTGAAGGAGAAACCTATGAAAAATGGCGACTCTTTAAGAAGCACACGAAGACAATCCGAAAGCTGACCACAAAGTTTTCGACTTTGCAATTAGATAAATCTTTCTATCCATTTCACCCAAAATTCAAAGCCTCTCAATTTCGAATCCTGCTTCAGTGTTTTTAGACCCAAAAAAACGAAATCTTTAATGGCGAAGAAAGGAGGAGCAACGCTCGCTGAGGATGCACCATGGCGAGTTTCGTCGGGAAGACCAGTGCCTAAGATCAGTCGCTCACCGGTTCTTTCTATCTCTCAAAGCCCAGAGACCGATTACGCCATCTCCGTCATGAAGGTTGTTTTTTTTTTTTTTTTAATTTCCTTTCGTAGTTTTGCAGATTGCAATCAAATTTGGGAAGTTTCATTGTTTTTTAATTCTGGGTTTGCGTGTAATCTCTGCAGCATCCGAATCCAGTGGGAGGTGGGTTTGCGATGGAAGCTGTACTTGAATCTGCAGGACCTGAATGCGTTGTTCCTGGCCAAGTCACACCTCTTCGGTTACTTGGTTTTAAGGTTACTTCTTGAGAAATTTGTTGGAATGCAGAAAGAATGATGATTGTTATGTGCTGTCCTTGCATGTGTATAGTAGAAGTTTTTAGTATCCAAATTGAATTAAAATTCATAGAGAGAGGTTTATATGTATCATCTTCTGTGTTGTCTAATTCCTTTGTCTTGTTGGATGTCCTTAGTTTCTTTGGTAGTTTTGTGCAAGTTTTTTTTCATTTTTAGAGTTTCTATTGTTGTCTTATCTTTGGCTCACCCTTGAGAATAGTTTCTACCTCCGTAGCTGCTTTAGGTCTGCTCATAAGGGATGTGGATGTTGCTATAGGATTTCAAGGGACACATCATCTTTGTCAAGTCTGATGTTTGACTACTTTTTCTTATATTCCTTTGGTTTCATTTGTTAACAGTTTCATGTTTGGTGTATTTGAATAGGTGTGGCCAGTTGAAGTTGATCTTAAATTCTTAGAACCAGTGGGAAAAGAGCTGAAAATGCTAGGGAAGGTAAACGACCAACATCTTATTACTCTTTTGTCCGAATCAGATATATCCACTTGTACCTGATCACCTGTTGATATGAGCCAATACCTTGGATGATCCTGTTTTATTCATTCTCTGTTTTTTGTTTGAGGCAATAATTTGAACTCTTAAAGCTCTTGTTTGCCTGAGGCTAGGTGTGTTATCTGAAGTTATTCTAAGAGGGGCTTAGGTTATTGTATCCTGTATCTCATCGCATATCAAGATCATAGATGGTCATCTTCTTTTTGGGTTAGCTGGTTACTTAGGACAAAGCCTAAAGTAATCATGGCGCTCACCAAGTGGGACTTAGTGGGAGTCGAACCATGGGAGCGTTTCTGGTCTAGAAATGGTTCTAACCGAGCAACCTGAAGTCCAGTTGGGATGCATAGAATAGATGGTCGTATTCACACAAACTGCTAATGTCAGAAAATATGGGTTAGACAGATTTTTTTTATTGAGAAACAGATCAATCTTTATCGTAGTTAGTCATGAAATGAGCTCAGCACATAGTATGAACGCATCGGTTACAGTAGCATTTGTACCTATTGTTTTATTTTGTTAGACTTTAAGATCATCATAACTGATGTTTTCTAATTTCTATCATCTTTGGTTGTAATTTAACAATCGATCTCTCTTGTTCCTGATAATGCAGTTCATGGACAACGCCGTCGAGCTGATGAATAAGTCCTTCATTGACCGCTAAGCACTATGGATAACGGGTTATATATATACTTGTCAAGGTTCTACGCCTGGAGTTTTGGAATTGCGGGAGGATTCTGTCTAGTTGCCAGAGCTTGTTATAGGCAGAGAGATCCAATCTGAGCAAAGTTGAATATAGTGTGTGTTTGTATAGAGAATTTTACAAACAGAATCTGTATTCTATCAAATCATTTGGTTTGAATGATAATTTTAAGAATGTCTTTAAAGGTTATCTCCAATGTTCTTCAAGTTTTCCGTCATTCCTTGTCGAGAAGAATGAGACTCTCTTGAGCTCCTAAATGGGATCAAAGATAAAGCATCTTTCATCGATGGACCTAATGCGATACAAAGTTTCTACCGATTTTATGAACTACACATGGTAAAATACTTGATCAAGATCCACGGTGAAATTAGGATTCGGCCTAAAAGTTTTGCACTATCAAAACCAAACGGCTTATGTTAAAAAGAATCTTAAACCGGAAAATAAGATAACGTTTATAAACTACCGAAAACATACAAACTTTGACATCTACTAACTGTTAAATTAGAACTCAGCCTAAAATATGTATATGATGTCCAAAAACAACTTTAAACATTAACTTATCCCGGAAACATAAGCGACCAAAACAAAAGACAACCATATACTTACACTAAACCCAAAAAACTGAACTTGTAAACCTAAAAGAAAATTGTCGAAGTAGTGTGTTGTCCCACCTAAGAAATATGGTTTAATAACATGTAAATATTATTGAGAAGTGACGTTGTCGTTGGAGTAAAAGAAAGAAGCAAAACTTTAAATAATCACAGGCAGAGAATGTTAGGCACCGCCGCACCGTTTGAATTCGAAAAGTAAACAATTATCTCTCCACAAACCCAACAACGTGTGTACCAGTTCTACTTAAAATATATTAAAAATGAAATTTAAACTTAACCATATATATTTTTCTTGGGAAAAAAAAAACGAAAACCTTAATAATGATTGTAGCATTGTTTCTCTTCTTGTTAAGGAAGATGTGTGCAGATAAAATGATGTGGAAATTCTCCTCAACTACGACTTAATTTCTAGATTTAACTATACAAATTCTCTCATATTATCATCGTTCAACAAAATTCATAATGATATCATCAAATCCATCTTTCCCTAGAAGGCTGGAATACCAATTATGAAAATAAGTGGGAGAAGCCATATAAGCAATTTAGAAGAAAATCTAATGATGAAGATCTGTGGAAGATGGGACCTCAACATCAATAATTTATGCAAAGGTCCCCTCAGCTATATACTTTTTAGCAGATAGCGACCAGCTGTCCTCTTTTACTGTCCATTTTTCAATCACTTTTGATAATTTTTTGGCTTTGTCCCTCGTGCGAATCTGTATCCCATTTTGTTTTGTTATGACAAATTTACGTTAATTTATGACATAATTTTTGCCATAACGTGGGTAATTACTACTTAGTACCAGAACAGAAAGGTGGTGTTTACTTTCAAGTTTCAATCTTCACAATAGTAGGGAGTAAAAGGAAATGCCAACAATTTTGATCTAATTGCTTTAGATATAATAGAGAAAAAAAAAAGTAAATAGAGTGAAATAAAAAACCAACATAGAAAAGTTTATTGCAGCTAGTCGTTTTTTATCAAAACAATAATAAAACTGCTATAGATCAAATACAAAACGGTTTGATGCGGTCCAACTTTAACTTGAGACTGAATTCTAAATTTCGATTTTGCGTGTAAGCAACGTTTGTGTTTAGTTCATGTGACCGACCTCTTTTGATAAATAAAAGAAGAATTAGATTTGTGAGAGCCATATGATTGATAAGGTATGGTACGAGTTATGAGTGTACTCTTATTATACTATTCACTCACAAAAGTTGATGAGAAATTACACATTTCTAGGGAAAAGGGAAAGAGAAAGCTACAAAAAAATTAGGTAAAAGTTTCCAAAATGGCACATGGGTACTGTATATTTTTTATCGAACATTCTAGATTAATATATTAATGTATATACTTTTTTCTTAGGCCAAAATTATACAACAATATATAACAAAATGAATCTAAATGGCATATATAAAAACCTTCAGAGTTCAGATGATCTCTTAATCTAATTATAGAAAAAGGTGATCAGATTGGAAAGATACTCAAAGTCCACACAAATGGTAACGGACCATATTTACTTATGATGTTTTGTATAACAAAAATTTAATTAGAAGATACTATTGTCTGCAAATGAACCAGTGTACGAATCCGCTTGTGGACAGAAAATTCAAACTTTTCTTGATTAGTAGAAGAAAAAAGAATGAATAGTAAGGAAGAGGCTAGGCGTTTTCACGTGCTTCTGCCCATCCGTATCCATTTGGCCAAAGAATTTGAATGTATCTTAATGCCAAACCAAAAAGGAATTCGAATTGTGGAACGTAGCATGTCGATGATAAAGACCGAAAGGCCCCTACAATACCCTCTCTTGTATATCAGAACAAAAAATTATAACATGCGGAATAATTACGGAAAAATGCGCTGCAGTTTTAATAAAAATATATATATATATATATAAATATTTTTGTTATTATTGCGGTGCCGTCACTATTCGGAACCTAAGAACATCTCCATCTATGAAATATTTTTTGGATTTCTAAAAAAAAAATTAATATTTTAAAAATTTTTAGTTATATAATTAAATTTTAGTTACAAAAATAAAATTGAATCAATAGATAAAAAAAAAAGTGTTTTATGGATCTCTCATGAATCCTTCAAAATCTCTTATTTGAAACTTTTTTTTTTTCAATCCTTCAAAATCTCTTAAGAGAGTTTTTCAACAATTTGTTTTTGATGAAAATGCTCTAAATCGGTAACGTTAGTAGAACTTGACACTGTTAAAATAAAGAAAAAATAGGAAAATGAGAAGAAAACGAGATAAACGATTCTCAAAGAAACTTTGCAAAAAGTATAAAAGACATTTGTCACGCTTGTTCTTTTATGATTGGTCTAACTAAGATACCCTTCAATTAAATATCAATACAATTTATATCAATTATAAATGTGAATATAAATTATATTAATATTTAATTAAAGGGAACATTGGTATATGGATTAAAACTTGGTACTTTCACAAACTTATTGACCATAATCTCGGATGTGATCGAGGTCTCGTTTGCAAAACAATAATACTGCATGAAGTAAGTAATTTCTTTTTTCAGGGGATCTTATTTCCTTAATTCACACCTTTTGCTAAATACAAATACACAGTGACAGAAAGCTACAAAAGCCGTAGTCACTATTGAGTTAGACTAGTAACCCTCACTGACTGACCCGTACAATTTAATTTTACTCCCTTTTTGCAAAACGCCAAGAATTGCAACTTTCAAATTTTAACATGTATAAATGAGTTTTCTAGACATTAATATAACAAAGTTTCTCTAGGCATTAGACCCTTTAGCAGCACAATAGTTTTATAGGATAAAGCAAGTTTTTATCATTATCTAAAGTATATATATCATAGAAATTTTTACTAGTATGCTAACTAACGGAAAGAAAAAAACGACTATAGTACTCGTAATTTGTTTTCTCATTTCTAAAAAATTCCGTCATAAAATCAAATATGCTATATAATATATAATTAATTTTAAATATATACAACTACTCCGTCAAAATATAATTTAATGTCTTCAAACTGATGCGGAAATTAAAAATTTGAAAAAATGGCACAGAGAAAATTGGAAGACTTGAAAACTTAAGATGTTGAGATAGATACGTAATTCACATTATAGTTGCAAATAACCGTACGATACAAAGCCATCCAAAAGAAGTTACCACTCTTGAAACCAACGGACAAGGAATCAACTAAAAGATCCAACGGTCATAAACCCCATGATGATGCGAAATTACACAAACGAGACATTAAAATTCAAAGACGAATAAAATTACACAAGAGAGAAAAAGAGAGATTAATTCAGTAGTCGGTGGTTGGGAGCTGTTCGTGGGTGGTGTTGATGAAGAAAACCTCGTAGATGAGTCCAGCGATTCCACCGCCGACGAGAGGTCCGGCCCAGTAAACCCAGTGGTTGGTCCATGTCCAGCTCACCACCGCTGGTCCGAAAGCCACGGCGGGATTCATGGAGGCTCCGGAGAAAGCTCCTCCGGCTAAGATGTTGGCTCCAACTATGAAACCGATTGCGATGGGAGCAATTGTTCCAAGACTCCCGTTTTTGGGGTCAATGGCGGTGGCGTAGACGGTGTAAACAAGCCCGAATGTCATCACGATCTCGAAAACGAAAGCGTTCAACACTCCTACTCCGGCAGATAGACCAAAAGCCGGCACAACCTAATATTTTCAAAAAGTTAATTAGTTACTTGACGGAGACGTTAGGTTAAAAACATTCTAATAAAGGGCTAAAGGGTAATTTTGACATACCAAGCCACCGGTGGCGAATTTGAGGATGAGACAAGCGACGACGGAGCCGAGAAGCTGAGCGATCCAGTAGAGGATACCACGAAGGAGAGTGATGTTACCACCGACGAAAGCACCGAAAGTGACTGCCGGGTTAACGTGTCCACCTGAGATGTTGGCACCAACGGAGACAGCTACGAAAAGTCCAAAGGCATGAGCCAGTGCGGCGGCTACGAGACCGGAGGGAGTGGTGGCTCCGTTTTCAGTGAGCTTGTTGAAGGCCATGCCTGAGCCTGAGCCGGCAACGACGAAGATCAAAGTTGAAATGAACTCAGCCAACGCCGCCTTTAAGGCGTCAGGACGGGTTGCTTCATCGGGACGGCCAACGGCGATGTTTCTGATCGGCATGATCGGACGGCTGAGATTTAATCGTGTGAATTCAAGAGTGAGAGATGGATTGATGAGTTTCTCTGGTCTACTCTGTGCTCTTACTTATATCTGAGGTGGCGCCATTTTGGTGACCGGGTTACCGGTTGAGAAATTATTTGGAAATAATAATTTTTAAAAAAAAAATATTTGATTGGAGCCGGTAGAGATTTAAATACTTTATGGAACAGGCTAAACAAGTACATCGCTGTGATTCCAGCAGAGCGGAACCGACCAATCTACGTGGCGGATAATGACTTGTCATGTTTGTACATGTATAGAGCTTTTGTCCTTATTTTCATATTCTCTCTCTCGAATGATCGAGAGGTTTATTCGAGTTTTCTCCAACTATTTTGCTAAGAGGTTTTTACTTAATTAATGGTAGAATTTAATCTTTCGGATATGCTGTAAAGACTCAACTATTAGATATAAATAGGTAGATCGATGTACTAAACTTTTTGTTTTTTGAGAATACAAAGCAAGCTCCAAAACAAAAATTGTAACAAAAGGTGGTTACTAAAAATATTTCATATCTATAGTCATTTGTTTCTTCCTTATTTATTAGTTGTCGTTGTTTTCTTTGGTATATTGTCGTTGTTTTCTCTTGGGTCTTTGTACTTGAAAAATAAATAATTATGTGTAGATAAGTCACGGCTAATTTTATGAATTTCATATTCGTAGTGACATTACATGCTAACCATATATTACGATATATTTTTTCTATTATTGTTAAGTAGAACTATGTAGCATAATTGATATCTATGCCAAATCATGCATCCGCTTTATCCTAATCGTAATTCTTCCAATTCGTCCTCCACGTATACGAGAAAATTATAAGATGTTATCTTGCTTATGGCACTAATTTTTCTATTATTATAGACAATATAATTGATAATTAGTATTATTGTTTATGGCACCAAAATTTTAACAGTCCAGACCATCTCACAGTTTTTCACGGATCATACAAATAGATAATATATTTATCTAGCATTTTATTATGTGGACCAATAATCTATTGGACAAAAAGTATTGTGTGACGGCCCTCCACTTAAGGAAAAAAAAATCATTTATGAATGTCCTACCACCACGATGCAATCTGTCCCTTTTGGGTGGTTTAGGTTTATTATTCGGCTGAGGCCTGAGAGGTACTGCTAGAAAGTGATTATTTTTCATAAAATATTAAAATGCAATAGTATTAAAAAGGAATAATAATAATCTAAGACGCGATAAATTTGTTGTTGTTTAATTTGAAAACTGTTTACAAAACTACATTTTCTAAGTGTGGTAATTCTTTTTATACAAATTATAGCCTTGAAAATGTAGTTTTAAAACCATTTTTAAGTTTAATAGTTCGAAGTTCATACAATTTTACTAATTTTCTTTATATCAAATAAATCCCGCAGGTAATTTATTTATTATTTCCAATTTTACTAGTTGGTTTAGAGAAATTATAATACGATAACCAAACCAACTACAATAGAAAAGTCCCATCACATAACACGGGACGAAGTTGGATATCTTACAATGTGTTTCGAAAATTTATTTCTATCATCTCCTTCAAACGAATTGTTACCTGTGAACGATAAACATGTGAAACTTTTGGATGTATAAAGTCGTGTGATTTTAGAATAGCCTAGATCGAGGTGGGTTGTTAGGTGGATCCATTGTTTTTGGGTGGATCACATTAATTATGAACATTGATGGTGCACATCAAATGGCATGCATACATGCGTGGTCACTCACGAACGTTCTAGTGATGAATGTTCCAATATTCTTTTACCATGTCACATTCTCACATGTACATACTTCTCAAAAACCTAGTAGCCGTACAGTAGTATTTCCCAAACACTAATTAACCCTCGGAATTCCTCATATTTTGTGACACTTTCTTGATTGGTGGATTTCCTTAAATGAGTCTCCCCCTGAAGTTTATTTTTTTAAAAAGAAGCATGTATGGACCGTTTACCTTACCTTTTATAACTAATTAAGAATTTCAAAGCATTAGCTATCTTAAACGTTGAAAGAGCCAAACGTATACGTGGACATAATTAAAGTCGTTCAATTTTTATGAACGTTACTAATTTGAAGTTTTCAACCATCGTATTTATTTAAATCGAACCACAATGTATATTTTTTTTAAATGATGAAAAGTTTTCATTAGAAAAAACGAAGAACATGAAACTGATCCATAAGGACCAGACTAGTTTTGATTTCAATTTTTGCAGTAGATTTTATAAGCTAGGAAGTTTTAAGAAAATATATAATTTGAACAAAAAATATTTATTGAACAATATTATATAGATATGTGAAAACGATTTTTTAATATTTTTGTTTTGTTTAATGCTTACAAAAGTAATCAAAAGTTAACTAAGACATCATCATCTTACCGAAACTATTTTTAATCGTTAATTATGAAAATGATTAGGTTTGGTGAGTTTGGGCATATCCTCTTCTCTTTCTCAAGTTTGTGAATTGTGGGGTTGTGGTCGGTGTACTATTATATTCAAGTGCTCTAAACTAAATCATTGTTAATTTCTATCGTTAAGTAAAAAAAAATGTAATATTTGGAAGATATGATAAATATGATTTTTTTTTTAATATGAAAATATTGTTATTAGGGAAAGAGTCTTATCTTCAGGCAACTAGGAAATTTGTTAGTTTGGCAAAAGAGATAAGGGGCACGAATCTGTTTGATCAACAATATAAGAAAATAATCGTACACATTTTCTCGGTACAACACACGTCTATGTGGTGGAACATGTTTGGTTTTTGGATTGTTTTTACAAATCAAAGATAGAATTAAGAGGATTAATTTTATGGTTTTTGGATCTGAAATAGAGACATGTATCTCGTTTAATGCTAGAGTTTTGTTGATGTTGAGTTAACAGGCATTTTAATGTCGCGATAGAATCTTATTGTAAGATTGTCGAAATAATTTATATATAGTGAATGTCTGAGAACGTATATGATGTGCGTTGATAGAGCCGTGTTGCTATTATTCGTCGCTCCATTTTTAGACTTGTTAGTGTCAAAGTTTATCTATTTAAATCTTTACAAATAAAATGATAAATAGTATTTAAGCTATTTTTGATTTCACATCGACTATATATATATATATATTTTAATATGTTTGGTGAAAATGATAATTTATTTATTTAATTTAAACTAATCTCATTTTTAGACCAATATGAATTTTCATCTAACAAAATTAATAAACAACAGAGAGTAATTTTCGTCTATTAGACCCAAAATAGTTAAGTCGACAAAAAAGGGAAAAAACGACAATAATTTTTCTAAATATGATCGTAAGTCGGCGAACTACAATCCACACCGCCCAATCTATCCATCCGCCCGGCCAATAGAACACAAGAGTTTTTTTTTTTTTTTTTTAACTAAGAAAAAAGGGTTCACATCACATTATTATTGTTGACTTAAATAATACTTTTAATGGTTTTTATTAACGTGACAAAGAGTATATTCAAATTAAAATGGCTTCTTAAGGCGAAAAATAATATAATCACGTTGACAAATTAAGATATTATAAAATTTACTAGATACTGGGACCCCTAGTGAATACGATCATCTAACCACAAATATTTCATTTCACTTAAAAGCTTATAGTTAAATAACCAGATTTAGTTATTTTAAAAAGTAATCAAGCGGCAAAATCAAAATTCGAAGGAACTTATAAATAATCAAGCGGCAAAATCATAATCGGTTAATCACAATCGTGCGAATATTTAAATAAGGTGCAGCGTTGGTGGTCGTAACTAGTAAGTAAGAGAGAAAGAGTGGTACTTTTATGTGCTCGGAGATTAGAAATATCGAAATAATAGAGTTTGATCAAACATTTTTGCAGAGAAAACCGGCCTTGAAAAAAATGCTTAGACAACATTGTAATTTGTAAACCAGCTGCAACCAGCCAATGTAAGCTGATATTGGAAGCACATACAAGAAACTTCATTTCTAAAGGTATGGTTTCTCTATTATGGTTGTTTCATCAAAATGCATATGTTCTTTTCTTGACTGATCCATGTAGGTAATATATCTCACTTAGCTCTTTTTTGAATTCATTCTTCTATGTCTTACGGTTAAGCAACCAATTGCTCATTTTTTTTCTGGCTATTACTTATCGTCTTTCAAACTTTTGCAGATGATCTTCAAGGTTTTTAATGCTCTAACATTCAAGTGTGTGCTTTGTCAGAGGATTTGCAAGGCAATCCGAAGAATTTATAGAGTCACCAAGGCTTTGTTCAATTGGCAATGTTTAAAAAGATTATGAAAATTTGGTTCTTAAATTATTGCCTCTCAAATAGTTTTTTTTTGCCTCTAATGTTATTAGCTTGTATTCTAGAAACCGGCAGTCCAAAGCCGGTCATAATATTTTCCGGACCCCATACAAAAATAGAAAGATAATTTATTTTTAAATGATCGAAATAATTTTTAATATTTTATTTTAGTGAATTAAAGTATCATAAAAAACAAAAAATTGTAATTTTACAGCGTATCTAATAACAGTAAAATTAAAAAGAGTTTCAGCAATAATTTAAAAAACTAATATAATGTATATTCTTTTTATTATTCTTCTAATATTTGTCATTTTCTCTACAAAACTATATATATTTAGTTTTTTACTATGTTTTTTTTTTTAATTGGGCCCATTCACTTGCATTATAATTTATAGCAATGGGTAGAGGGCCGACTCTCAAACAGGCGATCGGCGTAATAGACGCATAAAATATTGCAATGTAAGAGAATTCGATGCAACAGGCGATCAGTTTTTTGATGATATGCTCGAGTTTTTGCTATCATGTTGTTAGACAATAGACACAACACACTCATGTTTTTTTATTAAACTTTTTCAATAAGTTTACTTAAGAAATGACTTCAACTTGTAATGGTCTACAAGTTCAATAGTATATGGATAATCTCATCCTATTACATACATAATACATTGAGTTAGCTTAGGACGCCAAACATTAAGTTGCTTTAAAAATATATTTTTATTTGCGTGGGAAATCAACATAGTATGTATAGGGGATTGACTTTGAGTGTGTTCCAATGGCAATCAATAACTTCGATATCGACATCATGTGTCTAATTGCTTATGAAGTTATGATATACAAAATATCGAGGTCGTGACAGTTGTGGTTGGCTCGGTAACAAGGAATCAACGATGTGCTTCTACCAATGTTACACATTTTCGCAATTTGTAATTTCTTTGCAAAAGGGACCCAAGATGATTATATATATATATATATATATATATTTTCGTATTTATTATTTCATTCTAATGATCGTAATATGGATCATGAAAAATTGGATAGTTCCTTGTTTATACAACTAGACAACCAATTGGTACATGTTTCACACACAAATTCAGAGAATCCATGTTTCTTTGTTCGATGCTGAACATTAACCTCCAATTTCTGTGGTGCCACCAACACCAGTAATTTCAAAGCGACGACCAAGCCATCGAGATCAGAGTGTCAACATCCATTTTTCTTCTTCTTACGTTTTTAGATAAAAAAATAAACAACAACCTTCGAGTTTGTATGTTGTAGATTTGATATCAAACATTTTTTAGGCAAAGAAACACTTCATCCTCGTTAGAAATCATAGATTCCTAAATACATTTTTAAGATATATTTTCTTCTTTCGAAAAGTAGTCACATTAGTTTTATGGATCTTTATATGTTGTGATTCTTACTATGTCTTTTACAGAACAAAAGACATTGACATGGTTTCTACATAAGTATTTCAAGCAGTAAATAGAATACTAACAAGAAAAAAAAAAAAGAGATCAAGAAAATTGCTGGAAGTTCAAGTACAGGTTATTCCTCTTCACGAGATTGGCAAGTGTGAAGACGGATTCCCCATCTTCATCAAGACGCCTAACTGCAGACACCCGCTGCACATACGTATTTAAGACATTATTGACGTCAAAGTTCACGACGCAAGTAGCCTTCAAAAAGAATTCAAAGAGTCAGAGACAAACAAACAAAAACTTGGTGTATTGGATCAAAGATTTTGAAGGATTAGATGGAATTTGTATATTCTAATTTTTTGAGAGATTTGAGTAGATTTGTAAGATATTTGGTTGATTTATTAGATTTTTTATTTAAAAAAAGAAAAAATGATTAGTGATTTGATGAGATTTACGAAGTATTTAGGGGGTTTATTATTAAAACTTTGGATGATTTTGGGAAATTTTAGAATAAACAAAATAAAAAAACTTGATTTAAGGCTTTAAGCCTATATTCTCACGTCAACGAAATTGGGATTTTTTTCATGAGAAATTAAAGAAGATAAATAAGATTGCTTCTTTTTCGATGATGATGATTTAAAATTTCAGAGACCTTTCTTTTTCCTTATATACACAGTACATACCATGGAAGATTTGAAAAAAACGTATGGAAGATATACAATTGGTTGGAGAATCAAAATCTGGGTTCAATCCGAACTTCGAAGGAGAATCCATTGTAACCATGTTTCCAAGAGTGAGAAAACGATGAGAATTGTTTTCTTTTTTTTGGACCAAAAGGATGATAATATTTTTTCTTCAACTTTTCTTCTTAAAATCTTTCCAAATCACAACTGTAGGTGTGAGATTTTTTCAATCCTATTTTTCAACTAAAAAGGTATCCAAAATCTTCAAAATCAGTTTTCATTAATTTTTTGAAAAGAAACGGTTTGAATAACAGTACAGATTTGATATGATTTTTACAAATCTTTGATTAGATAACAAGAGATTGTAAATTATTTTAAATAATTTTACATACATTTCAAGTTTAGTAACATGGAATTCGGAAAGGGATTTTAAAATCACAAGTAAAATATAACATGTGATTTTAAGAAAAAAAACAAAATCTTCTAAAATTCTTATTCCAATACACTTCTAAAATTTCATTCGCTGTTCATCAAAGAGTTGCCACTTTTGTAGATATAACTATCAACATGCAGATGAATTTTCTGGGCAGAAAGCGCATTTCATTTATTTGAAATCAAGGCTTAATAAAACACCAGTCAAAGCCTTATAACTGCGACTTTTGTTTTCGCTGGCTAAACTCCGATCAGTTTATCGCCTGTACCGAAGTCGTTTAAAGTTGAAGTACAAATGCAGGATCCCATGCTCGAACGTGTTTTTGTAAACTTTCTTCATAAGGCTGACCAGCTTCGAACCGGATTATACAAGTTTCAGAGCTTGTCCCATCTTTTTCTATAGTGCAAGTGGGAACCTTAGTCTTGTCTACTAAATCCGGGTAGAAGATGTTAAACTTGTACCCTTGAACAAATTTTGGAGGCGGGTTATCGTGATCATAGTGTGTTTGGTTATACTTATTCCACTCGTAACCCGTGTGAACTCGGTTGAAATACTTGGGTTTTCTTGACCGGTACTTGCCATGCCACTTGTATACCTTGGAATCAAGGTTCACTTCAGCATTAGAGCCAAATACAACATCACCTTCCTCGTTGCTCCCACTGTTTTCATTGCCTTAAGCTCAAAGTTATCTTCTACATGGGCTGGTTTTGAGACCATTGCTTCTCTAAGCCGCTTCCTCTGTTCCTCCAACACAATCATCCGTTCCATTTCCAGTAGGGTTTTGTCTTCATCAGGATCGATTGCTTCTTCACTATCATCACCGTGAATGAGCTCTGGTGAAAACGAACCAGCCTCTTCTGGTGAGAATGTTTCCTCATCATCTGAAAGATTCATGCCGTTTACATCCTCCTCATTTTCTTCCACCACGTCATTTACTTGTACATCTGAAAGTTGCTCGAGGCGATGTTGATGTCTCCTGAGCATCTCAGCGTTTAAGAACCGCTTTTCAATACTCCACTACTTTGGCTGCACCAGAACGCAGCTGCAATTCGATGTCAAACTGTAGTTGTACAAGCTCCGCGTGAGTCTTCCCATCAAGAAGTTTTCTCACATCAGCTTCAACACCAGCGTGTAGTCCTCTTTCTTGAGCAGCAAGCAATTCCTCCTCTCTAACTCTTGCTCGATCCCTTTTACGAGCTTCAGCTAACTCCCAATCGCATAACACGCTAAGCGCCTCCCACTATACCCGTGTTGGAGTTGCCCGATCCCAATCCAGATACAGTTTTATATCATCATGACGCTCTTCCATATCTTTAACACTAAGTCCCTTGACAACCATGTACGGTTCACCGAGCTCGATATCCATATCATAATTATCCACGTACTTGTGGAGGACGTCGATTGGCTTAGCTCGGCCTTCATCTAATCTGATATTTGACCTCACTTTGCTTTGTTCGAAATTGAACTCTCCCTCTTTTTTCTCCCGATCTTGAAACTCAGCTCGAGCACGTTCTCTAGCCAATAACGCCATATCTTCCTCATGTCGAGCACGTTCTCTACACAATCTGCTGTCTCTTCTCTCTGATAGGATATGGTATATCCTTGATCAATTCCTCTAATTGATTGTGTGAATATTATGTCCATAACTACCATATCTTACATTCTATGTATAGCCTCTCTAGAAAGTTCTCTGTATTATGTATATATAGAGTTCCTCTTCTATCAATAAAAGATACGATTCATTCTCTTCAATATGATATCAGAGCACAATAAGTTTTAACCTATTTTTTTTAGCCGCCACCTCCGCTTCTTCTTCTTCTTCGTAACCATTAAAACTCTGTTTCGTATCTCTATTGCTTTGTCTACATATCCTTCAATACTCTCCTCTTCTTGACCTTTTCAACCTCTGCCATCGCTTCCCTAAGTCTTCTCCTCTAAGCTGTAACAGAGAATTCATCCAGAGATGCTCCATCGTAAACATCTTTTTCAATCTTCTTACGCCACACGAACGCCTCGGTGAGATTCAAATCCCCAAAAGGGTTTGAATCATTGGAATACCCTGACACTGACCACGTCTTCAGTTTCTTTGCTGCACTTGATGCCTTCTTCAGAGCCCTTTTGGCCATATATACTCCTTGATTTCTTCCAAGAAGAAATCATTGGATTCGTCTCTTCGCTTCTTCTGCCTTCCATGTCCATCTCTCTTACTCTTACCATGAGAACCCATATTTTTGTAGTTGGAAGACGACGATCTGAGATCAGTGGGGACGGTGGTGAAGACGGTGGAAACCTCTCCTCTCCGATAATAATGGATCTCAAGTATTGGATTTTGAGATTGAAACTGATTTCAAAAGATCGAATTGTGTGTTTACTCGAGCCCTTACGTATTCATAGCTAAAAAAGTTTTAACCTAGTCCAAAACAAAAGCTGAAAAAGGTATTTGATTTCAAAATTAATAATTTCCTATTCTAAAAGATAATTACCTATTCCACACGTAATTTTTTTTTTGTCAACACACGTAATTTCCTTTTTACGTGTAAATTTCTCCATTATATTAATTAATCTCTTCTTATTGCACAGTACATTGGTAATCCGGTGTCGTCACAATAGATTGAACCCTCCTCCTCTTCCGAATTCGTCAAAAAAACGTTTCTACGATTGCGGTCTCTTGTGATACGAATGCACAGTGGTGCGCCATTAATTAGGTTACAAGGTGGTGCGGTTACGTGAAAAAGTACGACGATTTGGTAATCATCTACCCTTGAGTTTTGAGATCTATTCCTCGGATTTGGGTGTATGGAGTCACAAACAAGTCTCATGTCCTGGTGATGATTAAGAGCTGGTGCTCTCATACAATCCCATTACATTAAACGGGAAACTTCACTGGCATGCTGATCAATCCCGGCCCTAACATTGTTGTCCATGATTTTTTCTCCGATGATGGTCTAGCTGATCAAGCTAGAACCATACGGTTACCTGATAGAGGATATGATCTGAATCACTATTGCCCATCTCCACGCTATAGGATGATGATATGTAGCGTCTATCAAGGATTTTTCGTGTTTATCGATGCCGGGCAAGTAGGGCTACAATGTTAGGGTTTGGAATGGCGGCTGAAGTGTGATTCTTGGGAATGGGAAAAGTCATGGGAAATCGACATGTGATTTATAGGGATTGGCTTTGAGTGTGTTCCAATCGCAATCAATATCGATTTATAGGGATTGGCTTTGAGTGTGTTCCAATGGCGACATGGGAAATCCACATCATCTACCTATGGAACTTACAACACAAATGTTTTATTGCTTGTAATGTTCGGAGACATACAAAATATCAAGGTTGTGGCCGTTGTGGTGGTCACGCCAACAAGAAATCAAATGTGTGCGTCTACCCACGTTCCACCCTTTTGCACTTTGTGCCTTCCTTGCAAGTTGTACCCAAAATGATTAGCTAATTCAACGCTTATAATTTTTTTTCCGAGTAATTTGCATTCTTGCCTTTAAAATGTTTACAATATAGCGAAGAGAGAACCAAAACGATTTTCGTATATGGTAGAACGAAAATCATGATCTTGATCCACTAGGCGAATCCTCTATCCATTAATATTTTTGCGTAAATGTTTTTTGGTAGTATACCGAAAAAAAGAAACAAAGGTGATATAAAGATTATTTTGTTCATCCATACACCAAAATGATCACCATCCTAATTGTGTCACTAAGTTTTACTACTCGATCCGACCTCCTCAGCCCAACTCTGCAGCATCCAGCACTTGCACTCCTCCATTCAAAGCCATAATTTCATTGTACTTGTTAACCATTAGATAAATTTAATCAAGAATTATATAGGGGATGTGATTTATTAAAAATATTAGTTTTGGAAAAAAAGAAGAAGAACAAAGTGATTCAGAGAGCACCGCTAAATTATTGGGCCAATAATGTGAGCATTCTTATCAATCTAATAATTAACTAATAGAACAAGTGAATGATCCAAAAGCAACGGGCTTGAAACCCGCTATTTTACCCGACCCGTCTTGTCGGGTATGGGTCCATTGTTTTCAATTGGTTTCATATATTTGTTTTCTTCCCCAAAACTTTTTCCTTTTAACATTCAAGTCCCTCCGACAAGAGGCGACGCAAAATTTATAACTACCGGAATCTTCTTACCTTTCTCGGTCGGAATCTTCTCCGTCTGAAAAATCTTGATCGATCACAACGGTCGAATTCTGGTATTCCAAATTCTGGGTTTTTGAATTAGGTGGAGGCGTTGATCGATTTTGAATGGCTTCTTCAAGTTTGGGGAGCTCAATCCCTGCACCAGGTAACACAACTTTTTTCCTGAATCTTCGATTTCGATTTTTATCTAATCTCAATTGATTAGTTTGTGGTTGATTGGTCGAAACTCTTAAAGTATGTAATTGGGGTCAATGGCTATTTTTTTCTGATCAAAGTCTTCTGATTAGGAAACTAAAGTTTACATTTTTATTTGTTTGGCAGAGGCTGTTCAACTCTTGGTATCGTCTTTAGCTGATGATTCCTCTGTGGTTAGAGAAGCTTCCATGGCTTCTCTTAGAGATATTGCCTCTTTGTATGTACTATTTATCTCCTTTGCTTCATTCACAAGACATGCACAATGAGTATTGGGAGATCTATGATACTCAACTGTTTTGTGTGTGTGTGTGTTTTTTTTTTCCAGGAATCCGCTTCTGGTTCTCGATTGTTGCTATGCTGTGTCTCGTGGAGGACGAAGGGTAATGTTCTGTTTGCTTGTTTTCTATTCTCTTTTCTTCATCTTTTGTTTCCTTTTATTGGTGCGTAAATCTGGTGCTATTCGGTGTTGCAGCGGTTTGGTAATATGGCTGGGGTTTTTCAAGTTATGGCATTTAGTGTTGGTGCGTTAGAGAAAGGGGAGAGTGATGTAGTTTTCATGGGAAAGCTTGCTAAGATTGCTACAGCTGAGATAATATCTTCCAAGGTGTGCTGTGAAGGCTGAGCCATTGTTAAAGAAATTTTTTTATTTTCTATACTTGTTATAGTTAAACAGATTTACATAGTGAAGCTGGAATCGTAGATGGAATTTTTGAAAATTTAATAGCTTTGTGGCTTTTCACCCTTGGAATTTTCTGTTTCAATGTGTCTGCTTTTTTCCGTCTACCATCTATGTGTCGTTTACGTGCTTAAATCTAAGAAGGTGTGCATTTTTCTTATGCGCTGGACAGAAAATGAATCATATGTCGCTCATTCTTGTAGCAGAGGTTACCTAGAAATTTGACGTACAGAATTTCAGGATTAGATGATTGAGAAATTTTTATTATACATAAGCAACCTAATAATTTCTATAAAAACAGGGGAAACTAACTGCAGTTCTTAAAAACTTTATCGCATTTGTTCGTATATGTTTCCTGATCATTTTAGTATCTTTTAATGGTTCATCATAACTTAGGAACTAAATGCTGATTGGCAAAGGCAAGCGTCAGGTCTGCTCGTCTCAATTGGAACACATTTTCCTGATCTTGTAAGTCTTAATTTTTTTTTCCTGTTTGCTAATTTTAATAGGGGGATTACTGGACATCTAGAAAACAACTGTTTGTTTAGTGCCATGCGACTGTACATTCCTGAGTTGTTTCCTTTTACAAAAGGTTGCTGTAAGAGGGTGACTGTACAACATGATTGGTGGTTAGATACATTACAATCTGGATTTACTTCTCGGGCTCCGTATATATGTGAATCTAAGTTTAAAGAATGATCAGTATGTTGAAGTAGGTGGTTGTCTTTGATAGATTGCATGACACAGAATGAGTAGCTGATGAGAAAACCATGTAGAGACTTTCATCTGTCATCATGTTAACTTCTGAATTGAGGCATTTTAGATAGTGTCATGAATAAAGTTGGTCCATTGTCCCTTTACTGTCATTTATGAGGTAGATGGAGCCTATTCCATTATACGTTGGCCTTGATTTTCCTTCACCAAGCTATTTTTTTTTTTTTGGATGAAGTCCAAGTTATTGTTTTTAGTGTAATTTTGATCCTTTTTAATTGATATGGACAGATGATGGAAGAAATATTTCTTCATCTGTCTGGTCCGGCCACAGCGTCACCTGCTATGGTTCAAATTCTTGCTGACTTTGCCTCATCTGATGGTTAATTTCTAACTCTTATCCGCTTCCCTTTTTATTTGTTTGTTTCTCATATTGAAAAGTTTATGGAAATTGCAGTTCTCTGATATTTTGAATTTCTTTCATATTTCCTTTGAAGCTTTGCAGTTCACTCCACGCCTGAAAGGTGTACTTTCAAGGGTGTTGCCTATTCTTGGGAATGTTCGGGACTTACACCGACCAATATTTGCAAATGGTATAGTGAAAATTTTGTAATCCGTTTTTTTAGGGAGTGAAACTCTTTTATAGAAACTACTACTTTGGCCCAATTTTCCTCCCTTATCCGATAGGCTGGATTTTTTTTCCTGTACTATGTGGTTAGTTACTCTAATCTGGTCTAATAGAAGGGTCATCAGGTCAGAGTTTGTTTACTTGCTGAACCAATATGGTATTTAATTTGTACTAACAAAAAAGTAGGTTATTAACCTGTTGATTTGTACATCTTCGCACTCTCTAAAATGGTGGAAGAGATGATCAACACATATCATGCAATTTGCATGTGTGCTAATATCAAATAGAAGGAAGAGCTTCTATAATTTAAATATTTCATCTAGTCTCTTGTACTATCTTATTATTGCAACTCTGTCTAATATATGAATCATTGACTTTATGTCTAGCATTTAAGTGCTGGTCTCAGGCAGTGTGGCTATACATCACAGATCTTACCTCAGATTCTCCGCTTGACAGTGATGTGATGTGAGACCCCTTTCTTTGTTATGTTTTATTTCTGCTAGTTTTTGTTTTGAACGCACTCAAATCACGGGCTTCATCTGATGCAGGTCATTTCTGAATTCAGTTTTTGAGCTATTGTTGAGAGTTTGGGCAATTTCCCGAGATCATAAGGTGAGTCCCTGGTCTCTTCTAGCATTATTCTCCAGTTTAGGTTTTAATATTATTGCGTGTTTCAATTAAAAGATATTATTCAAGAGATTACCAGGGTAAGCATATGATTCGGAAATGTTCACAGACTGTTATTTTTATAACAAAGACAATGAAGAACGAGAGTATGTAACTTTATTAAGATCAAAGAAGAAAGGAAAGTTTTTCCCCCCCAGTAATGTTTCTTTGATATTCAGAATATAGAAAGATAAAACTCTGCAAGATTTTGCTAGCCGGTTGTGCACTTGACATGCCTCGTGACTTTAATGTATGCTTAGTTAGTTGATTATCTTCTGCTGAATAAGGTACGAGTATCTACTGTAGAGGCTTTGGGTCAGATGGTTGGTCTTATCACGCGGACACAACTGAAATCAGCATTACCAAGGCTTATCCCAGCAATACTTGAACTGTAAGTTTTGTTTTTTATTCTATGTTTCGTTCTATCTCAAGCATTACATTTGAAAGGCCCAGAGCATAGTAAAAATTTGCTGTCTGCTTCGTATATTGTCCCACAAATTAAAGCTTTGTTACGTTAGAAGAAGTATGTACCAAGGCATGGGATGCTTTTCGTGTAAGCTTGTCTTTGTTTTTAATTCTGAATGTAATGATTATTCATTCCTTTCATTTCAATTATTAGGTATAAGAAAGATCATGACGATGCTCTTTTGGCGACATGTAGTCTTCACAACCTTTTAAATGCCTCTTTACTTTCTGAGTCTGGTCCTCCACTGCTTGATTTTGAGGTAATGGCGTTTCCATCAGTTTTGGTTGCTAAGGTGCCTCATTATCTCCAATATCTGGCACATTGTTTTTTAGATGTGATGCGATATTGGAAGGATAAAAAATATTTTGTTATACATGTTTCAGTTAAGTTTTGTTTCTTGTCAGGACCTCACAATTGTTCTGTCAACACTTCTTCCTGTGATCGGTATCAATAGTGAAAGCAAAAGGTGCTCAGATATTTCAGTGGGACGAAAGGTAAGTCACTGATCGCTTTCATTTCATGAATTGTTGCAGGGTTGGGATGAGAGTGTGCTGTTAATGCAACATAAATGTTTCAGGCCTCTTCATTTTTTAGCCTTCATTTTGGTAGCGATGTATTAATCTTTTGCCTGTTCTTTATTCTTTGTGTTGCAGACATACAATGAAGTGCAGCGGTGTTTTCTGACTGTTGGCTTGGTTTATCCCGAGGATTTGTTTACATTTCTTCTTAACGTAAGGACATATTTTGTTTGATGGATATGGCTCTAGATATTCTTTGTATATGCAATGTGAAACAGTTTCAATACCTAGCACTAATATTAGACTCAAGAACTATTCCATGCCACGCATTTGTGTGATATTTTATACTGGCTTTTTATCTTGAAGTAAAATTTGAAATCCCTGTCCTTGTATATTTTCACCAGAAATGCAAGTTGAAAGAAGACCCTTTGACGTTTGGTGCTCTTTGCATCTTGAAACATCTGCTTCCGAGGTGTATTTCTTTATCCGTTATCAGCATAACTTATCAATTTAGAGTTTATTTGCCATCCCAACTTAATGATGTTGCATTGCTTTTGAAGGTTGTTTGAAGCCTGGCACCCAAAACAGCCTCTTTTGGTCGATGCTGCAAGGTCTTTGTTAGATGAGCAAAGTTTAGCTGTTCGAAAAGCTCTTTCAGAGGTACTGATCTCGCATATACTTTTGTATTTACTACTAAAATATGCATGCTTAGCATTGTTCTTTTGCTTTGATGACAGTTGATCGTGGTAATGGCTTCACACTGCTATCTGGCCGGTCCATCTGGGGAACTATTTGTTGAATACCTTGTACGCCATTCTGCAATAGGAGAGAGTGACAATCTGAAGGTAATACCATATAGCATAACACTTTACTTACAAAATAGGTATAGTGCTCACTTGAAAAATTGGAAGAACTATGTGTGCCATTGAAGGTATAACAAGGAAGGGGAAACGTATTTTTTTTCTTGACGAATAATATGATTACAATGGTCTGAAATAAAGAAGATCACTTCCACAGTTCAAATTAGAAACGGAATGAGAAAAGCGAAAACAAGGAGAAAATATAGAAATGTTGAATGTTGTTTCTAGTTTTCCAATCCTTTGAGTTTGGACTGCCTTCTTTGTTGTTATTTATCTGAAATTAATGAAATATGAGGGTAAGGCAGCCCAAATATAGGTATCCTCACGTCCTGCCGAGTTTTCCAAATGCAGGGGAGAATTAGTATTATTTGTTGCCATTATCTCATGCACTTCTTTCTGGTGCTTAGATATATCATCCACCCAGCTAAAATTTTCTAAAAGAATTAGTAACTTGTCGGCTTAAGAAAGTAACTGAGAAAGGTGTTGGAGTTGACTCCTGGGTTTTGCTGTTTGTAATAATGTAATACCAGAAACTTGAACATGGTTGTTATCTTGCTCCAAGTTGTGTTATTGAGTCTTCTTATTATATTGCTCCAAATTGTGGACTCTTCTTACCACTGTATATAAGGAGCACATATGCTAGTGTTGTTTTGAGTACATAACTTGAACAAGTTTGTACTACTGTCTCTGTTACTTCTATGTTTTTCTAGAATTTTACGTGAGCTACAAATATTTCTCTTAGGCAAAAGGGGAACTAATTAGTCCAACACAGCTAAGAGCAGTTTGTGGAAAAGGTCTTCTGCTCTTGACCGTTACAATCCCGGAGATGGAGGTGCTACAACTTTTTCTTTTATAATTGAACTATCCCAATACTTATAACTTTCAGATTTTAATGCTAAAGAGTATATGAAATTGCAGTACATTCTTTGGCCTTTCCTACTGAAAATGATTATCCCTAAGGTCTACACTGGCGCTGTTGCATCAGTAAGATCTTTCTTTTGCTGCCTAGATTGTTTTCTTTAGGAAATTGGACCTGAGTTGACAGTAGTATTGATATAATTTGATAGGTCTGTCGATGCATATCTGAACTGTGTCGTCGTAGATCTTCAACCACCCCCATGTTGATTGAGTGTAAAGCTCGTGCTGATATTCCTAGCCCTGAGGTAAATTTGTTCTTATGCCCTTTCATATGATCTATAAGTTTTTTTTTTGTGTATGGCAAGATCTCAAAATTTCATATTATAATTGCAGGAATTGTTTACCCGTTTGGTGGTTCTTTTGCACAACCCTCTGGCAAAAGAGCAGTTAGCATCCCAAATTTTGACGGTAAGTTTGTGTCAGTAGCTTTCAGAAATCCTGTTAGAGACTCGCATTTTATGTCCCATAATTCTATAAATGCTTTCTTTTTTCCTGTTTTCCATCAAGTGTAAATGCTTGATCATTATAGGGCCTGCTATTTTTAATAGCTCATATGTGCATCTTTCAAGTTCTGGCCTTATTGAACCACTCTGTTGTTACTTCCTTTAGGTCCTTGGCTATCTGTCCCCTCTTTTTCCAAAAAACATCAGCATGTTTTGGCAAGATGAGGTACGCTGTTGTTTGGTCAAGATACTCTAGTTTTTTATAATGTTATTGTAAATTTCTAGTATCTTCTTTTGCATCATATTTATTGTAGATATGACTAAAATTATGACGGCTATAAAGAGCTACTGAATATTTTTGCTCTTTCTTAATTACTTATATTAGTGTAACTTGTTACAAGTGACCCTAATTATTTGTCACATTTGGTAAGCTCTAGATTCCAAAAATGAAGGCGTATGTCTTTGACACAGAAGATCTGCAGCTTGATCCAACTTACCAGGAAACGTGGGACGATATGATAATCAATGTAAGCTTGTTCAACTTGTGTGAAGGAAATAAAAACATCTTTCTGAGCTGAAGTTTCTTTAAAGCCTAAATACAAGGCTATTAAATATAGTAATTTGGCTAATCAAGCTTGTTCGATATATTACTTTTAATCATTGTTCTGTTATACAGTTTCTGGCAGAATCACTGGATGTCACCCAGGATGCTGACTGGGTTATATCTCTTGGAAATGCTTTTGCAAACCAATACATTCTTTACACTCCAGATGATGACCATGCAGCACTTCTACACCGGTAAATTTCTTGGATTTTCATTTTGTTCTGGTACCTGCAAATAGACTTCTTGTTGGTGCTCTATTTTGACGTTAGTTGTTGAGCAAAAATATTTGGCTTGGATTGTTGATTTTTTCTGACATCAAGCAGTATGTGGGTCGAATTGTCAATCTTTTAAAACTTAAAAAATGTACTCCTTGATTGACATTACTTTCTGGATTTTATCTGGTGATTTTCTGATTCCTTTTACCATATTATCGAAGTTTATAAAAGACATTCCGGTACCTGTATTGATTCTTTGTGTACTTCACTATCTGGCTGAAGTAGCTTGTTTTCCTTGTGATTTGAGTGCTTATTTTCATATTCTGATAGATGGCTGATAAGTTTAAATTGTCTCTGAAAGCTGCACATAACTCCAGTTTATAGCAGACATCCAATCTTTATATTGATAATCGAGCGGAGAACTGAGTCGTAAACCTCTTGTGCTTTGATTTCAGGTGTATCGGAATACTTCTCCAGAAAGTTAATGATAGAGCGTATGTTCGTGACAAGATTGACTGGATGTACCAACAGGCTGACATTTCTATACCTGCAAATAGACTTGGTTTAGCGAAAGCCATGGGGCTGGTATTTTGAGTGTACTTGTCTTTTTCTCGCTCAGATGTTGATTTTCACCCTATGTTGATATGCTAATTGAATGCGTAGGTCGCGGCTTCTCACTTGGACACTGTACTGGAAAAGCTGAAAATCATCGTGGATAATGTTGGGCAGAGTATTTTCCAAAGGTTTATCTTGCTTGACTTAATGAAATCATCGCCACATATACTTTTTTGATATGCCTGCATATCTGTCACTCATTGTCGAATCTATTAGTTTATTTCTCTCTTTTAATTAGCCTATATATCATCACATATCTTTTAGTAGTGGAAGGCTGTATCTTAAAGGTTTGTAAATTCTAGCTATGTATGCCAAGTTTTCTTTATGTGTGTACTAAGTTGGACATTTAAAGCTGTAGTTGCACAAGGAGAAAATGTTGTATCAAAAGGTTTCCTGATATTAGATTATTAGCTCCTCTATTAGTTATATTGTTGCTTCCAGGCATTCTAGAGTTGGTCATGTTGACCACATGTTTGTAAAATTTATGACAAAAAAACTGACTGAATGTTATCGTGTTATTCAGGATCTTATCTCTCTTCTCTGAGAGCTATAAAACAGAAGACAGTGATGATATACATGCTGCTTTGGCTTTGATGTATGGATATGCTGCAAAATATGCGCCCTCATCGGTTATTGAGGCCAGAATAGATGCACTTGTCGTATGTTTTTCAATCTTCATTCTTCCATCCTGCTTCTTTTTCTATTATCTGTTATAAACTTATGCGCCAGATTGACTTTGTGTCATGCAAGGAAAACCCATCTAATGAAACTAAATATTTATGAAGAAGTTGGAAATCCGAGTAGTTTTCTGTGACCTGACAGTGATTTATATTGAACTGTTAGTGACCTTGTTACTATTTCTGCACCACTTTTACTTTCAAATTCCAATTTCATAATCAGATTTCGTTTGCATGTACCGCAGGGCACTAATATGCTTTCACGGCTTCTTCATGTGCGGCAACAAACGGCAAAACAAGCTGTTATAACTGCTATTGATTTATTAGGTTAGTGCGGCATTGAAATATAGATGATGTAGTCATTCTTCTGATGACTGAGCGGCTTCTTTTCTCTCTGAGATTTTTTCTATTAAGTTACACCGCCCCACGTGGCAGGGGTATAATGTAGGGAAATCTTGAGAGTATATAGGACCCTGATCTCTTGCGTCTTTGTGTGAAGGTCGTGCTGTCATAAATGCTGCAGAAAGTGGTGCTACATTCCCATTGAAAAGAAGAGATCAGATGCTTGATTATATATTGACTTTGATGGGCCGAGATGAAAATGAAGGTTTTGCAGAATCTAGTCTTGAAGTTCTACACACACAGGTAGGATAATCTATGTCAAGAATCTGTACCATGTGGCATTTCTTTCAAACAGCCAGATACCATTTCTCATTCTAATAAATCTTGTTCAGGCACTCGCTCTGAATGCATGCACAACACTGGTCTCTGTGGAACCGAAGCTGACCATTGAAACTCGAAATCGTGTTATGAAGGTGATTATTTTTTCGTTTGAACCGAGTATAAAAAAAAAGAATGAGATTAGTGCTGTATGTTTTGTATTTATATTTTCTCTTATATTTATGCATGTTTTCTCGGACAGGCTACACTGGGATTCTTTGCTTTGCCTAATGATCCATCTGATGTCATCACTCCTCTTATAGACAATCTTGTGACTCTCTTGTGTGCCATCCTCCTTACAAGGTAAGTTTTAATTTCGCAAAGCTATTATGAGGCTGCTGCAGATTCTCTGAATTTTTGGATAAGTTAGTTGTAATTCATTTTTTTTATCTGTTAATTATCTCAATTGATGAAATACTTTCTGTCTTCAGTGGAATCGATTTCCTAAAATAAAATTTGCCATTTTCTAGGTTTCTTCTTTCTGTTTTATTTATTTATTCAAAGTACTTTCCACTACTAGAGACATAATTTCTAGTTGCTTTTCTCTTATAAGTTCATGTGATCTGTTTAATAACCTTGCATAACTTACATGTTACTTATGTTAGATTAGATTCAGTGATTATTGTGGTAAATTTGCTGTAATCTCTAATCCTGAGTCCTACTACAAGTGCATGTACAAATTTGAAGTACCTTATTATCCGCTTATTAAATGATATCTGTGCATGAACTAGTGGAGAGGATGGAAGAAGTCGAGCGGAGCAGCTTTTACATCTGCTTAGACAGCTTGATCAATATGTTTCGTCACCCATTGATTATCAAAGAAAAAGAGGTTGTGTGGCAGTTCATGAAATGCTTCTAAAGTTTCGCAAGCTTTGTGTGGGTGGCTATTGTGCACTTGGTTGTTCTGGGGATTGCCCACATAGAAAGTATGCAGACCGCAGTATGCAGGGGAATTTTTCAAACCTACCATGTATGAAGCTATCTCTAAACAATTTGTTGAATTTTATTCCATACATTATCGATCAGCTAATTAGTTTCTTTGTTTAACAAACAGCGGTATTTTTATTTCCTGACCGCGAGGTATTGTGTTTGGGAGATAGGGTCATAACTTATCTCCCACGCTGTGCTGACACAAATTCTGAAGTTCGAAAAATTTCTGCACAGGTATTTTGATTGGTACTTATCCTGATCAACTTTCACAAAATGATGGGTGATCATTTCATCTGAGTGTGACATTGATAGTTTCTAATGGTTCCTCCCACTATTATCGTTGTTAGATTCTTGACCAGTTCTTCAGCATTTCCCTTTCCCTTCCAAAAGCGGTACTCTCAAGCGGGCTGGATTCTGAAGACTCCTATAAAGCCCTGTCTTCCCTGGAGGATGTCATTGCCATTTTGAAAAGCGTAAGTAATTTTTGGTTAGGCTCAGAGTTATCTCTTTCTTTTGTATGCTTCATGTTCAGGGTGTCATATTTCTTTGAACCGACTTTCAGGACGCCTCTATTGATCCATCTGAAGTTTTTAACAGAATAGTCTCATCCATTTGTGCTCTTTTAACGAAGGATGAGGTTTGCTTTATTTTTTCTTTTGTATAAATTCTGGTGTCATTGGATGGTTGAGGTCCCATTATTTTGTGCTATGTCATGTAGCTTGTAGCAGCCTTAAACAGTTGCACTGCAGCTATCTGTGACAAAATCAGGCAATCTGCTGAGGGAGCCATTCAAGCGGTTACTGAGTTTGTTTCAAGAAGAGGGAGTCAGCTTAGTGACAATGATATATCAAGGTACATCAAAGCTTCTTGTCATAGACAGGCTATAGTCTCTTATTATATTGTTATCTGATAACCTTGTTCCCCTTTCTTCTTTTGGTTCTCTTCTGGCAGAACGACTCAGTCCTTGCTCTCGGCAGCAGTTCATATAACTGATAAGAATCTACGTGTTGAAGCTATTGGAGCTGTATCCTTTACTTAATTCTGTTAGTAAATTCGATTTGCATGTAAATATGATACTGCTATAACCTATAATATAAAACTCACTAGCATTTATCTCGTATGCTCTTGGTGTATTACTGCTTACCTTAATCACATGAAGATATCTGCACTGGCAGAGAACACACAACCATCAATTGTGTTTAATGAAGTGTTGGCTACTGCTGGAAAGGACATCGTGACAAAGGACATAACTAGGATGCGTGGTGGCTGGCCAATGCAGGATGCATTTTATGTAAGTACCATTCTCTCCAAGAACTATGTTGTAATATGAGATTATTCTCGTACATGATGTTATTTGATATTCTTTGTTTTCATGGTTATATCATCTTCTACGAAAGTCTTGACAAAATTTTGGGAATAATTGTCTGACTCGAAGTTTGACGAGGCCTCTCATTGTCAATTATATTTTGATGCAGGCTTTCTCTCAACATACGGAGCTTTCTGTTTTGTTCATGGAACACTTAATATCCATTCTCAATCGTAATTCTTTAGTTAAAGGTGATTCACATAAGGGAGAGAATACTAGCTCTTCGTCTGAAACACATGTAGAAGATGATATTCTTCAAGCTGCCATTTTTGCTCTCACTGCATTTTTTAGGTACCTTTCATAAACCATCAATTTTACTTGAGAGTACATGATGCATTTTTTGGTGGCTAATACACTCAGTTAACCAGAGGTGGCGGAAAAATTGGAAAGAAAGCTGTTGAGAAAAGCTACTCTTCTGTTGTTGGGGCACTTACTCTTCAATTGGGAAGCTGTCATGGACTTGCAAGTTCTGGTCAACAAGATCCATTACGGTAACTCCTCTACTAGTCTACTTTCAAGAGAACTGTAGGCACATAACGATTGGTACTCTTATTTTAGTAAAGCCTTTGTAATATTTTCCCCTCTTGGCAGAGTACTTCTAACTTCATTCCAGGCTTTCTGTGAGTGTGTTGGTGATCTGGAGATGGGCAAGGTACTTTTTGGCTTTAACACTAAATTGGTTCTGTTTAGTTTCCAGTATGATGAACTGATACCTGTCTTTGCTTAGATTTTGGCTCGTAATGGGGAGCAAAGAGAAAAAGAAAAATGGGTTGATCTTATTGGCAATATTGCTGGATGCATTTCAATTAAGAGACCGAAGGAGGTACCTAGTTATTTGATGATTGCAGTTGTGTTTCTCAGGGTCTTTGTGGCCTAACTGTTGTGTTTCACCAATTGATCATTGGTTCATTAGTTGAGTAGTCAATTGTGGCAGCATGGAATTTCTCTTGGCCATTCTTTTTGGGAAGTCATGAATGTGGAGATATATGCATAGTAGTTTAGTTCACATGCGGGGTTCTTTCTATCTGAAAAAGGAACCACCGTTGGGGATGCCTGACCTATTCTTTAAGACAGCCTAATTGACTTGGTGGCTCATCTGTACTTTTTGTTGCTGAGACCTTTTTAAGACAGCGTAGTATAGAAAAATATCCAGTCATGAAGAAAAGGGAGTTTACAATTTCCCTTCATACTGAAGTGGAACTTAAATACAGTACTGGTGTTACAGGTTCGACATATTTGCATGATTCTCACGAAAGCACTAAACCGTCCACAAAGATTTCAAAGGGAAGCTGCTGCCGCTGCATTGTCAGAGTTCATACGCTACAGGTATAATTTTTTCGATGTCCTCAAAAACTTTAATTTTTCCATTTTGAATTTATTTCCTACATGTTTAGTTTTCTGAAATTTTACTCGCTTAGTGACACATTGATTTAGATGCGTATACCCCATTTATCTTGTATGCTCTGTTTCGAAAAGAAAGTTAAGGTCAAAGTAAAGATAACAGGTTTTAATTCTAGGTCATGTGTATATAAAAGTTAAGGAAAGAAAGTCAAAGGACTGAAGCATCGTGCCTGATATGTGTCTTGAACAAAACACTTCTTAAGTAACTTATCTTCTTAAGTTTCCTCTGATATGTATATGCTCTGTTTTCTGAGTTGCAGTGGTGATTTTAGTTCTGTAATGGAGGAGATGGTTGAAGCACTCTGCCGACATGTGTCAGATGATTCTCCGACTGTAAGGCGCCTTTGTCTAAGAGGATTAGTGCAAGTAAGAGTAATTCTAAGCAGTTTTTATTTACTATCTTGATTATCTAAGAGGACTAGTGCAAGAAAGAGTTATGCGGATCAGCTTTATTCCTAATCAGGATCTTTAAGTAGGTTTACCAGAAAATATATGTTCCTGTTGGATTATGATAATGATGTCAGATCAATAGTTAATATTTCAAAAAACCCTAAATCACTCAAAATGGAGATGTGTTATCTTCCACTAAGTAAAACAACTTTTTACACATATATTTATAGCATATTGGTGCTATGACAGTTACTTGTAAGTTGTAACATATACTAGAAGATAGCTTACAAGTTTTTGGAGTAAGGTGGTTTGCGAAATTTAAATTGGTTTCTGCTGCTTCTCTTTTTCCCAAATTATTATTCCTGAATCATCACTTTATCTGCTTCGGGGTTTTGCCAGATGCCATCGGCTTGTATGAACCACTACACAACTCAAGTTATTGGTGTAATATTAGCGTTGCTTGATGATCTGGATGAGTCTGTGCAACTAACTGCTGTGTCATGCTTGTTGATGGTAATGTTCAAACCCATTAACAACTCATTATTTCTGAATTGTGACTGTCTGTCAGATCTATTAGCAATTTGATTGAACTCTATATGCTTGTTTTCTTTTCTTTAGGTCACAGAGTCAGCTTCTAATGATGCTGTTGAACCTATCCTGCTGAATTTATCTGTTCGGCTTCGTAACCTTCAGGTAAGGTCTAGCTTTAAGTTAGCTGAAAGGTTGAACTGAAATTCATATAAAATAAAAATTTTAGGCCAGACTCAAGCTTGAACAGAAGAAAAATTGCAAAACCAGTTCTCTAAGTTCACTAAACTGTCAGATACATTCTGGTTGGAGTGCGTTGCCACTAATTTTACTTGAAATTCTGATTTGTAACAGGTTAGTATGGACCCGAAGATGAGAGCCAATGCATTTGCAGCACTTGGAGCACTAAGTAAATATGCTATTGGAGGGCAAAGGGAGGGATTTGTTGAGCAGGTGACACATACTCTTTTCGTTTCCTTTCAGTAATATGGATGTCGAGGAAAGAAGATATTTCAGTTATAATCTAAAGCTCATTGGATGAACTAATATCAGATTCATTCCACCCTTCCGCGCTTGGTAGTACACCTCCATGACGATGATCCTAGCATAAGACAGGCTTGTCGGGTAATTTTCTTCATAGCCTATTGCTCCTTTGTATGGTTTGAGGTATCTTTGAGTTTACATATCTGTTATTTTTTGAATAGGGAACCCTCAAGCGGTTTGCTCCACTCGTGGACATATTAAATTATTCTACCCTCTATGATTCACGTGCTTTTGGTTCTGAAGATAGGTATGTCTCGTCGTCCTATGAGTACCAAATCTATTTTGTGCACAATGACCACCGCGCTATCTTCTAAAATTGTTTATATTTTCAGAACTGACTATGAAAACTTCGTAAGGGATCTCTCAAAACACTTGGTTCAAGAGTCAGAAAGAGTTGATACTTACATGGCCTCAACCATCCAGGTTTGGTTCTCCTAGAATAATCATCATAGTGGCTAAATTCATCAACTCTGTTTACAAAAAAATTGAAGTGAGTAATACCCGGTGCAGGCTTTTGATGCACCATGGCCAGTAATTCAGGCGAATGCAATACACTTCTCCACCACCATGTTATCACTCTCAGAGGATCAGCACATAATCTCTCTCTACTACCCACAGGTATATAAAAGAAACTACATATGACATGGTCACAAGTCTTTATAAGTTTTCAAGCCCGTCTCTTGTTCAGGTGTTTGAAACGCTGGTTAGCAAGATGACCCGGTCGCAAGATTCAGTTGTGAGAGCAGCATGCTCATCAGCCTTTGGGTTGCTGCTAAGATCAAGCAAGTCAACATTGTGGAGAGGAGCTCGACTTGATCGTAGCGACTCAGGTAGAAAAGCCAATGATCCCGAGTCTGTTAAGAAATAACATGTGCATTGCGGTCCGTGTGAATACCAACCAGTTACTGCCGAAAAATCTGGGGGTTTGCAATATATATATATATCCATAGGTACAGTGTGCAATGAGAAACCATCCAGGTTTGTGTGTTTGTTGTAAAGTGTATTATGTTTTCATCTTGTAAGGATATTGTCACTTATGTGTCATCTCTATTACCTAACTCAAGAAAGAAACATTCACACGAAAGTGTTGTAGGCTCTGGTCCTCTTTTTGTTAATTTGATTTTTGAGGCTTCTGCTAATTATTATCTGTCTTGAAAGAGTCCAACGTTGGATCTATCTTCGTTTACTGTTTTATATGAGATTTTAATCGGTCTTTGAAGTTTCAAACACAAATTCGATTTTGATAACATTAGTAATTATTTTCTATGGATTCTTCTTGTTTAATTTTATTCTTGAGACTTGCGTTAGATGTAACTATCAGCGAGCCTCCAAGTTGTTGTTTTTGTCTGTGAATTATTTTCTTTTTCGTTATGAAGATATGTCTCGAAACTTTTCCTGCGAAGGAAGGTCAATAGAAGATGTAGGATGGTCATAAAAGGACAAACTAAGTATTGGCCAAGAATGTCCTGTAGCAAAGCACAATCTGTGGACTTAATAAGAAGTGTTTGGCAAGTAAAATCTGTTTACGTCATCCATTACGTCTTCTGTTCACTTTATTTTTTGCTCTCCACGCAATCTTATTCTATATAAGCTCGCCCAAATATAAAACTAACACCAAAACAAAACAACTTGAGAGTTTCTTACTAAGGTTTAATCGGTATGGCTTCCGAAACAACCAACGAATCTTATCCCCTTCACTTTGTTCTCTTCCCTTTCATGGCTCAAGGGCACATGATTCCCATGGTTGATATTGCAAGACTCTTGGCTCAGCGCGGTGTGAACATAACAATTGTCACGACACCTCACAATGCAGGGAGGTTCAAGAATGTCCTAAACCGTGCCATTGAGTCTGGCTTGCCCATCAACCTAGTGCAAGTCAAGTTTCCATATCAAGAAGCTGGTTTGCAAGAAGGACAAGAGAATATCGATTCTCTTGAAACGATGGAGCAGATGGCACCCTTCTTTAAAGCGGTTAACTTGCTTGAAGAACCAGTCCAGAAGCTCATTGAAGAGATGAGCCCTCGACCAAGCTGTCTAATTTCTGATTTTTGTTTGCCTTATACAAGCAAAGTCGCCAAGAAGTTCAATATCCCAAAGATCCTCTTCCATGGCATGGGTTGCTTTTGTCTTCTGTGTATGCATGTTTTACGCAAGAACCGTGAGATCTTAGAAAATTTAAAGTCTGATAAGGAGCATTTCATTGTTCCTTATTTTCCTGACAGAGTTGAATTTACAAGACCTCAAGTTCCCTTGGAAACATATGTTCCTGGAGACTGGAAACAGTTCTTGGATGATCTGGTAGAAGCGGATAAGACATCTTATGGCGTGATAGTCAACACATTTCAAGAGCTCGAGCCTGCTTATGCCAAAGACTTTAAGGAGGTAAGATCCGGTAAAGCATGGACCATCGGACCCGTTTCCTTGTGCAATAAGGCGGGAGCAGACAAAGCTGAGAGGGGAAACAAATCAGACATCGATCAAGATGAGTGCCTTAAATGGCTCGATTCTAAGGAACTGGGCTCTGTGCTCTACGTTTGCCTTGGAAGTGTCTGTAATCTTCCCCTGTCTCAGCTCAAGGAGCTGGGGCTAGGCCTCGAGGAATCCCAAAGACCTTTCATTTGGGTCATAAGAAGTTGGGAGAAGTACAAAGAGTTAGTTGAGTGGTTCTCAGAGAGCGGATTTGAAGAAAGAATCAAAGACAGAGGACTTCTCATCAAAGGATGGTCTCCTCAAATGCTTATCCTTTCACATCATTCCGTTGGAGGTTTCTTAACGCACTGCGGATGGAACTCGACTCTTGAGGGGATTACGGCTGGTCTACCGCTGCTTACATGGCCGCTATTTGCAGACCAATTCTGCAATGAGAAATTGGTCGTGCAGGTACTAAAAGCCGGTGTAAGTGCCGGGGTGGAAGAGGTCATGAAATGGGGAGAAGAGGAGAAAATAGGAGTGTTGGTGGATAAAGAAAGGGTGAAGAAGGCAGTAGAAGAATTGATGGGTGAGAGTGATGATGCAAAAGAGAGAAGAAGAAGAGCCAAAGAGCTTGGAGAATTAGCTCACAAGGCTGTGGAAGAAGGAGGATCTTCTCATTCTAATATCACATTCTTACTACAAGACATAATGCAACTAGCACAATCCAATAATTGATTACACGTCATCTTTTCAAGGAAATTTAAACATTTTATATTTTTTAATTTTCCTTTTCAGAAATTAAATTGGATGCATTAGTTAAACACACTTGTACGAATCAGCAGAAGACAACTTAGTGATAACTTTCACATTCTGGAGTAACTTCCAAAAAGTTGGCTTAAAAGTTCGTTTAGACAGACATATCTAAATTTAAGGCTGCGCCTACTTTTCATTAGCGAAGAATAAAAATCATTATAAATTTAGTTAACCTCATTATGTTCCTTTTCAATATCCAAAAATCATTTGAGGCTTTCTCGAATGCACTACCAGTCGCGAATCTAAAATCAATTTATATAATATATGTTAAATTGATAAAAAGCAGGGATAAACATAAATACAAGTTAAATTGATAAAAAGATAAATTTATAAAATAATATGTCTTAAGTTAAATTATACGTTCACTTATATTAAAATCTAATATTAACAATATAAGTGTTCATATACTTCATAATATTTTTGTGAAATGTTTTATTCCCATTCATGATTGAAAGTGTAATTGTAAATATCCATCTTTTGAAATAGTGTTATTTTGTGTTCAATGCCATTTCAGCAACTTTAGATTTTAATTTTTAGGAAACTTTTCATCTTTAGTTCTAAAATTCGAACAGATTTTCTCTAAAAAGTTGAAATAAATCTACATGTTAACATGCATAAAATTCAAATTTAAAATAACAATTCAAAATCGCATAACCCAAAAATACACAAAATATGTCTTAAACTTTAAAAAAACTAAGATCCAACGATTTGAATTTTCAAAAAATTGGCAAAACTCGAATTTTATAAATACTAAATTCAATTGATAACCAAAACTGAATATGAAAACTTTGATACCAAATTGTTCAATTATTATCCCATAAATCATTAAACCATTATTAGTCCCGTATAGTTTTAATTTGTAAACTTAAGAATAAACTTACATGAAAAATTTATAGATTAATGTATATATGGATTTGAGGATGTGTTCTTTCAAAACAGAAAACCTTGCGTCTTTGGTGATAAGACACATATAAAGGCTTCTATTTGAATTTGTTTTGGAAACTATAATCCTCTATTCATACAGAACTAATGTTAATTCGAGTCTTATAAAACAAAAATGAAATTATGAATTAGTACCAACACATTAGCATTTCATGACAGTTATAAATTTAACTATCTTATTTTAAATTAATCACTTGAATTTAAGATAATTAAAAATGGCTATAACACGTTATATTATTAATTACGACATGTGCATGTGACCCATACAAATCTGTTAAACGTCTAGTAGATACCGCCTCCTACTGGTTACAGCGGATCGGATTGTACGAGATAAGTGGATTGAATAGTGCGGTACAGTTAACTGCGATTTGTTGAAAAAAACGCATTATGTGGAACAAGTGCGGTTAATACTGAATAAACAGTGCAAGATAATATATGAATGGTGAAAAACCAACATATAGTGCAGTCATAAATGTTTGAATGGTAAAAAATGCAACAAGTGGTTCGGGATAAATATTTTATAAATAAAAATAGATTAAATATATTAGTTAATTATAAATTAAAAATTGTTAATTTATAATTTATAATTTAAATATATTTAAAAAACTTGGGGCTAAAGATTCGCATAACGGATCGAGTTCGGTAATTTTGGTACGTAAATATTGACATAATTTGTATAATTAACCTACACAACTTGTATTCTTCTAAATATGTGTATATCAATTAATTTCTAAGTATAGTGTGTTGGTGTTATTATTATGCATTATTAGTGTGTATGTTTTATGTATTAAAAAGAATTAAAAAAGAAAAGAAAAGAGAACCACACATTAAAAGAGAGAACCACATGTATTATGATGCATTATTAGTGTGTATTGCAGGAAAACAAATTTGTTCATGTTTTGAACCACATGTGGTTCTGTTTAATATTTTAGTGATATATATATATTTTTTTTTGAATGAATGTTAAAAACCTTGAGTACAATGTATGCATCCAAAACACAGATTTGGTTAAAAACT
The DNA here is from genome assembly GCA_900406565.1 of Turritis glabra. Lineage (NCBI taxonomy): Eukaryota > Viridiplantae > Streptophyta > Magnoliopsida > Brassicales > Brassicaceae > Turritis > Turritis glabra. Next base: position 5,051,905 of record OVBN01000025.1, read on the forward strand.
GAAACTTAAAAGTATTGTAGATATTGTAGATTACAAACGAGTAGCAAACCAAACCCCGAGACAATCCTTTAGAGTTGATGTGGCCAGACCTGGGATTGATGATATTCTGTTCTTTACCATTCGACCAATAACCTTGATGAGTGTATCCTGATTCCTTGGAGGTTTTCCATGTGTTCGATTGTTTCTTTCACCCCAAATCGTATGAATTGTTGTTTGGAAGGTGTACCTTAAAAGAAATTGGCGGGAATGATCTTTGTGTGGATCGGAGATAGAAGAGATAATATCTGAAAATGTTGAAAGGTAGTGGCCTGTGAATAATCCCCATGTTAAAGTCCTCCAGACCTGTTCAGAAAAGACGCAGGCGAAGAAAAGGTGGTCTTTTGATTCCAACTGCTCATCACAAAAGACACAATTTAAATGGGCTCCCGTATTCCACAACTGATATATTTTTATAAATCACAAAACTATTTGAACTGCTTATAATTTTGTTGAATGGCAACATTGACCGCACCAGCAGAAGAACCGCACCGTTCCGCCTCCCCCACTCAAGCCCATAGTTGTGTTGGAAAGAGTCAAGTCCGATTTGGCGGCTGTGATTTACCATCTTTTAGTGTCACTTATAAGAATTGACTTGAACTTTGAAATTTCAAACAGAATTCAATTTTGGTAATGTCTGAGAAAGTTTTTTTTTTTTTTTTTTTTTAATCTTCGGAGACTTGTATTGTATAGCATGTGTAGCTTAACTGACGCAGTCCAAATTTGATTTTGGGTCTTGCGGATCAAGTCTCTTATTTTAATTATGAATAATAATTTTTGTAAGCCTTTCCTTTTCCAGTAAAGAAAAGACACAAGAAGACGCAGAATGCTAGCAACAAGACGAGAGAAGAAAGTTTTGGCAACGAAATATCCTCTTGTAGTAAAAGCTCTGATACCAAATTTTCAATTATTATCCCATTATTTTATGTGTCTTACATCATCTACTGCATCATGTTGGTGAAGCCCTTTTTTTGTCCCACTATTCTTATCTATCTTATATAACCTCACGATCACACACACACACACACACACACACACACACACACACACACACACACACACACACACACACATATAATCCAAGAAAAACACAAAACTTGAGTATTCCTCACTCACTTGGAACCGGTATGGCTTCCGAAAAAGCCCACCAGTTTCATCCTTCTCTTCACTTTGTTCTCTTCCCTTTCATGGCTCCGGGCCACATGATTCCAATGATTGATATCGCAAGGCTCTTGGCTCAGCGGGCTGTGACCATAACAATTGTCACGACGCCTCACAACGCAGCAAGGTTTAAGAATGTCCTAAGCCGTGCCATCGAGTCTGGATTGTCCATCAACATAGTGCATGTGAAGTTTCCATATCAAGAGGCTGGTTTGCTAGAAGGAAAAGAGAATATAGATTCACTTGACACGATGGGGTTGATTGTACCTTTCATTAAAGCGGTTAACTTGCTCGAAGAGCCGGTCATGAAGCTCATGGAAGAGATGAAACCTAGAACAAGTTGTCTAATATCTGATTGGTGTTTGCCTTATACAAGCAAAATCGCCAAGAAATTCAATATACCAAAGTTAGTTTTCCACGGCATGGGTTGCTTTTGTCTTTTGTGTATGCATGTTCTACGCCAAAACCTCGAGATGCTGCAGAATGTAAAGTCGGAAAAAGAGTATTTCTTGGTTCCTAGTTTTCCTGATAGAGTTGAATTTACAAAGCCTCAACTTCCTGTGAAAGCAAATGCAAGTGGAGATTGGAAAGACTTCTTGGACGAAATGGTTAAAGCAGAATACACATCCTATGGTGTGATAGTCAACACATTTGAAGAGTTGGAGCCTGCTTATGTCAAAGACTACAAAGTGGCAAAGGCCGGAAAAGTATGGTCCATTGGACCCGTTTCCTTGTGCAACAAGGTAGCAACAGACAAAGCAGAGAGGGGAAACAAGGCGGCCATTGATCAAGATGAGTGTATTCAATGGCTTGATTCTAAAGAAGAGGGTTCTGTGCTATATGCTTGCCTTGGAAGTATCTGCAATCTTCCTTTGGCTCAGCTCAAGGAGCTGGGGCTAGGCCTTGAGGAATCCCGAAGACCTTTCATTTGGGTCATAAGAAGTTGGGAAAAGTATAATGAACTATCTGCGTGGATGTTAGAGAGTGGTTTTGAAGAAAGAATAAAAAAGAGAGGACTTCTCATTAGAGGGTGGTCACCACAAGTCCTTATCCTTTCACATCATTCCGTTGGAGGGTTCTTAACGCACTGCAGATGGAACTCGACTCTTGAGGGGATAACCGCTGGTCTACCACTGCTTACATGGCCGCTTTTTGCAGACCAATTCTGCAACGAGAAATTGGTCGTGCAAGTACTAAAAGCCGGTGAGAGCGGGGGTTGAGATGCCTATGAAATCGGGAGAAGAGGAGAAAATAGGAGTGTTGGTGGATAAAGAGGGAGTGAAAAAGGCAGTGGAAGAATTAATGGGTGAAAGTGATAATGCAAAATATAGAAGAAGAAGAGCCAAAGAGCTTGGAGAATTAGCTCACAAGGCTGTGGAAGAAGGAGGCTCTTCTCATTCTAACATCACATTCTTGCTACAAGACATAATGTAACTAGCACAATTTAATAATTGAGTGATGTTGTAATATTGTGTATCACACCCAATTAAATTATCGAACCACAGGAAACAAAGAATCAACACACTAAGAATACACAAATTCACTTAATCTAAGCATGATAGATATGGTTTTGGTTTCCTAATTGTTACTAACAAGATTAAAGAACTTATGAGACAAGAAACAAACAAGTAGACAAATGCGATTTAGAACAAGGTTATAAAAGCAAGCCCTTGGGTTAAGGTAATTGATTAGGGTGACTATTGACTAATCTATGATGCTAACAAAACCATACAATGCTAATCCTTAGCCTTAGAACACTAATTTAGACTAATGCACTTCCATGTCACTAATCCTATGCTAATCAAGCAATCAGCACCAAATTTCCATTTTGTAATCACAAGATAAGCATGCATTAATTTCAAGTCTAATATGGCTACTAAACAACCTAGAACAACTTCCATTGGCAAGATTTAGTAAAGCACTCAATAAATTGGTTCGGGCATTTTCACAAACACCTTCCGGGCATGAAAATTCCTAAACTCTAAACTAGCATGATCAAGGCTAAACTAGCATTAAGAACATCTATAGAGAAAGAAAAATGAACTATCTAATCCTAAGCATCAAAGAACTAACCTCTAATCACCCATAATCTACCAAACCCAAAAACTCTAAAAGACTACTCACAATCCATCATGAACACACAAAGGAATGGGTTTGATATATTGCATGGCCATAATAAAATGAAGTAATCAAAGGATTTAAACAAGAAAAACAACTTTATAAATGCCCAATGAAAGATTCATACAAAGAACTAAACAAAATAAACCTTAAAGAAGTTTTTGGATCCTAAAAACAACATCCTCATAAAATTAGGGTAACAAAGTATTCGGGACAAACGGGTCAAACCCGGTAAAAACCAAGTGAAAAGCCTTGTGATCTACCACGCGATCGACCTCATGGTAGATCGGATAATCAAATGTGATCGACCATCCAGTAGATCGGCAGGTAGATCAGACTCATGTCTGATGCGTGATCATTCAGTTTGGCACTTGATCTACCTCTTGATCGAGCTGTTGGTCGATCCCAGTCTCTAATCTTCTTGTTCATCTTCCTCTTCACCCTTCTTGCATCTCTCTTTTGCCTCTTGACCTCTTCTTCTTCCTCAAGCTTATTTCACCTCTTTTATTCCATTTTTGCTCTCATAAACCTCCAATAGTCCAAGATCACTCCATGTACCTAAGAAAAGAGAAATGCAATGCAGATATGTACCTAAAGACCTAAACATGGATGCAAAGTGATGAGAAACTAGGAGAAACAAAGCTTTAAAACCAACTAAAACGCAAGATATCATTGAACATACGTCATTTTTTAAAAGAAATTTAAACATTAAACAGCTTTTTTTTCTTTCTATATTTGAAAATTTTAATTCGGAGCCTTAGTTAAACACGGATGAATGAATCTGCAGAAGACAACTCAGTGATAACTTATATTTCTTAAATCATCTGTAACAATTATTTTATCGGGTCGTATATATGTAAAATTATTTTAACCCGGTCATATATACGTAAAATTACTTTTAACTCGACCGCTTATGAAATTAAGAATCACTAATTAGGATCCGTAGACTGATTCATAACACTTAACCTTTTACCTTTTCAATTTAAGATAAAATAGGTCCGGACCCGCACTACGCTGCGGGTGGTGGGTTTTTTCTGTCCCGGAAATATATTAGAAATATGTTCATTTTATATATAATATGATTTTGTTTTTCTTTGAACAAATTAGAAATCCATATATCATTATAAAAATTTAAAATGATGGTATGAATTATTTATTTTAATTTGATTGGTTGTGTTTTTAAAATGATGGAAATATGTTCATTTTATATATAATATGATTTTTTTTTTGAACAAATTAGAAATCCATATATCATTATCAAAAAATTTAAAATGATGGTATGTATTATTTATTTTAATTTGATTGTTATAAAAAAAATTAAAATGATTGTATGCATTATTTATTTTAATTTGATTGGTTGTGTTTTTAAAATGATGGAAATATGTTCATTTTATATATAATATGATTTTGTTTTCTTTGAACAAATTAGAAATCCATATATCATTATCAAAAAAATTAAAATGATGGTATGTGTTATTTATTTTAATTTGATTAGTTGTGTTTTTAAAATGATGTGTTTTTAATGAAAAAATGATATGGCAAGCTGGAGAGATGATGTGTCAAGCTGAAGAGCTAATGTGTATTAATTAAAATGTTTTGATTGGTTTGCATTTTTATTGATGTGTCAGCTCCAGATTACACCAAAAAGTTGAGGTGTCGGTACTAAAAAAAAAATAACATGTCAGCAAAAAAATTGGTGATCTGTATTATTTTTTATAATTTTATTGGTTAGTTTTTTTAAATGATGTGTCACTCTTTCATAATCTGAAAAAGCTGATGTGACATGATAGGAGAGTTTTGGTTTGTTTTAATGGCTATAACGTGTTATATCGATACACGTAGATATAGTTGTCTTTTCAAGACTCAAGTACTCCGATTTGGCGGCTTTGTATTTTTCTTCTTGTACTGTTATGTATAATAATTGAATAGAACTTTAAAATGTTAAATAGAAATCGATTTTAGTGATGTATGTTTTCAAACACCATTTCGATTTTGGTAATGTCTCTGAGAGTCATATTTTGTGTTTTTCTAGACTTTTATAGCATATGTAGCTAACGAAGACTCCGTTTGATTTTGTGTCTTGTGGATCAAGTATCTTATTTATATTCTGAATAAATGTCTTTGTAAGCTTTCCGGTAAAGATGACACTTGCGGTAAAGAAAAGACACTAGAAGACGCAAAATGGTCACGAAAGGACGACAGAACGTATTGGCCACGAGTTGTCCTCTTGTAATAACCTCTGCCATTTATGTACAACAACATATTTTTACGTCATCTAATGCATCATTTTGGTGAAGCCTTTTTCTAGACCTCAACTCTTCTTATTTGTTTTACATGTTTAGGCTATGAGTTTCCAACTCAAAACCAATTGACAAAAAGTGAATTGGTCATAATCCTATATATATTACTTAATAATTTTCCAACTACCAATGTGGGACTTTACTTTATTAACATTCCCCCTCACACTCAGGAATGAACATCTGAAGCATAGGCATATGTGGAAACAATATCCACGGGGTAACCCAACATTCGGGTTGCTCTGATACCACGTTAGACTATAGGCTTCCAACTCAAAACTAATTGACAATGAATAGATTGACTCTAACTTTCTATATATATTACTTAATAATTTCTCCAACTACCGATGTGAGACTTTACTTCATCGAGCAAGATGAGTGCCTTAAATGGCTCGATTCTAAGGAACTGGGCTTTGTGCTCTACGTTTGCCTTGGAAGTATCTGTAATCTTCCTCTGTCTCAGCTCAAGGAGCTGGGCTAGGCCTCGAGGAATCCCAAAGACCTTTCATTTGGGTCATAAGAGGTTTGGAAAAGTATAATGAACTATCTGAGTGGATGGTGGAGAGCGGTTTTGAAGAAAGAATGAGAGAGAGAGGACTTCTCATTAAAGGGTGGGAACCTCAAGTCCTTATCCCCTCTCATCCTTCCGTTGGGGGATTCTTGACACAGTGTGGATGGAACTCGAAGGAATCACCTCGGGCGTTCCACTGCTCACATGGCCGCTGTTTGGAGACCAATTCTAAAACCAAAAACTGGTCGTGCAAGCACTAAAAGCCGGTGTAAGTGCTGGGGTTGAAGAAGTCATGAAATGGAGAAAAGAAGAGCAAATAGGAGTGTTAGTGGATAAAGAAGGAGTGAAGAAGGCAGTGGAAGAATTAGTGGGCGAGAGTGATGATGCAAAAGAGAAAAGAAAAAGAGTAAGAGAGCTTGGAGAATTAGCTCACAAGCCTGTGGAAGAAGGAGGCTCATCTCATTCGAACATCATATTATTCTTACAAGACATACGTCAAGTACAATCTGTTGGAATATTTTAATAAATACAACTTTACGTTTTTTAGAGGGTTTGTTCTTTCGTCTATTTCTGATAAATTCGTTGATGGTTTGAATTGGTTTCTGCGTCTTTATATTTACTGAACCGGAAAGTCTACAATGTCACTAACCTAAATTTTTAATTTTAGGCTCTAAGAATTAAATATTTGATAAGAGTAAATAAGTATACTTTCAAAGTTCTGAAACATGCACTACAAAAAAAAAGTGTGTATTGCATCACATAAATAGTATCACGAAATTAAATGATATTATATTAAATTACTTGTTAATAAATGATACAAATTTTGTGGTTTAACATCAATTATAAGTCGCTTTTGTGGTTTAACATCAATTATAAATTACTTGTTAATAAATGATACAAATTTTGTTGTTTTGCATCACCACTTTATAAGTCGCTTTTTTAAGTGATGTAAAATTTTTTTGCATCAATTATAACTAATACGAAAATAGAAAATAAGTGATGTAAAACACACTTTTTTGTAGTGATGAGAAACAGAGCATTAAAGTTCTGAACTTTCTTCTATTTTATAATGCATTTTAGACGGCAAAAAAAGAGAGTATACATTGATAATTGATCCTAATAAATATTTTGTGGTTTTGCAATTAATATTCATTTTCAAAAAAACTTAAATTTTTTTGTTTAAAATTTTTTGACCTATCATCTCATGATGATTAAAAATAAGTATACAAGACTGTTTTTGCTTGCTACGTGTAGATTTCTTTATTCTATTTTGGTAAACAAAAATGCTGTAGATTTTATTCCTCTTTTGATCATTTTTATATATATTGCTATTTGTGTATCATTTTCTTTTTCTTCAGGAGATTATCTTCCTTCTTTAGCTTCAATACTTTTTTTTTTGGTTTAAAGCTTCAATACTTACGTCATATATTATATCACTTTGGTCAACTGCTTGTTGTTTTTGTTTTTATTGTTCTATTTACGATTTTTTTTTTTGCATCTATATATATGCTCACACACACTCATAATCCAAACGAAATAAAAATCTTGAGCAGACATGTCTTCTGAAGCTAGCCTCCACTTACATTCTCCACTTCACTTTGTTCTCTTCCCCTTCATGGCTCAAGGCCACATGATTCCCCTGGTTGATATCGCAAGGCTTTTGGCTCAGCGCGGTGTGACCATAACAATTGTCACGACGCCTCACAACGCAGCGAGGTTCAAGAATGTCCTAAGCCGTGCAATCGAGTCTGGCTTGCCCATCAACATAGTACATGTCAAGTTTCCATATCAAGAAGCTGGTTTGCAAGAAGGACAAGAGAATGTAGATTTGCTTGAATCGATGGGGGTCAATGATACATTTCCTTAAAGCGGTTAACACTCTTGAAGAACCGGTCATGAGGCTCATGGAAGAAATGAAACCAAGACCAAACTGTCTGATTTCGGATATGTGTTTGCCTTATACAAGCAAAAACGCCAAGAAGTTCAAGATACCAAAGATCGTTGTCCATGGCATGTCATGCTTTTATCTTCTGTGTATGCTACTTCTACGCAGAAACCGTGAGATCTTCGACACTATAAAGTCCGACAAAGAGTATTTCCTCATTCCTTATTTCCCTGACAGAGTTGAATTTAGCGAACCTCAAGTTCATGTCGAAACAGATGCTGATGGAGATTGGAAAGATTTGATGGACGATTTGGTGGAGGCTGATTACACATCATATGGTGTGATCGTCAACACATTTCAGGAGTTGGAGCCTGCTTATGTCAAAGACTACAAAGAGGCAAGGGCTGGAAAAGTATGGTCCATTGGACCCGTTTCCTTGACCAACCAGGCAGGAACAGACAAAGCTGAGAGGGGAAACAAGGCGACCATTATATTGATCAAGATGAGTGTCTTAAATGGCTTGATTCTAAAGAAGAAGGTTCGGTGCTCTATGTTTTCCTAGGAAGTATCTGCAATCTTCCTCTGGCTCAGCTCAAGGAGCTCGGGCTAGGCCTCGAGGAATCCCAAAGACATTTCATTTGGGTCATAAGAAGTTGGGAGAAGTACAACGAGTTAGCTGAGCGGTTTCGAAGAAAGAATCAAAGATAGAGGCATTCTCATCAAAGGATGGTCTCCTCAAATGCTTATCCTTTCCCATCCTTCCATTGGAGGGTTCTTAACACACTGCGGATGGAACTCAACTCTAGAGGGGATAACCGCTGGTTTACCACTGCCTACATGGCCGCTATTTGCAGATCAATTCGGCAACGAGAAATTGGTCGTGCATGCAGTTACTAAAAGCCGGTGTAAAAGTCGGGGTTGAGCAGCCTATGAAATGGGGAAAAGAAGAGAAAATAGGAGTATTGGTGGATAAAGAAGGAGTGAAGAAGGCATGGAGTAGAAGAATTGATGGGTGAGAGTGATGATGCAAAAGAGAGAAGAAGAAGAGCCAAAGAGCTTGGAGAATTAGCTCACAAGGCTGTGGAGGAAGGAGGCTCTTCTCATTCTAACATTACTTTCTTCTTACAAGACATAATGCAGCAAGTGGAATTCAAGAACTAATTACATCATTGTATATTTGTATAGTATTATTATGATAGTTTTATTTAAACTGAGCATGGTATTCTGAGACGGATAAAAACATTTATAATTATATATGCGCGGACTAGATTGACTTGAAAAAAATGATAAAAGTTTAAAACTGCACCTTTGCTTTCCTAAAGTTTAAATTCTAAAATTTTAAAAAGTTTAGAAACTTTAATTGGTTGATAAATTTTTAAAGATTTGAAGATTTTAATAGTTAAAAAAAAACATAAACTCTATACGCCGGCCGTCTTAAATCTCCTTAAAACTCATAAATCTTTAATAAACTAAACAATATAACCCCAAATTCCTAAACTATATATATGTCGCTTTAGATATCTCATACACCACCGCCGAACTTTATTTTGACCTCTTGTCAAGATGAATGTATTTTTGTCAAGAAAAGAAATACAACTATTATAAGAGAAAACTATATAATTAACAGAACCATTTCTTATAGTTTGTCTTGGTTTATTTTGAAGACGTTACTTCTTATATGTCGATGTCGATAGAGTCCAAGGTTGATTTATTTATTTTCTTAATCAAGTTGATTTTTGCGGCTGTGAATTATTTCCACTTTCTTTTCGACATAGTTATCAAAGATATATCTCTTATTTGTTTGGGGCTTATATGAATACAAAATAATACAAAAGAGCACATAAGTGCCCGCCACGAAACGTAATGTACTAATAATTTCTGTGAGCCATATCGTGTTTTGTACCGAAGAGGCCAATTTGCTTATGTTCTCTCTTACATAACTTTTTTTTATATCATTGTCTTCCAAGTTTTTCATTCTTTTTCCTGAGTCAATAAATATAAAATTAAGTATGCACAGACACTAGACAAACACACACACACACAATCGGAATCAAATAAAAAAAAAGAACTTAGTGAGTACGTCCTCATGGCTTTCGAAATGACCCGCCAATTTCATCCTCCTCTTCCCTTTCATGGCTCAAGGCCACATTATCCCAATGGTGGATATTGCAAGGCTCTTGGCTCAGCGCGGGGTGACCATAACTATTGTCACAACGCCTCACAACGCAGCGAGGTTCAAGAATGTCCTAAACCGGGCCATTCAGTCAGGCTTGCCCATTAGGGTGGAGCATGTGAAGTTTCCGCATCAAGAAGCTGGTTTGCAAGAAGGACAAGAGAATGTAGACTTTCTTGACTCAATGAAGTTAATGGTACCTTGCCTTAAGGCGGTTAACATGCTTGAAGAGCCGGTCATGAAGCGCATGGAAGAGGTGAAACCTAAACCAAGCTGTCTAATTTCTGATTTTTGTTTGCATTATACAAACAAAATCGCTAAGAAGTTCAATATCCCAAAGATCGTTTTCCATGGCGTGTGTTGCTTTTGTCTTTTGTGTATGCATGTTCTACACCGAAACCTCGATATCTTAAATGCTTTAAAGTCGGACAAAGAGTATTTCTTGGTTCCTAGTTTTCCAGATAAAGTTGAATTTACGAAGCTTCAAGTTATTGTGAAAACAAATGTTACTGGAGATTGGAAAAAGGTCATGGACGAGCAGGTAGAAGCGGATGACACATCCTATGGTGTAATCGTCAACACATTTCAGCATTTTGAGTCTGCGTATGTGAAAGACTACACGGAGGCTAGGGCTGGTAAAGTATGGTCCATTGGACCCTTTTCCTTGTGCAACAAGATGGGAGCAGACAAAGCTGACAGGGGGGAAAAGGCGGCCATTGATCAAGAAGACTGTCTTAAGTGGCATGATTCTATAGAAAAAGGGTCGGTGCTATATGTTTGCCTTGGAAGTATTTGCAATCTTCCTCTGGCTCAGATCAGAGAGATCGGGCGTGGCCTCGAGGCATCCAAAAGACCTTTCATTTGGGTCATAAGAGGTTGGGAGAAATGAACTAGCTGAGTGGATTTTGGAGAACGGTTTTGAAGAAAGAGTTAATTGTATATAATATATCGTTGTTCTTTGTTTAATCATTCTTCACGTAATATCTTATTAGTTATTTGTTGGGTAATGGAATTCGTCTTGTTTTTCCTATTAAAATTATGTAAAACTATTAGATATACATTTCAAAAAACAACAAACTTATATGTGATTGAAATTAAGTCTAGACATAATATATGTATCCGAAAATCTGAACCATATCCGAACTGAAAAAATCGGTTTTGGATAGAAACCGAATCTGAAGAAATAATCGAACGAATTCTAAATTTTAAATATGAAAAAATCAAATCTGAACCCGAACCAAAATTGAATAGATATCTGAATTATCCGAAATATAATAATATACTTAAATATTAATTATTTTTAGATCTGATATAACCAAATTATCCAAAATAACAATTATAAATCCGAAAATATTAGTTATTTTAAAATCAAATAACTAAAATACCAAAATATATGAATATATGAAAATTTATAGTTATATTTTTCAAAATTTAACCAATTTTTTTAATTTTCCGATATTTCGGATATCCAAAACCGAACTGAATCCTAGTAGAACCGAACCGAATCCGAATCAAAATTCTAAAATACCCAAATAGATATTAGAATCAATATCCAAAATATCCGAAAATCGAAATATCCAAACATAATCTTATCCGAAATCCGAACGCTCAAACCTAATTAAAATAATAGAAATATCCAATTTTTAAGTATAGACAGCTGCTCTAGTGGTCCGGAGGAGTTCAACTTTGATATTTCTTCCAGCGGCTACTTAGAGCATAATCAATGGTAGTTGTTAAGTAGGGATGCTAAGTAATTATTTTATTATTAATTGTATTTTTTTAAAAATTAGAATCTGAAGTTGTTTTTTGTCCTCCAATGGTAGTTGCTATGTAAGAGTTCTAAATATTTAAAAAATTTATGATTTTTTTTTTTAATTAGAGGTTATTTTGTTAAAATTGATAACATAGTATATTCAATAAAACATAATTTTTTTGCATTGACTGAAATTTGATATATACATGAAACAAAAAACATCAAAACATAGATTTCAAAATCATAAACGGAAAGGAACGATCAGTTGTTGATGCCAAATTTTTTCCATATATGCTCAACCAAATCATCTTTCAATCGTTGATGCATTTTTTTATCACGAAGTCGAGTTCGAATGCCTAGCATATCGGCATTATTTGTAGGCATAGATGTAGAAAACGTAAAATCCACATGTGAACTTCTGTTTTCTTCTCCTAGTTGGAATTCTGATACATCAAACTGAGTGTTAGCATCTCGTTCGTCTTCTACTATCATATTGTGGAGTATAATAGATGCTCTCATAATCTTGCATATTTTTTCCTTATCCCAAAAAAGAGCTGGGTTTTTAACAATTGCAAATCGAGCTTGCAAGACTCCAAAAGCACGCTCGACATCTTTTCGGGTAGCTTCTTGACGTTAAGCAAATAAAGATGTTTTTGGACCTTGTGGAAGTAGAATAGATTGGATTAAGGTTGCCCATTTTGGATAAATACCATCTGTGAGATAGTAAGTCAAATCATAGTCTCTTCCGTTGATAGAGAAATTCACTTGCGGAGCTTGACCATTTATTACATCATTAAAAACTGGTGAGCGGTCAAGAACATTAAGATCATTTAAGGTACCTGGAGCACCAAAATACGCGTGCCATATCCAAAGATCATATGAAGGTACAGCCTCTAAAACGATTGTGGGTTTTCCAGATCTACGTGAAAATTGCCCTTTCTAAGCGGTAGGACAATTCTTCCACTCCCAATGCATACAATCGATGCTTCCTACCATTCCGGGAAATCCGCGTTCTTCTCCAATTACAAGAAGTCGTTGAAGATCCTCTTGTGTTGGTCTTCTTAGGTACTCATCTCTGAACAAATATATTATTCCTTCGACCAAATGTTACAAACATGAACGAGCAGTAGTTGCAGCGAGGCGGAGGTATTCGTCAACTTGATCAGCCGCGGTACCATATGCCATAAGACGAATTGCTGCTGTACACTTTTGAAGTCCAGAGAGACCACGACTTCCGGTAGCATCTTTATTTTGTCAGAAGAATCGAAATTCATTGGAGAGTTGATCAGCAATATGCATGAACAAGTGTTTGTTCATTCTAAAACGGCGTCGGAATAAATGAGGAGGGTATGTTGTATCTTTTTTGAAATAATCATTTCATAAACGCATGTGTCCGTCTTCGCGATCTCTTTCAGTGAAGTCTCGTTTTTTTTGAACATGTTGACCTCCTATGATCACCATAATCAATTAGTAGGTTGTCGAACGTTTGATCGAAATTTTGGTCAAAAGTTTCATCGAAAGTATCCTCAAAAGTTTCTTCGAATGATCCATTATAAGGATTAGTTGAAGAAGATGCCATATTTATGTGAGAAGAAATAGATTATATTTGTGAAATTTAAAAAGGAAAAGAAGAGAAAAAACAGATTTCTAAGAGGAAAAACAGAAGGAGTCGAAGAGGAAAACAAATTTCTAAGAGGAAAAACATAAGGAGAAGGAGAGGAAAAAAAGTTTTGGATCTATGAAACAAAAACACACAAGAGCAATAATATATATTATCCCACTTTAATAGAATCCAAAACAATACATTATCGTTGAGAGATAAGGAAGCAGACAAAATTACATGGACCACACAATATTGAAACAAAATCGACACACATATCACATGTGAAACAGAACCGAAACATGTGAACACCAAAACCAAAACATGTGAACACCAAAGTCCTCATCTTCTTTGTCACTACTCCCTGACCTGTGATGTTTCATTTTCCTCATGTTCTTGTTTTGCAGCAAATCATGAAAAGAGGAGGTAAAATTTTCAAAAGTGCAAGTGATAAGTGGATTTTCGCATTTCCTCTTGGACACAGATCAGCTATGAAACAAATAAATATTTTTGCATTTCAAAAGTGCAAGTGATTAGTCGTTACCGATCGGTCAAAAGTCTGCCACGGGCCAGAACAGCATGGACAAGTAGACTCACCAGCTCACTGAAAACAACCAAAGAGAAGAGCAAAAAAAATTCAGAGTAAAAACTGAAAAGATAAAATATTTCATTAATTTCACAAATTTTATAACATGTTAAACAGAAGCAGAGAGTAACAAAAAAAGACGAAGCAAACAGAAGCAGAGAGTTACACAAATAGAAGCAGAGAGTTACAGAAATAAACACAAATAACATATGAAAACACTAATTAGACAACATATCTGAAATAAGCTTGTTCTTTAGAGCCAATTCAATATCAGAAAGTGGTTCTGTTTTCCCTAGCAAACTATCTAGTAATTTTTTGTCAGAAAGCTTGTCTCTAAAGGCTAAATCTTTCTCCTTAATTGCCCACATGTTCTGAAAATCTAACAGAGCCTTGTTGGCTTGTTCCACAGGCCTTTTAGATTTTGCTTTTGAAGCCTTAATACCGGCTGGACGACCCAATGCTTCATCCTCTTCATGGCGAACTTGGTTGCAGGTTGAAGACTGTGTAGAACCCTCCTCAAATTTTCTTTTTTTTGAACTGCCTTCACCTTTAGTAGCAGACGACTCACACTATTTCTGGTCATGCATTAGCTCCAGCCAAGCATGTTCAAGTGTGAACTTCACCTTGTGGTCGGTGTAGAAGATTTCCAGAGCAAGTTTCATAACATCATTTGGATTCCAGCCACTTTTTCTGTTTAGATTATGCAGCCTCATAGCAGCCTACAAACTTGCAGACTTGGTCATTTATCTTCTGCCACCTCTGTTTACAGTGTAGCAGACTCTCTTAGTTGAGCACCAGCAAACTCAGAAATCTTTGCAAGACTTGAGTTATAGTAAGCTGCAATACGTGACCAAAACGCTGCAGTTCTCTATTCATTTCCAACAACATGATCTTCACTGGTATTCAACCAAGCACTTATCAAAACAACATCTTCTTTGGGTGACCAATTCCGTCTTTCTCTACGTTTCTCAGCTGTGTGTTCACCTTGGTTTGGGTCTTTAGTACACGGAGTACTAAAGACTAATGCTTCTGATGATCCAAGGTCTATGGTTGGTGAAAAACCATCATACAGATTGGGTTCAAGGTCTATGTAGTTTTCTTGTTGGCTGTTTAAGAGGTGTATAAATCCTGAAGAATACGTAGAATCCATAGCCTAATTTCTGGTGGGTGTTAAAAGGGAGAAGAAAGACCAAAATGAAGAGTGATGGTTGTGGGTGTTAAATGGAAAACGAAATGAGTAGAAGGAAAGGTTATGGTCTTTAATATATAAGAAGAGTTTCAATGACACAATTAAGCATTTTCGTCTAGGTGCAGCATTCACTAATTATAGTTGGCAATCAATGACACAATTAAGTAATCAAGCATTCACTAACTCTAGTTTCACCAAACAGTAACCTACACCTAACAAGCATTTATCATCAAGTACCAAACAGTCACCTAATTTAAAAAAGCAGTCACCTAATTTAATAAAGTAACTCGTGGGTAGATGTTTGAGTTTGCTACTAGAGGATTTGTAAATGCTAAAAATGTTTCTCAGCTGTTTTTTTCCCTTATATACAGTATAAAAGTATTTTTTAAATTCTAAAATTATTAATTTTCGGATTCTTTTAATGATAAAGATTAATGTTCAGTTTTGCAGACTTTGGTTTTATGATAGTTTTATGTTGAGTTTAGCATGCTTGTATGATAGTTTTATGTTGAGTTTCACAAAAGAAACAAAGTTCAGGCTACCAAATAATTTCTGAGGATGGTTACTTGTGGCAGAGCTGTCGCAGGTCTCAGATTTGTAAAGACTTTGAGACTTGCACGAAGCTGAAGTAACCCTTCTCAGGCCTCCGATGATTTTCATTGTTATCCCATTTATACCATAAATTATACCAGCATGAAAATATTAGAAACTGTATTTGCCAAAATAATTTTGAGCCAACATTAGTGGGACAAGAGAGAAGACATACCCTCCAATGGCTCCAAGTAGCACTGCATTTGATTCTTTTGCAGTTGAGATAGTCTCCTCCGGCAAAGGAACTCCGACCAAATCCAAAGCAGCTCCTCCAATGGGCATCTCCCAGAAGGTAAATTCCAATCCTGATACAAAGCACAGACGCAATGTCTTAGACATCTCCGTGGCTAAGAAACACCCCCCATGAAACAACCATATAAACCCCACCCACAGTTCTAAATCACTTTCTTGAGAAAAAATCTCGTCAATTTCTAATACTCACATTTTTCAATTCGACAGTGGGTTCCCAAATGAAATTAAACAGAAGAAAGGGAACAAGAGAGAGAAAACCTTGCAAAGATCCACCTTGCTGAAGCACATTTTTGGCAATTGAGACAACCTCCGCATCGATGCCATTACCGGGAATGAGAGTGATGTTGTATCGTTTTTCCCCAGGGGAAGCAACAGCGCATCTAACTCTGAAGGATGCGAAAGATTTTTTGGAGAGAGCCCTGAACGTAGCCGAAAATTAGGGTTTTTCGAAAGAGGAAAATAGGATCGCGAGAGAGAGAGAGAGAAGGGGATCATGACAGAGAGAGCAAGAAGGGGATCGCAAGAGAGAGAAGGGAATCGTGAGAGAAGAGGATCGAGAGATCCAGATCGCGAGAGAGAGAGAGAGAGAAGGGGATCGAGAGAGAGATCGCGAGAGAGTGAGAGATCGCGAGAGAGAGAAGGGATTAGAACCGGTTTTTTTGAGTTTTTTAAAACTCTAAAATTAGAATCGGTTCCAAACAATTAAACTGATTCAATTAATATTTTATTATTTTTTACATCTTAGCAACTCATTAAAACCCAGCGTTGATTATGCTCTTAGAGTTTAGGTTTATCAACAAAAAACAATTATTTGAAATCTCCCTAATAATTCCTTTTATTTATACTCTTTTATAGTTTTTCATATCTTAATAAATATCAAATGATGAGGTTTATTGGTTTATTGATTTTAATTAATAGATTTAAAAATCGAATCAAAATGATTTGTTATTTAATTATTAATTTTAAATTTTTTATTAAAATCATATGTTGTTGGTTTTTTTTGTTGGATATAATCATGTGTTGTTGGTTATATTATTTGTAAACACAAGTGTTATTTAATATTTAAGGATTTTATCATATAATTAATTTCACATTATACTTGAATGAATTTGAAAATATTTTCACTTAAAAATACAAACGCTGAAATCTTTAGTCAAGCATCGTAGATTGAGTTGATTTGGGAAAAGAATTTGAAAACCTCTTCTCAAACACATGGCACACACTCCATCTCATCCGCGTCTTCCACAGTTCTTCAAGTCAATATGTTTTCCATTTTGTTTTTGTGACAATATTTGGTTCATGAGTTAAAAAAAAGATATTTTTAAGCAAAGATTTGTCAAATCTTCTCTTTTTTAGGTAAACGAAATCTCTATATTAAAAAACATTTTAAATTAGCTTTTCTATAACACAAAAAAAAACAATGGGAGAGATTCACAACAAGATAGAGGAAAAGATCCATTCATTCAATAGACTCCACCAGAAAAATAAGTTTATCAAAAATTACGCTTAGATGGTGTTTATCTAACTATTTAATTTTCAAATCCACTTTGTGTGATTTTCAAATTCATTTTGTTTGAATTTTATAAATCCACTTTGATAGATTTTAGAATCAATGAAATCCACAAAAAGTTTCAGATCCTACACTGATTTTCAAATCTACTAAAATTCATGACTTTATAATCCATCAGATTTATTTTGTTACCAATATGAATTTTCAGCAATCAAAATATTTGACATAAGAAAAGTTTATTTGAAAATTAATTTTCATGATAATTTGATTTTTTTTTGAAAGAGAAATATATATATACTTTTTAAAAAAAAATCACGTATTTCTTGGATCTTAATCCAATATCCTATAAAGATCAATCATCAAATCGGGGGTAAGAGAACAAGTACTAGAATACAAACAATTTGATTTATTTTGAAGAGATATTCAAGGTTTGTTGTCCATATACCATATGGTATAAAAAGAAGGAGAGACTGAGAGTCCGAGTTTGAGTTTTTTAAATTCTTTTATCCAATATTGATTTTTGCGGCTGTGAACTCTTCACTATATTTTCGACGTAGTTCTCAAAGATATTTTCTCTTACTTTTTTGGGCTTATATGAATGAATACAAAAGAACACATGAGTGCCCGCCACGATATGTACTCAGTAATGTGAACCACTTGTGGTGTTCTGTAACTGTAACGAATAAGCCAATTTGCTTTTGTTCTCTCTGACATCACATTTTAATATCTCCTTGACTTCCAAGGCTATTTTTACTTTTTCATATATATATTGCACAGAGAAACACACACACAAAATCGGAACCAAAGCAAAACAAAAACAAAAAGAACTTAAGAGAGTTCCTCATGGAATCCGAAACTAGCCACCAATTTCGTCCTCCTCTTCACTTTGTTCTCTTCCCTTTCATGGCTCAAGGTCACATGATCCCCATGGTGGATATTGCAAGGCTCTTGGCTCAGCGCGGGGTGACTATAACAATTGTCACGACGCCTCACAACGCAGCCCGGTTCAAGAACGTTCTTAGCCGGGCCATCCAGTCGGGCTTGCCCATCAATCTTGTGCAGGTAAAGTTTCCATCTCAAGAATCGGGTTCATCGGAAGGACATGAGAATTTGGACTTGCTCGATTCGTTGGGGGCGTCATTAACCTTCTTCAAAGCAATAAATATGCTCGAGGAACCGGTCGAGAAGCTCTTGAAAGAGATTCAACCTAGGCCAAGCTGCATAATCGCCGACATGTGTTTGCCTTATACAAACAGAGTTGCCAAGAACCTTGGTATACCAAAAATCATCTTTCATGGCATGTGTTGCTTCAATCTTCTTTGTATGCACATTATGCACCAAAACTGTGAGTTCTTGGAAACGATAGAGTCTGAAAAGGAGTACTTCCCCATTCCAAATTTCCCTGACAGAGCTGAGTTCACAAAACCTCAGCTTTCAATGATCTTTGCTGCTGGAGATTGGAAAGAGTTCATTGACAGAATGACAGAAGGGGATAACGCTTCTTATGGTGTGATTGTTAACACGTTTGAAGAGCTTGAGCCAGCTTATGTTAGAGACTACAAGAGGGTTAAAGCGGGTAAGGTATGGAGCATCGGGCCGGTTTCCTTGTGCAACAAGGTAGGAGAAGACAAAGCTGAAAGGGGAAACAAGGCGGCCATCGATCAAGACGAGTGTATTAAATGGCTTGATTCTAAAGAACCAGGGTCGGTGCTCTATGTTTGCCTTGGAAGTATATGCAATCTTCCTCTGTCTCAGCTCAAAGAGCTCGGGTTAGGCCTCGAGGAATCCCAAAGACCTTTCATTTGGGTCATAAGAGGTTGGGAAAAGTATAACGAGTTAGTTGAGTGGATCTCAGAGAGCGGTTTCAAGGAAAGAATCAAAGAGAGAGGCCTTCTCATAAGAGGATGGTCGCCTCAAATGCTTATCCTTTCACACCCTGCCGTTGGAGGATTCTTGACACATTGTGGATGGAACTCGACTCTTGAAGGAATCACTTCAGGCGTTCCATTGCTCACTTGGCCACTGTTTGGAGACCAGTTCTGCAACGAGAAACTGGCGGTGCAGGTACTAAAAGCCGGTGTGAGAGCCGGGGTTGAAGACTCCATGAGATGGGGAGAAGAGGAGAAAATAGGAGTATTGGTGGATAAAGAAGGAGTGAAGAAGGCAGTGGAAGAACTAATGGGTGAGAGTGATGATGCAAAAGAGAGAAGAAAAAGAGTCGAAGAGATTGGAGAATTAGCTCACATGGCGGTAGAGGAAGGGGGCTCTTCTCATTCCAATATCACATTCTTGCTACAAGACATAATGCAACTGGCCCAATCCAAGAACTGATTGTAACGTTTCTTGGTTTTATCCAAAAAAGAAAATGATTGTAACGTTAGCTCTTGATTACATCTTTGTTGGAGGAAAATTTATATTTATAATCGTTTAATTTTGAAATTGTCTATATTGTCGAATCTAATAATAATATCATCCTAACAGTCCGTTCTTCTAATTTAGTACCTAGTTAATTAGATTGAGTAATCGAATTCTTATATCGTCTATTAAAATTATGTATGTAACTGATAAGAACGTAACCGTAACCTTTATTAATCAACACAAAGATCCAATTACAAGAAGAGTAATGGAGTTTGAGGCTCCAAATTACTCAACCCTAGACTCACGCAGGAGCCAACACAACACCAATTCTCATATTACTACTCCTTTATGTTTACAGAGACTAACTCTTCCTTCTTCACTTTTCAAGATGAATCTTCGCTTCCAGCTCAGCATTCACTGCCACGTAAGCCTTCCACATCCTATCAGTAACCCAATTAAAAAGGGGGAAAAAGACAAAAAACTTACGTGCGATGAAGTAGAAGCAAAACACAATTTCTAATATTCTTTTAGTTGTACAAGAAGAGTATAGAAACCTGCTCCAGTGGTCCTGCATGAGGAGGAGGATCTCAACTTTAATATTTGCTTCTAGCGGCTCCTTAGAGTTTAGACTTAGCAACACTTTTTGTTTGTTTACTTGTTGAAGACTTATCAACAACTCTTTCCCTTCGATCATGACAACTGTTCAGGATGTTTATATCTAAAGATGACATCATGCAAAATTTATAGTTATTGTCTCTGGGATTATCCATTCCGGCACGTTTTTGCCAACCCGGCTCATAAATTTTCTATTGCATATTCGTACACGTTATAGTACTCCTTTTGAGATGGATTAATAATATTTCAACAGGTACCGGTACATGTACATGGATAAGAGACATGATATATATAGATAGGGTTACCCAAAACATGCATCCAAATTTCAACAGATACATGAACATCTAAGAGATTATCCAATACATCCAAATTTCCTATATTTTAAAATTTTAACAAAATTATTGAAAAAAATCCGATCTAAAATTTTACTTTTACCCAAGTTAGTGAGAGTTTGGATAGTAACTTGAACTATCAATTTTAACCAAAAAAAAAAAAAAAAAAAAACTTGAACTATCTAAGACCTTTATAAGGTGTTTGGACCCTTAAATGAAAACAACAAAAAGTAACATGTTTGGACCCTTGAGTTAACTTTTCACATATATGATTGTAATTTTCTAGTTACAAATATAATAACAAATATAATATGGGCTTTAAAGTTGTCTTACTAAAAGGCCCAATAATATCTCAAGTTCCAATAACTAAGGTGGTGTTACGAACCAGTGCCACGTGGAAAAGTGAATCAAAAGGTTAAAGAAACGAGAGAAGTCAGTGCGGCGGTCGCCGGCGAGGACGTGCTCGTCGTTAATAAACTCCTCCAACCTAAAACTCGAGCTGAGAGAGATCTTAACCTCATCAAACAAATTACTTCTCACTCTTGCTTTCATGGGCTCTTCTTAGATCACTGTGTGCTCACTCAAATTTTGGGTTTTGGTTCCTCGAGATTTCGATATCATCGATATTCGTAAAACCCTAATGCTGAGCTGACTTGTTAATTTGTGTCGTTAAAAGAGTGAACTTGCAGAGTGTATCAATGGAAAGCGATAAAGAGGAGCCAATGGTGTTCTTGGACCGTACAACACGAGCAACACGGGGTAAACGGTAAGAAACTCTTCGAGCTAAAGCTTCTACTTGATGAATGTGTTTTCACCCTGTGATTGTGTTTTTGGATACTCTATTCACTACTTTTCTTGTTTGCAGGATGACCAAGTTGCTTGATGACGAAGTAGAAGAAGATGAACAGTTTTGGAATCAAGAAGCTCTTAAAGAGGTTTGGTTTGTTCTCTTTATATATAATATCATACCTTCTTAAAGAGATAGGAATGATTTCTAGTTGTAGATGTTAAAAAATATAATGGAACAATCAGATTGATAGATGAAGGAGGTGATAAGATACTATTGCAGAAATTTTCGTATGTATTGTCAATTTATATATCTCTTTCTATCTGCAGGAAGAATATGATGATGAATATGAAGCAGAAGGTGAAGTTGCTGATGAGTTTGACAGCGACTTCAATGATGATGTATTTTCATGTGTTGCTTCTGTATATTCAGTACTTATTCATCAAGCTATTGCTCAAATTCCAAATTTTCTAAAATTTCTTTCTTTTGCCTACTGTTTCGGAATAGGAGCCCGAGCCTGATGCAGTAGCTGAAAATGAAAAAGAAGAGAGGTTTGACATTTTTCGAAGCTCGTCTTATGATGGCTATTATGTATATCAGTTTTAATTTTGTTACAATTTTGCGTATTGTTGCAGGGATCTGCCAAAGAAGCGGTTGTTTTACCCTGGGAAAACTGCTCCAAAGAAAAAGAAGAAGAAGACAAAGGTAATTTCGAAACTAGAAGATATTCCTGTGGATGAGAAGCCAGGTGAAGAATTGGGAAACAAGGAACAAGACGAAAAAGAAGAGAATGAAGCACAAGAAGATATGGAAGGTGAGAAAGTCATTAGGAAATCAACACGGACTTCAGTGATTGTACGGCAAGCAGAAAGAGATGCATTGCGTGCTGCTATACAAGCAACAACAAAGGTTTTCTCATAATTCATCCTCTTTAGCTATTTACATCAATGGCTCCCCTTTGATCTTTCTTTTTAAGTTTTGCCATGTTGAGTTCGTTCTTGTGTTTGTTCAGCCAATACAAAGGAAAAAAGTAGGGGAGGAAAAACGGATGACCCAAGAAGAAATGCTACTGGAAGCTGCTCAAACAGGTTTGGATTTTATGATGTTGCATGCGTTTTTCTATCAGAAACTCAAATTGCTAAAGTCAGGTTTTTGCAGAAATCATGAACTTGAGGAATTTAGAACGCGTCTTGGCAAGGGAAGAAGAAGTAAAAAAGAAAGCGATTGTGCATAAAGCAGTCTACAAGGGTCCTCAGATTCGGTACCTTTCAAAAGATGGTAAGCGCTGCAGTAAAATAGTCTTCCAATCTAATCGGATCTTTCCAGAAAAGCAAGAACTATATTTGTTTTAACTTCTAACTTTACATGCAGGGTGCAACTATTTAGAGTTCTGTAATGGTGCGTCCTTCAATTCAGAGTTGTCGACGAAGTCTGTTCCCTGTAAGTAATTTTTTTCTGAGTGGTGTTTGGAGATGAACAGAAATGTGTTCTTATTGATCTGTATTGATCTGTCTTTATTTTGGTTTGTTTTCTCTTTTCCAGATCCAGAAAAAGCTGTATGTGTGATTACGGGATTACCTGCCAAGTAAGAGTTTTTCAGTTCTTCTACTTTTTCAGTGGAGGAACAAGATCTCGTGGAAAGAACACAAGTTGAATCTTTTCTCTGCAATTTCAAAACTAGTTCTTAGTTGTTGTGTATTGATACAGGTACCGGGATCCAAAAACTGGTTTTCCTTATGCAACTAGAGACGCCTTCAAAGCAATACGCGAAAGGTGCCGTTTGATCCAATTATTGCTGCATCTATGTTTTCACCTATAAAAGTATTCATTTGTTGTTTCCTTTAACGGATCAAAAGGAAGCAAGCCTTACATTGTCTTTTGGCTGTAGTGTTAGAATCTGATTTGTTCCAGACGTCTTTTGTTTTTGGTTTTCTTGAAGGTTCATGGACGAACATGATGGTTTGAGAAAGAAAATGGAGATGGGAGAGTTGTTTGATACACTTGTGGCTAAAGGTTTTACAACAAAACAAAAGAGAACAAAGATTCCGAAGATAAACAAATCATTTTCTCTCAGAAACTCAGCTCGTTTCCTTAGCTTCGAGTCTGAAGAAGAGAGTGAAGATTCAGATTAATAACCACCTCCCTGGTTTGGTTAGTATATTAAAATTGACGCCTTTAGTTTCCATGAAACATGATCATGAACTGATGAACTCACAGTCGTAATCATGTTCTGTAGACTCTGCATCTCACATGATTGGAACTTCCCACAACCAGTCTGTGTGTAAAATCATCAAATGGTTTTGGTTCTCAGAGATCAGAAGCGAGATGAACATTGAGGGAGGAAGTTTTCATGATCAGAGCTTAAAATGGAAACAACACTCTAATCAGAGATTGATCCTCCCAACCAGAACCTACGACACCATCACATAATCAGAGAGAAAGTGTAATTTTCTATATGTTGTTGACCTTGTAAATCCATGTAATGCCCTGTCGTTACTTGGAACTTATGAAGCGAAAGATTATATTTCATTATTTTGGTTCAAGACATTTCAATTTCAGATTAAACCGAACCGAGTAAACTTTTTAATTTCACTTCGGTTCCGTTAAACCAAACTCCAAAGCTATAAATAAATCACCAATTTGAAAAATTGCAACTTTTTGCGATACTCAGAGCGCCAATGGCATAATTTGGCATCATCACAAGGACGTAGAATGATTCGTAGTTCAGATTCAAGCTTCAAATCCAAGAAACACCAATGCCTAATCTTACTCAAGCTCTGTTCCTCAATTAAACATCTTTTACAGATCCATGGCCAAATCCATGTATCCGCTCTTCAAAATGACAGCTTTATCATCAGCGAGCTTGTACGGGTTTCTTCGCTCTCTCACGCCAAAGACCTTGCCTTTGCGCGAACACTTCTGCTTTATTCTTCTGATTCGACTCCTTCCACTTGGAATATGCTCAGCAGAGGCTATTCTTCAAGTGATTCCCCTGTAGAATCGATTTGGGTTTACTCTGAGATGAAGAGACGACGGATTAAACCCAATAAGCTGACCTTTCCTTTTCTTCTCAAGGCGTGCGCTTCGTTTTTAGGTCTCACGGCTGGGAGACAGATCCAAGTTGAGGTTTTGAAACATGGGTTTGATTCTGATGTGTATGTTGGGAACAATCTGATCCATCTTTATGGTTCTTGTAAGAAAACTTCTGATGCCAGGAAGGTGTTCGACGAAATGACTGAGAGAAATGTTGTTTCCTGGAACTCCATTATGACTGCTCTTGTTGAGAACGGTAAGTTCAATTTGGTGTTTGAGTGTTTTTTAGAGATGGTCGGTAGGCGGTTTTGTCCGGATGAGACGACAATGGTGGTTTTGCTCTCTGCGTGTGTTGGTAACTTGAGTGTAGGAAAATTGGTGCATTCACATGTGATGGTAAGAGAGTTAGAGTTAAATTGTAGACTAGGTACTGCACTTGTTGACATGTATGCAAAATCTGGTGGATTAGAGTATGCTAGGTTAGTTTTCGAAAGAATGGATGATAAAAATGTTTGGACATGGAGCGCCATGATCGTAGGATTAGCACAATATGGATTTGCAGAAGAAGCCCTAGAACTTTTCTCGAAGATGATGAAAAAATCATCGGTGAGACCAAACTACGTGACATTTCTTGGTGTTTTATGCGCTTGTAGCCACACGGGATTGGTGGAGGACGGGTACAAATACTTCCACGAGATGGAGAAAACACACAAGATCAAACCAATGATGATTCACTACGGGGCAATGGTCGATATCTTGGGACGTGCAGGTCGACTAAACGAGGCGTATAACTTCATAAAGAAAATGCCTTTTGAGCCTGATGCGGTTGTTTGGAGGACTCTACTATCTGCTTGTAGTATCCATCACGATGAAGATGATGAGAGAATTGGAGAGAAAGCAAAAAAGAGACTGATTGAGTTAGAGCCAAAGAGGAGTGGGAATTTGGTGATTGTGGCAAACAGGTTTGCGGAAGCGAGGATGTGGGATGAGGCAGCAGAAGTTAGGAGAGTAATGAAGGAAACTAAGACGAAGAAAGTCGCCGGAGAGAGTTGTCTTGAGCTAGGAGGCTCATTTCATAGATTCTTCTCAGGGTATGATCCTCGTTCCGAGTATGTATCAATCTATGAGTTATTAGATTTGTTCAAGTTTCATTTGACATATGACAATCATTTGGTGTCTAGTGATCTGAATCCATCTTCTTAACCTCTCTTCTAGTTTCTTAAATTTGATTCGATTGAGTCAACATTTAACATTTTCTAAATGAATCACTCAAGCGAAAAAAAATTCTATTATTTAGGTTTTTTAAAGTAATATCCAACCATAATGTCAAATTTTTATGTATTTACAAAAATTATTAATTAAATAGAATCTTTTACAAACGTATAATCAATAACACCAAGTTTTTCTTATAGATTTAAGAACAATTACAAATCAATCATAAAATATTCTTTATTTTTCCCAGATATATACAATGCAATTGAAATGAAATAATATGGAAAGTGTAAAATCAAATTTGGAAAATATGAATGGATGTGTGATTGCAGCTACACCGAAAAAATGTAGCCAATGGCAATATGGCATATCCAATGGAAGATTCTCAATCTCGTCCTATATAGTTTCACAAATATTGTTTTTATAAATATAAATCAATAACAAAAAGTGAACTCTTTAGCACTACTTCCACGTTACTGAAAGTCTGAAACCAAAAGTTGTGTCTTTAGCGTTGGCTCCGGTTTAATGTCATTATAAATTTCTTGAATATTATGAAAATCATAAATCAAAATACAAAAAAGAAAAAACAATGCTATAGAGTTTAGACGATATAAAATTGAATTTTCGCTTTACATGCACTTATATTATCAATAACGAACAAGGTAAAAATTATCAATTAATCTCACATAGAAACATCCATTGAAAGCATACTAACGTGTGAATCAACAACATAACAAATTAACAATTGATCATCACCAAAGTAGTTAATCCGGTGATTCCTCTCATGTTTAATAATTTATGTAATTATCATGTGTATCTTAGGTATGAAATACGAACCAGAATAACAAAATATATATTGCATGCCCGAAATTTTAGTTATTTGATGTTTTTTTGTCCATTTACAAGTGGGAAAGTACGTCAAGTCATCGCATACGTATGATCCATCTTAGGAGCTGTGAACTTTCATAGGTATTATTTTTTTGTTTGATTTCGTATTCATTATAAAAGATAATTAATGAAATCGTTTTCATAAAGTAAGCGAGAAAGTAAAGTAATTTGATTTATGTCAATATATCATATAATGTGCGATTGGAGCTGAAGTGAAAAGGGTAGCTAATGGCAATATCGCATATTCCTTGGAAGATTCCCAATTTCTCAATTTCTCAACCCATCAATTTTTTTTTTTCAAATAGAGAGCTAGAGAGTAAAATATTATCACATGATATATAATTCATTAAAAAAATCGAATATCAGAAAATTATGCTAGCGTACAAGGGACACAAGTGTATATTTGTATACGTATATGTGTGAGTCTATAAAGAAAGCATAAAAGCATCATTTATGAAACTCTCTCCACACAACCAAAACATGATGGTGGTGTTGGCTCTTCTTTGAAGAACCTGAGGAAGTTGGAACCCGCGGTTTTAACCAGCGGGTTCTGTTATATACGTAGATAGGGCAACTCGGATCCTTTGGCATTTCCTCGATGTGGGACAGAAGAAGATGTGTGTATCGTCTTCCCTTTGAGAGTTCTGATCAATTTGTGTTGGTTCATAATTCACTTCTTCTGGTTTGATTATTCACATCTTGTCTCTTACTCTCTTTTCATCTGTATGTTTGTGGGTTCTGTTATAAACTTGATAATTACTATCCTATAGTTCATGAATTATGAGTTGATGCTTTGTTTATACTTTTAATGTAATTTTTATTCGATGGGATATTAGTGCAGTAGCTCTCATTAGTATCGCTACAGCGTAACGACTCCAACTGGATTCACGTTGAGAATATGCTGCCTAAGAGACTTGAGAATTGTAGAATAAAATACTACTTTTCCATGATTTTTTTTTTGGGATCCCTTCGCTTACCTCTTACTTGCCTGATAAAAGCGGGATATATACGGGTGAACAAACACAAATCGAGGATTAGATTTTAATTAGTCTTTGTTTAATCCGGAAACATGTGGCTGAATCGCGGAATTTTTGTAACATTCTAACATTGTGACAATTTTTAAACTTTCAAAACATTCTAACATCGTGACAATTTTCACCTTTAATATTTTTATTTTACATGTGTAACCTATTTAATATTTTGTTCACAGTTATCCTTAACTTCAACAAATATCATGAATATTTCTGCTTTGCATTTTACTAATAATTTTATCAGATGATGGAATTGTAAATAATTTATCTTCTAGCGAATGTCAGATCATTTCTGCAAAATCTCCATGATGCTGGGAACTTTCGTCATATATGAGAATGAGAACTTGGAGTCATATATGATGAAGAATAATTGAAAATAGACTTTGAGGACTTTCCATTGATAATATTTTGCAAATCTCTAACCTAGTTTTTTTCTTCTGTAACTTAAGCTTCGAGTTATGCATATGGTTTCGGACTTTCTTCACTTTGTATCATATATAGACCTTTTCAAAGCATAACATTGTTATTCACATGTACATGGAAATACAAAACCATCGATGATTAGTTTTCTAATCAAACATAGATCTTAAGAAACATGATGAGATCATGAAACCATTTTCGGTTTGTACCTCCCTAAAGTTGTCCAAAAAATAAACCGAAATTGTGCCTACGGCGAAAAGGTCGGTTTAGGACATGGAGCCTTCGGTGTGTTAATCGGCTTCACAAAGATACATCTCTTAGAAGCTCATAATCTTATCACTAACCGTTTTGTTGATCTAAAGATAACAGAAAAAATGCAAGATCATCTAGAGAGAGGATACAATACAATCCATTTGATTTAAATTTTTAGGAGAATACATAAAATTCGAGAACAAATATAGGGAGTAGAAGAGATAAAAATTTCAGACAACTGTGGAAGATGAAGTAGACAACTTTTGGGTAGCATAAAAAAGCTCACTTTAATGATTTACAAGTGATATGCATATTCTTTTAGTTTATATGACTTATCCATCATGTATGTTTAACTATTTATTTTTGTTTATGTCAGCGATCTTAATTGCATATCAGTTAACATAATTGTGTCCTAATGGAAAAGCATATGAATATACATTGATTCTGCCAATTAAATTCCACAACTAGTTATGTTTATATCTTGTTATATTTAAATTATTGTTTTCACCAATAGAGCCATGAGATTGAGAACAAGAATATAATATATCATCTTATTATTACAAATATAATATAGAAGTACTTGAAGCAAGAACAGTTGGACTGAGTGTCCATCGATACAATCATACAATCATCATCATATATATAAGTTATAAATTAGTTGGGTAGATCACATTTGTTTGCTGAGGTGCTGGTTCTTAAGAATCTCTGTCTTCATAGACGGTGGAGATTGGTTACACTTTCTATGACAGTCGGAACATTCTCCTGCTGATGATGACCTTTGACAATGGGGACGACACAACACACTGCATTCCACCTCCGATTTTGCTTCACCTCCGATCACGATTGCCGATATCATCATCACCATCATCAACATCATGCTCAAATTCTTATCCATCTTTCTAGTATTTATTTGTTTTCTTTCTTTTATGTTGATCAATGAATGAGTCTATTATGTGAAAGCAAGTCCTCTATTTATAGTTCCAAATAAGTTATTATTATCTGATTTCCAATTAATAAAATTTAAATTTTACTATTCATTTTTTACTCCAGAAATTTAAAAGTATATTATTTTTGTGGAAATGTTTTATATTACAGCAATACAGTTTTAATAATATATTTACATTGTGTGTCTATATATCTATGAAAAAATAATCTAGAATTCCTTTGTATGGATTTTCCTTGTAGATTTGTTTTTAAATTAAAATATTCTCTACCTATTCTAGCATGGAAATGAAATTTTACTATATAAAAAATATATAATGTTATTGGAGCTTTATTTTACTAGAAAAAATATTATAGACAATATCTAATTATTATAGCAGTCACTTTTAAAAATATTTTGGGTAATATAAATAAACTATGTAAAACAAAATTGACAAAAAAAATTCGGAGAAAGCAAATCCAGCAAAGAAAAAAAACGTTCGTTACTATTAAACGAATGATCAAAATGGACCGACGAAACTGTAAACAAACGCAAAACATAAACGCAATGGTTTCGAAGAGAAGTAAAAGAGAAAAACGCAAATTTTCGCGGTTGCAAAATCTGGGCCTTTGGGCCCTTTTTTTTATCTTAAAGAAAATACCCTTTAAAAGTGTTAATATTTACGAAAGTTGCCACTGCTTTGTAGACTGTAACTTACTGCATTTTCTCTATCTCTTCCTCCCAATGGCTGCAAAATCCTAATAGCTCACCCCCACGATTTTGTTTCATCTTCTTCGTACAGATCCATGTATGAAACCTCCCCTGAACCCTAATTCACCTTTTCAAATTAGAGATTTGATCGGATGTTAACTTCTAAATCCTGATATCACCTCGATTCGTCTTCTGATAACTCCATCGTTAATCGAACTGGTTTAAAGACTCTTCAAGGTTCGTTTCTTTTTTTTTTTTCTCTATGCCAGATTCGAAAAGCTATCCCTTTTCGAATATTATGGTGGTCCGATTAGATTAAAGCATGTTTCAATTGGACTTGATTGCTGAATCTATTCGTCACTTGTTAATATCAGTTTGTTTCTCCTTTTCACGTTTTTTTCTGTTCTGTGTAGATTTCCTTGGAGAGGTTTTGTTGTGGAGCAGATTCGTTGCAATGAAGGAAGAGTTTGTGCCCGACTCGATAGGCGGCGGTATCAGTTCGGCTTGGCAATCTCCGGTTAAGCGGATGGCCTTAGACGGTGGTGCCTGTCTGGAGGCTGGTGATAGGAGTAGGACTAGCTGTAAGAGAATCAAAACGACTCAGGTCAATGGTTTTATTGTTTACACTAGAACTAGGAAGACTAAATTCACCAAGCTTCACGAAGAATATGAAAATGCTGGATTGTCGGAGAATCATCTCGAGGAGTCAAAACCAACTAGTGGTGTTACAAATGGCTCAGTTGATATGTGTCGCAACAACTCGATAGCTGAAACTAACATTAGTGGGAGCTCTTGTGTTAAGAATACATTTGTTGAGAGCCCCGCCGGGAAAATTGCTGTGGAAGAGCGGTTAGTTACTGGCAGCTTAGCTGAATGTCCGGCAGTTGAGACTGACAGTAGCTCATTAGTCGACGTTGTAATTGACGACATCAATTTTGTAGAAATGTTACATGAAGAGATTCCTGTTGAAATTCTGTCAGAAGGAAGCCTGGATTTTGAGGTAAAGAGACTAGGAACTAAAGTCAGAACCATGGGAAAATCCTATAGCGTGTCGAAGGAGAAAAGGCATGGATCTTTTAAGCGTACAGCACAGATCTATAAATCAATTTTGAGAGTTAAGAAGGTAAACAACATGGTGCCTGAGGATGTAGAGGTTCTTGCAGAACCAGACTTTGACCATGAGGGTTTAGATGAACAGAGTCATTCTGTCAGTCTGGCGGACAAGTCCATTTTAATTAGCAGAAGGCCAGCAACAGTGAGGGAACTTTTTGAGACCGGTATACTCGATGGTGTGTCGGTGGTTTACATGGGTACTGTTAAGGTTGGGCTATTCAGTTGTGTTTTGTGTGCTTTTACTGACCATTTCATTCTAGCTTAATCTAAAAAGTGATTTGTTTATGTGCCAGTCTCAAGCCTTTGGTCTCCGTGGCATCATTAAAGATGGTGGAATTTTGTGCTCATGTTCCTCATGTGATTGGGCTAATGTAAGAATTTGTTTCCACTCTGCAACTTAGAATACAGGTTGACTTTGATGATCTCTAGTGACTATTATCAGACGTACTCTGGTATATAAATAATTTATTTTTTGTAGGTTATTTCAACGTCCAAATTTGAGATTCATGCTTGTAAACAATACAGACGAGCATCACAATACATTTGCTTTGAGAATGGTAAGAGCCTGCTAGATGTTCTGAAGATTAGTAGGAACGCTCCTCTACATGCTCTTGAAGCAACAATTCTTGATGCTGTTGATAGTGCTTCTAAAGAAAAATGTTTTACCTGTAAAAGATGCAAAGGTGGGTCTGTTATCTTATTTCTCCCGAGCTTGTTCTAATATGTTATCATAGATTTTTGGTTAAAATTGAACTTCAATGCCTGTGCTTTCTAGGTATCTTCTCTTTATCCTCTCTTGGCCATAGAGGGTTTCTGTGTATGCCATGCTCGGAGGTAGAAACTTCTCAGGAAAACCCTGCTGCTACAAAGACCTCAACTAGTGCTCCTGCATGCATAACATCTCCGGTTAAGAGTAGATTGAAGATAACAAGAAAGTTGGTAACCTTTATTCTATGTACTCGTTGTCATAAGGTGTCTCTTCTTCTGTTTAGATCTACATCTTATGTGTAGTGAAAAAATATTTTCTTTGGGCGTCATGCATGAATATATAGTATTCAATTCTGTGCTGCCTTGTTTTGCCTTTTCAGGCTATCAGAATCCACGTTAAAATCTCCAGTATTTATGTCACCACTTGGAAATACCACTCGAAAGATAACAAGAAAGTTGGTACCATTTTGTTGCTTTTTTTTTTTTTTTTTTTTCATGTTGTGTATTTTGCATCTTCATCAATCATTGCATGAGAAACTACACTTTTCTAAACCATAAGATAGGACTTGTTCTACAATTTTGTTGTCGCTTTGGCATGTTATGTTTAGTGCATGTCCTTGCTTTCTTGGATTTGGTTATCAAATTTTTAATCATCACCTTGCGTCTCAGGGCATTACGTCAAGCTTTGGTTGGGAAGGCTTATCTCAGTGCTTCTACAAATATATCTTCACAAAATAAGTGCAGATCTAAATTTAAGAAGATGTTGGTATCTTTATATCATGATGATGTTAGCCAAACCAACACTGATGATAAAGAGTCTTATTTTGATGCATCTGGTTTCCTTGTATTTCTTGAAGGTTGACCCAACATTCTGTGACCCCCAAGGCTTTAACAAGCGTGTCCCTTTCTGTTTCTTCAAAAAAGAGGAGTTATAGATTAACAAAAAGGTATCATTTATTTATAGCAACCTTAGTTTCGTTTATTCTGGCTGGTTTCCGTCTATTAAGTTTTACTTATTTCCTTTTTCATACAGGGATCATGGAGTGCATAAGTTAGTGTTTGAGAGAGGGGGATTACCAGATGGAACTGAACTAGGATACTATGCCCGTGGACAGGTTACTTACCTTATCCTCTGTGTGGTTATATGGTTATATCCCTCTTCACCTGGCCTTCTCTTTTAAGACATATATCACTGTGGGCAGAAATTGCTCGGAGGCTACAAAATGGGCACTGGAATATATTGTTACTGTTGCAAGTGTGAGGTATTATTGGATATTATACAAACTACATCATGCCTTATCAGTTAGTTCTTAATTTGGCATTTTGTGTGCAGGTGAGCCCCTCTCTGTTCGAAGCTCATGCAGGCTGGGCATCTCGTAGAAAACCGTGCGAATTTTCTCTTTTGTCTCTTGTATATTGGTTTTGTTGCAATCCCTTAATGTCTGATTATTCTCTATTTGTTGCAGTTATTTTTACATATATACATCTAACGGTGTATCTCTTCACGAATGGGCAACTACTTTCTCACAAGGTCGGAAATATTCTGCTAATGACAATGACGACTTGTGTGTTATTTGTGCTGATGGTGGAAATCTTTTGCTCTGCGATAGCTGCCCAAGAGCCTTCCACATAGGTAAACCTGTACTTGATCAATTTTGCAGCATTCATTTCATTTTCTTTCTCTATCTCTCAAAATATTTTTGTCTCTACTACAGTACCTACAATTGTTGGTAAAATACTGCATACAGAATTAATTAATTTGTATGGTTAAAATACTGATCTAGAAATAGATAGGCATATATTAACAAGCAGGATCATTTCGAGAACCTTTCCCATTTTTGTCACTTTGCTGCATTTCTGATCACATCTCTTAAACAATAGTGTCTGCTACATTCTTATGTTTGCAATAACTCTGATGAAATTCCAATCACTTTTGCTCAACATATCTGTCTGGTCTATGTAGAATGTGTTTCCCTTCCAAGTATACCTCGTGGTAACTGGCATTGCAAATACTGCGAGAAAAATTCCAAGAGCGAAATTGCTGGAGAGTACAATGTTAATTCTTCTGCAGTTGGGCAACTAGAAGGAGTTGATCCTGTTGATCCTGTTGATCAATTAGCTGGACGATGCATTCGTGTTGTCAAGAACATGGAAGCTGAAACAAATGGGTGTGTATTATGCAGGTAATCATTCTGATTAAGTGTAAATTCTTCTTCTTAATGTGTTGTATGCTTAAATTGTTTGACAACTCTGTCCTGAAAGGTTCATGGGTATCACCTGCACTGAGACAATCATGTCTATCTTAAATTACTTGTTTCGGAAGACTGCTAGGTTTCTTAAATAATTACCTGTTTTAATGGACCATTAGGTCTATGTTAAAGTGTCTTAAAAGCACCGTTTTTGATGTGATAGCTGCGTTTTGTATTTATGTCTGGCCAATTGTAAATAGATAAAACTAAATAAGTATATATTTTTACAATCTTAAGCTAATAAAAGATTTTGTCCACAGTGGTTCTGATTTTTGTAGATCAGGATTTGGGCCACGGACAATCATAATATGTGATCAGGTACTTTCTCAATCCTGGCGACATCATAAATTAGATTATTTCTGTAAATTTCATATCAAACTAATTACCACTTTTACTTATCTCGATTTTGCAACAGTGCGAAAAGGAGTACCACATTGGATGTTTGAGTAGTCAGAATATTGTGGATTTAAAGGTGACCACATATAGCTTCAACCCCAGCTTACAATCTTCTGCTTTTGTGCACAGATTAGATCATTATCTTTAGATTGTCTGCCCTGATTTCAGCTTACACGGGGTAATATGATATTCTGACAGGAATTACCTAAAGGAAATTGGTTTTGCTCCATGGACTGTACGAGGATCAACTCCACATTACAAAAGTTACTTCTTGGTGGGGCGGAGAAGCTTTCAGATTCTTCTTTGGGAATAATACAGATGAAGCAAGAGAGAACTGATGTAGATTCCATCAGTGATCTTGACATCAGATGGAGACTGATCAGTGGCAGAGTTACTTCTCCTGAAAGCCGAATGTTATTGTCTCAGGCATTGGCTATTTTTCATGTAAGTGCATCTGCAGTTCGAAATTTAGAATTAGAACTTTATGTGGTAGCAATTATTTTGTTTCGATTAGATAATTGGTACTGTCAAACAAAGGACAAATTGGTTTAGCTCATGGCTGATTTTCTTTCCATTTAATCTTGGCCGGAAAATTATGGGGCAGGGTAATTAGCAAATGCTGTACACACTAAACAATAGGCCAAGGAAGGTTGCATAGGTCTACATTATCCTTATTATATTAACTTAAAACTTAATCATGTATATATATGAAATAAATTTATCATTTTGATTTGGTTAGTATGTACATATATCTCTATTTCTATGCCTACAAGTTGAACCAAAGTAAGGCATAACCATGAATAACAAGTACCCTCTTCTGGAAAAATTATATAATTTCGAAATGCAGAAGCTTATTGCGCTAGCTTTATATCCCTCTGCATTTTTAATGGAATCATATGAATATATGACAAACATTTGCCCTCCATAAATTCCGCTCTAATCAATAGGAATTTGCTAAACTCTACCATCGTGCCCTAACTTTGTGCAGTGTCTTTCTTACAGGATTGCTTTGATCCTATAGTTGATCCAATTTCTGGGCGCAATCTTATTCCGAGAATGGTTTATGGGTGAGGAGTGAGGACTTTTCCATCAATTCCTGCTTCAATTAGCCTGAGTTTGATCTTTATAACACTTTCAAATACTATCAATAACAATCATGAGGGCATGTTTCGTTTAGGAAGACTATGCAAGGACAAGACTACGGGGGAATCTGCTGTGCTGTTTTGACTGTTAAGTAAGATCTCTGCCCTGTCGCTATCTTACCAGAAGCCATATATTGCGGTATGCATTGATTTGGCTTTTTCTGCTGCTAATTTATACAGTGCGACTGTTGTTTCTGCTGGACTTCTACGAGTATTTGGCCGAGAGGTTGCAGAACTTCCATTAGTTGCAACACGCATGTGCAGCCGAGAGAAGGTAATGTCTTCTTGTCTCTTTAAAAACCATATCTAGAAGATTAAGTCCGTTTCCTGATTGACCTAAGAGCTTCCTTCCTTGGGGTTTTATACAAAACAGGGCTACTTTCAATTGCTATTTTCCTGCATTGAGAAGCTACTCTCATTCCTTAATGTTGAAAGCATCGTGGTTCCAGCAGCTGAAGAGGCAGAGCCCTTATGGGTGAACAAATTTGGGTTCAGAAAACTTGTACCTGAACAGGTAAAACGATGGATTTGACATGTTTGTGAATGTGTAGTTTTTGAAATTTATTCTAAGAGATTCTCATAACAATTAAACCCTTCACTGCTACAGCTCAGCAAGTACATAAAGACGTGCTACCAAATGGTGAGGTTCAAAGGAGCATCCATGCTGCAGAAACCGGTGCACTCGCGCCAAGTCATTGACAAGAAGATCGAAACCCGTGTATCTCTAGAAGAAAATTTTGATTTGAAACAACCCAATGAGTTGTATGTTCATCCTTTGTGTTGAGGTAAAGCAAGTCATGTATTTGGTTAAAGATGGATTAAAGAGTGAAGGGTTTAGGTTTTTAAATGAGCTCTTACAACAGAGACTTGTGTAAATTTTGTAGATGCAAAGCTCTTTTATATTGCATTTTAGGTTCACATTTTTTACCTTTTGTTCTTTTTGGGAACAAAAGTTTTCGTTCTACCAATATTTTTATTTTAAAGATATTACAAGAAAAATGTTATTGTTTGGTTGTATTAAGATTGTTACTTTCTTTTCAAATTCTGCTCTTGTGATATCATTTTTCTTCAAATGTTCCACCAAAATTATTGTAAAAACAATTTTGTAGTGGAATCGAGTCATCAAATTTTAATAGGTTTCGTACAAAGCCATAACTTCCGAGAAACAGAGTGAGATATATCAGGAGATGCCCCAATTAATTTTCAAAAAAAAAAAAAACTATTTTAGTTAATTTGAGTTAATACATTGTTGTTGGTTTTGAATAGGGACATCTGAATAAAGAGGGTTTACTTAGCGAGATGCTAAAAAAATGAAAGTAAAAACAAATTTTAATTAACTCTTATCGACTTATAGCTAAATGGAATGATACGACTCATCCATTAGGAGGCACTGCAAATAGCTACTCTATAGTCCTTTTAAGCTTGCTATCTTTGTAGCAAATTTATGGCTTATAATATCAGCTTCAAGGTAAAGGTATTATCAAGATCTTAATAATTCGTGTCTTAACTCATAAGAACCGAATTATTTTATATGTTAATGAGTTTTCATATATTTTTGTTTAATCGGAGAAAAATTATGTGTAATAACCAGAATGTGGTGTTGAAGGTGCACAAGCAGTAACGATATGAATTGAAGGAGACCAAGCTACTTTCTACAAGTGTGGATTCTACAGTGCCCAAGACACGCTCGTGGATAGGAAAGCAAGACATTTCTTCAAACATTTCTTTATCCAAGCATCAATAGATTTCATATATGGCAATGAAATATCACTTTACTAAAACCGTACGATCATATCGATAGCAAAAGAGACTACCTCAGCGATTAGCGGATCAAGTATGGCTCAGAGAAGGGTATCAGAAGATGAGCGGACTGGATTCTCTTTTGTCAACTATAAGATAGATGAAACTGGGAAGATGTGGCTCAGGCAAGCCTGGAGAGCCTATGCTACCGTCGTGTTCTCGTAAACCTACATGCCTGGAGTCATCTCTCCTGAGGGATGAAATGACTGGGGAAACGTGACCAGATACAAGAAAATGGAGTACAATTTCATTTCAAACCATACACTAGAGACATATCTTTGTTGTGTCTAAATGAGTTTTATTTTTTAGGACTGTGACTTTTGGGGGAGCATAGATGCTATGGAGAAGGAGTTGATTACAAAGAGAGGGTTGCATATGGAAAACAACTAACCGATTCAGAAGTATATTCATTCACATACATTTCTTATATCTATGGAGATCAATGACTTAAAGAAACTAACATACTCTCTGAGCTAAACTTTGAAGAACACAAAGACGATATTATATATCAGTTCTTACTGACGTATGTAAGGATTCTAATGCCTATATGCATAAAAATATGGTCTTATTAGATAATTTTAAATTAAGACATGAAGAGTCAGGTCCTTGTTGGAAATGAAATTAGAGATCAAAGCAGGGTATGTAATTATTCCACATTTTCGATAAATATATATATGCAGATCAAAGAAATAGTGAAACTGTTGAGGTTAAGAGCAGAGCAAGACTACTGCATAGACGTTAATTTATTCTTAGTCGAATGTTTTCAAAATCAATGTATTACTTATGAAAGTGGTATATGTAAGATTAATTCTTTAACCATATTTGGGGAAAATATTTATAGCATTGTATATTTAAAACTCACAATGTTGGGTTGAAAGTAAAGACTAATTTCGCATTAGAAAATTTTTGAGCAATGATTTAGTTATGTTTTATGCATTTTTTTGTGCAGTTTTTAAGATAATTTTATGAACACTTACACCATGTGATATATGTGTGTCTATATAAATGTATATTTATATCTATTTTACATGTTCATATCTCAGACATGTGTATATAAATATTGTATAATTCTTGTGATTTTTTTAACATTTATACTATGTGATATATGTGTGTGTATATAAATGTGTATACATCGATTTTATATGCTTTTAGTGAGTATGTGTCCATATCTCAACTGTGTACAAATATATCATACAGCATAATATACTAATATATTTAATTAATTAGTATAAGAATATGTGTAGTTTACAAAAAAAATGAAAGATAAACAAAAATCATAGTCAAAATGTTGATTGAGATACAAGAAGAAGTTTCATGGTTTGAAGCTTTTATACAAGTTGTTTAAATATTTATGAAATCAAAATTGTCATAGTTGCGCTTAGATTAGTAAAATATATAATTTTATTGTGTTGATTGGATTTTATTTTGAGAACTCTTTATTATAGAAAACATTGATAGTATTGACCTAATTCTAGGAAACTCTTTTTACCAAACATCTGTTACATAAACAAATATTAATTATTTTAGCATAGATGAACTTAATGAAATATGAATGATTGTTACATAGCTCGCATTCATATTCAAATTAAATTAACACAATGACAAGACATGTGAGATCCGTAATTAAATAAGAATGATGTGAAATTAGTTTCATATAGATAAGTATTGTTTTTCATAGTTTGGTATATAGTTTGATATATTATTTATTGTTAACGTTTTGAAAAACTGTGGGTGGATAATTTTATAAAATTTTAGGAATTATAAGTTGATAATTTAAACATTTACCCTCTTATGAGTAGTGTTAGAATTTTTGAAACTAGTACAGCTGAATTTAGATTTTTTTTACTAATCGTGTGGATCGGTTTTAGACCAAATTAGAAAAGATGTTAAGATTTAGAGTTGCACTAATCGTTAGGAATTAACTATGTTAAGATTTAGAGTTGCATGTGTGTGGTAGACTTCCCTATGCATGTAATCTAAACCTACTCCTCCAATTCCGATCTCCTTTTCTTTCCACTTTGATATTTTTCCAACCCTTTTGATCTTGTTAAAAGCATTTTTAATCCATATATATAAGAGAGTTCATTGCTCTCTGATTATGTAGGAAGTTGGTAAGAAGGAGAAGAAAGAGATAAACTCTCGTATTCCCTTCAAATCCTACTTATTTGCTTTCCAATGAGTTTTGATGATCAAACCTACTTTAAAAACTCATTTCTAATTGTAGATCATGATCATTTTATTATTAATGTACTTTGAGATCAAAATCTATGTGAAAAAGAGTAAGAACTCTCGGATCTTCAATCAAATATGATTACAACATATTCTCTTATTAGTTGCCTTCTTGTATTATTCATCTTTCTGTTCCAAATGTAATTTTCAAACGATGTCTGTTTTGGAAAGGACAAGATGAATAAAACTTATATACTAAACAAAAAAAAAAAATGATTACAACAACAATTCAATTCGATTTGGTTGGGATGTGATGTATCCCTACGATTAAGAGCTAGACACTTGATTTAAATGACGAAGATATCATTTCTTAAGTCTCTTCTTTATGTTTAAAGAAAGTCATAATCATTTTCATGAGAAGGAAGATACTTTGTGTATTTGTTTTTCTTCGTCTTTAACCATACGACGCAAGTCTATAAAACAATTTAATTCACCATAATGTTACTAACATTGGATTTTTTTTTATTTTTTTTTATTTTTTTTTTAATATGGTGAATCTGGCGTGATTTAAGGAAAGTCTTTCACTTGGATTCACACGACGATATATATTTGAAGGAAAGTGGTGAAATCGAGTTTGTTTTGCAAGACTCTTCATAAGTGTTGACAAACTACATACATAAATGATTTTTAAAATATATATTTTTCCAAATTTATACGTTTATTTCTTGTCACGTTTAATAATAAAATAATACTATATAAGAAATATTTAACATTATTA
This sequence comes from Turritis glabra, assembly GCA_900406565.1. NCBI lineage: Eukaryota > Viridiplantae > Streptophyta > Magnoliopsida > Brassicales > Brassicaceae > Turritis > Turritis glabra. The sequence continues at coordinate 5,092,483 of OVBN01000025.1, forward strand.
ATTTACGTCTATTTTTGCCTCGAGTCAAAATAGTTTTTGGATCCATCATTGTTTGAATATATACATATATATATATATATATATATATATATATATATACAGTCTACTAATTCATAAGGATGTTAATAGTTCAAAATTTAAAATGTAAATGAGTCAAATGGTTATGTAATTCTCATAAAACCATACCAATAGCAAATTTGGAGTTAGGAAGTTTATCGAGTAGTGCGTTTTGCTTTGCTTTCATCGTATATGAGAAATATGTTTTTCTTTCCACGAGTCAAACTTTCAGACTCTGTAAATTAAGTCTTATAATCTTTTACCAATATAGATAAAACACTGACAATTTATGAATCAACGCAAAATTAAAATATAGTAAGTAGCTTTCGTAATGGTTTTATTAAGCATCATTAGCCATCTTGGCGTGTACCCCCATACCCCCAACTCGCTCGTCTGTCGGTTGAGTTGAAAATTCTTTCTTATAATCCCAACAACTATTCCTTTGGAATCATTTCATAGTATTCCAACATCATCATATTATGTAAGTATAAGTCACCCATTTCGAAATAAAACTCTTGTAAAATTTATGATATATTTTTGGCTAGATTTCATTATAAGTTTTAGTTTTATCCTTCTATAATAGCCATGGTACTTCTTCTAGAAAATGGTTCTTAAAAACAAGGAAAAATCTATTACACAAAAAAAATATATTCCATTTACGTAAAAACGTCTCACAGAAAAACTTTCAGCTTTAAAAGTCTTGCAAAACAGACGACGTTGTAGATAGGGAAAAAAAATGCCATTGGATGTTTGGTATAACTAAAGAAAAATGTTTAATCACCAAACGTATCTGATTGACAAAGAAAAAAGTATCACAATGTCTTCGAATCCCATATCCTTCACTTTACTCTCACGCCACTCTTCCTCACGGATGTATAAATACTAAACAACATTTGCCCTCCTTTTACTTTTAATTAGTTGAGACACACTAAACCCGGTTCTCTTAACCATGCCCATTAAACCGGTTTTAACCGTCCTAGTAGCCCTTTTCTCCATCATTCTTGCTCTCTACGCTATCCCATTCCCTTGCTCTCTATCTTCTATTGCTACAATTGTCATAACCAATTCCCGACTCGGAGCATTAACAATACATTCAACATTCTTTGGACACAGACACCACCACCATCATCATCATCATCACCACCATGAACCAATAAAATATTGTGAGAAATGGACTTCAAGGCTTACACACCAATACAAGACTTCTCTTGTGTTGATTGTTGATTTGCATGGTTGTGGTAACTTCAGCAATGTTCAAAGTGCCATTGATGCTGCCCCTGATTTAAGCCCTTCCAAGACTCTCATCATCGTCAATTCGGGTTCTTATAGGTCCTATCTTCAACTCCAAGCTCTTGTTCTTTTTCTCCTCTCTCTATTGATCGATAATTCTTACATACACATATTTTCTTGTGTAATATGATATATATTTAGTAATGTTTGAGTCCAATGTAAGCGAGCAGGGAAAAAGTTACGGTTAATGAAAACAAGACAAACATTGTTATTCAAGGAAGAGGATATCAAAACACATCCATCGAATGGAACGACACAGCAAAATCCGCAGGAAGCACTGCTGATAGCTTCTCTTTTGTAGTGTTTGCAGCTAACTTCACAGCTTACAACATCAGTTTCAAGGTAAGAAGGACATCGAGATCACAACAATTAACTATTACAAACCTAATTATCTAACATATATGATGATTTGAGTTCTTATATGTGTATATGTTTTGAATGGAGGAAGAACAATGCGCCAGAACCATATCCTGGTGAAGCTGATGCACAAGCAGTAGCTCTAAGGATTGAAGGGGACCAAGCTGCCTTTTATGGGTGTGGATTCTACGGGGCTCAAGACACGCTTTTAGATGATAAAGGAAGACACTTCTTCAAAGATTGCTTCATTCAAGGGTCCATAGATTTCATATTTGGCAATGGAAGATCACTCTACCAGGTTAAAAATATAACACATTCATGACTTTTTCAAAACATGACCATAATACTCTGAAATCGCAAGCAGGATTGTACGATTAATTCAATAGCTAAGGGGAATACATCTGGAGTTACGGGATCAATCACGGCTCAGGGAAGACAATCAAAAGATGAAGAATCAGGATTCTCTTTTGTGAATTGTAAGATAGATGGAAGTGGGGAAGTGTTGCTTGGACGAGCTTGGGGAGCCTATGCTACTGTCGTGTTCTCGAACACTTACATGTCTGGAATCATTACTCCAGAAGGATGGAATGACTGGGGCGACCCGGCCAAACAAAAGTACAAAGAGAGGGTTTTGTCTTTTACATACACATTTCAAACCATACATAGTAGATCTATACTTATACCTTAAATGAATTTATTTTTCAGAACAGTGACTTTTGGAGAGCATAAGTGCTATGGACCGGGAGCAAATTACAAAGAGAGGGTTTCGTTTGGGAAACAACTCACAGATTCTGAAGCATCTTCTTTCATAGATGTTTCTTTTATAGATGGCGATCAATGGCTTCGTCAAACTAACACACTCTCCGACCTTACATCTAAAGACATTAGAGGTGATCTTATTGGATTTTACTAACGTATATAAAGGATACGTAGGAGAAAAAAACTTCAGATATAGCTAGATACATATATAGTCACATTGAGATCTGATTTGCGATTGAAGATCATATATTTATAATCTGAGTTCGATGTGTTTAATTAGCTCTATCATTTAATCATAACATCTTCAGACAAATCCGTCAAACGAAACGCATGTGTTTATTTATTTTTGAATTAATTAAGTGATTCGTGATTTCAAGAAGAGTAGAGGATCAAAATAGCTGTAAGTATCCACCTAATTAGACACATCACAAACAAAAGGTGATACATAGATGCATAAGAGCGCTTTCACCCACCTAAGTAAACCAAACAAAGCCAAACCACCAATAATAAAAAAGAACCACAAATGAAGAGCCCTAACATATTCATATGATCAATATCAAATTTGAATAGAAAAAGTAGCTAGATTATTATTTATTTTCAATTTTTCATCACGCTTTTCACAACCAAAATAAATAAAATAACTAACATCATATTTTTTTTACTCTAAAGTTAAAACCAAATAAATATCCGAAGAGAAATGTGAAAGTACGAGTGAGGCAAGAATAAAGTGCAGAAAATAAACGAGACACAAAATTGTTAACGAGGTTCGGTTCATCCAACCTACATCTCCGTGATCAAGTCCAGAAACGAATTCACCATAATTAGAAAGCAATTACACAATCACAAACGAATAAATCAAGTCCATCCCTCCTGATCTACCGCTCTGATCTATACATGAACTCTTAAGAGTCATACAAACCCTGAGCTAAACTCTCCCCAAGTTTAGACTTAAACTATGTGAAACTTTGCAAGACCAGCAACACTGGTGCACCACCATCTTACACTGATGGCTCTCTATTCTCATATTAACACGTATATAGATTTTTTTATTATGCTTTGGTGTGATGCCGCCGCTTACACATAAAAGCTTCTCACATTATGGCTTTTGGCATCAATCTTCAAGCAAAGGTCTCTTCCTATATATAATCAAGATAGGTTGTGACCATACAAGGCTAATTTCCATTCTATGGATCAATACTAATTTTTAATGGAAATTGACGTGTTTCTTTTTTCCTCATGAAAAAGGAAACTCTTCTCATGTTTCCTTTTCTTACTAAAAGAAAACTCTTCAATCTTTCAATATCTTCTCCAAGCTTCCAGCTCTGCAACCGCCTCTTGGTTCCTATATTGTCCATTCCAACTCCACGTCATCAGTTTCCTCAGCTCTGTTTCATGTATAACTTTTTGTACTACTCTGAACTAGTACAACGACTAGTACAAAAACACTTCAAATAGCTGTATCTCAGCAGTTTCTAAAACTCGATCTTCATAACACCAACGAAATGCACACTTTCACAGACAAATGTCGATAAATTTTATTTTTTAAAACATATGACGATAATACATAGATACTTTTCTTTATTAAAAGAATAAACTAAAAACGAGATTACATGGACGATGGAGATGGCGCTGCTCGTTTTGGTGACAGTGAAAACGAAACTGCTCCTTTTCGTAGCGGTGGTGGAGACGGTGGCTGTGCTCCTTTTCGCAGAGGTGGACACTTCTTAAGGCATTCTTCCGTTTCAAAACCAGGGAAGCAAATCCAAGGAGCTTCGATACAACACAAATCCTTCAATGTCCATGGCTTTCCAATAAATCGTGTAAAACATCTATCTATTCCCTTCGGATGATCACGATCGTTTTGACCTACAATCATTATCCCAAATATATATAATAATCATGTGACAACAGTAAATTGAATTCATAATGATTAATGATATATATGTGTAAATTTTGAGTATGTACAAAAGTGTAATATTACGACGTGCTTAACGCCTACATCTATTAACGATAGTGGGTTTCGAAGAAAGAAGATATGTCGATTCACGTCTTACATTAGTAGAGACCAAAGACAGAGAAGAAAATGTTAATGATAACCAAACTCTTACATCCCATCTTTGATTGTCTCGACTAATAACTTTCTTCTATCAAGTGTATGCGAAAATAACAACAAATGTGTCGACTGTTGACTTGCAAATACATGTTTCATTGAAAATTAGAATTATCATTGATCTATGATGTCATTTTAGGGAGAACACAGATCTTATTGGATATATATATTTGGATATGTATCACTATAATATATTCCATCGAGGCATCGAATCATGAAAAATTGACAAATGTAAATGTGTATTTAGATGGGTGAGATGAGACGGATATAGTTGTGTTGCATCTACAATTAATTTTGGTTTGTGGAAAAAAAAAATTAAGAAAGCTTGAATAAATTCTTACATTGGTGGAGACCAAAGAGAGACAATAATGAGAACGGTAAAAAAAACTCTTACAGCCATCATCCTTCACTCTTTCCAACTCAATCTATTTTCTTAAGACTTATGCGACAATAAGAATTGTGTGCATGCCCCTTTCGCAAAGCCACTGAGAGTTATATAGGAGAGAATCTATCACAAATATGTTATTTTATTTTCCAAATAAAAATTGGTTATTTTGTAGTCTACAATCTTATGTAATTAATTGGTATTATACATTTTCCTTTATTTGGTTACTTTTCTTAGCAATCGATCTATATTTTTCTCATATTCCTTTTTGGTCAACATATTTTCCTTTGTTTTTTGTCAACATAATTTCCTTTGTTTTAGACAAGTTTTCGTTACATCTTTTGGGATTTTGTTAACCTAATTAATGATACGTTATTGACTGATAAAAATTTATGTTGATGATAAGAGCCATATACCTGTGTTGTATCCGTTTTAAGAAACTTGTCTATTGCATCACAAAAATTTCAGGTAAAATAGTCACAAAAGCTTCTGCTTGATATTTTTTTCATAGGAGAAGAGACACGAGAGTAGCTTGTTGTTATTATTGCGTTCGCATTAAATCACAATATCGGCCAACAAAGAAACCCATTAAATGGGAACATTTCACGTTTGAATATCAAAGCAAATAAAAAATCAAAACATGACTAAAATCAGCAAAGTACAGCGTACATGATCAAAATCTTCATCTGAAAGTCATCCCTTCTCTATGTTTGTAGAGAGTCATAATCATATTAAAGCTTTATGTATTTTTTTCTTCTTTTTCTTTAACCATATGATGTAAGTCTGTAACAGAATTTAATTCACCTTAATGTTATTAACATTGAAAAATAGTAATTTTATTTATTTTATATGATGGATTTTGTGTGATTCAAAGAAACATGACTGGTATAAGGAGAGAGACATTGAGATAAGAGTTTTTAAACAAAGCGGTTATTGATGACGTTGTAATAAACCTATTAACAAAACAAACAAACAAAACTTTTACTTGGGTACTCATGTAAACATAGCTTAGTATTCTATATGCGTGTCATACTCAATTCAAACCAGTTTTAATTTTATCATAATACTGTAAGAATGGTTTTCTCAGGGAATTTGCAGAGGTGGAGGACTACAATATCCGTTCAATGCCTGTTTGGTGTACTCTGGTAGCTACCATAGAATAAAAGGTGCCATTCAATAATAGTCACTTCCTCTGTTTTTCTTCTTTAGTTGTAACGCGATGAAAATACACCTTTTTTTACTTCAGTTTTTAGGTTTTGCTCTATGGTTCTTTTTAATTAAATTCTTTTTTTGTTAAAGGTCTTAATTCAATTTATCGTTATTTAACATCCGTTCTTGAACCTTGATTTCAACATCAAATTAAAAATCGGCATGATACACGAAACTTTATCTAATGATTATAAAAGAACATCATCCATCAATGAGAATTTACATAGGAGGCAGTGTTGCACCGACCGCAAGAGACAGTGCTTCACCTTTTTGTAGCGGAGGACATGTTTTGAGGCAATCTTCAGGAAAGATGACAGGGAATCATTTGGAAGGATCTTTGATACAACACCAATACTCAAGTGTCCATGGTTTTCCCATAAATTTATGGAAACATCTTTCTATTCCCTTCGGATGATCGCGATCGTTCTGACCCACAATCATTATCCCAAAATATAAAATAATCATGTGACAACAGTTAACTGAACTCATAAAGGCTATTGTAGTGATATATGTGTAAATTTTGAGTATGTACGAAAGTGTATTATTAAAACGTGCTTAACGCCTACATCTATTAAAAATATTGGGTTCCAAAGAAAGAAAATATCTCGATTCACTTCTTACATTAGTAGAGACTAAAGAGAGAGACGATAATGAGAATGATAAACAAACTTTACAACCCATTTTTAATCGTCTCGAGTCTCTCGACTAATAACTTTCTTCTATCAAGTATGCGAAAATAATAACAAATGTGTGTTGACTGTTGACGCTTGCAAATACGTGTATTGAGAATTAGAAAGTAAGGAGCAGGGTCCATCATTAATTATCATTAATCTATGATGTCATTTTAGGGAGAAACACAGATCTTATTGGATATGTATCATTATAATATAATCCATCGAATCATGACAAATTGGTAAATGTGAATATGTATTTAGATGGTTGAGAGTCGTGAGACGGATATACTTGTGTTGCATCTACTATTAATTTTGGTTTGTGGGAAAAAGATATAGAAAGGCTTGAATTCTTACATTGGTGAAGACCAAAGAGAGATACAATTATGAGATGTACATGCTACACAATAGGCCAAGGAAGGTTGCATAGGTCTACATTATCCTAAAGTATAGTAACTTAAAACTTGAATCATGTATATATATGAAGTAAACTGTCATCTTGATTTGGTTAGTGTCTACAAATATCTCTGTTTCTATACCTACAATACAAGTTGAACCAAAGTAAGGCATAACCATGAATAATAAGTACCCTCTTCTGGGAAATTTGTATAATTTGGAAATGCAGAAGCTTATTGTGCTAGCTTTATATCCCTCTACATTTTTAATGGAATCATATGACAAACATTTGCCCTCCATAAATTTCGCTCTAATCAATTGGAATTTGCTAAACTCTGTCATCGTACCCTTAAGTTTGTGCAGTGTCTTTCTTAAAGGATTGCTTTGATTCTATAGTTGATACAATTTCTGGGCGCAATCTTATTCCGAGTATGGTTTATGGGTGAGGACTCTTCCATCAATGCCTGCTTCAAGTAGCCTGACTTTGATTCTTATAACACTTTCAAGTATTATCCATAAGAATCACGTGCATTGTTCTTTTAGGAAGACTATGCGAGGACAAGACTACGGGGAATCTGCTGTGCTGTTTTGACTGTTAAGTAGGGTCTCTTCCCTGTCGCTATCGAAGTACAGTGCAACTGTTGTTTCTGCTAGACAACTACGAGTCTTTGGCCGAGAGCTTGCAGAACTTCCAGCAGTTGCAACACGCATGTTCATTGCTTACCCGAGTTTCATGGGGTTTTATACAAAACATGGCTACTTTCAATTGCTCTTTTCCTGCATTGAGAAGCTACTCTCATTCCTTAATGTTGAAAGCATCGTGGCTCCAGGCTTCCAACGGCTGAAGAGGCAGATCCCTTATGGATGAACAAATTTGGGTTCAGAAAACTCGCACCTTAATAGGTAAAACTATGGATTTGACTTGTTTGTGAATTGTGTAGTTTCTGAAATTTGTCCCATGAAAATTAAACCGTTCATTGCCACAGCTCGGCAAGTATATAAAGATGTGCTACCATGGTGAGGTTCAAAGGAGCATCCATGCTGCAGAAACCGGTACATTCGCACCAAATCATTGACAAGAAAATCGAAACTGGTGTATCTTTAGAAGAAAATTTTGATTTGAAACAACCCAAGAGTCGTATGTTCTATTCGAAACATCAACGCTGCTCCGGTGGTAAATATCAGTCAAGAAACTCCTCGTCAAATCCAAGAAACCAAGTCTCAGTCTACGGAAGCTGAAAGGATAAAAGACAGAAATCAAAACGATGTCGTTGACCTAAATATAAGAAAAGGGAAACAAAAGATGGGCCTTACCATATCAAGGCCCAACAACGTATCTCAGCCTTCTTCATCTCTTCAACAACGGTCATATACACCTGTAGAAGAAGACAAAACTCCAGGCAAAAGCACAGTCAAGGAAAGGAAGCTGCGAGGAAATGAAGCTGGCTGTACGGATCCAATCACAGTCAACAACCGATTTGCAGCCCTTGAATCTTGCTCAGCCTGACAGGTGTCAGTAAAATATCATTAATTAGGTCGAGAGTGAAAACCTCTATATAAGCTAAGATGTTGTAATCATGAAAGTGGAGATGAAATAATAAGAGAAATCGTTCTTACCTTCAAAACGTGTTGTCTTTGAGTTGTTTCTTTCATGTTCATCCTTTGCGTTGAGGTAAAGCAAGTCATGGATTTGGTGAAAGATGGAGTAAAGAGTGAAGGGTTTAGGAGGTTAAATGAGTTCTTACAACAGAGACTTATGTAAATTTCTGTACATGTGAAGCTCTTTTTCTTACATTTTAGGTTCACATTTTTTACCTTTTGTTTATTTTGGGAAAAAAAAGTTTCGTTTCTACCAATATTTTTATATTGAAGATATTATAAGAAAAATGTATTTGTATGGATTATATGTATGTCAAGATTTTTTCTTTGAGTTTATGTGTGTTTGTTATCTATTTATTCAATTGTTCCACCAAAAATTACTGTAAGACATAAATTGAGTGGAATTAAATTATACATCAGTTGGTGTGTAATACAAACCACAAGACGCCAAGATTATGTTTGTATTTGATTTAATAATGAAAATTTGAAGAGAGAGAGAGATAATTGTTGAGGTAACTTTTGTTTCTCAAACTACTCTTCAACCTTGCTAAGAAACTCTAAACTCCTTTAATCATGTCGATCAAGATTATCTTCACCATCATCATTGCTCTTTTCTCCACCATTCCCTCTCTCTATGCAATTTATGCACCTACCTCCCGCTCTTCTCTTGTTTTCGTTGTTGACTTACACGGTTCTGCCAATTTCACTAGTGTTTAGATACTGTGACGAATTTAGAAACGTTTTTAATCGGAGTCATAATATATATATATATATATTTAATAATAGATAATTTATATGTTTTAAATTTTTAATTTCTAAATAATTATTATTACATCTTCAAAAACAATTATTACTATGTGTTGCTTTTGTTTTGCTTTTGTTTTGCTTTTGTTTTTAATATTGTCTTCTAAATTTAGTTTTCCCACAAATTTTACTTTCCCAGATATATAATTAGTATAAAAAAATTTAGGTTTCAATTCAATAGATATATTAATAAAAAATAATTAGAAAATTGTTGAAAATAGATTTATAAAAAAAAAAAATTGAAAGTGCCGACAAAACTTGAAACTTAAAAATTAATCATCATATATTCTGTGGTTTGAATTTTCGAACTGTTTTAATTATTATTTATATGTTGACAAAAAAATGTAAATAAATCCAAAAATGGTTATGTATTTCGCATAAACCATACCTATAGCAAATGTGGAGTATTGAAATTTATCGAGAAGTGCGTTTTGCTTTGCTTTCATCGTATTTATGTAAATGAGAAATGTTTTCTTCTTTCGACGAGTCAAACTTTCAGACTTTACAAAGTCTTAATTAATCTATACCAATATTCACTATAGATAAAACACTAATTTTATTAATCAACGCAAAATTAAAATATAGTAAGTAGCTTTCGTAATGGTTTTAGTTTTTTAAAACATGAAGAAACACTTAAAAGCAAAAACTTCAAAACAAAATGTGTGCTTTTATTTAACTATTTTATTAGATCATAACAACAACAACAAAAAAAAAACATATGATGAGTGTTAGCTTTTTATCGGTACTTAACTAAGAAATTTGCTTTCCTTTGTAGATTGCTTAGATTGGATTGTATTATATGAACTAGTACTTAACTAAGAAAACAAAAAAAGAAAGAAAAAAAAAAACTAATACTTAACTTAATGTTTTTGTTTGTCATTTGCTTGGTATAAGAACACGGCTCTGACGCCAAACTCCGGTACAAGCGGTAGTTTTACGAGTTTACGGAGACGCGTTCTATGGATGTGGGTTTTATGGGAACCGAAGACACGTTTTTGAATCAAGAATGAAGGCATTTCGTCAAAAGAGTATTTCATCTAAGGATCAATCGACTTTATATTTGGTAACAGAATATCGCTTTACGAGGTAACAATTTATTCGGTTGCAAAGGAAAATATAATTGTTTGTATCACGGCAAATGGAAAATGATCATCAAAAAAGCGAACGGAATTTATTTTAGTGAACTGCAAGATTAAAGGAAGCGGGAAGGTATGGCTTGGACGTGCGTGGAGACCTTATGCGAGTGTTGTCTTCTCCAAGACATACATGTCTAGAGTTGTTTCTCTTAATAGGTGGAATGACATGGGAGATCACAAGACACAAAGATAAGTCAACGAAAATCACAATGAACAGGCTAACTGCATTGTGTATTACGGACTGAATTGGGTTGATTTTCTAGGCTTGTGTATTACGGAGAGCATCAGTACTACGGACCATGAGCTATTTGTTTTTTGGGTAGTTTGGTACATCCTTTAAAATAATTATATTTTGGTACATTCTTTAAAATAAGTATATTTTTGCCTACAATATAAGTTTCAAGGTAAGATTCTATGTTTTGTAATTTTATTTTGTACTTGATCGAGTTACTTATTTAATGGGAATTTTGATTTAGTTGTCTCATCTTAAATAAAGATTGTTGACTCGAACTTAGATAAAAGAAAAATAATCAAAAGATTAATCTTTTTGCATATTTTAAAATATGTTTTAAGTAAATGTTTAGCATCTTTTGTGCAATTTTCTTACATAATCTATAACACTTACCCCACGTATGATATATGTGTATAAAAATATACATAGATATTCATTTATATGTTTATATATCAAATGTGTATACAAATATAGTATAATCTTTAGTGCAACATAATTATATAATTTATAAAGAAATATAAGAATAAGTGTAGCTTATAAGAAATGAAAGAAATTGTTGATTGAAATGCAACAAGAAGTTGCATGGTTTGAAGCTTTTCAAAGTTGTTTAAATGTTTTTGAAATCAAAATTTTCATGGTTTTATTACTAAAATATATATTTTATTACTAAATGTTAATTAGATTTTGTTTCAATGACTCTTCATTATAGAAAACATTGATGAAATTTACATACTTCTTGGAATGTCCTTTCACCAATTCACATCTCCATCATAGACAAAATTGAACTTTAGCACATGTGAACTTAAGGAAATGTTTATAATTATTTCATAGCTCGCATTCACGCTCAAATAAAATTAACAAAAACATGTAATATATGTGATTAAATAAAAATGATATGAATTTAATTAGTTTCATGTAGATAAATAGATTTTTGGGTAGTTTGGTACATCTATTAAAATATCATAAATTCTCGACATTTCAGAAAAATTGTGTATGGATAATTTTATAAAATTTTAGGAATTTTGAAGATAATAATGTAATCCTTGTTTAGGCTATTATGAGTAGTGTTAAAATTTATAAAATTATTATAGTTAAGTTTTTAAAAAACAATCCGACTAATCGTGTGTGATTGGTTGTACACTAAATTAGAAAAGATTTAAAGAATAGAAAAAAAAATCATATTTTGGCTAAAATTAATGTTTAGGATTTAAACATGAGTTTAGGGTGCATGTGAGTGGTATAGGCCATAATGCATGTAATCTAAATATCACATAATGAACATCAAAGCCAAACTTAAGATAAATCACTACCTTAAACATCTCTTCTCACACTCATGTACAACAACTCCTCTCTCCATGAACCAGTCCTTGTTACTTATTGGGTTGTAATTGATATTTTATTAGGTTCCGCAGTTCAGGTTATTCGTAATCTACGAACAATTCCAATTGACGACAAAAAAAAAAATTGAATTTGTCATTGAATTTAATTTGTCTTTGAATTCATTCTAGACGTGAGTCAAACCCATATTGAAGAAGAATATGGTCTATGGATTTCTTTTATTGGAACCCTATTTTATTTTATTTTTGTTTCAAACTGATCATGGATTAATTATCCAGTTTTTTCAAAGGGGCTTAGCAGCACCAACGAATGATATAAATATGATGGTGCTAGCTTCTTTACTCACATGCATTAGTAACCCATTTTATGTGGGTCTTAGCAGAAAAGGATTAGGTCAATACATTCAACCAACTCCAATTCTTTTACCCATTAACATATTAGAAGATTTTATAAAGCCCTTATCACTCCTTGCAAACTTAAATTTCTTCTTTCTAAATTAATCATCTCCTTCATTACTCCTCCTTGAGTCGCCACCTCCTCCTATTCCAACCTCATTTTATTTTTGGTAATTTTTCCAACCCTTTCTAATCTTATTACAAGCTTTTTCTAATCCATATAAGAGAGGTCACAACTCTCTAGGAAGTTGGTAAGAAAGAGAGAAAAAGGAGAAACAACTCTCATGCACATTCTCTTCAAACCTTAGTTATTTGCTTTTCGATGAGTTTTGATGATCAAACCACCTTTTAAATTAAACTCCTCTCTAGTTCTAGATTATGATTCGATTATTGTTAACCTGTTGTGAGATCAAAATCTATGTGAAAAAGAATTAGAAGAATTAGATCTCTCAGATCTTCAATCAGATTAATTACAAACATATTTCAGTTCGATTTGGTTAAGATGTATATCCCTATATTGAACATAATACTATTAAAGTAACAGATCTATAAACTTGTTTTGCATGAAGAATATCTTATATACATATATCTAGTCTCGTTTTTTATATTTGTAGAAAATCATATCATGTTCATGAAGAGGAAAGATATGGCTTATGCATTTTGTTCTTATTTCTCTTTAAACATATATATAACGTAAATCTATAACACAATTTAATTCACCTCATGTTATTAACGTTAGAAAAATAGCAATTTCATTTATCTTATACGGTGAATCTTGCGTGATTCAAGAAAATTCTTCCACTTAGGTTCACGAGACGAAACATATTGAAGAAAAGTGGCAAAATCGGTGTCCATATACTGCGGTGGATTATGTTCATCGACGAGCTTTGGTGATGGCTTCACGACGGAGGTCAAGGGGAAGCTGTGCAGTGACGCTACCGATATCCTAGGCTTTGTGGAATTCACCAATACCCTATGTAGCACGCTTTTGTACCTCCCATTGCTAAATATCTATAGAGAGTGACCAAAATTGTTAGTTAAAAAAAAAGAGTAAAATATAAGATCTTATGTTAGTAACTAATTTGACGTGCTAATCACTTTTAAATGTCAATCTCTAAACAACCTAAAATCAACTAAAGTATATTGTAGCGTTGTTAACGTAAGTCTAACAATGATTAATATATTTTAGATATATTTTTCATATGAAATGCTTTTATGTAAAAGTTTTTTAATTAAGAATTTAACAATATAGTTGGAATCTTTCATTATCCATTGCTATCCTTCGAATTTAAGATACAAATTATTTACACAACCAAAAAAAAAAAAAAAAAACACTTCATGGAAAACAAGAAAAGATAGAATAAAACGCTTAAAAAAATATGATAACTAATATACCTCGAGATGATCGCCGACATTGACGACAAAAGAGCCAGGGATGGGATCAACAGTAACCCATTCGTCACGGTACAGAATCTGAAGGCCTTCGACGTCGTCTTGAAGGAGAAGCGTCAAGAAGCCGTAGTCTGAGTGCGGTGGCATCCCTAGCGTCAGCTCTGGCTCCGGGCACGGCGGATAACAGTTCACCACCATCAACTGACTTCCCTCTTCCAACTCCTCCACCGCCTCGTCGCCGCCGTCGATTTCAAGACTCTCTATGATGGCTTTCACCATTATCTCGAACATCTCTTTCGTGTCTTTAGCGTAGGTAGCCGCCAAAGTCCTGTTTCCAATTTTTTATACATATAAAGTTTAGTTACATGTAACTTATTATTAAATTTACAGTATATTAAATAAAATATATTGGGAATGATTTATTAATATTACGCGTGATTTGTAAAGTAGTCCCGTGACTGCTAGTTTTTGGTGGTGGTGTAGGCTAGCTATGAAGATAAATAAGTCGTTTTGTGTGACATTTTCTTCGTTATCTAGTAGTATAATAATATCCCACTCATATTTATAGATTCACAAGCCGCCACTTACATATCTTTTAAAAATAAATCAAATAACCGCCAATTTAGATTATATTGGGTATGCACTTTGTGACCAAAATAGAAGAATTTGGTAAAACATTCTAAATTTTATGTCTAAATGCATAAATTTTTCGACTGACTAATCCTTCAGATGTAATTAAAATAATCATGAACTACCTGTTTTTGAGTTTAATACTTAAAACACATGTGCTAAATCTCTTTGTTAAGTTTCTTGTTGGAATTTCAAATAAAATACCTATATTCAGGAAACGGAAAAATGTAAATGCGGGAAATCTGACCTGAAGTCGGAGGGAGAAGAAGGCCAATAAGGAAGATAATCAGGGAGAGGATGTGCGTAGAGTTTCAAGAAGTCTCTCCAACAAAAGACATTGTCTTTGATCTGGTTGAAACTCGTGCCGTACCGTACTGGAGCCGACATGTCCGACGACATGTATTTTGATCTCTCCTCGTACGGAAGCTCAAAGAATCTCTTACACACTTCTATCATGTTCCTGCTCACATCTCCCTCCATCCCATGATTCACCACCTACATGCCCATTAACATAGCTTAAATTGTTTAGCAAGCAAGCTAAATATCGTTTAATGTAATCTAGGGCTTAATTTAACCATTTGAGAACCAACCTGGAAGAAGCCGTAGGTTTCACAGGCCTCGGCTATGGTTTGTAGAACGTGAGGCCGGTTAGGGCCAAAGAGCTCGGCGAAATCTATGAGGGGAAGCTTTAGGTTTTGTTTTGGTTTAATGAGCTTGTCGGATTTAGTGAAGATGGGTCGGTCAGGTTCAGGCCATATATATTTGGTTGGCACTTTGGTCACACCATTGTCACAAAGATGTTTCACACCTTTTTGGTATTTCTTGTTCTCTTCTTCCACCACCGGAGCTATCATCGACGGCGACATTCTTCTCCGTTACACTGCAAATGAGACATTGCCATACATCAATAATCAATTAGCAAATATAGAGAACTTATCAAAGAACGGAAACTCAGGAGATGTATGTTTTGTACGGAGGACGTATGTAATATACCTGATGGATCTTGATGCTCTTGAAAATTCTAGAGATATTAAATGTATATGTAAATGCGAGGATTTGAGGACTTGGTAAGATGTGGTGTTGGTGGGTGTAGGTATTTATATACATAGTGTTTAAGGGAGACGTTGAAATGAATAGTCCAGAATTGATATATTGACGAGTAAAGCAGTTTTGGTATTGTTCTGAGTCAAATTCTTGAAGACTGACTTCTTCTTCTTAACTCGTCCTTACCAAAAACCGTTGACATATTGTTAATATCATATATATATATTCTATAGTATTTGAACGATAAGACCACGAGATGGTAGGGTCTAGCTTGCAATAATATTAAATACATTTGAAAATGATAGAAGAAAAAAATAATAATTACAAAAGTCTGCCTAGTTTATGTATTATGGAGTTACCTCCTGAATTTTTACAACAAAAACAAAGTTTGATATATATTATTTACGAGAAAATATTATAGATAATGTTTGCGTTTAATATAAACAAATAGATGGACATAACGAGATCTTATAGCTCTCGCCTCTTGGTCACAAATGCGCAACAGCTATTCACATAGTTCTAATGGAGATAATAGAATATCATATAAAATATTCTTATTTATTCGAACTATTAAATTCAAAATAAAATAATTTTAGAAGTTTGTTCGATAGCGTTTTATTATAATTATCAGATGAAAATGATAGCTTTGATGTATATATATATATATATATATTTATTTTATTATTATATATTACGGATACCAAATGATTTGCAAGTTTTAATTCGAGTTAAAGAGTACTATTTCTCCCAAACTTAGACATATAATCAGTAGGTATCTGATATGCATATTTTATATAAATGATGTACAACAATGATATGGGAGCCATGCAATCTCAAACTGGACACGTTCTAGATTTCGTAGTCGAAAAGGTTCGTAATGCATTTCGAATACTCGGATTTGGATACCCCAAAGGATTCATATTTGATATACTTGCGGCTGTTGTGGGTACCCGTACGCGTACTCGAGTACTCAAGCTTTCTTAAAAATATATATTAATTCGTAAAAATAACAGTAATTTTTTGTTTTACAAAACATGAAATATTTTAAACCAGAAAAATCGTGGAGCACAAGTTATTTTTCTAACGAACGTCCTCATTGTAAAAATTTGTAAAACTTATCAAGAAAAAAAAATTGAATTTTTACATACAATATAAATCTAAATTTTTAGTATGGTAAACTGACATTGTCTATTTTTTTCTCATTTGCACGCCATGTACGTGCTTTACTTTTACTTGGTTTATAATTGTATTTTCACGCATAATTATCATTTAGTACATCCATCGTAACTTTCAGAAATTTCCGAATTCGCAGCTTATCAGGCATGTCGTAAAACATAATGACATGTACGTGTTGATAAAACACTCATTTTACACCATCGATAAAATCAACACTACAAAAACATCTATGTGATGGAAAAGGCTATATAAGAAGTCCTCGCATATATATTGGGACGAAAATATCACGAATTAACAATGATTTCATCTCATTTTTTAGCTAGTCACAAATTTACAACGAGATATAATGCTTCATTAGTATCTGGCGAAATAGTATTGTTGCCATCGCAAAATTTTTACAAGTGAGAAACGACTATTGCCACTCTTCTACTCCATCGCATATATATGCAATGGAATTTTCAAAGTAGTTGCTAAAGTCAGTAAAATATTGTGGAACATGACAAGTTGATAAGTACACCTAAAATTTATGACTCAATAAAATCCGTCGTAATAAAGCCATCACAAAAAGTTGGTAAGCCATCAAATATTTTTTATTAATTTTTGTTGTAAATTTCTTGGCAATAATTTACCTATATAATTAAATTCGTCACTCACTCCTCATTTTATATATAGATGCCAATTTACTGGATACTTTACAAGAAAAGTGTAGCAGTTAATTATAATAACATGTGGAGTTCTTAAACGTGGATGTACAAAATGATTAAGTAGGTAAAATATATATTTCGGTCGAGGTCACTACCGGATTAAAGGGTTCATGAATGATTCCAGCAGCCATTCGATAGCTAGGAGCAGTAAATATTATTTTATTTTTTCTTTGTATGGTATTGGAAAACAAAAAAAAAATTATGTACAGTCAACAAGATTTAAATGATTGGTATCGTATAAACAGTATTTATGCGACATTATTATATGAGGTATGCTACGGGTGAAGATTTGAATGTGTGGTTGAAGAAGTTCAGAAATGATTCTTGTTAATGAAGATCATGCTACTAATTGTCAACACAGAATATTTTGTAGCGAAGAAAATAAATATGTTGAAATGGTAAATGATGCATATTTGATTCCGTCATTTGATCATATATACATCAACAGGTTGTAGAAGACATTTCGTGATCAAGACTAATTACCCTTTTATAATAATAAAAAAAGGGACTAATTTCTAAAATATGTCATTATATAAAAACTTAGGAATATGAATACCACAATAATTGTTTTTGTTTTATTTATAACTCGAAAATTCGGCCCATGTTGCCTATGTATTTCGTTTATGTAATATAATTGTTTTTAAATTACTCCTGGTGGTGCATAAAAGATCCCAAATATGATATTTAAGCATTTGACGAAACGAAACTACTTGGCGCGAAACTTCGTTGCTTGGGTCCCGTTGGGAAGGGATTGGGTCAACTCAATAGGACTTTGTATATATGTTGACTTTTGCAAAATTTGCAAATATAAAATTTTCCTTAAAAATATGTAATTCTATTATATATATTTTTTAATGTTTACTTCATAAGAGTCTTTCGACTACATAATATTCAAGTTTTCTTTTTTTTTGTGTTCGTCACATATCAAAGTCTGGACCGACCAGCATATACTTAAATGTAACTCTTAAATATAACTCTCAGAAATTTGAATATATGTGTGTACGTATATGTATAGATTTAGAAAGTCTGATCTTTTTAATTTGAAAAATAAATAGTTAATTAATTCAAAGATATAATTCTTAAAAATACCTAATTTTATGTTTTATTTCCAAAAACTTTCATCACGATTGAAGTTTTTTGAAAAGTATCACAAATTTTAGATTCGAAAAAATTTAATAAAATTTTAAGCTGATGAATATAAAACTCGTGAGAACCAAAAAAAACTAAAATCAAAATTTATTTTTCTCGAGAATTTTGGAGATTTGGCGGCTCTATTTAATACCATTCCAAATGCAGGAGAATTTTTAGTTTGTGTACTGATTTTGATATATTACATCTTATCAGGTCAAGGCCATATGGCTAAGGGATCGGAAGAGATAACACGTATCTATAAAAATAGTATCTGAAATTTCAATTAGGAATGTATTTCAATGCTTAGCAGTAAATTATACTAAAATTTTAGAAATCTTTCATAAACCTACAATTTGTGATATTTTAGAACTTTTAATCATTAATTGTAAATTACACTAATTTTTTAAAAAAATTCTCTATATTATATAAAATGGTTGGGCTAATTATATCAGGAAAAAAAAAGTTGGACCCAAATATATAATAATTTATTTTGTTTTAAGTTTTAACAAAACAAAATAATAACTACATTTTGAAATTATATAATTTTCATAATATTAGTCCCCCTACTCAAGCCTTGACAAACTTACCTTTAATTGAATAATAAAAATCTTTAAAAGGGTTTATTGGTTCATGGATTTTAACTGATTTAGAAATTCAAAACAAAATAACGTGTTATTGGATCATTGAATTTAATTTTTTTTTGTCAAAATCACGTATTATTATTCATTAATTTTTATATATTAGTTAAAATCATTTGTTATTCGTTTAATGATTTAATGTTGGATTTCAAAATCTACATAAAATTTTAAATAATTTTTTTTTAAAAATAGAAAAATTCAAATTTATCTGTAAATTATGTTATTTCAAATCTATATATCAATCATTTTGTCTTTATATATCGTGAATTTATAAATCAATGAACCAATAACGGTCCTTAAAATATATGATCTTGTCATTATAAAACTAAGTAAGCAAGCTAAAGTGTTTAATAAGGAATAATAATAATTAAGATAAAATGTGATTGGACGAATCTTCCCAAATATATTAATTAAGGTTTAGCTTCATCCATGCATTCCAGCTGTTGACGATAAAAATAATACAGCATGCAAGTAATCTCGATTTTGATATGACAAAATATTTTCATACGATCTTTTTGGTAGATTTTTTCGAAGATTAAATTTTCCCCCAAGTAATGACTTAACGATATATATATATTTTAATAATGAATTAAACTACGTGTGAGAAAGATCGAATATTTTACGAAAGTCAAACGACGACATCTTGTACATTGGTTGGTTTTACGATATACACGTCACATCTATGTATGGGCACGTAGCTAACTAAACTATTGGACGTAATATAAAGCCATAAAGTGCCCCTTGAATTTTATTTTATCTTTTCTTCAGCGAAAAAGTCCGAGAGTTAGACTCCATCTTCCCTGATCGAGACTATAACAAGGTTAACAGTTCATTTTTCCTGTTTTTAATATTCGAATTCATAAATTTGTTGTGACTCTACATGTTACTAATGCCGGATATATAGTATTCCTTGATTTTAACTACTTGTATTTGTTGACCCAAAAAAAAAAAACTGCTTGTACTTAACTTGTTGAATTCAATTTTGTTTTCAATGTTGAAATTTAATTAGGTTTAGCGTTTTCTAAACACAAGATTCCATGAACTGAAAACACACATATTCATAAATATCGACCGATTTAATGACTATTCAGTGTGCATCATTCTTCAATCTACATCCAATTATCGGTTTATATAGAGTCGGAAAGGGATTCTATATTTTGAAAGTCGTTAAAGTAAGTCTCAAGCATACCCCTATATGTGCTATAAAGTCTATTTTCTCAAAAGTAATGGTTAAATGTCCATAACTAGAGTTGATTTTCAGATTTTGCTGTGAATTGTCGTTTTTCCTACCATTTGAATTTTCAAATCTAAGGTGTTATGATATGATATATTAAAAAGTAATGTAACTATCTTTGTTAGCAGAATTAATATATTTTGTTTAGTATTTGTTTTACCAGATTTAGCCTTAAAGATCATTGGTTGTTTATCTTGTATACGTGAAACTGAAGATAAATGTAAACAGCTGCGTTGATATGCTGATTAACAAATCTTACGAATTTAATCTAGTGACAACTGGTTATTAAATAAAGATGAGAGTCCTAAACACACAAAAATAGTAAGTGTTTGAATCCAGAAAGTAGGAGAATTAATTTATTAAATTTTAGGAACAGTGACGTGAGTTGGCAAAAATGAATAAAAATAAAAGACAGTTAAAACTTGCGACAAAACAAGTAGCTCCTATGGACGACGACCGGGCCTCGAAGTCAAAGACAAAATTCAGTATATTAATATAGGAAGAGTTCAATTGCAAACTCAGTATATCAATATAGTATCTGCATGCATTTCGTCTTTTTCCTCTCCATTCGTTGTATTAGTTTTCTAGGCCACGTCAGGGCTCTCTATTTCTTTATATTCTTTGTATTTTCATTCGCATTAAATATTATCTTTTTATTTGTTGGAAAAAAAGGTTAGCTATTATTGTTCAAAATATATATTAACTATTAAATTTGCTGTAAAAGCAGTATAAAAATGTATTGGCAGATAATCGTAACATTTCTATTAAAAAAAAAAAGAGATTATATGTCTAGTGAATATTTAAACAACAATAGTTTCGCGATGAATTGTCATGTTGTCGTTCATTGCCATGCTTCGTCATAAATTAGATGTTTTAAAGACGTTAGGTGTCAATTAGCAAAAATTATTTAACTACATCTTTTATAATCGTGGGAAGAGTATGAGACAATTGATAAGGTATTACACGCATTGTATTAGATAGTATATGAATTTATATGTGAAGTTAATGAAAGAGTAGGTATCAGAGATTGTATTAATGCACATTATGACTTACAGACTTAGCATCTTTCAATTAACTTATTAAGGGGAAACAAATCCGTGGACCTTTCCAAGTCCTATCTAATAAAAGTTGCCTAAGTCAAAAGTTATTATCGTAAGAGTTGTTAATTATTGTATAGAAAGTCAACTAATATAAAACTTATAAGAGCTACGGACATATTGCTGACGAACAGTTGCATTCGTAACATTACTCGAACTATTTTTTTAAAGTGACAAGCCACGAAACTAACCAATTTCATGTCTTAAACTTTGCTTTCCTGCTGGTGAGATGATAAATGATACTTGGCTGTCAAATTTAATAATTTAACGTAATGATGCTGAATATTCCTTAACGGAAAATTTAAATTATAATATATAGTGAAAAGTTGCAAATACTTTCACGGATTTGATTCAACTTGATCCATATTGTTGTCTTAGTAATGTAGTTAATGAAATGTCTAAACCAGCGAAAGTCACGGGTTTCGTAACTAGTTAAACCCATAATTAATATTGACAGGAAAAAAAGAAACTAAAACCCATGTATAAAAGTGGTGCATTCATATCAAAAAAAAATGTATAAAAGTGGTGCATTTTATATACTTTTGCGGAAGATTTGTGCTTCACCGCTTCTGATAGCATGTATTTTCGTAGGTGTCTTCCATCTAATTCAAACAAGATATGTTATGTGCTGTTGACCAGAAAAAAAAGATATGTCATGTGCATTTTCATCTGTGCATTATGGAACTGAAACTTGTCTTAGGTTAGAAAAGCAATACCAAAATAACACATTTAAAAAAATTGTCATCATCACTAGCATTTCCACAAAAACGATATCGTAAAAAAATGCTGGTAGTTATGTTTAACTGTTAGATGACAATTGCTATTTTTAATATATACGAAAATTATTGAGCAAAAAATATGGAGGGAAATTGTCAACAGATCATTCGATTACTATATCACTATTTAGATGTTTCAATTGGAGATCTTAGATGGTCATAGCGAGTTTGACCTTACCAGAGTTAATTATACTAACCAAACGTATCTTTTGTAAGTTTCTTAGTTTAGGAGATCTCCACATTTGTGTTTCTTGGTTATGTTTTCTGAGATTCATCTAATTTTATCTGAATTCACACTAATTGTTAAATCATCGAATATGTTTCCGTTATTTTCTATCATGAGTCTAGTTTTCCAAATATATATTTGATTGTTAAATGCCGCAAGTTTTTTTTGTTCAAGACTATTATTTTGTCCCAACTGAATCATACTTTTATATTATAAAATTTTATAGATCGAGATTGAAATAGAATTAGCTCATTTATGAAAAATTCATTGATAGTGTTCGAATGTGGAATTGTGTTAAACGAGACTTAGTCATCATAAAATTACGCGGTGGTTAAACCAAATAAAATAAAACTACGCGGTGTTAATAATCTTTCCAACCTTTAGCTGACCGGCATGCTGTTTGTATCTAGAAACCAAAAACGACGCCATGTACCTCGAATAGTGAAAGAGTTGACCGTTTAAAAGCCGACAAGGTCTCCTGATTCAAGGAGGCTTTTAAAGATCTGGCCATGTCCGTAAACGGAAACAGTACTTCAGATGTACTATGTAGATCCTACGTGCTCTTCTTATTTGGTCTTCACAGACAATAAAACTAGATCAACCAATCATTCATTTCCTTTCCAATTCAATTATTTTTCTTTTAATGTTTTATAGTAAGTCGCATTTGTATTTAATGAGAGACATCATAACAAAATGCATGTATGATCCTTGAATTATTGCTAAACTCTATTCGACTCTAACCAGTAACCACTAGTTTTTTATTTGATTATTGTCCAACAATTCTATATATTTATATTTACTTTACAACGTTTGAAGATGTCATTTTTTTTCTCACTACTTTTTCCACAGTAAGAATTAAAAAAAAAACGACACCTCCAGCCACCAAAATCTCTGAGCACAGTTGTTACATGTGGTGATCAAGAGATCTGAACTAATTGAAAGGAATAATTTAAACAATTTACAATGTGTATTCAACATAAATAAACTAACATATTCATATTTTGTTTTCTCTCACATGTAATAAGTACCGCAAATCATTTCAATAAAAAAAATCTCGTCTAAGAGAAAACACATTTTATTTTGTACGTAGAAATAATTGGTAGATCACATATATGTTGAAAGAACGTGAAGATTGGGCTGACATAAATAGACTTAACTTTTAATTAGACCGGACAAACGACGCTTGGACTTTTCAGGTTTTTTTACGAGTTATTCATGAAAGTGGGGTAAGTAGTCATTTTGTGTTATCCATTACTTACACACGTACTATTAGGTGTGACTTATCTTAAGTAACTCTAATTTCTTTTTTCTTTTAGGTTTTATCCGATAATCTTATAACTAAATCTCAAGTAATTTTACGGATATTTGATTTTTGTTTTTTGAAGAAGTCAATCAAGTCGAATAAAAAAAAATGTCACTTATCTCCCATTGCCAATTTTTTTGGGAAGAATAAGAAAGTCACTGTATTGTCCGTGGACAAAACAGTGCTTGTTCTCAAACGGGGCAAAAAATTCAAATGGGTTGATTCTATTAAACCTCTGCTTGTCTTTTGCGAATTGAATTTAGACCTTCCAAGTACTAATCCAAATGGTTATTAGCCTTGAGAAAACACCCCGAAAGTCCACTTTAATACATATATAATTTTTAAAACTAGAAAGATGTATAAAATGCAATTTCGAAAAAAATCAACTATATGTCAAACAACAATATATATAATTTGATAAGGAAACACGTAAACACGTAAAAGAAAAAATTTCTACTATATTTCGATGATTTTACATAAGTTCAAATATATTACTACCCAAAAATGTTACTTAGTTTTACTGTCAAAGAACAAATTAAGCTAAAATATAACTTATTAAGATATGTTACATTCGTGTAAAGCATGTAAATTGATGACCCATAGGGATTAGGCCGAACACCCCAGATGGGCCATTAATAAAGGCCCATTAATGGTATTAACTTAGATAAACATGTGAAACGAAATATTCATTTGATAACAAAAGAAAGTTTTCTTATCGTTGACAAAAGAAAATTACGATTTTTAGGCAACTTTTGCCGATTCCTCGATCATTTCATCTGCTGAATATTAGTGATTGGCTCTTCTTTTTGTTGTTGTGCTTTTCGAAATCGAAATCACTTTCGGCTAATCGGTGGACTCTACGAACCATGTTCAATTTCTGGTAACATCAACTCCATGATCTGATTATGGGGAATTCGGATTTCTATGTTTTTGTTTGGATATCTCTCTGTTTGTGATTAAAGAACTCTGCTTTTTTTGTTAGTTACTTACCGTTAATGGCCTCTTTTGCTTAAATGAATGCTATAGACCCACTGAGTTATAGGGTTTATAGTTGCTGCTAACATATCTAGAACATCCTGATGCATAATCTTCCTTGTGAAAGCTTTGTTGCTGTGTTTGGTCTCTTTACAGTAATTCACGAGAGGGTTCGTTTGATGATGAATAGATTTGAGTATTCACATAACTAAATAGTGTATTTTCTCAATGATGTAATGCAATTATAAGAGAAAGTAAACTTTTTTCTTGGTTGTAATCTTTAGTTTTTGTAAAGAACCTCATCTCTCTCCATGAAGTTAGTTATGCCGGGTCTTTAAGATTTTGCAATGTTAGTATATTGGGTATTGGAGCAATTTTAGGTAGTATTTACTGAGCTTGTTTTTGTATTTTGTGTAAATATCCAGGGGCTCAAAAGAACAACAACAAGGGCAGTCTCGTCCTTCTCCAGAAGGGTCCGCAACACCGTGGTATTCGCCGTCTCTGGTCACCTCGCCTAGCTCATCCCGGCCTCAAACATCAGGGCAGATTCCACCACATGTTTCACCAGGTGAAGCCGCTGGCATTATTATGCTTTTAAAAGACAAAAGGTTAGCTTTCAAATTTCCTTAAATCTTCTTGTTTGTCTCTTTTCTGCATGTTATGTATGTATGTGTACATCAATTGTCTTGTGCTGTGTCACACATTTCTTGACTTAGGAGAGTTTTACTATGAAAGTCTCTGCGATTTTGTGTTGTGTTACTAATTTAAAAGGGAATTGATTCCTATACGTGTCAGTATTCATCTCTATTGTCATCTTGTATGCTTACTCTTGTTACACTATTCTTGTCTTCTTCAAATATTTTTGCTCTAGTGTGGATGAGCTCAGGAAGCTTCTTTCTGACAAGGATGCATATCAACACTTTCTGCATTCCCTTGACCAGGTCACTATTCAAAACAATGTAAGTCTGAAACTAGAAGGAATACATTGTCTCAAGAAATGTAGCTTCTTTACTATTTGCGTTTTGAGATAATCTGTGCCTTTTCTTTATCTCCATCAGATCAAAGAAGAGCTTCGCAAAGAAACGTTACATTTAGCTAGTGAGTTCTCGTAAGACTTTATTTAACAACGAAAAATTCTAATTGCATTGAGAGATCTAAAACATTGATGCTAATATGACAGGAGAAAACTTGGAGAAGGAACCACAGATAGTGGAGCTCAGAAACCAAGTGAGTATATCTTTCGTATTTGAGTGAGGTAATTAAGTATATGAAACTTCTCGCCATCTGTATAATCTTTTCTATAACAGTGCAGAATAATCCGTACATCCGAGCTTGCAACTGCTCAAGAGAAGCTCAATGAGCTTGAGAATCAAAGAGAAGAGATCCTCAAATTCTACTCTCCAGGTTCTCTTCTTCATAGGCTTCAAGGTAAAGAACATTAGTTGCTTCACTCAATATCGTTCATATGTAACAAACTTATGCGCATCAGTTTTCTAAACACAATCCCGGTTTGTTCCATCGCAGGTGGTATGAACAAGGTCGATGAAGAATCCGAGGAGCTGCAACAGAAGTTTATGGAGAAGGATATTGATACAGCTGCATTTGTGCAGAAATATAAGAAGCTAAGAAGCCAGTATCATCGACGTGCTTTGATTCATCTCGCTGCTAAAACTTCATCTATCGGTTGAAACAAACGAAGCTTTTTGGTTTTTCCCCAATTCGATGTGTAAGTAAAAGAGACAAGCTTAAAATATAGTTCACTGTTGAGATTACAGAATCATGTTATATATCTGAATCTGAATCTTGTAATAATGTTCTTTCTGATTTTGAATGTTTTTTGGTATTGGTGAAACATCAAAGAGAATACTGTACGTGTTGTGAAACTTACAAGAGCTTACACTACAACTTTAGAATTCGTTTCAGTAGATTACTAGAATTAAGTACGTTTAAATACAGGATAATTCTGACAGATTGATAGAAAACAACAAAATGCACAATTATGTTAGGAGGGTGACGTGGAAATGTGTCCAATTTTTGTCTTCGTTTAGGAAACTCACACCACAATTTACCAAAGCCTCATTCTTTGACGTGCCCTTTGGATCATGACTTGTATCACGACTCTCACCTGCAAGTCAATTTTAAATAATAAACAAACCATATCTAACTTACTCACTCATCTCATGTTGTTGTGAAAAATGAAATAACATCATTTGTTCTTATTTTATATCGCTATGTTTTTTTTCTTTCTAAAATCAAAATACTAGTTCCCGACAATGAACCAAAATAATGTAATAATAGTTCATCTTCTTACATTACTGTTTTGATTTTAATGAAAATTGAAAAAGGAGGATACTAGTTACATATAAATGTTGGGTTTTTCTCATAAGTCCTTCAATATTCAAAGGTGGTCGCGTATAGGTTCTTACGATTGGTGAATAGTTTATTAAGCCTCACTAACCTAAAAACTGCTCAGAAAATTGTCTAGAGAGTAAAGATTCGCGTATAAGAAACTTGTTTTCTCACAATAAATAATTAGCGTATATATAAACCAATTGGGTTGCTCTAAATCTAATGCTTTTAGCAACATCCGTTAATTTAAGAAAATTTCCCGGTTTATATGCACAATTTATAATTGTTTCCATAATCTGAAAAAATTAACAAGTAAAGAGAAGGAAGATAAAAGAAATACGAAAGCTATCTAAGAAAAGAAGACAACCACATACCAATCGTTAATTTATAAATTCGAACTTAAATCGAATCTAAACCAACCAAACCAAACCAAACCGAAATCGATAATTTGGAAATATATATATTTCCATAAGCCCCACTATCTCCGCTAAAACATTTTTGAGAACGTCTCTCTCTCTCTCTCTCTCTCTCTCTCTCTCTGTGACAGTTCTTTTTGTTTTCCTGTCTCTCTCCCTCTCTCTCTTTCTTGCTCGATGCGAAGAATCGAGCACTTGTCTCGTTCTTTGTAACCTTGTCTTTATTTGGGATATAACCAGAATCTTATCGAGCTACTTACTTGAATGTGTGCCGTTCGATTCTTGATGTTTTCGGTGGCTGTGGCGGTGGCGTTGGCCGTGACTGGTTTCGCATCATCGCCGTTACCATCAACGTTGGCGAAATACGCAGCTGGTTCGGTCAAGATTCTTCCTTTGGAAAGGGCTTTTCCTCTAGACGAGCCAGTGGAGCTGAGTGAACTCAGAGCGCGTGATCGTGTCAGACACGCGCGAATCTTACTCGGCGGTGGTCGTCAGAGCTCCCTTGGCGGCGTCGTCGACTTCCCAGTTCAAGGCTCTTCCGATCCTTACCTCGTTGGGTAAGTTTCTTCATCTTGGAAGGTTTCTTCTCTAATTTCTTGTTTCAAGCAGAAATCAGAAATGTCTTGCCTTTATGTCATAATTAGTCTTCAGATTGATTTAAGATCGTTTTCATCTTACCAAATTCTGTGATGAAATTGAAAGATTTAGGGTTTTCAAAGTTTTTATTATGTTTTACTTTTATGTTTTTTTAGCCCTTTGGCTTTATTTGCCCTGTGCTTTAGAAGGTTTTGAATTGGAAAAAGGTAGAGTTTGAATTGCTATCAGTACGGAGATTCTTATTCAGTTTGTCTCCTTTCTTTTTTTCTTTTGTTGCAGCTCCAAGACGACTATGTATGTCACAATTGCACACTCTGTTTTTGGAGTTTCTAATGGGATTTTATCTGCTTCTTTTTTTTTTTGTGTGTGTGTGTGTGTGGATATATC
The DNA here is from genome assembly GCA_900406565.1 of Turritis glabra. NCBI lineage: Eukaryota > Viridiplantae > Streptophyta > Magnoliopsida > Brassicales > Brassicaceae > Turritis > Turritis glabra. The sequence continues at coordinate 5,121,296 of OVBN01000025.1, forward strand.
TTCTTTTATGTGATATGTGTCTGTATTTTGTTTCTTGGTAGGCTTTATTTTACAAAGGTCAAATTGGGTTCTCCTCCTACAGAATTCAATGTTCAGATTGATACTGGAAGTGACATCTTGTGGGTTACTTGTAGTTCTTGCAGTAATTGCCCTCACTCTAGTGGACTTGGAGTAAGTCTAGCTTTGTCTTAGTTTTTTACTTAATAGTGGGATTTGCATCAGACAAGTGTCAAAGGCTTATCCTTTCTCTTTTTTTTTTCAAATACATTTCAGATCGACCTCCATTTCTTTGATGCTCCTGGTTCCTTGACTGCTGGCTCTGTTACTTGTTCAGATCCGATTTGTTCTTCAGTTTTTCAGACGACAGCTGCACAATGTTCTGAGAATAACCAGTGTGGTTACTCCTTTCGCTATGGCGATGGAAGTGGGACTTCAGGTTACTACATGACTGACACGTTCTATTTTGATGCGATTTTGGGAGAGTCTTTGGTTGCAAACTCATCTGCTCCAATTGTTTTCGGGTGAGAGATTTTTCTAATCAAACACTTTACTGCCCTTGTGTTTGCAGGAAAGAATATGGCAGATTGAAGATCTTTAACTTTGTAAACTATTTTCTTGTATTTCCAACAGCTGTAGTACCTACCAATCTGGGGACTTGACAAAGTCAGACAAAGCAGTGGATGGAATATTTGGTTTTGGCAAGGGAAAGTTGTCAGTTGTTTCCCAGCTGTCTTCACGAGGGATTACACCGCCAGTGTTTTCTCATTGCTTGAAAGGAGATGGTAGTGGAGGTGGTGTATTTGTACTTGGCGAGATCTTGGTCCCAGGAATTGTTTACAGTCCCCTTGTCCCGTCACAGTAAGCTCACTAACCTCTTCTTTAATTTTTCCACTCTTAGATTGTTTCTTTAGTTGTGCTACGCTGTAACCTGAAATTGTGATAAGTCTTTGTCTTAGTCTAGTGCATGGGCATTGTATGTAGTGGAGGTGGTTTGTAGTGGATTGTAGCTATGTTGAAGCTCAGCAACAGTCGTTGAGTTGGTTATCTAGAGACCTAACAGGTTAGATAGGAAATTGGGCAGAATGAGTTGGGGCATTCTGAATTTTTCTAGGGTTTGGGATTAGGAATTGGGCCATGAGTAGAGATTTTCTCGTTAATCAAGTCTCTCGATGATGCATAGTTCCCTGGTTACCAGTTTAAATCATGACAGTTTGTTGCCTCCCGATTAATTCAACATTTTGCTGCCTCCCATCTGGTTCTGAAATTGTTGAGTGGCATGTGATACTGATAAGAATCTGTTTTTATCTTTTGATTACGTATTACAGGCCTCACTATAACTTAAATCTGCTGAGCATTGGCGTGAATGGACAGATGCTACCCATTGATGCAGCGGCATTTGAAACATCAAATACCCGTGGAACTATTGTTGACACGGGAACCACTTTGACATATCTGGTGAAAGAGGCTTATGATCCCTTTCTCAATGCGGTAAGTTTGTGTATATCTTCTGTGTTTTGCATGAGATTGTGGCTAATCACATCATGATGTTTTTTTTTTCGTGTCTGCAGATAACAAACAGCGTGTCACAGTTGGTAACACCGATCATTTCTAATGGAGAGCAGTGCTATTTGGTCTCGACTAGGTATCTATAACTTCAATATTCAAATCTGTTTCTCTCTAGATCAAAATTAGGGGGATAGTTCTCTTGGTTCAAATCTTTATACATCATGATGTTTTGTTTGCGTCAATGATGTTTTTTGTGTTTGTGCAGCATAAGTGATATGTTTCCTCCTGTTAGTCTCAACTTTGCTGGTGGTGCATCAATGATGTTAAGACCTCAGGACTACTTATTTCATTATGGTTTCTATGTAAGCTCTTCTGCTTGTTATATATACATAAAACTAGTAGAACTAAAATTAGTCTGCTTTCATATGTAATCTTCTTACTTGGTATCTCCTATCTAATAGGATGGTGCGTCCATGTGGTGCATTGGTTTTCAGAAAGCTCCGGAAGAACAAAACATTTTAGGAGGTCAGACACTTTAAAAACTGATGTTTACCGCATCTTCTTGTCCCAACGGTGTTTATTTATCAATCCTGTTTTGTTTTGCAGATCTTGTCCTTAAAGATAAAGTCTTTGTGTATGATATTGCTCGGCAACGGATTGGATGGGCAAACTATGATTGTAAGTATAATCTATATAGTCATGTCATTTAGGAAACTCAGTAGTTGGTTTTCTTCATCTGAAATAAACTTGTGTTTGGTTTGACAGGTTCGATGTCTGTGAATGTATCGGTAACTTCAGGAAAGGATATTGTAAGCTCAGGGCAGCCATGCTTGAGCATCTCAACAAGGGACATACTCTTAAGATTCTTCTTTAGCATCTTATTGGCTCTATTTCTTTGTATTTTCTTCTTATTGACGTAAATTTATAGAGTTTGTGTGTTTGTTAGTTAGTGTAGGCTGATTTTGTTGAGTTCCTTTGATTCTTTTCACCATTATCCTCGTTTGTATCCTCTCTTGCAGTAAGCAGTGCCATTTAATTGTAGATAAGTCTCATTGTGAAGAAAATAGGGTTACTTGTGGCCTATAACTATAATATTGCAGGCTACTTTCTGTAATCCTTTGTTTTTTCTTTTATTTTAACTCAGGAAAATTGTGCTTCCATGCAAAAAATTCTCACCTCACTCTCAAACAAGTCCTGAGGGGGAAAAAAACTATTATCTATGGGGACTTCTCCTTGATTAGTCGTGATCGGGAAACGGAGCTTGTTCTTAGCCTGTGTATGTTGGTGTAAACTTGTCACGCTTTGATACATAGTTTAAAGAACATGATATTGAACTTCAAAGATATTAGTGACAGTTCGTTTGGTAATGCCTCACTGGAATAAGTTTATGCTTGGTTTATTGACTATGATTTGGCTGAACATAGATGAGAAGGAAATTTGTCTTCCTTTATCTATAATAAGATTTATCCCATGCTTGCATAAGACATTGTTTGCTGATAGCATCTTTTACTTTAATTGTGCAGCTAACCTTGCCATTGAGAAAAAAATCATAGTATGTTGAATGGAAAAATGATTCGAGTGATGTGGTCAGTTCGAGAACCTGATGCTAGGAGAAATAGGGTTGGAAATGTCTTCGTTAAGGTACTATTCTACCTCAAAGAGATGGATAATACTCTCAATGTCTGATAAATAGTTGTTGATTGTGACCCGATTTCAAAATTGACCCGATCCAACAATGGCAATTTTTGTAAATAGTTTCGAAAACCAAGAGTTTTTCCCAAATGTACTTCAAAATGTTAATATAGATATATGGTCCCATTAATAACATAAATTAAAAATCATGTAAAAATCATGTGTGTGTAAAAGATAATATACTTTTAGTGTTTTATTAAAAATGAATTTCTATTAGAACTCATCACTAACTTTTCTTATATAAAAAAATGTTATGTTGTGTTTTTAAACTATCTTATGTTGTATCGCCTATCAATTTATCATAAAAATAGCCAAATTCAGTAAGTTTTTAAATTCTGAATAAGTATAATTTTCATTTCAATATTCGTATAGTTTTTGTTATTTATTATCAAGAGAATATGTTTTTTCTTCTAAATATGAAATTTTCAACTCCAAAACTACAAAATTTATAACATCGAAAGTATTAATTTTATTTAGATCAAAATTATTTAATTCATATTTTTAAATTTTTTTAACAATTAAAACAAAATTTTCTATAAATTAATAAATATTATTTTATACTATAAATTAATATTTATTTTCTATAAATTAATAAATATTATATTGATGTTACTATAAATTAATAAAATAGCATGGTTCCAACATTATTAATTTATAGAAGTTTTACTGTATGTAAAGGATATGCATTTGTCAACTTCAACAATCGAGAGGATGCAAGACGGGCAACAAAATCAATGAATGGAACACAATATGGTCTGGCAGAGCTGTTTCTTTCTTGAGACAATAAAACCGCCTATAGTATTGCCAAGTTATTTAACACTGTTTCTTTTTGATAGGTTCAAAGAGTTTGTATGTAGGAAGGGCACAGAAGAAGTCAGAACGGAAGCTACTGCTAAGGGAACAATTTGAAGAAAAACGTAAAGAGCAGAAGATGAATGCTAAGGTATTACCATAGATTAAAGCCTTTCCTAGTGTGATATGATATTGTTCTGAAGTTGGTTGTTGTTAATTCTGAATTGAAGGTGCCAAACTTATATGTGAAAAACATCAATGTTGGTGTTACTGAGGAGGAGCTGAGAAAACACTTCAGTCAATGTGGCACAATCATTTCTGCAAAGATAATGTGTGATCAGAAAGGAATAAGCAAAGGGTTTGGATTTGTGTGCTTTTCAACACCTGAAGAAGCTATCAATGTTGTGAAAAACTTTCATGGTAAGCCGCAGGATCATAATGTGTTGGTACATAATGGATTAATGACATAGCTCTTAGCACATCTTATCATCTGTTTATTTTGTTGCGCTGTATGGTAAATGTTTCATGGGAAACCACTATATGCATGTGGCTATTGCTCAAAAGAAAGAGGATAGGCAGATGCAGTTACAGGTTCAATTTGGGAAGCGTGTGGTAGCAGGAGGAAGTAGTTCTTCAGCTTATGTCATACCAAGGACATACCCTTCATTCTACTACACAAACACTCATCCCGGGATGGTCTATCAATCATACGCCCCGACGTGGAAGTCTGCTAACATGATATATTCATCATACCATAACTCTCAAGTAGTCACATATCCTCAAATGGTATATATTTATATGATTACTATTTACCGAAAGAATTTTCACTATGATAATGTTTGACACAAAGATCTCTGGTAGGTTGCTAATGCGCCAAGAAAGAATAAGCAGAATAGAAAAGGAAAGTTGGATAGGAATGTTGTTTCGTATGTGCCGCATGTGTATCAGTCTACTCAAATGCTTCCTTTGTCAAGAGATTTTTCAAACCAGCAGGTATTTGGTTTTCTTATTACCTTATACCTTATTTAGGTTGGTTCAAAATAACTTTTGTAAAGCATATGCAGCATAAAAGAATCTAAGGTCGTGGGAAAGAAATGAAGAAATTAATCCAACAAAGACAGTCTGAAACAATTGAGATGGAGAAGCAATTGCTCGGAGAGCTGCTCTATCCTCTTGTCGACAAACTCTAGGTTGGTGTTCTTGAATTCGACCATTATGTAAATAACATTCGGTTTGTAATATTGATTAACACTATATTTATATTCTGATCGCACTTATCATTCTTGTGCAGCCCCAACTTGCTAACAAATATCACAGGGATGTGCTTCTGGTAATGGACAAGTCGGAATTGGTTATTTTGACCAGTCCAAAAAACACTCTTCGTTCTGATTACTTGGCGTTTGGCGTTTCGATTAATTGAAGGACAAAATGGAAAAAACTAGTTACCTCGTGTTGCTACACAAACTCTTGTGGGATTCTTGTGTTTTTTTTGTGTGTTTCAATTCTTTGATTGCTATTCTAGTTTGGTTTTATTTTCTTGTGTGAAATATATTTGCATAAATGATTTCAATAACTATGGTAATTGTGGAGAAATGGTGAAACATTGATCGTGCTTCACTTGTAAAGCAAGGCTATTACACACTAGAACAAGACCTTCTTGAAAGAAACATTCGTTCTTCCTCAGGTTCCACTGTCAAAGAGTGCCTTCCGAAACATCTTTCCTCTGCTTTTGATTTTCCCCTCTCATTTCCCTCAACCCATTTCTTCAGCTTCTTCATCAACCTCTTCCTCCTCGAAGATTCATGATGATGATGTTGATTGTGATCCTCTTCATGATGATCATCTGCTGCTGTCAATGCCATAGCATCACCCGCTTGATCATCCTCCAAACCCAGCTCCTGCAAGTTTCCATTTGGAGAAAACACGATTTCACCGTAAGTGGCTCCATTTCTCATCACCTCGTGCCTCAAACAAGCATTACTCCATCTTAGGTTAATCACTTCCTTCACTCCATTTGCATAATCCTTCTTCAATTCCTCGTACTCTTTTAATACCCTTTTATAATTTTCTACACTCACCATCTTCACAAAAACAAAAACGTGCTAATCAACACAAAATGACTTGAATATATGTATTTAGATCACAAAAATAATATTTTACCTCTGATTCTGAACTTGAAGACTTCCTGGAAATCTCGTCCTTTTCCTCTTGCAACACAACAATGTTAGCTTTTAGGTCTTTAACTTCATCTTCCAGTTCCTTCATAACGTTGTTCTTCGTCTCCAATTCATTAATACACTTCAAGAACTCTTTTTCTACGCCAACAATCCTCCTGCTTTTCTCGTTTACAACGCGGTATAACTGCTTTGTACTTCTCCTGAGCTTCTTTGCTTTCCCCTCAAGCAACCCATTCTCTGATCTCAACTCTTGGATTTCTCCCACAAGTTTGAGATAGACAATCACAAAATCTTGTCTCCTCTTGTGTTCTTCCTCCATCGCCGAAACTTCTTTACGGAAGAAATTTAATTGAGATTTCTCAAGACTCAACATGCTTTTATGCTCCATAAGCATGACTTCTTGATCTTTCAAATTACAATACTGTTCGAAACGCAACTCCATCTCGTATTCCTTCCTTTGAAGCTCCTCGAATCTGGATTTTAAACTGAGAATCTCTTGCTTATCGTGATTTAGGCTCTCTGTTTCTTCTTCTCCATCGTTTCTTCTCCTAGGTGATAAAGAAGACTCAGGATTGCTTGCGGAAGAAGTTACCTCATTATCTTCTTTCCGATACACAAACCTAGCCAAAATCAAACCAGTTGCTGATAATACAATAGCAACACAAACTCTCAAAATCGCCGGCGCTCCTCCTCCTTCTCTTGGACCTGAACCATCCATTGATCTCTTCTGTTATTTTCAACTCCAAAGTTTTTGTTTCTGACGTAAAAAAGTTTCCTCGTTTCGGTTATTTTCAACCAAGATTGGAGAATTGATTGATCAAATCTTGTGAGGGGTTGATTATATTTAAATGGTTTATACAAATCGTGGTCTTTTTTAAAATAGTTTTATAGTCCTTTGTGTTGTGGAGGAGACATGTCTTGTAAGATTATTCGTTTCCCTTGGTGTGTGCATTTTTTATTGAGTTTTAAATACGAAAATTAATTGAGATCGGTTGCTTTTTGACCGTTGCTTTTGCTTGCTTACTCGTTTGGGCATCGGATTCTCCACTTACACGACACACGTGTGTACTCACACTCACACTCACACGTACCTACATGTTATGCATGCTATGCTGCTAAGAGTTCCATATTGTTATGGTTAATCAAATTAAAACCTAAAATCAAAATCTGATTCTAAACCCAAACTCAATTATGAATTTGACCTATTTTATTTATAAAAGTAGGATCCAAATATTCGTAAAAAGGAATTGGTCCTTATGTTAGTTTATATCATATTAACGACAATTCATGTAGAAAACGTGATCAATTTGGATGATTGGCTAAAATGCGCGTCACAATGTTGTCGGAGAAATAATAAAAAAGGATGACATACCTAATTAAATACATATAAAACTACTCTATGTGAGAACATGATTAACGTGATTAATTTGTTGACCAAAGAAAAAAGTTAACGTGATTAATTTAGATGTTTAACAAAAAAAAAGAAGGTTATCTATTCGGTTAAGACAATAAAGTCTACACTACACGTGCTAACCCGAATTAAGTAAAATAGAGAAATTTTGAAATTAAATCCAACCTAAGCGGATGAACTTATTTGTAACCGTCAAATTATATTGATAACCGACTTGATCAATGTTCGGATCTATCCAACGATTACACTCTTTCTCTAAACCAAATGCTTGTGTCCAAGTGTTTTTTTGTTTTCTTTTTGTTACCAAGTTATATTGCCTCAGTAATTTTGATGATTACAACATTGGGTGGAATACAATAGACACCGTTATAAAATTGTCATTGCGATTTTTTCATGTAACCGAAAAATCCTTTTGATTTATCCATAAAAATCCAAAGAGTTGACCGATATATGATTTGCCGTACATATATTTAAAGATAAGATTCTTATAAGTTTATTCATAAATGTTTCTCTCACTAGTAAAGACTATTTCATTATTTTTGTAGCTTCTTAATTCATTTTATAACTAAAATTTTCTTATCTATAAATAATAAACAAATTACGTGTATTTATGTAGATATTAACACACGTTACACACATGTATATGTTTCACAGCAAATAACAAATCAAACTTAGATATAACATATATTTTACCAAGTTCTATAATTTAGCAATCACGAATGTTCACATATTATATGATCGAAATGTGATAAAATGAAATAAGAGAACACATTTCACCATTACCTCACATTTTCCTCGAGCAGCTCAAAATTATGATATCAAAAGATTTGATGCAAGTATGCAACCGATCAATGCTTGCTTATGTCTTAACTCCTAAGTCATGCCCATGAACACTCAAGATCCATGCATGAAAAGTCCACGTGTCTACATTCGTTGAATATAAAACGAAGCATACTGTACGTGGCAGCTGTTGCGTCCGCCTATCTACCACGTGGCGTCTCAACAGAAACAGAGGATTACTATAAGAAGAAACAAAAGCAGCTTAACTGATAACACAAATAAAAAAAGATTATAAAATCGCAAAAGCCCGAACTCTGTTTTTCTTAAATTTTCAAGCAATCGAGCGAGACAAGCAATGGCGTCAGACAAACAAAAGGCAGAGAGAGCCGAGGTCGCGGCGAGGCTAGCAGCTAAAGACTTGCATGACATTAACAAATCTGGTGGTGGTGACGTCACGATGTATAAGGTGACGGAAAGAACAACGGAACATCCACCGGAGCAAGATAGGCCTGGGGTGATAGGATCGGTGTTCCGGGCTGTGCAAGGAACGTATGAGCACGCGAGAGACACTGTAGTTGGAAAAAGCCATGATGCGGCCGAGTCTACTAAAGAAGGAGCTCATATAGCCTCTGAGAAAGCTGCTGGAGCGAAGGATGCAACCATCGAGAAGGCAAAGGATACCGCGGATTATACGGCTGAGAAGATGGGTGAATATAAGGACTATACGGTGGATAAGGCAGTAGAAGCGAAGGATAAGACAGCGGAGAAGGCGAAGGAGACCGTCAATTATACCGCTGGTAAGGCGGTGGAAGCAAAGAATAAGACGGCGGATAAGATGGGTGAATACAAGGATTACACGGTGGATAAAGCTGTAGAAGCGAAGGATAAGACCGCAGAGAAGATGGGCGAATACAAGGACTATACGGTGGATAAGGTGGTAGAAGCGAAGGATAAGACAGCGGAGAAGGCAAAGGAGACGGCTAATTATACGGCGGATAAGGCTAAAGAGGCTAAGGACAAGACGGCTGAGAAGATGGGTGAGTATAAGGATTACACGGTGGACAAGGCCGTGGAAGCTAAGGATTACACGGCGGAGAAGGCTATTGAAGCAAAGGATAAGACGGCAGAGAAGACCGGAGAGTATAAGGATTATACGGTGGAGAAGGCAACGGAGGGAAAAGACGTTGGGGTGAGTAAGCTTGGAGAGTTGAAGGATAGTGCGGTGGAAACAGCGAAGAGAGCTATGGGTTTCTTGTCGGGGAAGACAGAGGAGGCCAAAGAAAAAGCTGTGGAGACAAAAGACACTGCCAAGGTAGTTTCTTGGAACGTTGTTTCATGTAAAATGAAGAGTATATGGCGAATGGTTGATATAATGTGATTGTTTGGAATCATAGGAAAACATGGAGAAAGCTGGAGAAGTAACGAGACAAAAGATGGAGGAGATGAGATTGGAAGGTAAAGAACTCAAAGACGAAGCTGGAGCAAAAGCCCACGAGGCATCTCAAAAGACTAGGGAGAGTACTGAGTCGGCAGCTGATAAAGCCCAAGAGACCAAAGATTCTGCTGCCGTAAGGTAAATAAATAAATGCTATATTTGTAAATCTTGTCCTGTTCTTAAAATTTGAAGGTAACGGTTAAAACTTTTTGTTTTGATGTGATTAAATCATATATAGGGGAAATGAAGCGAAGGGGACAATATTTGGTGCATTAGGGAATGTGACGGAAGCTATAAAGAGCAAACTGACAATGCCATCAGACATTGTGGAGGAGACGCGCGCGGCGCGTGAGCATGGGGGGACGGGTAGGACGGTGGTTGAAGTCGAGGTCGAAGATACAAAGCCGGGTAAGGTGGCTACTTCACTGAAGGCGTCGGATCAAATGACCGGTCAAACATTTAACGATGTTGGGCGGATGGATGATGAGGCTCGGAAAGAGAAAGGGCAAGCTGTGAGATATTAAAAAATGACAATATGTATATTGGGCCTTTGTTTTGGATGAATCTGTGTGTTGTAGCAGATAACGTTTTCTGATAATTTCTCTTTTTTTTTTTTTTTTTTTTCACTGATAATTTTTCTGTTTTGTATTCTTATTTTGGAAAGAAAAGCCTTCTTTATAAAACTTTTTTTAAATAGATTTTTATAGAAATTTGTCACTTAATTTTAGGAGCGAATCTTCGTACGTAGTGCTTTTAGAGAATTAACTGCTATGCTAAATCACTCGAGTAAACTCTGTTTGTTTAGTTACTAATATGGTTCCCTAAGTTTTAACAAATTTTGGGTTTTATGACTTATATCTTACGATATGATAATCTTGACAGATCATAACACGCCACTACAAAACTATGGTAACCCGTAACCAATACTATATAAGCCTGTTTTGGTATATAACATTATGTGAGGGAAAATATCTGATGTGTGTATATGTTGTCGTCCACAAAATATGTACTTCGATATTGGTCGGTGCTATGTAATTATGTAATTTCACAATTTGATAACGTAGACGTGCGATATTGTTTTGGCTCCGACGAATTACGATCACGGATTTGGTGATTGCTGTTACATATGAAGACGTATTGGAAACAATTAATTAAGGTTGACTTGTTCTTGGAGGAGGCCAAGTGGCCAACCACCACATGGGTTCGATTAGCCTCTTCTCACTTGTTCTTGTGATCGAACTCTCCCAATCACTGATATCGGGCTTGATTGTTTCTTGTCTATATGCCATCTTTATTCTTGCAACTTAATTAAGTTCTAATTCAGTTTTACACATTTGACATTAAATGACGATAGGAAATCACAAAACAAGACATGAGTTGGGAACGATATCAAACCCAGTGAGACTAATAGCATTTGCTTATATTTGTTCACTAGTTTCAGTTATTTACTGGATTTAATTTTATTATATTTTAATTGCTCATAGTTAATATTGCATAAATTTTAAACTTTACAGACGCATTGTTTGTGAAATCATATAATATTTTATTTTATTTTTTATATATACAGATGATTTTGGAATTGTGAAAAAACGATCTTAGTTGATCACCATATCAAAGACTCCATTCTAAGTATAGTGAACTATATGATTATACATCTTTTACAGGAAAAAACTTCAGCTCGTTACAAAGATTTGGTAATTACTACTTTAATTCAACTTCCTTTTAAAAAAACAAAGAGTTAAAAGGGGTTGTGAAATTTGTATGGTGGCGTAGCCAAAAAAAAATTTCATTTGGAGGATCGACGTCCTAGTGATGGTGATATTTTTTTATTTATAAAATTGACATAAACAAGGTTTTTGTCTATAATATTTGTTTTGTTTTGTCTGGTCCACTGGTGACCCGTATTTTAACTCTACAAGGGAAGCGACAAGAACTCTACAAAGGAAACGTCGAATCCAGTGAAAAAGTGACTGGAGGATAGCCGAGAGGTGGAACCACTCTCCTAAAGGCTTTGGTCAAAATTATACGAAATTTAAAATGATATTAAATTGTCTTTCTCTAATCATTTTTTATTTTCCAACGTATTTGGTACAATAATTTTATGGCTACACAACCTACACGTCTCTATATACGTTGCTGATCAAGAGATTGAATTTCCGATTAAGATGGTTTTGCTATCTTGGTAGGCTATTTTTGTAAAGTTAGTAGAACTTATTACATTTATTTGTGATTGGTATAGTGAGCACTAAATTGTTATGCTTCTCGCTAGAGCTTCTTTTTTTTGTTTTTGTTTTTGTTTTGGCGGATGCTAAAGATTTTAGGATTGATTTCAAATTTTCGATTATGTTAGAGTTTATACAAAAATAGAAAATTAAATATATTACACATGTTGTTTGACCGCTTCTGTAACTTGACAAAAGGATGTATGTACTATTAAGTATTTGGAATGATTTGAGTTTTAGATGAATTTAGGAAAGTTGTTGTGATTTTAATATTTTCTGTAATCTTACTTAAAATTATAAAAGTTGGATCATTACATTTTTAATTATGAAATTAGAATTTAATCCAAGATATACGGTAGGATATTTTTTTTACACAATCGTAATTGAATCAACTTAATTTGATATGTCTAATAGTATACTATTAATGGTGTTAAAAATAATAAATTGAAGATTTAATCCGTGTTATAGCGTCGGATTAATGATATTTTAAATTTATATTTATGTCGATTCAAAGACGTCCCACCATATAAGCCGTCACTACAAACCAAACTTTAATTAATGATATTTTAAGTTTTTATGTTTAATTATTCATAATATTTTAAGTTTTTTATAACGTTTAAATATATTGATAATAATATTTAAAATTTTTTAATAGTTTACAATTTATTATATCTGGTATAATTAAAAGGTTCAAACAGAATTAAATATGATACAAATTTAGATGCTTGTTAAGTTAATTTTCATGCCCATTCGGATTTAGATTCATTATGGTCTTATTTATAATATGACTCTGAACAATTGTTTAAAAATTTTAGCCGAGGTGTGACGTTGAACACACACTTTTTTCTTCATTGTTTGAGTAATACATGTCCGTTTTTTAAAATTAGAATCACAACAAATGCAAAAAAAAAAATATAAAATTTTATTTATTTTATGTATTATATGATTATTCAAAGCAACTAAAAAAATCAAAGATGATAGAAAAATCATGATTTTAAATCTTAACAATATCTTCTACATATTTATATTATTAATTGTGGAACATTATATGGATATTTATGATTTTATAATTAAAATTAAAATATTTTAACTGTGTTTGATTATATGGATAGTAGAAAATTAATTGTAGAAGTTGTTTGGATACATGAATATAAGTATTTCTCTATTTCATATTTACCTTTAATAAGTTTCTTAATTAATGACTTTTTATGTAATATATTACAAAACAAAAAAATTTCTATAAAATGTATTTCAAAAATGTTAATATAGATTCTTCAAAAACATCTTGAAGTCACTAAAAGAACTAGTGTTTAAAATATTTTTAGTAATAACAGATTTGAATATATTTTTGTAAATCACTAGTTTAGTAACATTGGATTTCAATAGGCATTTACAAATTTTATTACATTTTTTTGTTGGACAAAACAAATTTTATTACCTTTGCATTGAATTTTAGAAGATAATTTAAAATTCATTACTGAATACCAAATACTTAAGTAAATATATTTCCCTAAATGTCTTTGTTCAAAAATAATGTGATATTTTAAAACTATAGTATAGGAAAATAAAAATTTGACGATGATTCATCTAAGTAGCACCGAAACGGGTACGAGAACTAGAAACGGAGATGGAAAACGACAAAATAAAAATTCATAGATATGGATACGGCATGAGTACTTCAATAAATATATAAGAAAATATACACATATTTTTCCGTTAGATTTTCTAATCGCGTCTCACTAAAAATATGTGTATCTTTTCTTCAAAGACATTTAGGGAAATATATTTATTTAAGTATTTGGTATTCAGTTTTAAGGGAACATAAGGGAACATATGGGAATATATTCACCTGAAGCATTTAAAGATGTTTTTAAAACATAAGGGAACACTAATTTTGAAAGCAAAACGTTTAGGAAACATTTCTATATACCAACTTTTTCGTCCTCATAACTGTTTGATGTTCCCGTTTTGCTCGAAACGTCTTCGGAGGTGTTCCTATACTATTCCCATTTCCAAAACAACTCTGATACGAGACACGACTACCAATAGAAATATTTGTACTTCCTAGTAATTCATCTCCACTAATCAGATAAAGCTATCCGAGCTAACATTTAAGAAATAATTTTTTCTTAGATTAAAGAAAATAATTTTATTATATCTTGATTAATTTCGTAATATCGGAGTATTTTCTTAATTTTGAAAATTATGTCCTTTAATTTCAATATGTTTGCATTTACTTATATGGATTAGAACAAGGCAAAGATTACAGCCTCAAAAAATAAAAATAAGAGTCAAAAACGAATTTTCCAAACCCAAAAAAAAAAAAGTCATGCCACGTGTAAACTTACGATAATTGATAGTATCGTAATACTGTACGCAAGAGTACAGTTGATAAAAACCCCTCGATTCTATCTCCTCCGTCGTCACCTCTCCGACTCTGCTTTTTATAAGACGTTCTTCTCTCTGCTCCACCACCAGAACCAGAGAGATACATCCAAAAAAATCACAAACTTTTCATTTTTTTTGTTTGTTTCATTTAGGGTTTTTGTATTAAAAGAATGGGTTTGTGGAATGGAAAAGGCACCGGAGGTTTCCTCCTCTACCTTCTCGTAGGTTTCTCCGTCGCCGTCTTCTCTGTTTTTTACGTCGGAGACATAACAAACCCTAATCATCATCATCATCTCTCTTCCTCCTCTCCTCTCTCTGCCACCGAGAAAGTTTGGCCGGTAAAATTAAAAGATTCTTCCTTTGAATATTCCATCGTCATCAACTTGAGTCGCTTTCAATTAGTCGTAGATTGATTACATTATAAAAGATATCATTTTTTGAATAGATACATAGCTCTGTTTGAATAAAGAAATGGGAGATTCAGTTTTCCTACGTTACGCCATTTATAAAATAAATAAAAAAAACCACTTTCACCCAAAAAAGCTTGGGAAAATCTTTTAAAAAGTGGATTTTTGACTTTTTACTTTTGTATGAAACTGTGAAAGTAGGATTTGAAGTTCAGCTGGAAACTAGTGGTGGCTACAGTGATAGCGTTTCTAGGATCTGCTTGTGGTACGGTTGGTGGCGTTGGAGGCGGTGGGATTTTCGTTCCTATGCTTACTCTTATACTCGGATTCGACACTAAATCCGCAGCTGCAATATCAAAATGTAGTGAATCATCAATCATATGTTACTTTCATGAGAATGTTTGATGATTATGTGAAAATTAAAGTTGGGTTAATTTTTGTATGTTGTTGATGGTGAAGGTATGATAATGGGAGCATCAGCATCATCAGTTTGGTACAATGTAAGAGTACGTCATCCGACAAAAGAAGTACCAATCTTAGACTATGATCTTGCTCTTCTCTTTCAACCAATGCTTCTCCTCGGTATCACTGTTGGTGTTTCTCTCAGTGTTGTTTTCCCTTACTGGCTCATCACTGTCCTCATCATCATTCTTTTCGTTGGTACTTCTTCAAGATCTTTTTTTAAAGGCATCGAGATGTGGAAGGAAGAGACATTGTTAAAGGTTTAGTTTTATCTTCCATCAAAGTAAAATATGTTGTGGCGGCTTTTATATGGGGATTACTGAATGTTTTATGCGGTTTTGTTGATGAACAGAACGAAATGGCGCAGCAACGAGATAATATGGTTAATTCCCGGGGAGAACGTGCGTAAAAGCTTCATACTTGTGATTCCTTTTTTAGCGATTCTTGATCTTAAAAATTTACCACGTTGTTTACTTTCTTGTGCAGTTTTAATCGACACAGAGTATGAGCCGCTTTACCTGAGAGAAGAGAAATCAGAGCTGGTAAGTGTATGCAAGATGATTTTGAACTTATTGGTTCATTCAAGACTTGCGTAAAGATTCAAGAACCGGTTTTGTTGTTCACTTACAGGAAATTATACGCTCCAACCTCAAATGGAAACGGCTTTTAGTTCTGGTAACTGTGTGGTTGGCGTTCTTGCTCATCCAAATTATCAAGGCAAGTAATCTTCTTCTTCTTCTTCTTCTTCTTCTAAACATTCTCAATAATCCTGATGTTCATCAGCTCTCATCAATCTAACTCTCGGGTTTATACAGAACGAAATAAAGGTCTGCAGCCCAATGTATTGGATGCTATTCGTCTTACAGGTAATATATTTACTGTCCCATATAATCTTCGACTGTGTTTTGTGCATTCGCTAAGTCAGTTATTTGGAACCATTTTAAAATTGCAGTTCCCAGTTTCTCTCGTGGTGTTTGGAATTGAAGCATTTAGATTGTTTGGAGAGAACAAAAATAGGCTAAGCAGTGGAAACACTGAAAGTATCTGTGAAGCTACGATCGAGTGGACTCCTCTGAGTCTAATCTTCTGTGGTCTATGTGGTGTCGTTGGAGGCATCGTAGGTGGTCTCCTCGGATCCGGTGGTGGATTTGTTCTTGGCCCTTTGCTTCTTGAGATAGGAGTCATCCCACAGGTACACACACAATTCTATCAATAGATGATTTAAAACCCAAAATCAATTTTTTGTTTCTTTAATCCTTATATATGGTTAAAACACAGGTTGCTAGCGCGACAGCTACCTTTGTGATGATGTTTTCTTCGTCTTTATCCGTAGTCGAGTTCTATCTCCTCAAGAGGTTCCCAATCCCATACGGTAAGATCTCTTAAAACACACTGGGAAACATGTTAAGAGTAAGTAAAAAAACAAAAGGAAACTGATGGTTAATCTTTGTTTCATTGACAGCAATGTACTTGATGTCGGTATCGATTCTTGCCGGTTTCTGGGGACAATCTTTTATAAGAAAGCTGGTGGCCATCCTGAAAAGAGCGTCAATCATCGTTTTCGTTCTCTCAGGAGTCATTTGTGCCAGTGCTCTCACAATGGGAGTGATTGGGATAGAGAAGAGCATAAGGATGATACATAACCATGAATTCATGGGATTCTTAGGATTCTGCAGCAGTCAATGAATCTACAATCTCTTTGAACAAAAGTTTTATTTGTTTTGTTTTTGATTTATTGGACAATTTCGGTTGTCCAACACCACTATTGTGAGAAGTTATAAGATCAGGTTGTTTTACTTGCAGTCCAAGTCATTTGTGCTCTGTTCTTGGTCAATTCATAGTTGACCATCTTCAGAAATAAAGTGTGTCTAAATTATTGTCATATCGTTGTATTCAACGTTGTATTATTGCATCTGTGGATGCTTGCGAGACAAAAAGTAAAATAAAAATTGAAGTCTTTTTCTTTTCACATATTCAATGTACTACAAGAAAACAGAACATGTTTAGGTAATATTTCTAATTGAAGGGCAATAGATTTGGAATTTGCTAAGATTGTTGGACAACAAAGTCATCTTTAAGACGGTTGACTAAGAAAAAGACATCTTCGGACAAATATTTTTAACCACAACATTTCTTGCAGTGGTATATAAGGCAATCATTATTTTCCAGAGTACAGCCACAAGAATTTGAGTGATTAAATTTTTTTAACACAATAAGTATTGTGGTTCCAAAAGTTTTATCAACCACATGATTAGAGAGATCGCAATGGCCTGATTCGGATCACCTTGGTCCATACACCATATGGGTCTATACCATTTAAGCCTTGATTTTTTTTGGGGGACTTTATGACTAGTTTTGTAATATTGTTCGCGGTTATATGTCAAATTCAAAACAAAATAAAATGATGGATGTGAGATGTTAGGTCCAATCCAGACAAGAATTGGTCATATAGACGTGAGGATGAGATACTCAGATAGATACCAACTTTTTTTTTTCTTTTTAAAACCTAAAAACTAATATTTTAGAATGGACGCACATAAAATTTTTTTTTTTTTAAAAAAAAGAGTTCGGAAGCATAATTCGGATATCGAATAATGGATGGAGTAAAGATATATGTGAACAAGATATAGAAGAGAAATTTATAAATTCATTATTTATCACACTCGTAGACTCGTAGTATAAAGATAAATTCATTTGCATTTTCTTTATTTTTAGTGGATTGACTATTTTGTGAAATGTTTATAGCATTCCGTTCAATTTAAATTGTTAGATTTTAACAAATATTATGAATGTTTTGTTCCACCAAATTTGTCCGTCTAATTACACATCCATTAGCACCCTATATGTTTGTTGAGGTAATTGAAATCGAACAAGTATCGGTTCGGATAATATCCACTAAAAAAAACATGGAATGTCTCTTTATGTATATCATTCCTTTATTCATATGTACCCGGTTCCTTTCTTTACGTATATCATTCCTATGTTTCCATCTTCAATTTCGAATGTATTGCACAATGACTTTATTGCTTCGGCAGTTTCTTACAGAAATTCAAGTTTGATGTTGTCCAATGGAATGTCTCTTACTGGAGGCCATCATATATTGTTTTATGGGCTTAGCCGTACTTCAATAAGTTATTGCATGGGCCAAAACATTTTAACTTGGGTTAGAAGGCCCATTACATTCCTCGGAAAGCTAGGGCTCAGGCGAATTCATCTGCCTTAAATATGATTCGTTTATCTAAAGCATAGACTTTTTAGGGTTTCAAGTGAAAAGAGTAACAGCGCGGCGGAGCCATGGTTCTCAAGTAATCAATCTCATCTCTCTCTGTTCTTCGTGCTTCTCAGCTCATAGGATTACATTATTGTTAATGATCCTTGTGAATATGTGACTATGCTACTCTCGATGATGCCAATTTGCTAAATTGAGTTTCTTTACGTTAAATTCTGTTTATTTATGGTCAAAATTGTCGGCAATCTGAGATCTTTTGGCACGAGATACGGTTTGTGCTGCACAGTAACTAGATCTTGTTGTTCCCCTTTACGTAGTTGTAACATTTTCGTTTGTGGTTCTGTGTATCGAACTAATTGTGTTGGTCTTTATTCGAAATCTGGATGACTCGTTGTATGTTTGTATTCATTGCCCTCTCATTGTGATGCACTACTAAGTCTTCTCTTAATGTGTTTTATCCTGTATATTAGGACATTCTAAACTGAGATGGCTTTATGTGTGTTCTGTTAGTGTCTGTGATCCGATTAAGACATGTTGATTGATATCTCTAATCCATTGACTATGTGTGTTATGTAGGACTGAGCTTTGCCGATTCAGTGGCCAGAAGATTTACCCTGGTAGGGGGATCAGATTTATCCGATCTGACTCTCAGGTATATTTGGTTAATGTGTGCTCTACTTATTAAGAGTATGTTGTAGCTATGTCTCTGTATTGATTTTATCATCTCTGTTTTCATGATTCATCAGGTGTTTTTGTTCGCTAACTCCAAATGCAAGAGGTACTTCCACAATAAGTTGAAGCCATCTAAGCTTACATGGACTGCCATGTACCGAAAGCAGCACAAGAAGGTCAAAACTCTTTCTTTGTTTGCTTCTTGTTTTCTAGTTTTAGTACTACTGAATTTTCTGGTTGTGACTCTCATTTTCTGATCTCTTCCAGGACGCAGCTCAAGAGGCTGTGAAGAGGAGGAGACGTGCAACCAAGAAGCCTTACTCTAGGTCAATCGTCGGTGCTACTTTGGAGGTCATTCAGAAGAAGCGAGCAGAGAAGCCCGAAGTTCGTGATGCAGCCAGAGAAGCTGCACTACGGTTGGTTTTCTTTTCCCGAAAACATTCACTGTAAGCAATCTACTTAAAACTGAAATTTGAATGACTCAAAGCTAATTTGATAATTGTGCAGTGAGATTAAGGAGAGAATCAAGAAGACCAAGGATGAGAAGAAGGCAAAGAAGGTTGAGTATGCTTCAAAGCAACAGAAGTCTCAAGTGAAGGGCAATATTCCCAAGAGTGCTGCACCCAAGGCTGCTAAGTTGGGTGGTGGTGGAGGCAGACGTTGAATGGAGCTATAGAGTAGCCCACTCATCTCTCTTCACTTATCTTTCTTGTTTTGACATTTGTTTTGTCACCAATTATTTTAGTTTTGCACCAGATCTAATATATTGTACTTGAGGTTTTTCTGCAGCTTATGAAACTTTTTATTTGGTATCAATGCCCTCAAGGTTTACTCTTGATATGTGAAACCTGCAATATAGAATTTTTCAACTTGGCTCTAGGACATTGTTAGTGGTCTGAGTGAGCTGAAGTGAAGTTTTAGTTAAGCATTTAACGAGTCTTAACTTGACATTAGAGTTCTTCAATGACAATGATTTCTTCGTGAACTTAGATAACCCTTTTTCATGAAAAACACTGAACTACCTAATGCAAAAACTGAACCAGCCAAGGACGTTGTAACTTTTGTTGAACCAAAGCTACAATTTTGAGCCATTTTGAGATTTATTTGAGTTGGAACTGAACTGCAATTTGTCTCGGCTGCAGGCTTTTTCCCAGGTTTGCTTCTTCGTGCTTGAACCATTCTCTCTTATCATCGATTTCAGTTGTATCAGCTGTTGAAATAAAGTGTAAATAATCCAAGGAATGTCACTTAATAGCTAATTTATTAAGCTATCGATCAATAAGTTAATTACCTCTTCTTTTAGCAAATCCTTTTCTCTAGACACAACATCGAACTCTTGTCTTAGTGATTCGTAGAGATGCTCGAGTTGTTTGTTCTTCCACCTGGCTTTCCTGTTCTGGAACCAAACCGCAATTTGTCTTGGCTGCAGCCCGAGTTCTTTCGACAGCTTCATCTTCCTATCGGGATCCAGCTTTATCTCTTCTTGGAAACTTCTCTCGAGGAACTTTAGCTGCTCGCTCGTCATCTTCTTCTTTTTCTTCTGCTGTCCATTGATATTGTTGCTTTCTTCTCCATAGCCACTTTCCACCATTGCTAGAGGGACATGAAGCATACCTTGTTGTGCACCCACCATTGTACCTGAAGAGAGACATCTGTTGTCTTGGTTTCCTACAAATTTAATACAACAGAGAGAGACTTGTAAAAAGACAGTTGAGTGAATGAGTATGCATCAATCATATAAATTAGCTCCAATAACACCAAGTACTATGGATGCATATTTACCTGAAAATTGGTCAAAGTTATAGAAAGGAGAGATAAAGTTGGAAGAAGAAGCACCATTGATGAAGGAGCTACTCCAATATTCCATCTTCTCTTATTCCTTTTTCCTCTTTTGTCTATTTCTGCATACAACAATCACTTTCAAGAAACTATTTTTTAGCCAAACAAAGAAGTGAACAATTTTGGGTTTGATCTGGAACTTGGAGTTAAAGATGATGTGTATGTTTATGCAAATGTTAGTACAAGCATGTGCTATATATATATAAGTAAATATGGTTGAAAACCCTAGTCCTTCTATTTATAACTTCGGGTAATTAATTGGGTCTCTGTCAAGTAAAGATAAATGTGTAATGAATGGTTTCCCGCTTTCTTCCATTTAAACTTTAACCGGTAACAAAGACTTGGAACGGTAAGAGTAGACTGAGCGGTGCGGAACAAGCAAAATAAGTGTGATTAGTGCGGATGATGGAAATAGATAGAACCGTACACAACGAGTTAAAGTAAATTAATGGTGATTATTTTTAGTTTAAAAAACTTGTGAATATTTATAGTTCGAAAAATTGAAAATTTTTATACGGCTTATTTTTATTGATCAATATAATTGTGTTAGAAAAAAAATTATTTCGGACACCCAAAAGATCAGAAAATTTGATCAAATTTAATTATTATTGTATATTTGAGTGCGTTAAAAACTCAAATTTGTTGGATAAGTTTTAGACAATTTATGTCAGAGTTTCAAATATTTCCAATTTAAAATCAATCAAAAATAAGTAGATTCGTTCATATCCCTTATATATTACTATTGCCCCATCTTATTTCCAAATTATAATTTCTAACGCAACCACTCGAGAATATAGCTCTTCCGGTCAATTTCGAATTGAATCCCAACTTAAAACGGAAACATACCGGACTTAACCACCATATTCATAAGTATAGCCCAGAGTAAATTATAAATCGATTGTCCTAGTGAAGTTGTAAGTTTATCAACTTCATCACATGACATTGATAAAAAGATATTATTATAGGTTGTTTCTATTAAACCTGTCAACGATTAGTAAACTAAGGTGAAGTTGATATGAACGGGTAATTTGTGTGATATATATGAAGTGGTGATCAATAGATAACTAAGGTGTTACCTATAATACGTGACTAATTAATGTGGATATTAGTGTATATGTAAAAAAGTAGTGAGTTGAGAAAGGAACAGTACGATATAGAGGTGAAAAAGAAAAGAGATAATGGTCCAGATTCTACTTTTATACAAATGTATATCACTTTCTCTACCTTAATCAACCACCAATCTGACATCATATCAATTCAAACTTCTACTCTCAATCTATTATATAGCCTCCAATTTTCATCTATTTGTATGTATAATGTATTTGCAAAGTCCCCACAATCTTTATTTAACACTGTGGAGCTGCAGGGTGCTACTAGAACAGATAGATCAGGAGGGTCCAATTCTGATCCTGACAAAATTTGGGAGCACAGTGCACTAGTGAAAATAGTATCATCATATCGATCTACGAGTTTTTTTGTATTGATCCGGCGATAAAGTATGGTTAGAATGGAATGATTCAACGTACCTTCATATGTTTTTATATCTCATTTAATTAGTATTTATGATAGAGTTTGAATGAGCAGCTTGCAAGCTTGAAAAACTCAAGCGGTTAATTTGTAGATATCTGAATGCCAGTATGAAAATCTTAAGCGTGTGATTCTTAAAGATTCAAAAGCGAATCAGTAGTAATTAGTTTACTTAATTAAATTAGTATTTAGGAAACGTATAAAAAATATGGTGTGATCGTGCTTATCAAGGAAACAACTTATATGGACCATAGATAAACGACCCTCTTGACAAAATGTTAAATGGTTATATGGTTGGATAAAGCTGGAACTTTAAGTACCTATTATGTTTCTTTTTTGGTCAAAAGCACCTATTATGTTTCTTCTATAAATCAAATTCTACGGAATAACATGAAATGTAATTTGAATTGGCATATACATATAAGTATTTATGTTTTGTTTAGTTCCAAATAATTTGTATTGAATTAGAATCCAATTGATTTTTAGTTTGGTTGTGTACATATTTTTATGAAAATGAACAAACATCCTACCAACGTAGTTTAAAGGCTCTTTTTCAAAATCGAATATTTTTTTGATCATCAATGTTGCATAGGACCAAGAATGAGAATGTGACTACGATGAACAGGGTAATTTAGAACCAGGCGCATGATGAATAACCAACCAAAGATGCCAAAGAGATCAACTTATTACCCGCTAGTTCTAAGTTAACTCAAGAAGCATCTTTGTTGGAAGCGGAAGGTATAAGCCTGTCTTAACACAACCTCATCGACAATTTGTGTTTACTTGTTGCTTTGGAATTTGGAAGTGAATTATAATTATATATATATATATATATATATATATATATATATATATATATATATATATATATATATATGCTTTCCTTTGCCTTTCACGATCGAGTTGTGTTGTTGTTGTGAGATGTGAAAATTGTAATTAGTGTTGTTACTGGATTAGTTAAAAGAGAACGAATATAGAGACATGAAACTATCATGTGAATGTAACAATATTTGGATTTGGATCTAGTGATGCTAATAAAAAAACATTATTTAGATTTGAGATATTCAAAAGTGTGCATTCTTAAGCTCCTTAGTTCGATTTCCACTTGGAGAGAGACAACATGTTTCCTGATGGAGAATGTTTATGCTTTGGCAAAGAACTCCTCGATTAACGACAACAACAACAAAAATAACACTTTGCGTCTCCGTTGGGATTGAGATATTTAATTATTATTGTCACAATCCAATTAATTGAGAGAGTAAAAGCAACGAATTGAGTGAGTAAATACTGAATAGTACAAAAACTATAATGGTAATCTAACCCAGGACCATTTAGTTACAGAGAAAATAAACCTCAAGAGAGTGTGTTTTGTCATTTCTGAAGGGTTTTCGTATAAAGAAGAAGCTTGTTAGAATTATTTTCTTCTTTTCAAGTCAACTTTTTCCATCCATTACACAGATCAAAATTCCATGTTAGTTGAATACCAAAACCAACGGTTATTGTTTTCAGTATAAACGTACTTGTAAAATAGAGCATGGTCAAATCTATAAGGTTTGTTTTTTTCATACAATTTTGACGATTAAGTTTTTTATTTTTCACGTGTACCTTGCCTACTTTGGACTGCGACTGCCAAGTGCCAACCAGTGAAGACAGAACCTGACTTTCCTTTGGCCATTATTTACTTTTTGGGTAACTTAAGTCGAAATTGTCAGCTTGTCTTCTCCATCTTGAAAACAAAATCAACATTTTCAATAGGAAATAGACTTTCGAATAACAAAATACACGTTTTAACAATTAACACTAGTGGTCCCTTTCAAAGAAGGGATGGTCCTTACAACTGAACAAGGCCCTTTTCTTTCAAGTTAGAATAGTCAGAGCCTATCTATTCAAAAATTTTAAGTAATCACGTCGTGTGCTCACTTACATTCTTCCACTGCATCTCCTAAACTATTTCCCTTCAAACTTCATTTTTAGATCCGATTCGTAAGGTACAAATTTTTTAGTGGTACGAAACAATAGGAAAAAACTAGTTTAAAAATGGTAAGAAACAGTAATAAAAAAATAGTGGTACGCCGTACGAGAAAATAATACACCTCTCTATACTACCGTCTTACTGAATGGTTACACAAAAGATAGATGGTAACGACGGTATAATGTTCGTGACCAATCAAAGCCGTTGTGTAGGACAAATTTGATTGGTCGCGAACATTATACCGTAGTTACCATTCAGTAAGACAATCAAAGCCGTTATGTAGGACAAATTTGATTACTAGGACTTTTCACAAACATGAAAGGGAGGGGGACTGAATATACAAATTAAATGCAAATGGAGTTCAAAAAACGGATTTCTTTCTTTATACAACACTTACCCCGTATAAGAAACTCTGTTACTGAATATAAGAATCACAACAAAGGTTTTAAACGAAAGCAATGATAAAAAGAAAAGAATCTGGAACAAACGGAGTGTGAACAGTGACGGCTTTGGACGTGTGCGACCCTTTGCTGAAAGCACAAGAGTCCAAGGGCCCAATTTTTTTTTTTTACATGTTTAGGTTTTTTTTTGCAAATTTTTTTATTTATTTAGAGACATTTTTTCATAGTCTACGTAATGTTTGAGCCGGGCCTGAGTGTGAACAAAAACTCGCTCAAATTGACAATGCTATACCTAATCCAAGAACCAGATCAAGACGACAAACAGCTTTACCTTCATAGTATGTAAATATATGCAAAGTGTGATGTATAATTCCTTCTTTCTAACTATTATTTCACAGCAGCTTTCCTTTTCTTGCGTTGCTTCACGTCGATCGGGATAATGAAGACCGAATCTACACAGATTCCACCTTTCGAATGTGTGCAATCGATCTGTTTCATCGACCATCGGACTTCGGTTGATGGTTCTGCGCAACCCACAACAAATTCTCCAACCTTATAGTCTCTCCAGAATCCTCCTCCTCCCATGTCTTCCCCTTCTTTATCAGCCAAGTAATATTCACATGACGCCTCTTGCCCGTCTGAAGTTGAGAGTGAAAACCGCACAGGCTTCAACTCCCAACCGTGTGTGTGTTCGAAATGGCAAACACGTCTTCCTAACCTTTTCGAGAATCTTCCAAGGTGTATTCTGAATGAAAGACAGTATATACCAGGAGGAAGATTGAATCTCACCATCCCATCTACTTCAAACCACCAAATCTGCTGTAAGTAGGCTACAACATGGAACCTGTCAAAGGAAAAAGAATCAACAGATGTAAAGTTGCTCAGCAACTGCAGACACCCATTTTTATGTTTTTCAGTGTAACATAAAACCTGCATCAGTTGATTCAACTTTCAAATAGAATTCACATTCTCTGTTGCAGAAACTTGATTGTCATTAGCCTAACCATTCTAAAAGTCTTGATAGACCATCACAATAACTATTATTCAACACCTAAAAGATGGGACTCCTGAACACATACACATATATAGATACAGACGACTCATCAAACTGTAACGCTCATGCAAACTTTCAATCCTTATATGATCTGCCAGAGAGAGAATTGTTCTAAGAGATTCACAAACCTAGCAAAAACTGAGAACCAAGGATCTACAGTTTATGTCGGATCGAATAACAGGACCACAAACTTTGATATCTACCTGCTGAATCTTGTAAAGTTGAATGAAATTTTCGGAAAATTCAGTACCTTGATTCATCTGTTACAATCCAATTCCAATATCTGCGGTCTTCGATTCCAGTTATAGCCATTCCTCTAGCCGAAATCGCCATACAAACCCGTCCAGTCAATCTATCGATCCACACTTCCTGCAACAGAAGACATTGTTTTCAGAGAAAAACCTTAGATAGCTTCCCAAATCCCAATTCAAATCCACTAACATAAAACACACACACAAGACAAACCCTAATTCCCAATTCGAGTCCATCAAAGCAAGGAATCTTTAAACAGACCTTATTACCATCTTCGAAAGGGATAGGACGAGAGAACAAGGCGAAAATATCCTTCTTAGAGAGACTCTGATACCTCTCCGGCGGCAATAGATCAAGCATATCCTTGTAATTACTTGGCAGCTTCTTTTCCCACACAGAATCAGACGAAGCTGCGCCGCGAAATGCTCGATTCAATCGAGCCAGATCACAAATCTCCGGCGGAGTCAAGTGCAGAATCACGCAAGCGACGCAGCTCTCCGGTATATCCCCGAGACTCGGTCCGGTTGCGAAACCATTAGTGTCACCGTTGAGGTTCGAGAAGGACGACCCCATGAGTGATATACCTCTCTCGAAAACCTCGGGAGTTGTTGCCTACACGCGGAGAAGAGAGAAGTGATGATGACACTCGAGAGCCATAGCGATGGTTGGAGAAGAAGTGGTGAGCTCTGTTCTATCTCATCTTCGATCTCTCTGATGATTTTGATTTTTCCGGGACGAGAGAGAAAGTGAAAGGGTTACGGCGTGGGAAGACGAAGATCAACGGCTGACACGTGGCGGCTATAGCGATGACGGAAGAGTGTGGTTTTTTTTTTTTGGTAAGCGACGGAAGAGTGTGGTTAATGTAACTATTAACTAATACAGGCTTAGCGAAAAGACTATTATTGTTTCCTTTGGCTGAAAAAGATCTTCAAAAAAACGTTGAAGTACAGAACAAAGATAACAAAACAAACCGACCAAGTCTAGAAATATTTGAAATTAACATTTAAATATAAATGGGCTGACCAACCGTTAGAAACATGGGCAGGCAAGGCTATATAGATGGAGGAAAAATACAACACGCCCGGTGGGACTCGAACCCACAATCGTTTGATTAGAAGTCAAACGCCTTATCCATTAGGCCACGGGCGCTTTTGTTATTATCGCTCCTTAATTTTATATTTATCTATAAACTAAAGAGCCAAAAGATATTGCATCCATCGAATCTTTTTGATGATGGGCAAAACAAAACGTCGTTTCAAGTTGTACACATGCTTCTAATATACCTTTACAGTTTATGTGTTCATGAATTAAATTCACTTCACGGAGGTCCAAAAAATATCTGATTTCATTACTAGATGATCAGTGAGGTCTAGATTTATTAGTTTTTGTTGGAGGAACCAATTTGAAAATCCACTCGAGATTTAATGTTCTACAATAACTAATTCTGAAATTCTTGTTAAGATTGTTGTATTCATTTTCTAATTAATCTGAAAGACAATTGTATCATTTCTTAATCCGATAACTATAATCCAATATCTAATGACATGCATGTAATTTAACCGTTTTAATATATGGTAGATGTGTTGCATACATAATTTCCCCAAACTAAATCAATTATAAAGCAATGTCTTTTGTTTTTTAACGTCTGGATTTATTATTTACTGCAAATTATGAGAACTATTACATCACAGACAATTTCTTCCGACTCTATTATATCTACGATAGCCGACACTTCCTTCTCCATGCTTGGTGGTGTTGGGTTTCGACACTTTAAAGGCCCATGAGAAATCTCATCGGGTGTATGAGAGATAGAGTCTAAATTAGATGGGTTTCGATAAGGTCGAAGACCCATCAAAATGGACTCATCGAAAGGTTCAGTTAGCGTAGGATTGCGAAGATCGAGTTATTTGGCCCGTGATTTGCGCGGACAACAGATATGAGGAGATCGAAGATATCTAGCGAGATCTCCGGCGGTTAGGTGAGCGCACAAGCCGAACAAGCCGGAGAAAGAGTTGGGATCCAATATCATAAAAATTGACGGTCGACGATTAGAGGGATCATCTTTTACACATTCAAAACCCTAGTTGTAATCGCTCATCGAACTCTAAAAACATCTCATCGAGATCTTTGTATTATTTATATTGTTATATTCAAGTCCAAATCGTTTATTTGTCCTTGAAACTGTGTCGATCCATTCAGAAAGTCTAACCCTGAAACTCTCCATTCTTATAAACCAAAATTCTCAATTGTGAGATCTCGCATCCACAATGTTCATGTTGAACACCTTCAATGCGTAGAGTCCCGGCGAACGGCTCTAATTGCACAATGTTGGAGATGTCTTGTAAACTTACCTCCATTAATCTGCAAATTTCTTAATAAATCGCATTATCTGGGATCCGAACCCCAGACCTCCTGGGGTAGAAGCATTAATTAACTCTTGGTCAACCATTAGGACAAGAGAGCTTCCACAAAAAATGTTTTTATTTTATCGATTCATTTGTATTAGATCAAAAAAACAAACTTAAGGATTTAACAAAAAAAAAAGAAAGAAAAAAAGATAAGAACAAACTCATAACATGAAAATCAAAATTGTTGCAAATCTTCATTAGATCTCTAAATCTTTGGATGTATAACCAGTGTTATATATACTTTAAACCAAAAACAAAAACGAGTTTTTTCAATTTCAACGGATATTAATCTGATTGTGATGTCACATTTGAAAAATAATGGTTTTAAGTATACTCGAACAAGATTGGCTCAAAATGGGTCGGACATAAATGTGTTGATATAGGTCCCGGCCACTTTTTAAATAACCAAACAAGAAAAATGTCAAAACTCTAAGAAATGTGTGGATAATAGTACACTCAAACTTTTGACCTATATATTGTTTTTCATGTCTCGTTACATATTTTCGTATCAAGTCATATTCTGCCTAACAACAAGGCGGTATAAATGTCCAAAAAATCTTTAAAGATCAAGCTGCCTACACTCACGTCCCATATCTCCATCACTTCAACGGTCCAAAGAAACATTTAAGTGTCTCTCCAAATTCAGAGCCACATATATATCAGAGTTGGTGTTTTTTTGGACTGTTTTTGTGATAAGTCCAACATTATCATTAGTTTTCTGTTTTATTGGTAGCATTTGTTCATATATTATTCCAATATTGCAGTAAATAAATGATTGTGAATAATCCAGGCTTTGTGGTCTAGCTTTGAACCACTCAATTCCAAAAGAGATTTCTCCGTTCACCACATTGTTTTGTTCGTATATATTGAAAGAAACTGTTCAACAACTTCTCATTTCTAAAACCTTTTAAATATCTATCTGCCACTTCTATTTATAGAAAGGCTCTTAGCTCCAGAGACACAATAACCGTTTGGAAATAATGAACGCTAAGAATCGCGTAAACAATGTCGGAGAAGATGTTGATATCGAAATCCCTGACACTGCTCATCAGATTAGCAGCGGTTTGTAATTCGTTTCCCCCCTCTTTTTCTTTTGTTATTTCAATTTTACTGAATTTATTTGCATTTTTTTTATTTGTAATCTATTTTCACTAACAATATATTGCTTAACATGTGTGAATTTATATATTTTAATTAACGTTGGATTGAGGCCCAATTTCAATTTTTGTAATACTATTTTTCTTTTTAAGTATGAAAAGATTTACAAGTAAGAAGAAATGAGACCTTAAGAATCCCATTTGCTTCTTCTTTAAGTTTGCCAAACTCTGCTTTCTACAGTATTGGGAAGAGCTAATAAGTAAGTTTCGTGGAATGTACAGATTCATGGTTTCAGGCGGCGTTCGTTCTGACAACAAGTGTAAACAGCGCATACGTGTTGGGATATTCAGGAACAGTCATGGTTCCTTTAGGATGGAGTGGTGGTGTGGTTGGTCTTATTCTTGCTACTGCAATCTCACTCTATGCAAACACTCTCATAGCCAAGCTTCATGAGTTTGGTGGCAAAAGGCACATTCGCTATAGAGACCTCGCGGGGTTCATTTACGGTAAACCAGCTCTCTTTCTCTATTTTCTCTCTTACTTTCTCATTGAAATGGATATCTCCTTTTCAGGTAGAAAGGCTTACTGTCTTACATGCGTGTTGCAATATGTCAATCTTTTCATGATTAATTGTGGATTCATCATACTAGCTGGTTCTGCCTTAAAGGTAGTAAACATTTTTCTCTCTTGATTCTTGATTCCGTGAGCCAGAATTAGTTATCTTGGGGTGTGTTCTGTTTTCTGCAGGCTGTTTATGAGCTTTTCAGGGATGATCATGCCATGAAATTACCTCATTTTATAGCCATTGCGGGTCTGATTTGTGCGGTTTTTGCAATTGTTATTCCTCATTTATCGGCTCTTGGGATCTGGCTTGCGGTTTCTACCATCCTCAGCCTCATCTATATCGTTGTGGCAATCGTGCTATCGGTTAAAGATGGTATAACTTAAATGATGATCAGGCTTCAGCGATTACTTATGGATTTTATAGCTACTGATCATTCAGATTCTTCCCTTTTTTCTTTTTTCTTTTTGTAGGAGTCAAAGCACCTTCAAGAGATTACGAGATACAAGGATCATCATTAAGCAAACTTTTAACCATCACTGGAGCAGCCGCAACACTAGTTTTCGTATTCAACACAGGGATGCTTCCAGAAATTCAGGTGAAGTATTCTGAGATTTCAGCTTCATGTTTAGGTTTCTTTTTTTAACGTCTAAGTAAAGCCATGTTTTAGGCTTCAAATGCAATTGTTTGCTTTTATGTTTAATGTGCATTTAGATGCGGGTTTAACCTTACTTAAAATGTGAATTTTTTTAAAAACCATTTCACATGTAAACGCAAACGCATAAATGATCCTTCTTATTGACACTTCTTTTTCCCCAATGATAGGCGACAGTAAGGCAACCGGCTGTAAAAAACATGATGAAGGCCCTATACTTTCAATTCACGGTGGGTGTTTTACCGATGTTCGCGGTTATATTCATCGGATATTGGGCTTACGGATCCTCAACCTCGGCATATCTACTAAACAACGTTAATGGCCCACTTTGGGTCAAAGCCCTTGCTAACATCTCTGCTATCCTTCAATCCGTTATCTCTTTGCACGTAAGTTTCTCTTCGAGAGAGCAACTTATTAACCAGAACCGTCTCAACTCAAACTATTTGTCACTCAATCCGTTCTTACTCAGTTTTCGTTGTAGATTTTTGCAAGTCCAACGTATGAGTACATGGACACAAAGTTTGGGATCAAAGGAAACCCATTGGCGTTAAAGAACTTGTTGTTTAGGATCATGACGAGAGGCGGGTACATAGCGGTTAGCACGCTTCTCTCAGCACTCTTACCGTTCCTCGGGGACTTCATGAGCCTCACGGGTGCAGTGAGCACATTCCCTCTCACATTCATTCTAGCCAACCACATGTACTATAAGGCTAAGAACAATAAGCTCAATCCTTTGCAAAAGCTATGGCACTGGCTCAACGTTGTCTTCTTCAGTTTGATGTCTGTCGCTGCTGCCATTGCAGCTCTTAGGCTCATCGCCCTTGACTCCAAGAACTTCCACGTTTTTGCAGATTTGTAATTTTTTATATATATAGTCATCGTATTTCATTCTTAGTTGGATTTATTATCAATAAAATTAACTTTCAATAAAGTAATCGATGTAATTGCTTATAGTATTTGATGGTTTGAAAAAAAAAAAGAAATACAAAGACAAAAATTGGATTGGACACCCCTTGATATAAAGCTTTAAACACAGAGATTTCAGTATTTGATTGGGTATGCAAAGCTAGCAACTGCAATTCTTTGAGAAAAGATTGTATTCTAGATAATTCGGAGTTTTAGCCCCCAATGTTGCTAAAAAAAAGGGATATAGAACTATAGTTGGAATGTAGATATTAAGCATAAAATGGGAAGTGGTTTATATCATAACTTGGAAACATCAATCTCCTAAATACAAAAAACAAAAGTCCAGGAGATATATTTTCACTCCGGTATCTAGCATATCGCCGGCGAAACAAGAATCGCAAGTATTTTCTTGGAAGGCACCAAGAGTTTTAGTAAAGGAAGGAAAATTGATTAGTAACAGCCAAAAAAAAAAAGACAGACGAGACACTCCGCTTCTTCTAATCCTCTAGCTCAATGATTTTGACCACGGACGCATCACCCACTTTCTGGCAGACCACAACTCTGTCATGTGACTTGATCACTCCAGCTTGCTTCCCATGGTCTAGAGCCACTTTCAGAACTGACTCATTTGTTGCACTTGTTGATTCAGCCTGAACAAAGGATTCACAATACATTAGAGAAAATACGGTTTCAAAGCCGGCTAGAGTTACAATTGCTACCATAACACTAAATTTGCAAGATTCTTTTTTGTAATGAATAAAATTCTTTGCAATAGAGACTTACAGGGTGACGAGGGTCAGCAAGCATGGGGAAGAGACCTCTGACAATAAGTGACTGCCTTGCCTGAGACAACAATATACACAAACACGATGTTAAAATTGAACAATAATCAAAATAAAGCCCATATAAGCAATTCACCTATGACAATAGCTTTACTTGAGGAGCTTCTCAGATTTGGAATTTTACAAGAAGGTGATACTATTCCAAAGGGTAACTTTTTTTTTAATCTTCAATTATACAGCAGATTTAAGAGTAGCTAGTCCTTTGAATCAATGTGGACAATTGATAAATAGGATATGCGGTCATAAGCAAGTAACAACTGTAATCATTGAATCTTAAAATTCAGCGAGTGGCATAAGAAAAATCCCAATTCTTTTTCCAAATTCACACAATCAGAATGAAGTTTACCTCAAAGGCTCCGCTAAAGCTCCACTTCAGCTGATTTGTCGTAAGCCGGGGAATGACAACAGAGAGAACGGGCATAGTTGGCCTGTATTTGGCAATCAACCTTCATAGAGATGGAAGAAACATTCAGTAGACAGCTACAAAGCATTTAAATGAAGGAATGAATAGTTTAAGCCGGAAGGAATGGCGTGAACCTCGCTGCTCTTCCGGAAGAGGTAAAGCATATTATCACGGATGCCTTAACCTTGATGGCTGCCCGTACCTGATATCAAGCAGAAATTAAGCTCAAATTTAGAAATGAAGACGGAAATAATCAACATGAAAGGCAAATTCTCAGCTTTTGTAGGTAGCGCAGAAGAGAGACTTACAGCAGAAGAGGCAATAGATTCCAAGTGAGTCATTGGTTCTCCAACATACTTGACAGTCTTCTTGAAGAACAGATCTTGGTTGAAAACCTTCTCTGCCTATAAACAAGTACATAGATGCGTAAGAGAAAAGCAGATGAAAAACCATGGCTCAGATGATTGAGAAGCTAAGAAGGCAATGGAAATAATAATACTATAGAACTATAAGATAAAGCCTACCTCACAACAGATTCTACCAACAGTTGAAATGGTTTCCACCGGGTACAATCCGCGAAGGGTCTCAGCACCAAGAAGAATTGCATCACTTCCTGCGGGAAGTGAAAGGGAAGAAACCCAAGTTATGACCAAAACTATGATCAAGAAGTATGCATTCCCTCCTATAAATATAAGCAGTACAAAATACATATTTCGGAGACTAAACATACCATCTAGAACAGCATTAGCAACATCAGTTGCCTCTGCACGAGTTGGGCGCAGATTGTCTGTCATACTGTCTACAACACGAGTGAGAACGGCAGGCTTTCCAGCCATGTTACACTTGTAAAGAGCAGCCTTTTGGAACAAAAACACCTGCAAGTTTTAGGGTCAACTTAGCACTTCGCTCCAGAATATCACTACTAGTCTAATAAGACACCCACCAATCTGACTAGAAAGTGTGTGGGCTTTGGACCCAAACAAATTGATTTGAGTGACCATCATCATACCTTTTCCGGAGGTAGATCGATACCCAAATTCCCACGAGAAAGAATAATGCCATCTGCTTCTTGTAGAATTTCATCGAAGTGGGTCAATCCCTAAAATAAAATACACATATGTAAATATTAACAGCACCATCCCCAATTCCAATATAAGAAAAGTTGCAGAGGGAGACATGTAAAGACAAAAAAATTGCATTTCACTTACCTCTTCATTCTCAATCTTCGCAAATATTTGTGTTTGAGAGAGGTCACCCAAACTGTTAAGCAACTCACGGGCCTGTGTTGTGGCATAAAAAGTGATCATTCAAGCGTATCAGAAGTTCGGAATCAGTAGTAAGTAAACAAAGGAGTCACACTTGAGAGGCGGTTATAAAAAAACAGTTATGAAAAAGAAAATGGACCTGGCGAACGTCTTCTGCATGTCGACAATAAGATAATGAGAGAAAATCGATCTTATTATGAACTCCCCATGTACTTATAACCTAGAA
Organism: Turritis glabra; assembly: GCA_900406565.1. Taxonomy (NCBI): domain Eukaryota; kingdom Viridiplantae; phylum Streptophyta; class Magnoliopsida; order Brassicales; family Brassicaceae; genus Turritis; species Turritis glabra. The sequence continues at coordinate 5,155,879 of OVBN01000025.1, forward strand.
GACAATCAGAACAGAAAAAAAAAAAAAGTTAAAACACCCGAACAGATAAGCTAAAATATTATGAGAGGCAGGGCAAAGTGGTCATTGAGATATGTAAATTATAAGCGACACTTACCTCCTTATCCTTCTCAGTGAGGGTTGGCATATCAATGTGAACTTGAGAGACATGCAACGTGAACAACGGACCAGCAAAAGTAGCAGCATTCCTTGACACACAAATGACATCATCTCCTTTGACTTCTTCAACCTGAAGGAATTGTTTGAATGGTTGGTCTTCGCACAACACAAACATCTAAGAGTCTAAATTCGAATTTCAGAGAACACCGTAGAGTTCCATATGCAAGTTTTTTAATACCTCAAGCCAAACTGAAGTTGTTTCACTACCAGTGAAGAGGTATTGTCCAACAAAGATAGTGTCTCCTTGCTTAACTGCCTGAAGACATCAAACAATAACATCCATCAGATCCTTATATACAAATGCCAGTTATCATCTCCTCCAAAATCTTAACGGTAAGGGTCATATAGAACCTTCGCTAGCCCATCAAAATTAATGGGAAGGACTTCAGAGGAGGCTTCTTGATCTTGACTCGGAGTCAAAGTTACAAGGCCATCAGCTTTAAGAGAAATAGCTTTCTCAGTCTTGTTAATAACTTGCAACTCAGGTCCCACAGTGTCTAGCATAACCTGGAGAAGCCAGAAACCACCATCTTAATTCATGAGATTAATCATTACCAAATAAGAACGTTGCCAAATCCAAGATCCAGCAGAACAAAACCAGAGAAAAGAGAAACATACAGCACAAAGCTTCTTAGTACTCTTCACAGCTATCTTTAAATTTTCCAACGTCTCCTGGTGATACTCTGCATCACACCAAGAGAAATCGAATCGAGCCACTGCACCCAAAAAAACGACACATCAGTAACCAGTGAGAGAAACCCAATCAAATCACGTCTCAAACAGTGAAGTAATCGCTATTACCAGACATTCCAGCTTTGAGACAACCGGCAATCACCTCGACGGATCGAGATTTCGGACCTAGAGTTCCCACAATCTTAGTCAAAGCCGGGAAGAAACTCTGCGAAATAACATCAAAACGGGTCAAAAACCTCGAAAACGAAATAAACCCCATAGTAGTTACTACTTCAATAGGTCGCAACAGATCCAAGCGTAATCGAAAAATCAAACAACGAACTATGAAATCAAACCATCACAGGAAAACACACAGAGAGCGAGAGAAGGAGAAATAGATAGCTCACTGATTTGGAAGGTTCCAGGATTGAAGTCATCCTGATAGGTTCCTCGAGAAGGAGATGACTCGAATGCATAGCTGCTGATCGGACTTCGGAGATCTCAGGCGGCGTTCGACGGTGACGGGAGAGAGACGGAGAATAATTTTGGAGTGGAGAAGAGGCGGAGAAATGTGTGCGCGATTGGGTATTTGATACGCTTGACCGGCGAATATGCCTCCAAATACGACGCAGTTTTTCGTTTATATAGCACACAATAGAAATAAAATGTTGAAAAACAAGCCATCGACTTTAGTTTCGCTCTTTTACACCCCAAAAGTTCATTCTTAATGTTAAAGTATACACCCCCCCACCCCTCATTGTTTTCTAATAAAATAAACTGTGAACTTCAAAATGATCGTTTTGTTCTCTCTTAATATCACTGATTTTTAATGATTTTGGAAATTTGTAGAATAGCTGAATGATAAAAGCATTAAAAATCAATTTAAGTATGTAAAAGTCAATATAAAATAAAAAAAATACCATATATTTAGTAATATCTTCAAATAAAGCATTTATTTTTTTTCAAAAAATTATAATCTTAATCTGTGCATTTTAAATGATTTTGGATACTAAATGGATCATTATAATTAAAACAATAGGGATAAGAGTAGCAAAAAGCTAAAACTACAAGGACTAGATATATATTAAGCAATTTTAATGAACATCTAGAAACGGGATCTACAAATGTCAATGAGCACAACGACGGTCTCAGATCGTACACGTGGCATAAAGGGGTGCGATTAAGGCACATGAGGAGCAACGTTTAGTATTCCCCAATTTAATTTCGTGGGGAAGGGGTCAAATTGGCCTCACGCGCCGAGGAAATAGTGAGTGAGTGATTTTTTCAATAAGGTTTATTTCAGTTACGCACTAGTCGTACCATTCAACTTGCCTTTATGGCGTAATGAAAGCTAAATATATTTTTATGTATGTCTCTTATGTTACCGATTGAAACTTTATGGTTTAACACTTCAACTATCAGAAACCCATCATATTAAATCTTATCAATTAAAAGAGGTTGTTAGACGAGATTCGCTTCTAGAAATGGAGGAGGAATCCATGGTATTTGTCTAGTTATTTGGCTAACCATTCGTTAATTTACTTAATATTTGCCAATCATATTCCGTGGGCTCGAACGGTACGCGAAAGGTCAAATCCAAAGGGCTGACTCTTCAACCAAGAAGACAATTACGAGTTGACACAAAAGCATCCACCGTTCTAGAAGCATTAATCAATGGGCGTTCGAGTTTAGTTAGGTTCAATAAGTAAATAGTTAATTAACCTAACACATATGGGCCAATATGGGCTTTAAAGAGTAATTAATGGAGTTTAACACATATTCGAACGGCTTCATAAATCCACAAAACCCACAACGTTTCACAAACCGTGAATACACAAAAGCATGGCTAAAACAACTCCGACAAGTTGCAAATCGAGGATTCTAAGCAAGAACCTTAAAATCGACAAAGATCCAAACGATAGTTATTATACAAAAGCGACTGACAAAAACCAAACTTAGCCGTCTTCGGTAGTAGCCAACGACGGCGACATTGAGTTCCTTGACTCATCAAAATCCTCTCCCACCGGAGATTGCTCAACTCTAATCTCCTCAACCATCTTAACAACCTCAACCATCGTCGGCCTCTTCTCCGGTTGCGGCACGACGCAAGCTAAACCGATATGAAGCATCGCCACCATTTCCTCCTCAATGTTCTTATACCTCAAAAGCTCCGGATCAAAAACCTCCGCCGTCCATTCCTCCTTCACCACTGACCTAACCCACTTAGGCAAATCAACCACCGCTTCTTCCTCCTCGTCCACCGCCACTGACGCCGCTGATCTAGGTCGCGACGGAGACGGGAACATCGAGGGAGCTTTTCCTGTTAAAACCTCGAGGAGCAACACACCGAAGCTATACACGTCAGCTTTCTGAGAGAGCCGTTTGATCTCGGACTGTTCCGGTGCACGGTAGCCTCCTAACCGGGCAATTGCGTGAACCGGGTTTAGCAAAAGAGATAAGCCGAAATCAGCGATCAATGCGACGCCGTTTCTGTCCAAGAGAACATTGGAGGATTTGATGTTGCCGTGAGGAATCTTTGAAATGCTATACTCATCGTGAATCTTTGCTAATCCTCTCGCTGCTCCTAACATTAAACTAATCCTTGTAGTCCAATCCAATGGAATCCGTCCAGGACCACGATTCCCTAATACACAAATAAAAAAAAATCAAAACTTTGATTACCCAATGTAATAAAAATCAAAACTTTTGGCACTAATAAGTGACCCAGTTGATCAAATTTGACAATTTAAGCTAAGAGAGAGAGTTTTAACCATGGAGAAGGGAGTGTAAGCTTCCATTTGGGAGATACTCATAAACTAAGAGCTTCTCTTCTTTAGCATAGTAATAAGCTCTGAGCTTAACGACGTTTTGGTGTTTAAGCCTACCAATAATCTCCATATACTGCTCAAACTCTTTCCTCGGACACGGGTTCGCATCTTTAAGCCGCTTCACCGCCACAGTCGTCGAGCCATCGTCTAACACCGCTTTGTACACCGTCCCTAAACTCCCTTTCCCAAGCATCTCAGCCGAAGCTTTCAACAAATCCTCAAGCTCAAACTGTTTCCTCCTCTCGAAAAACACAAGCCTGCTCCTATCTGTGGCCGACGTCACATCACTCTCTCCTCCTTCGCCGTAGCTGCTTCGTCTCTTCCCTTCTCCTCCTCCTCCACCGACGAAACCACTCTCTACGCTTCCGGATTTTGATCCTCCACCGCCGCTACGGTCTAATCTTCCACAACAGAAAGCAAAACCGAAAGATACTAAAACAATAACCGCCACACAACCACCGATAACCGCGGCGATTATTCCCGGTTTAACCCCTCTATGACCGTGAATTTTCAGTTCTCCGTCGGTAACCGGAGAATGCGGAATCGATGTAGGATTCGACGGAACAATCTGATCAGTATTGGAAGATTCCGGGTCGTTTGTGAAAGTACAACCCGGTAAAGGATCCGACCCGCATAAACCTTCGTTACCGGAAAAGCTCAATTCTCCAAATTTCTTCACCACACCGTCGGAGACATTTCCGTGCAACTCATTGAAAGAAACGTTCAATTCAAGAAGTGACTTCACCTGAGAAAAATCCGGGATCCGACCCGTTAACTCATTGTTCTGGAGCCTGATCGTTAAAATCCGGGTAAATCCGAGAATCTCTCTCGGTATCACTCCACGGATGTTGTTATCAGAGAGATCAAGACGTATCAGTCGTTTGAGAAAGGAGATCTCTTTAGGAATCTCACCGGAGAGATCGTTACCGGCGAGGTAAACGAGTCTGAGGTTTGTACAGTTTGTGAGAGGTGAAACGGTGCCGTTGAGTCTGTTATCGTGGAGGTCGAGGAGGCGGAGCTGGTCTAAGGAGGAGAGAGAGGTTAATGGTCCTCGTAAGGAGAGAGATGGGAGAGAGAGTTCAGTGACGCGGTGTGAAGATGGTGAGCAAGAAACGCCGAGCCATGAGGAGGAGCAAGCGTCGGAGCCTGACCAGTTTCCGGCGAGGTTGCCGTGTGTGTCGGTTTGGAGGCGGAAGAGTGTCAGGGCGTTTGTGTCATTTTGAGCGATGGAGATTGAGAGGTGAAGAAGAAGGAGAAGGAGGAGAGAAGGAAAAAGAGGTTTAGCAGCCATGGCTCATGGGCGGGAAAAGAGAAGAGTGAGTGTGAAGAGAGAAATGTATCATTTTGATAAATATATGAAGTTGATAATAACGACAAAATTGTGGAATCTTTCATTTTGCTTTTTTTTTCTTTTCCTTTGTATGGTCTGTTATGTTTTTTTTTTTTTTTTTTTGAATGCAGTGTCAGAAGTGAGTCCAGAAACGAAGGGGGGAGAAAAAAAGAGATAAGACAAAAGCTGAAGAAAGTGAAAACAAAAGTTACGTACATTACATAGCATTGTTTTAGGAACAGAACTAAGGAAGAATAATGTACGTTCTATGTTAAAATTGCATATAAAAATATAAGGATTTGTTCAAGTGATGCTGTGATGGTATATGTTTATCGAATTGTATCAACTGAAATTTTTCTTTAATTAGTTTAAGATCTACTTTTGATAGATGTATGAAGATGAAGGTAAATTATTAGTGACAAAAAGGTAAAGTAGGAATGGTGGTGGTTGTGTGAATGATTGCTGTTTTCCACTCCATGGTGTGGGTAAACATAACCCTACACCCAAAAAAGTTTACCCAGAGTTTGAAAAAGTTATCCACTGTATATAAATGCTTTAACTTGTGTCTCTTTGTAAGAAAGTTAATGTTATTTGTGCAATTCGTTCATGTATTTAGATATTGAGTAAACAGGAATTTAGAACATTTTAGCATTCTTTTTACACAGAGAATTCTGACATATATTGTAAAGACATTTTACTGTTTACAAAAGTACTTAACTATTCAAATGGACAAACACGCTAGGTTATATATATATATATATATATGTTCACAACAAGTTACTCAACTTATAAAGTTATAATATATACGATTATTATGTTTCTTCTAGCTTGCAATTCGTTTGGAAGTCTATAAAACTCGAATTTTAAGATTTACATAGTTAATTCAAAGTTTGAACTCATAGCAAACTATTGGACCAGTATTTGTCATTTCCACTAATAACACAGTCGATAAAACCAAGAGTCTCAGGTATGAAAATATGTTGAATAACCTCTTCAAGTGGAAAGTATTACTATATTTTTTGTGTAAGTAAATCAAAAATAATTCAAATTAACTAGTGTGCCGACAAAAAATAACAAATAACATGGTGGAGCCATGATTGGTACGACGCGACAGTTGATGATTTGCTTGGAAAACAAAGTCAGCTTTGCACTTTCTCTTTCCCTAAGCTCGCCCTTATTGTTTTACCAACCCGACATTTTTGAGACCCCTTAAGGCCTTAACTAATTTTAAAGTAAAATTATAGAAGCCTATAAGGAGGAAAGAAAGGCGCAATTGGCGTTGTGATTTTCATCTTTGTTTTAAAGGCTGATGATCCGAAAATTTTACTAAAGTTTTTACATCTCCATACTTATTAATCAAAGTTTTATGATTGTAGGTTGCTCAATAAAAAAGTCTACAGTTTTTTTCTTAGTTTGGTTGTTTGCTCTATTCTACTTAAAACAAAATGTGATTTACAATCTAATTATACATACAACTACCACTGTAACCAGTTATAACAAATAGGTGATTTGCTACTAGAGTGTTAGACTAATGTTGTATTCTGGTAAGATGTGGCCACCCATTTCACGTAGATTACGGTGATTCATGGTTCCGTTCCGTTTGAGATCTAGTTCTCTACTATGAAGAACTTTGATTCGCATTCAAATTGTTTTGAGAGGCTTTTTTTTCATAGGAAAGGAGAGAGTTTATTTTGTTCATCTAGGATGATGTTCGTTGAATCTGGAAATTACTTTCGTCAAACACTTCTCTTTGGGTCAATACGCATATCATTCGCCATTCGGCAAGGCTCTTTCCGCTTGGGTCGGCTTGATGTGTTTGCTTTAGTTTTATCGTTGGCGCATGAATTGACGGTAAACGTTGAGGCTATATTGTTGGGCCTTGGACCATGGGCTTAAAGTGAACAATAGTTAATTTTATTGAACTTTACAGTTGTCGAAACTCTAATGTTATCGCTGAAAAAAAAACTCTAAACGTTATCAACGCACCCTCAACACAAATAAAATACTTTAACTGGGATTTGAGGTGGGGTGGGGAGGAGATGTGAACAAGTCTTATGAGTTGTGAGTTTGGAAAGAGGTGTTATTACAAATTTACAACACATCATCGGTTTGAGTTTGACAAGAAATTACAAAAAAATTACCAGACTTGATAATTTGCATTTGTGGCAGTTTTTGTTTTACCAAATAACTTTCTCGTCATTGATGTTTTCCAAATATAATACCATATTCTTTCTTTTTGAATAACGTTCACTGAACTTATTAAATAAAAATATTTTTTTGTTTTTTCCCATTTATACCTTTAAATATAATATATCTAAAAACGGCAAAAACTATAAGAGGTTTGACTCATGAACTTTGCGTTCCACTGGAGAAAACTTGTCATTATTAGTTCATTTTTCCGTTTAAGGAATTTGTTTTTTAGTGTATTTGGCCCCACCGATTCAAAGTTTCAAATTTTACTAAAAATAAATTTTTCCCCCCCCCCCCCCCGACATTGTTTAACAAAATAATTTATTATTAATTGTATCAAAATAATTTTATATATAAAAAAAAATTTAAGTCTTAGGTTTGTATGTTAATCAAAATCAAATAATTTTCTCTGTTTCATTAAATTAATGTTTTCATTCCAATAAAAAACATACTAAAAATAGCTACATTCATTAAAATAATTTAGCTCGGCCAAATTTAATTCATGATTTTTTAGATATGTAGAATTTCAAATATTATAATTCTGTTATTTAAACCGTTTACAACGACCAAAGAAAGATTGTACTTAAAAATATAAAACGTCTCTTTAATCTTACGTAAACAACTTGATGTCGAGATCATTTTTAAAATAGAAATTTAACCAGAATTATGTTTAAAGTATCTGATCGATCGATGCTTTAAACAGAAACTTTTTTATTAAAAAAGTATCCGATTGTATCCAATTTTCTATAACATATATGTGTTGTTTTTTAACACATTGTATTTGAGTTATCAATTTATATAAAGTAAAAATTATCAAGTTTCTTATTAATTAATTTAACTTAAGTTTACCAACTTAATTTTAGAGAAGTCATAAATTAAAATTTATTATCTGTATAAATAGAAAAAAACTTAATTTTATTTAGATATACAAAATTTGTAATTTATTTATCCCCTTATATTATTACTATTAGAGTTTTTATAATATTATCTCAATTAATATCTATACATACACACAACATATACATAAAGTGAAAGTTCAACATTTAATTTTTACATTTTTTACCAAATGGCACATGCATGCAACATATTAATTAGGAAAACAATCTTTTCCATGCTATCGTTAATTTCCCTAATTATTTAAGGGCCAATGGAAGGTCTTCATAAATCACAAACTCTATCTCTATCTTCTCTCGAATTGCCTCTCATTTTCAGTCTCTATCATGGATCAAAACAAGAGCACCATTTCCTTGTCAATCTCGAACTCAAGGCCCATCTCTCCCTCTCCGGTCATGGAGTCTGCCGTAGCGGCACCAGCCACGGTGGAGGAGGGTATCAACTGCTCGAAGAGGACGAGAGGATGGCCTAGGATTTATGGGCGCGATGCAAGAGGGAAGTTCCTCAGTAAATCTGGGACACAAACGAAGAGGTCGTTGACGAACAGTAGAGGTAAAGCTTTGGGCTCTTACAATAAAACTATAAAAATTGTAACCATAACTATATGAGTTTCGTTTTTGGGGAGGGGACAAAATTAATCTGCTATATGTCTTGTGCTAGAGAATATGAATCTAGGGTACGTTCAATCAAATGGAAATTACTTGGAAAAATCCGTCACTTCTAATATTGTGTAATTTGTAGTCTTGTGTTAGATCTTCGGGAAATTCGTCACTTCTAATATATACTTTGTAATTTGTAGGGAAATTAATTGAAGGAAACATAACATGTCAATTTTTTTAATATGAAATATGTTTGTTATAAAAACAATAGAGACTATGTGAGTTCAGATATATGGGTTTGAATGTGTGTTTTGGATTGAAGGTGCCATGTCTATGACTCTTGGAGGTGACATGTCTATGACTCTTGGAGGAGGGGACTTCACGCCGCATATCTTCACAATTAACAAAGGAGAGGTAATATATAACTTATGCATACATATGTATTTATTCCATTTGTTGTTGTAGAAAAAAAGTTTTTGTTTCAAAAACTGTGAATTTAAATTTTTAATACTATCCTTTAGTCAAAGTTTATAACATTTATCTTCAATTCTCCACAACATAGTCAGTATATATATATATAGTTTTAATCCACGTAAAAATGTATAACGAACACTTTTTAAAAACAGATTTAACTCAGTTCAACTCGAATTTTTGATGAATTAGAGCTATAATTTTAGATTTTTTTATACATGGATTAGGTAAGCAAATTTATTTAAGTTAGTAATTATATGAGCTAATTTTAATGAATCATGAATAAATTCGTGAGTAAAGTTTGGTTTATATCCGATCTTTGTTATTTGATTTTACAACATACGATAATGATAATATTTTTATTTACTTGTTATTTTCTATTATCTTAACGTGTATGTAACATCGTTATTTTATTTATTTGGTTACATACTGTTCAAAAAAATGTTTTTATTTTTAAAAACTGTGAATTAAGATTTTTGATACTATCCTTTATTCAAAGTTAATAACATTTCTCTTCAATTCTTCACAACATAGTTAGTATATATATATATATATATATATATATATATATAGTTTTAATCCACCTAAAATGTATAGCGAAAACTTTTTAAAACAGATTTAGCTCATTTTAACTTGAGTTTTTGATGAGTTGGAGCTTTGGTTTTAGATTCTTTTTATAGATAAATTAGGTAAGCAAATTTATTTAAGTTAGTAAATTATATGAGCTAACTTTAATGAATCATGAATAAATTTGTGAGTAATATTTGGTTTATATATGATCTTTGTTATTTGGTTTTACAACATACGATAACGGTAATATTTTTGTTTATTCTTTCTTTTCTGTTATCTTAATGTGTACGTAACATTGTTATTTTATTTACTTGGTTACATACTGTTCAATTTTAGCAGGATTAATAACATTTATTTCTACTAATTATAACAAAAAATCTAACCATACAATATGTAATATACAACTTGCATATGATGAGGATGAGCATTTCGTTCTTAGATCATTCTAAGACTTATGTCAAAAAAAAAAAATTAAAAAAAAAGATCATCTAAGACTTTTAAATAGAATAGATTTAGCTTTCCATTCAGATGATAATTACATTTGATCGACAGCTATTATATAGATTTTCTTTTGTATATCTAACTTTTAAAACTTTCTTTTGGATATATTTGTTTAGTGGTTTACTTTTGTTATCTCAAATGGTTACAATGTTTAATATTAATTCGCGAACCAACTCTTTGAACTTACAAATATTTGAATGATATGAGTACTATAAGCTCATATAATCGATATTGAACTATACTAACCCATTAAAATATTCTAGCTCATTATAAGTTGGGCGGAATGGAGTGAATTAGCTCACTTTCCCCTTTAACACCCCTACCAGTTTTCTAAACATGGAAGGACTAGATAAATTATAAATCGTTAAAAACATTAATAGAGAGATGAACAATGGACTTACTGTCACAGCTTTGTTTATCTGCTTCAAGAGCTTTGGTCTTTGACTCTTTGTATATCATATATGTGTTGAAGATGGGAGGTTTTTAATTATCTTTTATGGTCTTTTACAGGATATAATCAAAAGAATTATGTCCTTCACAGAAAATGGTTCTCGCGGTATCAATGTATTGTCAGCAAATGGTGCGGTTGCTAATGTCAAGATTCAACTGCTCGGTATATCCCGCCAAGTCGTGACGTTTAAGGTATATATATGAAGAACTCGGTCTTGCAGTCCAATCTTGGAATCTTATAACTTGCATGTTGGTGTTTCAAAATGTAAACCACCCATTTGGATACGATATTGATAACAATTTGGTGTAGGATGCGTATGAGATAGTATCGCTGAGCAGTTCAATGACGATATCTGAGAGCGGATTAGTAAAAATTAAGACAGGAGGGTGGCGGATTACGATTGGAGGAGCCGGTGGAGGTATCTTTGGTGGTACTTTGGCCAGTACACTCATTGCAGCAAGTCCAGTCCAAGTAAGAACAAAAAGCGCGCATCTTCTTTATTTGTGGTTCAATGTTTAAAACTATCTTTTGATTCATTATTACAGGTTGTGATTGGAAGTTTCTGGCCTTTGGTGACAAATCCGCCTCAGAAGAGGAACGATGAGTCCAAAGCTGTGGTTGTTGCACCCACAATACCAAACTCATTGGCTTCCTCATCCACAGGACAAGTCCACCAACCAGACATGGCAGGCCCTTCTCACTCTCAGAAGAGGAACGATGAGTCCCAAGGTGTGGGTGTACCACCCACAAAACCAAGCGTACTGGCTTCCTCATCCACAGGACAAACCCAACAACCAGACATGATAGGCTCTTCTCACTCAGAAGAGGAACGATGAGTCCCAAGGTGTGGGTGTACCACCCACAATACCAAACGTATTGACTTTCTCATTCACAGGACAAGTCCTACAACCAGACATGATAGGCCCTTCTCACTCTCAGAATAAGAACGATGCGTCCCAAGCTGTGGTTGTTCCAACCACGATACCAAGCGTACTGACTTTTTCATTCACTGGACAAGTCCAACAACCAGACATGATAGGCCCTTCTCACTCTCAGAATAGAAACGATGAGTCCCAAGCTGTGGTTGTTCCACACATTATACCAAGCGTACTGACTTTCTCATTCACAGGACAAGTCCAACAACCAGACATGATAGGCCCTTCTCACTCTCAGAATAGGAACGATGAGTCCCAAGCTGTGGTTGTTCCACACATTATACCAAGCGTACTGACTTTCTCATTCACAGGACAAGTCCAACAACCAGACATGATAGGCCCTTCTCACTCTCAGAATAGGAACGATGAGTCCCAAGCTGTGGTTGTTCCACCCACTAAACCAAGTGCGTTGGCTTCCTCATCCACAGGACAAGTTCAAGAGCCAGAAACGACAGGCTCTACTCCCGTTCTGACTCTAGGGTGGTATGGCTCGGAACCAGAGCTTAAGAAGTAATCTCTTCAGAAACTTGTAACATTGGACTAAGACTTTCAAGTTCATAAGTTTCTTAAAGACTTGAGGATCTTTGTTATCATTTTCATGTTCCTCCTGGGACTTCATTGTTAAATTTTCGCTGTTATCTCTCCTTTAAAACATTCAGCACATTAGTTTCTTTACAATCCAATGACAAAAAAAAAAAAAAAAAAAAAAAATCATGCACATTGCTTCTCTTTGTCTCAACATATCGTAAATCTTGCTAAAATTTCAAACATGCACTTGATAGGATTTAGCAAATGATGAAACAGAAGTGATTCAACTTTATTATTAGAATTTAAATAGGTAGGCTTTTTATGTATTCAGTAATAAGCAAAAGAAGAGAATAATTGAGAATAAGAAACTTCAACAAAGTGATAATCATGCAAGATTAAGAGACAATCTTTGAGACTTTGCGGTAGAAAGACTCAGGATGAGAAGAATCGATCTTGGGCTGTCCAAAAGAATGCTCTTTTATATAAGCCTGAACATCCGATGATTTTGCCAGACCATCCAAGTAAGAGCAGAACTCTCCTTCTGGATCTAAGAGAATTAAAACCAATACAACAATAAACAAAAAAGCAAGTCTAAAGATAAGAGATGAACATCACAAGTTTAAAACTGTTTTGCATACCAAGTAAATTATCTTTTTTGTCTGACGGATCATAACTCAAAGGGAACAGACCCGTATTGTCCTGCATGCACAACAAGATCAGTAAAAATTAAGAGCAACAACTAAACTGATAAACAAACGGTATTATAGAGAAAAATGTATTTATACAGGATTGAGAAGAGCTTTGTAAGGTTCTTCTTCAACGAAGATGGTGTTTGAAGCAGAGAAACCTTTGAAGCACTGAAACACTTTCGAGAGATCCTTAAAAAACAAAGGCTTGTAACTGTTCTCTAGTGTTTTATATCCACTGTCCGTACAGTTTTCTTGATCCTATAAGAAAAGAGAATTCGAATGTGTATATATACTTAGGCACAGCGTATACGCAGGGTTATAATGTAATATTTTAAAATTCGTAAAAATTAAAATTATAAAATTTGAAAATAAAGTTAAATCAGTCATATAAATATATGAAGTAATATTGAATACGCTACCAAATCATCCACCAATAAAAAAGCTTAACAAGATTACATTCTTTACTTGATTCTCTTATATTTTTGTATTATTTGGTTTCCAATTAATTTTTGTTATATGTTTGCAAATATTTAGTTTTACACATGTAAAATCTTATCGATTCACTGACACGTAAAACTATAACGAAAATATTTATATTAGAATAAAATTAATTTTGATATCATATTTGAATATATTTTTCCGATTCCGCATAAAAATAAATTAGTTTCTTTTTAAATTTTTTTACTATTAATTTTTAAATATTTTTTTATTCTTTAAAAATTAGTAGTGTACTAACTCATACATGAAACTTTGAATAATTAGTTTTCATATTCTTGTTTGAATAAGATTTAATTTTTTTAATTATATTTGACTTTTTTCTGATTTGACAAAGATATATTATTACTCCTTTGTTTCTTTTTCATTATTCTTTTAAAATTTAATGGGACACAAAATAGTAGAAGTAAAAAATAAGAAAATAAAATTAGTATGTACTATTGTTGTATGATTTTGTATTTGCAGTATTATTTTGTTTTATTTTCACTGTTAAATCCGATTTTTTACTTTTTTCTTTTTTAAATTAATTTCATGGGTTGTTAAATATTAAATTACTCTTATTTTGCTACTTATCTATATTTTTCTTTAAACCTTGAAAAATTGATTCTCATGAACTTATTAAAATTCGATTTGCCTTTTTAATCATATTCAACTTTTTTTTTTTTCTGAATCGATATCAAAATATTAATTTGTCAAGGTTTATATGCTTTAAAATATAATTGACATATGTCACGATTATGTTAATTACTAATTTTAGAACATCAAACTTTGTATAATAAAATTATATATTGTAATCACTTTTTGTATAATTTCCTTTTTAATATATGTTTACAAAAAATAGTAATTGTAATTATTTTCTTATTAGGATTTGTAATTTACTCTATTAAAAAAAAAGGAATAATGCTTTTTATTGTTTTCTTATTAGGATTAGTAATTTACTATATTATTTTGGTTTATATACTTTTCAAAAATAGTAATTGTAATCCTTTTATTTTTAGGATTTTTAATTTATTGTATAATTGTTTTTACATATATCAAAATTTTATCAATAACAAGTGTCGAAATTATATGAGTACTAACTTTGAAAACTAACTTAGACAAACAAACATACATACACACATATACATATAGTATAAGATTCTTACCCACACGAACAGAAGCTTATCTTCTAGATCTTCAAGAATAATGCTTAGAATTATATCAACATTTTTCCTATCAGTCAAAACCATGAAGAATCAGATCACGTACTCTTTTTTTTTTTGTAATCTCAAAGAATTGAAATTATTTAAAGCTGTTAATCTGAGACTAACTCGCAAGCAGAGGACCAAATCCCAACTTCGAATCTCTCAAGACAAAACTTCATAAATTCTTCAGCAAATGGCCTCTTATACACTAAACAACAAGCAAACAAAAATCCCAATCAAGCTAATTATATTATAATAAAAAAAAAAAGGAAAATAGCATTGAAATCTTACCAAGATTTGGTCCACATGAAGCATCAGGAGAACGGTTCTTGGGAGCTTTATGCATATTTTTTTTATGCAGTCGGTGTAAAAGTAGACCATTCAGACTTAAGACCAAGAGTTTCTTTTCCTCCTTGGGTCCTAAACTGAGTTTATCCAGAATCCAACTCAGTTCTGTCTCCTCTGGATCTATGTCACATGCGTACTCATCATCGTATTCATCGTTGTCTTCGTCGGATGAAATGATGCTCTTCTTATTCTTTTCTTCCGCCATTGTTGTGCTGCAGATTCGTCAAGACTCATATGGTGCATATATAGTAGAGGATTTAGTCATTGAAGGTGGTGGCGCTTTAGCTTCACGAGATCAAAAGCCATTTATTGGCGTTTTTTCTTTATGCGGCTTTTTAGATACTGGCAAATCTTTTTTTGTTCTTATCCTTAATTTTTCTCTTTTTCACTATTTCTTTTTCTTTGAAGACCATCGAACTTGGTAATAGTGTGAATTGACTAAAAGTACCAATAAGAGAATTCCACCTGTCATCTGTTAGTATAAATTGGCAAATGTCGATACATCTTTTGTTTTATGTTATGATTTGGTCAAGTTATATTTCTCGTTTATCAGTTGTTTTATGTTATGATTTGGGGAATATCTAGCGAATCACATCCAAAGAAATCGTACTAAAGTTATTGGAAGAAGCCTAATGGAAAACTGTGCTGTGTTTTTTACTGAAAATTTTCAAATAAGTAGACGAATTTGGTTGCTAATTTTTCATATAAAAACATGAAAACTATATAATTAAACAAAATTTAATTAACTTAACAAAATATATAATTTGCATATAACAAACATGAAAACCATTTAGTTTAGCATAATTAAAATTATTTACGGAATTTAGCAAATTATCACTTAGATTAAAAAAAAAAAAATAGATCACCTATCCTCATCATCTTTTGACTTCTTGAGTTTGAAAGTCCAAAAGAACATCCCCACAGAAGACACACACACGTTGATAAATTTTTTAGAACTAGTGATTTGAATTTTCAAAATTTTGACATATATAATCACAATCAAATAATTTTAATGAAAAATGGGTCTATTAGAACATACTATAATCAACCATGATATAACACAGTATAAAAATGTTTATCGACATTTAAACCCCACTTAACATTGTATCCATTAAGTTTTTAGTTTATTGAAAATCCTTTGACCAAAAAGTAAAATTTATACTAGTATTGTTTCTATGTCACCATCCAAATTCAAACTTGTTATAAAACATGTTATTGACCAAAAGAAAAGGAAAAAGTGAAAAACATATAATAAAAAAATGGAATAAAATCTAGATCCCTATATTTATTACTTGTACTAAAGTCTAATTAAAACTAGTCGTATTACTTGGACAAGGAGCAAGGTAAATTGAAAAATACTGAGGATGGTATGGCTCGCAACCGGAGCCAGAAACGACAGGCCCTACTCCCTTTCTGACTCTAGGGTGGTATGGCTCGGAACCCGAGCTTAAGAAGTTCACAAGTTTCTTAAAGATCTTTCCTATCATTTTCATGTTCCTGGGACTTCATTGATAAATTTTCGTTTTTATTTCTCCTTTTGAACTTTTAAACATTCAGAACATTGGTTTCTTTTACAATCCAGTGGACCAAAAAAACCTTTTTCGTTCACATTGCTTCTCTTTGTCTCAACATATCGTAAACCTTGCTAAAATTTCAAACACTTGATAGGATTTAACAAATGATGAAACAGAAGTGATTCAACTTTATTATTAGAACTGAAATAGGTAGACTTTTTATGTGTTCAGTAATAAGCAGAAGAAGATAATGATAGAGGATAAGAAACTTCAACAAAGTGATAATCATGCAAGATTAAGGGACAATCTTTGTCACTTTGCGGTAGAAAGACCAATCAGGATGAGAAGAATCGATCTTGGGCTGTCCAAAAGAATGCTCTTTTATATAAGCCTGGACATCCGATGATTTTGCAAGACCATCCAAGTAAGCACAGAACTCTCCTTCTGGATCTAACATATTCAAAACCAATACAACCATAAACAAAAAACATGTCTAAAGATAAGAGATGAATATCACAAGTTATAAACTGTTTGCATACCAAGTAAATTATCCTTTTTGTTAGAAGCATCATAACTCAAAGGGAACAGGCCTGTATTGTCCTGCATGAGAGGAAAACGATTACAGTTAGGATCAACAACAAAACAAAGCGATGAATAACATTATCAAGGAGAGTAACGAATTTTACAGGATTGAGAAGAGCTTTGTAGGGTTCATCATCAATGAAGATGGTGTTTGAAGCAGAGAACCCTTTGAAACACTGAAACACTTTAGAGATATCCTTAAAGAACATAGGCTTCATACTGTTCTCTAGTGTCTTCAATCCACTGTTGGTACACTTATTTTGGTCCTATAACAAAAGTGTATCAGACAGTGTACACAACAAAGACAAAGTGCAAGTATATATGAATACATATAGACATATATATGTACAAGTCTTACCCATACAAACAGGACCTTATCTTTCAAATCTTCGAGAACAATGCTTAGAATTATATCAACATTATTTCTGTAAGTCCAAGAAGAGTCAGATCAACTTAGTATTAAGCTCCAAGAATTGAATTTAATAATAATTAATTGGTCTTTATAAAGAAGGGAAAAATGAAGAGACTAACTCGCAAGCAGAGGACCAAATCCCAACTTCATATCTCTCAAGACAAAACTTCATAAACTCTTCTGCAAACGGCCTCTTGTACACTAAACAAGAAACAAACACAGTTAAGCTAACTATACAAATAAACTAGAAATTGATAAAAACATGTTAAAACATTACCAAGATTTGGCCCACAAGAAGCATCAGGAGAGCGGTTCTTAGGTTTTTTACGCATGTCTTTTTTGTGGACACGGTGTAAAAGAAGACCACCAAGACTTAAGACCAAGAGTTTCTTTTCCTCCTTCTTGGGTCCTAAACTGAGTTTATCAAGAATCAAACTCAGTTCTGTCTGCTCTGAAACTGTGTCACCTGAGTACTCATCGTCGCTGTCGTCCGAAGCAATGATGTTCTTCTTATTCTTTTCTTCCGCCATTATTGTGCTGCAGATCGTCAAGACTCATATGGTGCATATATATAGTAGAGGATTTAGTCATTGAAGGTGGTGGCGACTGGCGATTTAGCTTCACGAGACCATAAGCCATTTATTTGGCGTTTTTTCTTCATGCGGCTCTTTGGATACTGACAAATCTTTTTGTTCTTATCCTTTTATTTTTCTCTTTTTTCATTTCTTCGAAGACCATCCAACTTGGTAGTGTGAATTAAATTAAAACTACCAATCAGAGAATCCCATCTGTCGACACATCCTTCCATCTCATTTAAAGTTTGATTTTTTTTCTTATATGAAACTCATTTAAAGTTGATGAATCCATCACTAGAAATATTAAAGACGAAGAATCTATAAATCTGAACTGAATCGACGCTGATTGATCGAGTTATATTTCTCGTTTACCATTTGTTTTCTTGTTATGATTTGGAGAAAATCTGTCGCGAATTCCTATCAAAAGGAATTTGCACTAAAGGCTCGGAAATAGCCTAATGGAAATTTTGTGCTATGTTTTTTTTTTTCCTGAAAATTTTCATATATAAGTAGACGAATTTGTTTACTATTTTTTCATATAAAAACATGAAAATTTACAATCAAACGAAATTAAAATGATATAACAGAATATATTTTTTAGAACTTGTGATTTTGAATTTAAAAAAATTTGATATAGAATAAGCATAATCAAGAGTCTATTAGAACATATCATCAACCATAAGGTCCATAACATATGTAACATAAGTAATTTTCGGCAATTCGTGATCTTGTGGAGAATTTGGTTCATTTATATATATTTATCTGTTATCTATAATTTTGTAGAGACCCAAAGTTTTTGATCCAAACATTGTATCCATTATGTTTTAGTTTAATGAAAACCCTTTAACCAAAAAGTAAAATTTCTACTAGTATTGTTTCTATGTAATCCAAATTCAACCTTGGTATAAAACATGTTATTGACTAGAGAAAAGGAAAAAATGAAAAACATATCATCGAGAAAATGGAATAAAATCTAGATCCATCACTATATTTATTACTAAAGTCTATATTAAAACTAGTCGTATTACTTGGACAAGGAGCAAAGAAAATAGAAGAATGGAAAAAGCCTTTTCTATACTGCAAAAGGCGTGCAGCACATCGTTTTGGCTTCTCCTTTGCATCTGACGACGTACCTACCTTTTCTCATCCAACGGTTATTATTAAAACAATCCAACGGCTTAGCCTTAACACGTGACTTCTTTATATATCGAACCAGACCACTCGCCCAATTCATCTATAGCTACTGTTAAGCGATTCTCACTAAAACCCTCGAACACATCGCCCTTATCTCTCTTTCTCTCTAGATCTACTCGCTATGGCTACTATCACCGGTGTTAAGGCTAGGCAGATCTTCGACAGCCGTGGTAATCCCACCGTTGAGGTTCGTTTCATCTCGCTTTTCCGATCATTTTTTTTTGTTGTAGTTTCCGGCCATGTGCATTGTTTATTCGTGGTGGATCTGTTTGTTTGATGAGTATCAGATGCTGCAATCTCTGTCTCTGTAACCTATAATGATTTATAAGCGTATCGGGGATGAGATTGCGTTTTGTGAGGGATGATCGGTGTTTTGATCTCGGGTTTTAGAACTTTTGATTTATGTTTATTTTTATCTTTGGATCGTGATATGAGTTATCGATGATGGAAGAGTTGATTATGTTTATATGAATCTTGCCACGGATCTGGTTTTTGCGATTTGGATATGTTACTGCTTTGCTAATGATGAATTTTATAGAAAGCTAATGATTGCTCTGATTATGGTTTAGGTCGATATCCACACATCCAGTGGTGTCAAGGTTACAGCAGCTGTTCCAAGTGGAGCTTCCACTGGTAAGTTGCTATTGATTTTTGTTGAGGCCTATTTTTTTTTCGTTGTGTATAATAAAATATTGTATGGTTGAATCTGTCTTTGTGGAATTTTGTTGTCGATAGGAATCTACGAGGCTCTTGAGCTTAGGGATGGAGGATCTGACTACCTTGGAAAGGGTGTCTCTAAGGTGAGACTGTGATGTGGTCTTTTGTGCTTTTTTTGTGTGGAACAAGTGTTTATCTGAATGGGATCATTTTGTCTGACTTGTTCTTTGTTGATATCAAATAGGCTGTTGGCAATGTGAACAACATCATCGGCCCAGCTCTTATTGGCAAGGTTAGTCTCACTTTAAGCTGCTTTCAGTACATCAAATTTGTGTTTTAAGTCTATGCACAAGGCTCATTCCTGTTTTTTTCTTGCCTTTATTGTTTCTTGCAGGACCCAACTCAGCAGACTGCTATTGACAACTTCATGGTCCATGAACTTGATGGAACCCAAAATGAGTGGGGTTGGTGCAAACAAAAGGTACTTCATGGAAAATTCATGTTTTGTGTATTAACTCAAGAATGAAAGACGAGTCTCACCATCTTGCGTCTTCTTTTTGTGTACAGCTTGGAGCCAATGCTATCCTTGCTGTGTCTCTTGCGGTCTGCAAAGCCGGGGCTGTTGTCAGCGGCATTCCTCTATACAAGGTAGAATGATCTTGCATTACTAAGTTGGTTTCCTCTAGCCATGAAGGACAAGACTATTACTACTTTGGCTACGTGGTTTTTCTGGTACTAGATGTTCTAAGCTCTTCCCATTGTGTGGTATTTGGGTGCAGCACATTGCCAATCTTGCTGGAAACCCAAAGATTGTGCTGCCAGTTCCTGCCTTCAACGTCATCAATGGTGGATCCCATGCCGGAAACAAGCTTGCTATGCAGGCACGTTCATTTTGATCTTTTTTAATTGACATGTCAAATTGCCAACGTCTTCAGTTTTAAATATATCGATTTGCTATTTGTGTTTGCAGGAGTTTATGATTCTCCCTGTGGGAGCTGCTTCTTTCAAGGAAGCCATGAAAATGGGTGTGGAAGTTTACCACCACTTGAAGGTAAATCATTTTGTTCTTTGAGATGCTCTTCAATGAATATGACATATACATGTACCTTTTTGTAGCTGCTGTAACTGCCGTGGAAATTACTTGACTAATTCCTCTGGACTAACATGTTTTCTACTATGGCTTGACCATCTTGTTCTCATATGTTTTTCCAGTCTGTGATTAAGAAGAAGTACGGCCAGGATGCCACAAACGTTGGTGATGAAGGTGGCTTTGCACCAAACATTCAGGAGAACAAGGAAGGTCTTGAATTGCTCAAGACTGCCATCGAGAAGGCTGGCTACACTGGCAAGGTATGTCTCTTACCTGATGTGATTTAGCTGTCCTTTCATCCGAAATGTAATTCATGAAGCTAATGGATCCCTGTCAATTTTTTCCAGGTTGTCATTGGAATGGACGTTGCTGCTTCAGAGTTCTACTCATCAGACAAGACCTATGACTTGAACTTCAAAGAAGAGGTGCAACTTCTTTTTCCTTCCTAATCACTTCCTTCTTAGAATATAACGTAAGAAAATGCTCTTAACTTCTAGCTGCTTGGCTATTTGTTTCTCTGCAGAACAATAATGGTTCTCAGAAGATTTCTGGAGATGCTCTCAAGGACCTGTACAAGTCCTTTGTTGCTGAGTACCCAATTGTGTCCATTGAGGACCCATTTGACCAAGATGACTGGGAGCACTATGCTAAGATGACCGCTGAGTGTGGAAAAGAGGTTCAGATTGTCGGTGATGATTTGTTGGTCACCAACCCCAAGGTCTGTTTTTATTTTGCCAGTGTTTGTGACATAACTAGATGTTCTTATTTCAAAACACTTATATATTTACTCTTTCTTATTCCAGAGAGTTGCAAAGGCAATCGCCGAAAAGTCTTGCAATGCTCTTCTTTTGAAGGTACCCTCACTTTTATCTATTTGGTTTAATTCGAATTAATCTTTTTAAATAGTTAGTAACTAAATGTTTGTTGAGCAGGTTAACCAAATCGGATCTGTAACCGAGAGTATCGAGGCAGTTAAGATGTCCAAGAAAGCAGGTTGGGGAGTTATGACCAGCCACCGAAGTGGTGAAACCGAAGACACTTTCATTGCTGACTTAGCCGTTGGATTGTCTACTGTAAGTTGAAACCATTTCTAGCATTTAACTAGCTATCTCCTGTTGTATCTTTTGTCAGATTCTCATTTGGATCTTTCTGTCTAAACAGGGACAAATCAAAACCGGTGCTCCTTGCAGATCCGAGCGTCTAGCCAAGTACAACCAGGTTTAACATCTCAGACCACTAGTAATGATTTTTGCATGTTTGACAACAAGAGCACATTGTCTAATCTGTTTTGTTGCTTAACAGCTTTTGCGTATCGAAGAGGAGTTGGGATCCGAGGCAGTTTACGCTGGAGTCAACTTCCGCACACCTGTGGAACCCTACTAAGCGGAGCTTTTAGAAGCAAAGTCGGTCTTCTTTGTGACGACGAGAAGATGACTTGAGTTTGGTCATTTGCTTAATTAAATAAAACGTTTGTTTTGTTTTTTCTTTGTTGGGTT
The DNA here is from genome assembly GCA_900406565.1 of Turritis glabra. Lineage (NCBI taxonomy): Eukaryota > Viridiplantae > Streptophyta > Magnoliopsida > Brassicales > Brassicaceae > Turritis > Turritis glabra. Next base: position 5,178,261 of record OVBN01000025.1, read on the forward strand.
TTACGTTTATTGTTGAACCCTTTTTGGGAGAAAAATTGTGTTCATTTTTGTAAGGGAAACATGAGAGAGCTCTGCCTTTACGGAGGACGGTAGCCCTTATTTTACAATCTAATTTCGGCTTTACACTTTTAATTTTCTCTTATGGTTATTGTCTCTGGTGATATATGGAGTTTGGTCTCCTAGGCTGTCATTATTTGCCTGTTAACAAAAAATAGGAAAAAAATTCTTCATAATTATATTGAATTTGCAACACTAAAGGTTATAAAAGAAACCTGTTAGTGTTCATAAATATTATTAGGTAATCTGAAGATGACTAGAAATATTCGTACAAAATTGGATCGAAGATTGTTTTTCTTCTCGGTTTTAGACTTTTATCGATCACTTAAACGGTTGAGATAACCTAAGCAACTGATGATGAATAACTAATTTTCTGAATTTGGAGCATGGAATAATATCAAGTATCTGTTTTACTAATCTATATGCAAGAAGCAGGTTTGCCCGAGTGGTTAAGGGGGAAGACTTAAGTTCTTCTGCACATAAGTGCGCGTGGGTTCGAACCCCACAGCCTGCATCTGTTTTCTTTCATTTTTCTAAAACCTTGATGGAAGCATGAAACAGTATTTTGGTTCACAGTATTGAAACAGTTAAACACCAATTATCGCCTACTCACTGCTTAGAAGACATTCGAATTTTTGAAATCTTCTGATTAATAACTAAAATTACCATACTGCTTTTTCCTCTATGACATATTAACAGATAGTTAAATTTGAAAAATTAAAGGAGACATATGCAGGCTGTGGGGTTCGAACCCACGCGCACTTATGTGCAGAAGAACTTAAGTCTTCCCCCTTAACCACTCGGGCAAACCTGCTTTCTTGTCTTATGACTACTGTAAGAAGAATCACAATTCCCAGACCATAAAGGAAAAAGTATTTTTTTTGGTTAGTCAGGTAACTTTTATTATTGCTTTGCAATGTGAATCGAAAAAAAAAACAAGACAAGTATCAGTGTAACACAATTAAGTTTCGTTTCAAAACATATCATTTCTTGGAACGTTTCAAGTAATCGATTTAAAACATATCATTTCTTGGAACGTTTCAAGTAAACAAGTAAACCTATGCTCGTTAGGACAATAGCCCCAGCCATGACGCCAGTCCGCCACCAAACACAACCGCCATTTCCCTCGGACAAATCTGGAATCGTCTCAAGAGCCATTGTCTCGGTAAAATCGAGATGCAGTCGCAAAACCTTTTGCCCCAAAGACCTAGCAAAAGTAACAGCAGCAACAAGATCACTGTCCCTACTAATCAAAACTTTATCACCTTCATCATCTTGGTACATAATCTGAAGGCCTGAATCCGCATCGCATCTTTGCATCACAACACCCATCAGCTCTTCAAGACTCTCACCCGTTGAGTTAAACCGATGTACTCTCCCTTTACGATCTTCGAATTTGAAAGCAAACGAGCTCACAAGTCCTTGTGATGGACAAGACTGCTTCCCATCCGAATTTATCAGCATTGCCGACATATCACTGTGTGTTTCGTAATCCTCGGGTGGATCTAACGCGAGAGCTGAATCCCAAAACTTTTGCATCATCGTATTCGTCATATCGTGAACAGCTCCTGAGCTGTTGTTCTCAACCGTTGAAATAGCAGCATGAGTTATCTGCAGAACGTCTAAACAAGCTGCAGCGAATCCGTCTTTATCCAAAACCGGAAGATGCAGAAACTTCCCATCGTGCATTATATGCAATGCGTCAAGGATTGTTGTCTCTATTGATGCACATTCAGGATTTGGTGTCATTACTTTTTCAACAAGAGTCAGCTCAGGAGATAGATTCTGTGCCACAACTCTCATTAGAATGTCCTTTGAAGTTAGAATTCCCTGAATCTTGTTCCCAACAGCGATGATCACAGAGTTAACCCGCAAATCCCGCATCCTTTTAGAAGCTACAAAGACAGGATCTGATACTGACACGATTGCAACTTTTGAATTCTCAGTGATTATTGTTGACAATGCAGGCTTGAACATCCGCTCCCTCAATGTGTCAATGAAAGCAAAGTTTCCGCTCCCCCAATGCCGTTCTTCCACTGCAGTGGCTAAAGCACTTCCTTGCTCTGCAGCTTTTTCCATCCGAGAGATAGCATCATAGAGACACTTTGTGATATCCAACAGAGCAATGACTTCACCATTCTCTACAACAGGCAAGTGCCTAAACTTTCCCTGAACCATCTTCTGAAGAGCCTCAATGGCAAGAGAATCGGATGTCACAAAAATGGGATTCCTTGTCATGACTTTAGACACCAGAGTATGCTCTGGTCTCAACCCTTCTGCAATGACCCTCGTGGCTATATCTTTATCGGTAACAATACCGGAAAGAAGAGCACTTGAATCGGTCAACAAAACCGCATCAACACGGCGAGCAGCCATCCTTCGACAAGCATCAAAGACAGTGGTTCCCTCATTAATAGTGAGAGCTTTGGATAACCGTAGCTTCTTGACTGTTCTCTCGCCATCAGAAACCGGTTGAGCAAGAGGTGAATCGGGTTTGGAGGTGTTCTCATTCACGCTTCCGTTTCCGCTTTCGCTCTCTTCTGATTGAAGAACAGGTTTCTTAGAAGCTGATGATGTTCGCCTTATACTTGAAATGCTTCTCCTCCCAGATGAAGTTGGAGTAGTCGTCATATTTTATAAGCCTTTAATCTTCTACACCCATCAATCTACAAAAACCAGACAACAATCCAAATTTACAAATACTTCTTAAGAAATAAAAATCTTCTTTTTAATCAATAAGCTTTTTAACAATTTGGAAGAGCACAATGACATACATTACTTGTGTTAATGAGATTACCAAACAATGAAGCAGATATTAAACATATTCATTTCCAGATTTAGGACAATATTGTATCAAAATTAAACAAATCCATTAACATAAGGACATACCTTATTACTTATGTTAGATTTTGGAGATTCAGACAAATTCAAGGTATTAATAATGAAACATTGAAGACAATGAGAATTCAAGAATAAACAGAAAAATGGAATAATCTAACCTGTGGTGAAATGCTATTTCAATGGAGCAATTAGGAGATCAGGGCAATGGCGTAGAAGAGTTTGAATCTTTCTGTTGGTGTAATGTGTATGGATGGGTTGGTGTTTTGGTGTTCTATCTAAATCAAATTGGGAAGCAGTTTCTATGAGCAAAACCCAATAATCAAAATCACAAATTTATATGTTTCATCTTAAGAAAACTCACACAGGGTTTGATTCCAGAAATAAGACTTTTCCTATGCTATCTGTTTTTTTCTTTCTCCTTTTTAGCGTTTTGCTATTTTCTTTTTTTATTCGTTATCTCATCATCCTCCTTAACAACGTGTCTGGTGGTTATACCACTCACCCCGAAATAAAAAAGAAGATGAATAGTACAATAATTCTGTTATTATTGTTACTAAGTAATCTATGTTAATAAATGAGGAATACCATTTCTAAATGGGACTACTAATAATTATTTTTGGTCAATTTATTCATCAGATATTATCATTTTTATCAATTAATGAGTGAACTGTTTGGCACAAGGAGTCAGCCATAACAAATTCTTTTAGCTGTAAAAGTTTATTCGGAGATTCATATATTTTCTATGTTATCCCCAGTTTTTTTTTTTTTTTTTTTTTTTGTTAAAATGTTATCACCAGTGACAGAGACAATTATATTGTATTTATTTATTTTGGTAAAGGTTTAAGACAATTTTATTTCTTGCCTATTGTTTAATATAGAGATAATTCATTTCATGAATCATTACATTTTGTTTTTTTGGTATATATTACACCCAACCTATAGTTTGGATTTCTAGAAAATATATATGCTGTATAAATCTATCTCGTTAAAAATATAAATTTCTCGTTGGAGTTCGTTCATCAAAAGAATCGACATATATACATTCTGAATGTACTAATAAGATGAAAAGTGAAACTTATAAACAATGATCCAAAAGATAAATCAATATTGACATGGGGAAAAGAACTGTTGGAAATAACATACACATTAATAAATAAGTATATACTTATTTAGTTATTTGTAGTCTTGTTCTCTGTGACTCTGTGAATTTTAAGCAAAGGAAGATCCAAAGATGGCATTTGGCTTCCACTTGGCACTATCTCAGTTTGCATGAAATCACTATATGGTCTTTGTCTCTTTGATTTGAGTTAATTTCCCATGTTTATATGGATAACATCATGTTGATAGAAGAAGTATTTTGATAATATCATAAATTAAGTGCTTTCCTGAATCGTCTACAATTTAATGTAATTTATTGTCGTTGTAAACACTTTTCATGGTGAATGAATCTTATACAAAAGTAAACCTAGCAGAGTAGCATGACGTGGATGGTGAGACAGAGCTAATGACACGTCTCATACAGCGCGTGAAACGGGACGGGGGATTCTCCTGCCACCGACAGTTCACGGCTTGAATAGGAGTGGCCTTATGAGAAAAATTGAGACTCTTTTCGTTTATGGCCGTGTTATTTTGTGAATCGTTACTACAAGCACTAGCAACACAAACTATAAAGGAAAAAACGAAGGAGAGATGAACGTGAGATGAATAAGAGAATCGTTGTGACAATCCTGAAGTAAAAGAAAAAGAGAAATTAGAGTCGCTGGAATTTCTGGTGTCTCCGAAATTATCGAATTAGGACCGTTGCGACAAATATAAAGGAGAGGAGAAAGGGAGGTGAAAGAGAGGTGAGAGCTTTTTTTTTGTCGCTCATAACTGTCGTTGCGTCTCTTCACCGAACAGAGCCAATGTGTTCTTTTGTTGATAATATTTTTTATGTTATTAATCGAACCGTTTGGGATGAATTTTAGAAATATATCGGACAGATAATTGGGAGTGGAATGTTCACTGGAGAATGTTGGAGTTGTTGTTTTTGTTCTAAATTTTTGGATGAGTGGTTCTGATATTTGGAAAACAAGCAGAGCTTCATCTTTCGAGGGTCACACGTCGAACGTTTTGGGGGTAAATGAGATGACGGGTCATTGCAAAAGTGCTTTTTGTCAATAGAAGCTTAATAGCGGCAAAATTTTGGTTTGGATTGTGCCTTTTATGAACTCTCAAAAAAGCTACTTCAAAAAGTGGATCGTGACGGGAAATGAGAGAGTTCTCTTAATAAAACTCGACGCTCAAATCATAAAACGATCACAAACATATAGAAAGCCGAAGAACTAAAAAGTATACAAACTACGTGGGTGGGTGATATATAGCATATCATAATTGTGTTACTACGTACGTAATTTTTTATATATGGTTTGAGTGAGCTTAAGAAGAGGGAAGAAAAAGAATCACTTCTTGAAAAACGTAAATTTCCAAGGAAAAAATAGATTGAATGAGATAAGTGAGGATTAGTTTGTAATTTCAATCTCGGTTTAGCTTATATTAATTCGATTTTTTTTGTCTCATATTTAGTTGTAATATTTTTAATGTTCCTAATTAATCAAAGTTTTAAGATTTTCACACATATGGAAAAAAAAATTTGATTATAAATGTTTTACTTTTTTTTGATTAACAATTTTACATAACTCTAAACCAATATTATTCAATTTTTTTTAAAAAAGCTTATAATTTATCATCAGTAATTAATAAAAAATTTATAAAAATTTTAAACCCTATCTTTGAAACATTTTTTTCTAAATTTTGGATTAATTAGGAACAAACAAAATAAACATTCGAACAATCTGTTTCTAATTTCTACCCACCACTAGATAATGACCGTGCTATAATACGAATTGATTTTTTTTAAGATTTAAAATTATAGATTTATATTTTAAAAGCAACTGATGTTATTATAGTAAAAAATACATTTGTATCTTATTCTTGTTAAATATTTATTCTAGTTAAATTATTTTTGTTGTTGTATAGTTTTCGATTTTATTAAATCTTTCATTATACAGTGCCGGATAAGTTTTTGTTTTATGTTCAACTTTGTTTAACTTTTATTTAAAAAATAATTATAATTATGTGTGGTACAATATTATTATTAAAAATTTAATATAGTTATAATTATGTAATAGGTTTTAAATATCAAAATATTTTATGTTAGATTATTTTGTGGATTAAGTTGATTATACAATTGTAAATAATGGTTACAATTGAATTTATGTCGAATGCAATTGCAAACATGTGAGATAAATGATAAAGTTTTATAATCGAATTTGCAAACATTTAGAGGTGTCAACCCTTATTTAAATCATCTTACCATATGATCTTAACACTTTACATTCAACTTGCCGTCTACCATAACTCATTCCATCATATGACTTGCAAGGTCTTATATTTTTTTTCTCTTTAATCAAATTAAAATATTACAAAAATTAAAATTTTTCATCAAATATTTTTTTTAAAATATTTTATTTTTAAGAATAAAATTAGAGTATTTATAATTTTAAAAAAATTTAATCTGTTAAATATTCATCTTATTCTTTTAAAAATATCGAGTTAAACTATTTTAAACTTTCCAAGTTAAAATATTTTATAAGTTTATTATATTTTATATAATTATGCTTTTCAAAAAAAAATGTATGAAACTGAATATAACTATTCAAATTTTGACTCATATTAAGTAAATGTTCATAGTTTTCAAATTTTTTTCTTTTATCTTGTTAATTTTTTTAAGAATATATTTTTAGACTACTACTTATTTTTATATTCGATGTGAATTTTTTGATCCGTTACTATTTTTTTTTCATAGATTAAACAATTTATATTCGTTTTAAAAATTTAAATCATGACATATACAGAAAAAATCTAATTTTTATTATTATTATATAGATTATGTGATGATTTATTTATTTCAAAAAATAGAATCAAACAAAGACGAGATGTGAAATATAATGATTAATAACAAATTAATATGGTAAGTTAGATATCAAATTATATTTGTTCAATTTGATTGGTTATATATATTTTTTTGAAAATTAATAATCTATTTTCGTTTTTATAAAGTAATTAAATTGCAAAGATTAGAATTTGATATTTTTATCTTCAATGACTATTATTATTTTGTTTTTTGAAACTTTTATTTATAATAACACTTTGATGTAATTTTTGATAAAAGCTATGGTTAATTCTATATATATACTTCTATAATATTAGTATAGGGATTATTCGTCCTAGTCTCTATCATAGATATGCCCGCAAAAAGAGCCCTTAATTTTATTTTCAAAAATAATACTTAAATATTGTTACATTAAGATTCCAAAAATTGTTTGCTCAGAACCCTGATATCTTAGACCACACCTGCATATACCCCAATCATTAGGTCATGACCACGAATGACTCACTCATAACTAATCCAACAACGATTAGCTCCGAGCCTCCGAGTACAACACTCATTTCTCATGTACGATTTACTATACTCATCTCTCATGTACGTCTCTTTGAAGGTTTCTTGCATGACAGGAAATCAAAGGTTAGCACACTAATTACTTTCCCACATATGGTGCATTATATTTTACTCACATCGGTCTAGACTAAATTATTGTTTGTAATTTTCTTTCGTTCAACATTGATAGAGTTAGTTATAATTCACTAAAACATTGTGCTAAATTTTATAGATATTATGGTTGTTAATGATAGCAACAGATACAAGAAGTCTGTCTGCAAACAAAATCGTCTTTTGTTCACTTTCAACAAAGACTCAACCTCTTTTCCACGAAAATCTTTAAAACCAAGTGAATTATCACCTTTTGGTCATGTGAATGTTATCACCACTCAAATTTTAACAATATTAATAAAATATTTGGAAAAACAAAGCAAAAGAACTGTTGGGAAAGTAGCCTATTAATCACCCTACAACCTACTCCCATATCACTGGAAAATCATAATTCAAAAACGAATTATCTAACTTTTGTATATTCAAAATAAATATGTGCGAATTTATAATATAACGTAAAATTTGGTAAAATAAAGTATTATCGGTCGCAATCACAAATGTACAGTCACATAACAACAAAGTTTTTTCATAAATTGATGAAAAATTTACAACAAACCTTCTAATTATCTATCAGAAAAAAAGAGTTAAAATTATTTATCTAATTAAAATAAAATGTAAAGTTAGTTAGTGCATATAACGTTTAAATTATATGATATACTTATAAACGAGAAAAAAAAAGAGAAATGACAGAAAAAACGATGATGATGATATTATTAAGTATTAACTTTTTAAATCATCTTTCCCATAGTATAGGAGAGTCAATAGAAAAAATTTATTATTTTTAAATAAAATTCCGCTAAACTTTTCCCGCCAACCAAACGAAATTTAGCGCTGCACAAGCAAACGGCTATGAAAGATAGATAGAAGCACACAACAACACATGTTCTATATTTTCTTTATACGTTAAGCCAAAAAAGCTTTTCCCCATTTTCTATATTACTTGTCTCTCTACAACTCTTAACTTCATCGTTTCCGAGAGAGGAACGAAGGATCGGTGATCTTATCCTCTCATAGCTACCACCGAACTAACCCTCTCTAACACTTCATCTCCACCATTGATTCTACTGGTAAAAGTTTCTTTCTTTTACAGTTTGTTGTGAATCTAAAAAAGTCATATTCCACCAAAATCAATGACTTCCGGAGATCTCTCTCTCTTAAACACAAGAAAAAAGTGGATCTAATCGTTTCATAGTCTTGAAATTTTTAGTATTGGTGATCTCTTCGCATTTTTATTGAAAAATTATTCAACTTTTTGCAGTGGAAAAATAGAAAGTTACAAGCTTTTTTTTTCTCAAATTCCGGCGCAAAATCAAATGATTCCGATTAAGGAAGAGTGAAGAGTCAAAACAGAGTAAGGAATGGAGAAACAAAGGAGAGAAGAAAGTAGTAGCATTCAACAACCTCCATGGATGATTCCTCAGACACCCATGAAGCCAATTTCTCCGATCTGCTCAAATACGGTGGAGGAACAAGCTCATCGGAATCAAGTAGAGGAAAGGTAAGAGCTTTTCTAATAAAGTTGAGAAATTTCAAAGAATCGTCTTGGGTATTTGCTTAAGTGATGCATGCAGGAGATTTGTTGGGAACAAGGACATGAGTGGTCTTGACCACTTGTCTTTTAGGGATTTGCTGGCTCTAGCCAACACTGCATCACTATGTTTCTCCGGTCAGACCCCAAAATCTACAGGTAAGAGTGCTTTTGATTCTGATCTGATTATAAATGAAATTGCTTTGTCAAATTTTAGTTCTAAGTTGGACTGAGAAATATCTGTTTCTCAATGTAGGAAACACAGAGATGATGCAAAAAGGTAATGAAGCAGTGGAGAGTCTGAGCTCAGTGAGTAATAATGTTGCTGAACAGATCATCAAGACTCCTGAAAAACCAAAGAGGAAGAAGCATAGGCCAAAGGTTATTAGAGAAGCTAAACCCAAGAGGGAGCCTAAACCACGAACTCCGAGGAAATCTGTTGTTGCTGATGGTCAAGAAAGCAAAACGTCGAGGAGGAAATATGTGCGTAAGAAGGTGGAAGTCAATAAGGATCAAGAATCTACTCCGGTTGAATCATCAGCAGCTGTAGAAACTTCAACTCATGCCAAGAAGCTCTGTAGACGAGCCTTGGATTTTGAGCCCGAAAACGGAGAAAACCAGTCCAACAGTGACACAAAACACTCAAATGAGATGGAATCACCTCCTTTAGAGATGCTGTTAGATTCTGGGAATCAAGAATCAAAGGATTACCTTCTTTCGGCACCTAGCACGCCCAAGAGAAAGCGCAGCCAAGGTAAAAGAAAGGGGAAGGAACCAAAGAACAATGGCAGTTACCTAGAAGAAGTTGATATTTCGATGGCACAAGCTGCAAAGAGAAGACAAGGAACAGAACCAACTTGCTTTGACATGAATCTGTCAGGGATTCAGTACGATGAGCTATGTGACTACCAGAAAATGCATTGGTTGTATTTCCCAAACTTACAACAGGAAGAGATGAGATCTGATGCCATTTGCAGCAAATCATTCGCTGGACAACAACATAAGGATGTTTCTGCCATTTACTCTAACTGCTACAGTTTCACATCTCAACCCAGTGCTAATAGAGTCCTGACCATTGAAGAAAAACGTGAAGGTACCTTTCAGGGAAGGCAACAGTCTGAGTACATTGTTCTCTCGGATAAGATAGATACACCGATAAAGAAGAGAACTACAGGCCATGCTCGATTCCGGAATTTGTCTTCCATGAATAAACTTATGGAAGTTTCTGAGCAGTTACCCTCAGGATATCATAGCAAACCACAGCAGAATAATAATAAGATTCTTGTTCATACGCGGGTGACCGTGAGCAAAAAGAAGCGAACCACTAAGTCTGAGAAATCACAAACCAACCAGAAAACTCTTCTTCCAAATCTTCGCCAGTTTCCAGCTTCATTTGCTGGTAATGAATACTTACACTTCTTTGTTTGCTACATTTCTTTGTTTTCTTGAATCTATTGAATGCAGACTATTTGTAGATAATGATGATGTTTGATTCCTGCAGCTCTTTCTCCAGATGAACTTTGGAAACAACGTTACTCTGTCGAAGCAATCAGTGAGCAATTACGTCTATTAGACATCAACAGGGAGAGTTGTGAAACTGCTCTCGTTCCTTACTCAATAAAAACCCAAGGAAACCAGATTGTACTCTTCGGCGGTGGCGCTGGAGAAATTGTGCCTGTAACTCCTGTTAAAAAACGGCGCCCACGACCAAAGGTTGACCTAGACGATGAGACAGACAGAGTGTGGAAACTGCTATTGGAGAATATTAATAGTGAGGGTATTGACGGATCAGACGAGCAGAAGGCGAAATGGTGGGAGGAAGAACGTAATGTGTTTCGAGGACGAGCAGACTCATTTATAGCACGGATGCATCTTGTACAAGGTTATACACCACACTTGTCCTTTTGCGGGTTTTCGTCTAACCACATGGTTTCAATTAGTATTTGATCTAACTTGCATGTCTCAGTTATAACTTCTTGTTATGGTCTTCGATTTTCTAACAGGGGATCGACGTTTTACGCCTTGGAAGGGATCCGTCGTTGATTCTGTTGTTGGAGTGTTTCTCACGCAAAACGTTTCAGACCATCTTTCAAGGTATAAGCTCTTACATAATTCTATGTCGAAACTAAATCCAAGACAGCAACAAGTCACAAAACAAACTTGTTTGTCTAATTTTTTTTTTTCCTTGTAGTTCTGCTTTCATGTCACTTGCTGCAGAGTTTCCCGTCCCTTCAGTACCCAATAGTAACTTTGATGCTGGAACAAGATCGATGCCTTCTATTCAGATAACTTACTTGGACTCAGAGGAATCGATGTCAAGCCCACCCGATCATAATCAAAGTTCTGTTATTTTAAAAAACACACAGCCTGATGAGGAGAAGGATTATGTACATAGCAATGAAACCTCCAGAAGCAGTAGTGAGATTGCCAGCTCAGCCCATGAATCAGTTGGCAAAACCACGGATTCAAAGACGTTGGTGGAATCAGATCGAAAAGGCTTAAGCGTAGAGGTTGATAAGACAGATCAGGAATGCCTTGTTCTAAACCTGTTTCCATCTGAAGATTCTGCACTTACATGTCAACATTCGATGGTTTCTGATGCTACTCAAAATACAGAGAGAGCAAGATCAAGCTCAGTGATCAACTTAGAAGAAGAGTATCGTACTTCCTACATGAAGCTCCTACAGGGGGTACAAGTCTCACTAGAAGAGTCCAATCAGAAGAATCAGTATGACAATTCAAGTCAAGAAGTTGGGGTTTCAAGCAATCCTGGAAGCTTACAAGTATCACCAAATATGTCTCCCGGTGATTGTAGCTCAGAAGTTAAGGATTTACAATCACTGAAAGGGCTCACAAAATCTTCTGATGATAGTAATGAACTATGTTGTTGCTATCGGCAAGATGGGGATGTTTTGAGTTGTCAGAAACCAGAGATGCCTGAAAGCTCGATCAGCATTTGTTCGATAAAACACAAAGAAAAGCTCGTGACAGAGACTTTGATTCCAGATATTAATGAAAGCACGAGTTGTCTTGATGTCCAAGAAGGTACAGAAAAACCACCTGGTCCTGACTCAAGGCAGCATCGAGACTCATCGTGCAAAGAGCTTAGTCCAACGGATGATGCTACCTTAAATGCAAAAGGAAAAAAGGTTTTAAAGGAGAAAAAAGAGGCGTTTGATTGGGATAGTTTAAGAAGAGAAGCACGAGGTAGAGAAGGAATAAGAGAAAAAACAACAAGGACAATGGACACTGTGGACTGGGAGGCAATACGAACGGCGGATGTTAGTGAAGTTGCTGAAACTATCAAGAGTCGCGGGATGAATCATAAACTTGCGGAACGTATACAGGTACAATTTGGTCAAATTTCTTGATAACCTTCATTTTTAAGTATTTGACTCTGAACATGAAAATAATGCAGGGCTTCCTTAATCGACTGGTCAGTGACCATGGAAGTATCGATCTTGAATGGTTGAGAGATGTTCCACCCGATAAAGCAAAGTGAGTTTGAAAGAAGAAATAAAAAATATTTTATTTCTTCGTTATTAAACGCAATATATAAAAATCACTACTTAGACAGTTTTAGTGATTCAATACTGGATTGTGTATTCTCATATATTATACAACCGTGCAGAGAATATCTTCTGAGCTTTAGAGGATTGGGCCTAAAAAGTGTGGAGTGTGTGCGGCTTCTAACACTGCACCATCTTGCCTTTCCAGTAAGCCAGGATCAATTTTTTTGTTGTTGTCCCTGTAAAAAGTGAATTATATGATGCATAAATTTAAGTTATTGACAGGTTGATACAAATGTTGGGCGCATAGCCGTTAGACTTGGATGGGTACCCCTTCAGCCTCTCCCAGAGTCACTTCAGTTGCATCTTCTAGAAATGTAAGCACTCTACAAAATGGTCCTACTTGGAAATTGTAATTTGCTACTTATACATCTGGAGTTTGGTTTATCCAGGTATCCTGTTCTTGAATCTATTCAAAAGTATCTTTGGCCACGTCTCTGCAAACTCGACCAAAAAACATTGTAAGACCTTTCATCATGTTTAGCACTATCTTATGATTTTTTCATGCCTCATTCTAATACACTCATTCATTAGTTTAATCCCCTATCATCTCACAGGTATGAGTTGCACTACCAGATGATTACTTTTGGAAAGGTATGTATTAAAGAAATACATATATACGTATGACAAATCAGCTCACATGATGAGGTTTGTAATCAACTTGGTTATTGTTTCAGGTGTTTTGCACAAAGAGCAAACCTAATTGCAATGCATGTCCGATGAGAGGAGAATGCAGACATTTCGCCAGTGCGTTTGCAAGGTGCTACAACTTGTTCTCTTAAACCCTTAGTACCATTATGAAGAAACCCCTTATTCAAATATAACCCTGTAAATGAGAATTTGTCCGTATCTAAAGTAGCTCTGAATTGGTACAGAAAATTGAGTAACCCTTCAATTCTTTTACAGTGCAAGGCTTGCTTTACCCGGTACAGAGAAAGGTATCGGGACACCTGATAAAAATCCTTTGCCTCTGCACCTGCCAGAGCCATTGCAGAGAGAGCAAGTGTCAGAAGTAGTAGAGCTCTCAGAACCAGCAAAAAAGTTCACATCTTGTGAACCAATCATCGAAGAGCCAGCTTCACCAGAGCCAGAAAGCGCGCAAGTTTCAATAGCTGACATAGAGGATGCGTTTTTTGAGGATCCGGAAGAGATTCCTACAATCAGGCTAAACATGGATGCGTTTACCAGTAATTTGAAGAAAATAATGGAACACAACAAGGAACTTCAAGAAGGAAACATGTCCAGTGCTTTAGTTGCACTTACTGCTGAAGCTGCTTCTCTTCCAATGCCTAAGCTCAAGAATATCAGCCAGTTAAGGACAGAACACCAAGTGTACGTATCCATTTTTCTCTGTTTTTCGTCGTTCTTAGGTAAAAAATGAAATCAGAAACACATATTTCAAAATATTAAAGCTTGAACAGAGTAGAATCATTAAGTGATAGACCAAGCATTTACTCGTAAGTTGGAAAGCAGACAAACTACCCAATACTTGCAGGCTATGCCATAAAGAATTGCAATGCTAAGATATCAACAATTTTGTTCAGCTTGACTTATTTAAAACTTGATTCTGTTTTCTTTTCCCGTATCTTGCAGTTATGAACTTCCAGACTCGCATCCTCTTCTAGTTCAGGTATGTGAAGTAACTGGATAAGGACACATGCTGTCAGCCTGTCAATATTGTAAAATCTGACTAGCTGTTTGTGTTTGTTGTGACAGTTGGAGAAGAGAGAACCTGATGATCCATGTTCTTATTTGCTTGCTATTTGGACGCCAGGTGATTTAATGATCTGCAGATTTTTTAATCATGAAATCAGATCGATAAAAAAGTTTCTTTAATCGCTATGGTCTTCAACAGGTGAGACGGCTGATTCTATTCAACCGGCTGTAAGTAAGTGTATATTCCAAGCAAATGGTAAGCTTTGTGATGAGGAGACTTGTTTCTCCTGCAACAGCATCAAGGAGGCGAGATCTCAGACTGTGAGAGGGACAATCTTGGTAAGTAATTGCATCAAACTCCTTATGCCGCTAACCATACTTATGTTTCTACAGATTAATATGTTGTAAACTCTTGCAGATTCCTTGTAGAACCGCGATGAGGGGTAGTTTTCCTCTCAATGGAACGTATTTTCAAGTAAACGAGGTAAGACTTGAACTCCAATATATCCAACTCTTTCATTTAATTATTTGCATTGAAACTTCTGATGTATTCTATTGATATAGGTTTTTGCGGATCATGCTTCCAGCCTAAACCCAATCGATGTTCCAAGGGAGTGGTTATGGGACTTACCTCGGAGAACGGTCTACTTTGGAACCTCTATTCCTACGATATTTAAAGGTATAAGATCGTCATTATTGGATTGTGATGCTATTGTTTATGTAAAAGAAAGGTGTTCTAACCACTTGAGCTCTATTTTTTTCAGGTTTACCAACCGAGACAATACAACAGTGTTTCTGGAAAGGTACATTTTGTATATGCTATAGCAATTTCTTCTTTTTCTGAAACATAACTTACCTTTTAAAATCTGTAGGGTACGTATGTGTACGTGGATTTGATCGAAAGACAAGAGGACCGAAGCCTTTGATTGCAAGATTGCACTTTCCGGCGAGCAAACTGAAGGCACAACAAGCTAACGCCTAATCCGAGTGGTACGTAGGCAAGCAAATAAATACAGCTTATGGTTAGAGAAAGAGAGAGCGCGCTGTTCCATCTAGTTAATGTAAGAAAGTGAAACGTTAAGTTAACAGGTTTTTAAATTCCATTTTAGTTTCGGTCTTAATTTGTATCAAATACTTGTCACAAGAAACAGACCTGTTGCTGAATATGTCTGTTTCCTTTATATTGTTATCTCCCAACTAGATTTAAACCTGAATCTGTCTTGCCTCACTGTGCTGTTTAGTGTTCAGATTTTAAAAACCAAATACAATTCAGCTCGTTTGGTTTACATCTGAATTTAAGGTTAGCTTTAGGTTACCTGAATCAAAAATCTGGTTCGATGATATATGGCGGATCTCACTTAACTTGGTTTAAACCAGATGGTTTAACCGGACTGAATTCAATTGTCGTCAGTATTAACTAATTTAGATAATGGGCTTATTATACATTAACTTTGGGTCAGTAAATGGGCCTCATTATTGGAACCAGCTCCGATCTTTTAACATTTTTTTTGTCACGTCTCCTTAATTAAAATCCCCAATTCGCATTGATCGGAGATTGTCCAACCTCTCTGCCATATTTGCCGGAGTCGAACGTTCCTCCTATCTTCTCCGTCTTCTTCGCAGACTCAGTTACTTAG
Source organism: Turritis glabra (assembly GCA_900406565.1). Classification (NCBI taxonomy): domain Eukaryota; kingdom Viridiplantae; phylum Streptophyta; class Magnoliopsida; order Brassicales; family Brassicaceae; genus Turritis; species Turritis glabra. The sequence goes on from OVBN01000025.1 coordinate 5,194,140, forward strand.
GGTTTTGTCTTCATTTGTATTTTGAAGTTAAAATTTTAGGGCATTTTTTGTTGTTGTTGTATTGTTGTTCGAAAATGGAGAATTCGCGTCGACCGTTTGATAGATCCATTAAGAAACCTAGGCTTAGCGAGAGGAATCAATAAGTGCATATCGTTTTTTATTAAGTTCATTGACTAAATATTAATATAGGAGTTACAATTTACAAATAAATAATAAGCTTTATATCAATTTCTATCTATAAGGAGAGAATGTAGTTCTTTCTTTGTTATAGGAGTTACAAAAAACTATATAGAGTTACAAATAATGCAATAAGTGCATATTAATCTCTATGTGTGTGTTATCATATTTCTCTTTTTTTTTTAATTATTATTATTAATTTCATTTTGAGTATTACTATAAATATTGAAAAAGGAAGTTAAGAAAATTTGTAAACATAAACAAAAGTAAATTAATGAAATCTATTTCCTTAACAACATGGGATATATGAGAGTTACAAAATGCCTTTGCTATAATGAAGATGCAAAATATTTGCTATAATAAAGATAAATACTTGAAATTTATTGCTTTTTGTAGAATATCAAAACAAAAATAGTATGTGAAAAAAAAAAAAAAAAAATCTCAAAATTAATTGGAGAATATGTTGTTGCCCAATAGGGAAAAGCGTAAATAAAATCTGAAAACTTGTTGTCTCTCAAACACTTATTTAACTTTTCATCGTTTCGAAGAAAGGAAGCAACAACAACGGGAATCTGATCCTTCTCTTCACAGCTACCACCGAACAAACTTTTATACTCTCTTATCACTTTGATCTCCACTTCTATTGATTCAACCACTGGTAAATAATTTTCTTTTATCTTTGGCTTTTTACATTGAGGTAAATTGATCTCTAGATTGCAAATGTTTGTTGTGAAAGTAAAAAAAAAACAAAAAAATGTCGTCTTCTACTCTTTCTAACCCTCACGGATTAATCGTTCATGTCGCTACTCACCCAATATCAATGACTTCCGGAGATATCTCTGTAAAACCCCCCCAGAAAAAAGTGGATCTCTAATACATTTCATACTCTTGAAACTTTTTAACATTTCTCTGCTAATTCAAATTTTTGCAGTGAAAAGAGAGAAAATTTACAGCGGAGGGTAAAATGATTTTGATTAAGGTAGAGTGAAGAAGAGTCAAAACAGAGTAAAGAAATGGAGAAACAAAGAAGAGAAAAAAGCAGCATTCAACAACCTCCATGGATGATTCCTCTGACACCTATGAAGCCAATTTCTCCGATCAGACACCAATACACGGTGGATCCGATCTGTCCATACACGGTGGAGGAACAATCTCGTCGGAATCAAGTGGAGGAAAGGTGAGTGCTTTTTGTCGTAAAGATGAGAACTTTCAAAGATTCGTGTTTTGGGTAGTTTTGCTTAAGGAAGTGAAATGTATGCAGGGGATTCGATATGGGTGGTCTTGATCACTTGTCTTTCAGTGAGTTGCTAGCTCTATCCAACACTAGACCTGTCTATTTCTCCGGTCAGACCTCTTGGGATAGTAATGCCTCACAAACCACAAGGGCTTTTGATTCTGGTTTGATGCTCAGAGATGAAATTTCTCCGATCTGCCCAAACACGGTGGAGGAACAAGCTCATTGGAATCAACTGGAGGAAAGGTAAGTGCTTTTGTCCTAAAGTTGAGAAATTTCATAGATTCATGTTGCTTAAGGAAGTTATGCTTGCAGGAGATTCGACATGAGTGGTCTTGATCAGTTGTCTTTTGGCGATTTTCTGGCTCTATCCAACAATGCATCAGTCTATTCCTCCGGTCAGACCACCCCTTGGGCTAGTAATGCCTTAGAAACCACAAGTGAGAGGGCTTTTGATTCCGGTCTGATCAGAGATGAAATTGCTTTGTCAGATTTTTCATTCTGTCTAAGATAGACTGAGAAATCTGATTTTCAAATGTAGGAGACTCAGAGATGATGCAAAAAGGTAATGAAGCAGTGGCTAGTCTGAGCTCAGTGAGTAACAATGCTGCATCAGTCTACTTCTCCGACCAGAGCCCTTGGGCCTCAGAACCTACAAGTAAGAGGGCTTTTGATTCTGATCTGATTAGAAATGAAATTTCTTTGTCAAATTTTAAAGTTGGACTGAGAAATTTATGTTTCTCAATGTAGGAAACACAGAGATGATGCAAAAAGGAAATGAAGCAGTGGAGATTCTGAGCTCAGTGAGTAACAATGTTGCTGAACAGATCATCAAAACTCCTGAAAAACCAAAGAGGAAGAAGCATAGGCCAAAGGTTGTTAGAGAAGCTAAACCCAAGAGGGAGCCTAAACCGCCAACTCCTAGGAAATCTGTTGTCACTGATGGTCAAGAAAGCAAAACGCCAAAAAGGAAATATGTGCGGAAGAAGGTGGAAGTCAATAAGGATCAAGAATCTACTCCGGTTGAATCATCAGCAGCTGTAGAAACACTAACTCATGCTAAGAAGCTCTGTAGACGAGCCTTGGATTTTGAACCCGAAAACGGAGATAACCAGTCCAACAGCGACACAAAACCCGGAGATGAGACGGAATCAGCTCCCAGAGAGAAGCTGTTAGGTTCCGGTAATCAAGAATCAAAAGATTGCCTGTTTTTGGCGCCTAGCTTGCCCAAGAGAAAATGCAGCCAAGGTAAAAGAAAGGGAACGGAACCAAAGAAGAATGGAGGTAATCAAGAAGGAGTTGATCTTTCGATGGCACAAGCTGCAAAGAGAAGACAAGGAAAAGAACCAACTTGTGGTGACATAAATTTATCAGGGATTCAGTACGATGAGCTATGTGACTACCAGAAAATGCATTGGTTGTATTTCCCAAACTTGCAACAGGAAGGGATTAGATCTGATCCCATTTGCAGCACATCATTCGCTGGACAACAACATAAGGATGTTTCTGCCTTTGACTCTAACTGCTACAGTTTCATATCTCAGCCCAGTGCTAATAGAGTTCTAACCATTGAAGAAAAACGAGAAGGTATCTTTCAAGGAAGGCAACAGTTTGAGTTCAATATCCTCTCGGACAAGATAGACACACCGATAAAGACGAGAACTACAGGCCATGTTCGATTGCGGAATTTATCTCCCATGAATAAACTTATGGAAGTTTCGGAGCAGTTACCCGCAGGATGTTATAGCAAACCACAGAAGAACAATAATAAGATTCTTGTTGATACACGGGTGAGCGTGAGCAAAAAGAAGCGAGTCACTAAGTCTGAGAAATCACAAACCAACCAGAAAACTCTTCTTCCGAATCCTTGCCAGTTTCCAGCTTCATTTTCTGGTAAAGAATACATACACAACTTTCTTTGTTTTCTTGAATCTCTTGAATGCAGACTGTTTGTTGATAGTGATGATGTTTAATTCCTGCAGGTCTTTCTCCAGATGAACTTTGGAAACAACCTAACTTGGTCGAAGCAATCAGTGAGGAATTGCATCTATTAGATATCAACAGGGAGAGTTGTGAAACTGCTCTCGTTCCTTACTCAATGAAAACACAAGGAAACCAGATTGTACTCTTCGGCGGTGGCACTGGAGCAATTGTGCCTGTAACTCCTGTTAAAAAACGGCGCCCACGACCAAAGGTTGACCTAGACGATGAGACAGAAAAAGTGTGGAAACTGCTATTGGAGAATATTAATAGTGAGGGTATTGACGGATCAGACGAGCAGAAGGCAAAATGGTGGGAGGAAGAACGTAATGTGTTTCGAGGACGAGCAGACTCATTTATAGCACGGATGCATCTTGTACAAGGTTATACACCACACTTGTCCTTTTGCGGGTTTTCGTTCTAACCACATGGTTTCAATTAGTATTTGATCTAACTTGCATGTCTCAGTTATAACTTCTTGTTATGGTCTTCGGTTTTCTAACAGGGGATCGACGTTTTACGCCTTGGAAGGGATCCATCGTTGATTCTGTTGTTGGAGTGTTTCTCACGCAAAACGTTTCAGACCATCTTTCAAGGTATAAGCTCTTACATAATTCTATGTCGAAACTAAATCCAAGACAGCAACAAGTCACAAAACTAACTTCTTTGTCCTTCTAGTTCTGCTTTCATGTCACTTGCTGCAGAGTTTCCCGTCCCTTCAGTACCCAATAGTAACTTTGACGCTGGAACAAGCTCGATGCCTTCTATTCAAATAACTTACTTGGACTCAGAGGAATCAATGTCAAGCCCACCTGATCGTACTCAAAGTTCTGTTATTTTAAAAAACACACAGCCTGATGAGGAGAAGGATTATGTACATAGCAATGAAACCTCCAGAAGCAGTAGTGAGATTGCCAGCTCAGCCCATGAATCAGTTGGCAAAACCACGGATTCAAAGACGTTGGTGGAATCAGATCGAAAAGGCTTAAGTGTAGAGGTTGATCAGACAGATCAACATTCGATGGTTTCTGATGCTCCTCAAAATACAGAGAGAGCAGGATCAAGCTCAGAGATCAACTTAGAAGGAGAGTATCGTACTTCCTATATGAAGCTCCTACAGGGGGTACAAGTCTCACTAGAAGAGTCCAATCAGAAGAATCAGCATGACAATTCAGGGCAAGAAGTTGGGTTTTCAAGCAATCCTGGAAGCTTACAAGTATCACCAAATATGTCTCCCGGTGATTGTAGCTCAGAAGTTACTGATTTCCATTCACTGAAAAGGCGCACAAAATCTTCTGATGATAGTTATGAACCTTATTGTTGCTATCAGCAAGATGGGGATGTTTTGAGTTGTCAGAAACCTGAGATGCCTGAAAGCTCGAGCAGCGTTCGTTCGACAAAACACAAAGGCAGCTTCCAGATTCCAGATCTTAATGAAAGCACGAGTTGCCTTGACATAATTGAAGTCACAGAAAAACCACCAGATCCTTACTCAAGGCAGCTTCGAGACTCATCGTGCAAAGAGCTCAATCCGATAGATAATGCTACCTTAAATGCAAAAGGAAAAAAGGTTTTAAAGGAGAAAAAAGAGGCGTTTGATTGGGATAGTTTAAGAAGAGAAGCACAAGGTAGAGAAGGAAAAAGAGAAAAAACAACAAGGACAATGGACTCTGTGTACTGGGAGGCAATAAGAACAGCGGATGTTAGTGAAGTTGCCGAAACAATCAAGAAACGTGGGATGAACCATATGCTTGCGGAACGTATACAGGTCCAATATCATCTTTACATGTGGCAAAATTTCTTGATACCCTTCATTTTAAGTAGTTGACCGTGAATATGAAAATAATCCAGGGCTTTCTTGATCGACTGGTCAACGAACACGGTAGTATCGATCTTGAATGGTTGAGAGACATTCCACCCGATAAAGCAAAGTGAGTTTGAAAGAAAAGTATTTTATTTTCTTCTTTATTCACCGCGATATAGAAAAATTACTACTTAGGCAGTTGTGTATTTCTCATATACTATACAATCATGCAGAGAATATCTTCTGAGTTTTAGAGGATTGGGCCTAAAAAGTGTGGAGTGCGTGCGGCTTCTAACACTGCACCATCTTGCGTTTCCAGTAAGCCAGGATCATTCTTTTTTGTTGTTCCTGTGAAGTGAATTATATGATGTATGAACCTAAGGTAAAACTTACTGACAGGTTGATACGAATGTTGCGCGCATAGCCGTTAGACTAGGATGGGTACCCCTTCAGCCACTCCCAGAGTCACTTCAGCTGCATCTTCTAGAAATGTAAGCACTCTACAAATGGTCCTACTTGGAAATTGTAATTTATTACTTATACATCTGGGGTTTGGTATATCCAGGTATCCTATTCTTGAATCTATTCAAAAGTATCTTTGGCCACGTCTCTGCAAACTCGACCAAAAAACATTGTAAGACCTTTCATCATGTTTAGCACTATCTTATGATTTTTTCATACCTGATTCTAGTAGACCCATTCATTAGATTAATGCCCCATTATCTCACACAGATACGAGTTGCACTACCAGATGATTACCTTTGGAAAGGTATACAACAATATACGCATATCTATGTCTGAAAAAACCAGCAGGTCACATGATGAGGTTTTATTAATCTACTTGATTATTGTTTCAGGTGTTTTGCACAAAGAGCAAACCTAATTGCAATGCATGTCCGATGAGAGGAGAATGCAGACATTTTGCCAGTGCGTTTGCAAGGTACTACAACATGTTCTCTTTAACCTTTACTACCATGATGAGGAAACCCTTTATTCAAATATAACCCAGTATATGAGAATTGATCCGTATCTAAAAGTAGCTCTGAATTGGTACAAAAACTTTTTAGTAACCTTCATTTATTTTACAGCGCAAGGCTTGCTTTACTCGGTACAGAGAAAGGTATGGGGACACCTGATAAAAACCCTTTGCCTCTAAACCTGCCAGAACCTTTGCATAGAGAGCAAGGGTCAGAATTAGTAAAGCACTCAGAACCAGCAAACAAGGTCAAATGTTGTGAACCAATCATCGAAGAGCCAGCATCACCGGAGCCAGAAAGCGCGCAAGTATCATTAGCTGACATAGAGGATGCGTTTTTTGAGGATCCGGAAGAAATTCCTACAATTAGGCTAAACACGGATGCATTTACCAGTAACTTGAAGAAAATAATGGAACACAATAAGGAACTACAAGTCGGAAACATGTCCACCGCTTTAGTTGCACTTACTGCTGAAGCTGCTTCTCTTCCAATGCCGAAGCTCAAGAATATCAGCCAGTTAAGGACGGAACACCAAGTGTACGTATCTATTTTTCTCTGTTATTCATCGTGTCTTAGGTTGAAATAAAATCAGAAACACACTCAGATACATTAAAGGTTTGATACAGTAAATCATTAAGTGGCAGACCAAGCATTTTACTCGTAAGTTGGGAAGCAGACAAACTTCCCAATACTTACAGGCTATGCCGTAAAGAATTTCAAAAAATTATCAATAATATTGTTCGGCTTGACTTATTTAAAACTTGTTTCTGTTTTCTTTTCCGTATCTTGCAGTTATGAACTTCCAGACTCGCATCCTCTTCTAGTTGAGGTATGTCAAATAACTAGAAAGGACACATGCCATAGTCTGTCAATATCTAAAATCTGACGAGCTGTTTGTGTTTGTGACAGTTGGAGAAAAGAGAACCTGATGATCCATGTTCTTATTTGCTTGCTATTTGGACGCCAGGTGATCTAGCAATTATTTAATGATCTGCAAATCTTATAATCATGAAATCAGATCGATAAAAAAGTTTCTTTATGGTTTTAAACAGGTGAGACGGCGGATTCCATTCAACCAGCTGTAAGTAAGTGTATATCCCAAGCAAATGGTATGCTTTGTGATGAGGAGACTTGTTTCTCATGCAACAACATCAAGGAGGCAAGATCTCAGACTGTGAGAGGGACAATCTTGGTAAGTAATTGCATCAAACTCCTTTGCCGCTTACTACACTTATGTTTCTACAACATAATATGTTGTACATTCTTGCAGATTCCGTGTAGAACCGCAATGAGGGGTAGTTTCCCTCTCAATGGAACATATTTTCAAGTAAACGAGGTAAGACTTGAACTCTAATATATCAAACTCTTTCATTTAATTATTTGCATTGAAACTTCTGATGTATTGTATTGATATAGGTTTTTGCGGATCATGCTTCTAGCCTAAACCCAATCGATGTTCCAAGGGAGTGGTTATGGGACTTGCCTCGAAGAACTGTCTACTTTGGAACCTCTATACCTACGATATTCAAAGGTATAAGATCTTCATTATTTTGGATTGTGATGCTATTGTTCATTTAAAAGAAAGTTGTTCTAACCACTTAAGCTCTTTTTTTTCAGGTTTACCTACAGAGACAATTCAACAGTGCTTTTGGAGAGGTAGTGTCACAACATTTTGTTTAAGCTATAGCAAAACTCTGATTTTCTGAAAGATATATAACTTATCTTTTAAAATCTGTAGGGTATGTATGTGTACGTGGATTTGACCGTAAGACAAGAGGACCAAAACCTTTGATTGCCAGATTGCACTTCCCGGCAAGCAAAATGAAGTCACGGGCTAAACCGCCTAATCAGAGTGATGCGTAGGCAAGCAAATAAATATGACTTATCATATGGTTAGAGAGAGCACACTGTACAAAACTAGCTGATCCAATATCATCTCATGGGCCAAACGGTCACGGCTTTGATCATTTGGGCTTTTTAATTATTTTTGGTCTTTGTTTTATTCAATCTACCTATAGATAATGAGTAGAATAGATTGGTGTCATCATCATTGTTCACAATCTTCATTGATTTTAGTTGAATTAATAAAAAGAAGAGATAGTTTTCTTTGTTCCTTGTTTCGGTATCCCTTTGAGGGTATCGATGAGATACAACAAGACAAGATGTTTTGGTATCCTTTTCGGATCAACAATCCGATTTTGTGTCTGGTGTACTCTCGGATCAACGTCACGGCCGCTGCAACACTGTAGCCGATGTAAAAAGTGAAACATAGAGCTTAAGTAGCTAACAGTTACTTCCTTATCGACGGTTAGCTTTTGGTTACCCAATTAAAGATGTCGTTCGATATATGATCTCGGTTAGCTTGGTTTGAATCAGATGGTTTATGGTTTAACCAGACCGAAAAATCCTTTGTAGTTGTCACTTGTCAGTTTACGCACTTCCGTATCCACTATCTAGATGATGGGCCTATTATACATGGAGTTTGGGCCATTACATGGGCCTAAATATTCTTGGAACCAGCTCCGATCTTCAACTTTTTGTCTCGTCTCCATAAAATCCCCAATTCGCAGCCCTAATTTTGATCGGAGATTGTCCCAAACTCTCTGCCAAATTTTGCCGAATTCGAAGCATTCCTCCTATCTTCTCCGTCTTCTTTACAGAATCGCGTTATGCATCTCAGCTGTAGATTGTAACTTAGGGTTACTGATTGCTGTAATGCTCTGATTCCCTCTAACGAGGATTTGTTGTCACTTCAATCGATTTTGCCGATTAGATTATTTTTTAAGGGCATTTTTGTGTTGTATAATTCTTGATAATGGAGAATTCGCGTAGAACGTTTGATAGATCCAGAGATCCAGGCCCGATGAAGAAACCTAGGCTCAGCGAGGAATCAATCCGACCTGTTAATTTGAACGCGCGGCAGTTTTCGTCGCAGAGAACGCTTGGTACGGCTGCGGCGGTGACAGTACCACCGGCGTCGTCAAGATTTCGAGTTAGTGGCAGAGAAACGGAGAGTAATATTGTCAGTGATCCGAGCCGAGAGGCTTACCAGCCACAGCCGGTTCATCCGCATTATGAGCTTGTGAATCAGTACAAGTCGGCACTGGCTGAGCTCACTTTCAACTCGAAGCCAATAATTACAAACCTTACAATAATTGCTGGAGAAAATGTCCATGCCGCTAAGGCGGTAGTAGCCACCATTTGCAACAACATCCTCGAGGTGAACACCCAGTTTTCATGCCCAATGTTATAGTTGTTGTTATACTCCGTGTTCCATTTTCTCGAATTTCTTGTTTGAGTAATTGTATTATATAAGGGAATTAAGGTGAAAATAGTGGTTGAGCTTTGTGATATCTGTATACGAGGTTCAATGAGAAATTCGAGTTTTTGAAGCAACCCTAGTATCTTTTTTGGAATCTATGTGTTTTTATAATTTCTCATCTAGTCGCAGATCATTCTTGTGAAACAAAGTTCATAGTCTATGTCACTTAACAGTTACCTGTTTCCTGACACTATGTTGTTAACTATTTCAAATTAGCTGTTGCCCAGGCAACCATTTCGTACATGTTAATTTATCAAGAATGCATATTTCAGCTCCTCATGTGATTGTACTGAGTTTTGGTTATAGGATTCTGTAGTCTTTTTGTCAGCGTTGGAGTTGTTTGTATCTCACTTTACCATTTGGCAAGAGCTCTCAGAGACTCTATTTTTAGTGAGGTTGGATTTTCTTTTGCTGGCTTCTGCTTACCGCATGCTCTCCAGAAAGCCAAATCAACTTTTACTCATCTTCGGGTAGCAAGGAAGCATTGAATAGAAGGAGCCTGATGAATCAAGTCGGTGGGGAGAGAACAATTGTTATTTCACTGTTTCTCACTTCAGCTAGTGTTGTCTCTGTGCCATTTCTGGGCTTGTAGATGTCATTAATATCGTCTAATGGTTATCTGTGTCTATTATTGGATTCCTAATATGTTAGTATTAGCTTGAATGTCATCATGGTTTGTGCTTTTGATTCTAGTTCAACATTAAGTTATTGATATTTCGTCATTACCTTTAGAAGCCCCTCAAGTGTGGAAATCCTCGATGTTACTCTCTATGAGATCAGATTGGCCTTTTTTTTTTTCCTTCTGGGTATCTGATTTGAAGAATATCATGCAGGTACCAAGTGATCAGAAGCTGCCAACACTGTACCTGTTGGACAGCATTGTGAAGAACATCGGAAGGGATTACATTAAGTACTTTGGTGCCAGGCTGCCTGAGGTTTTGTGCTTTGTTGATAGTCATGGTTATATATTGTCTTTTTCCTATCAACTTCATCTCTGATCGCCCTCTTTTTATTTCTGTGAAGGTATTTGTTAAGGCGTACAGGCAAGTTGACCCTCCTATGCATTCGAACATGCGGCATCTCTTTGGAACCTGGAAAGGAGTCTTTCATCCGCAAACACTTCAGCTTATTGAGAAAGAACTTGGCTTCAATGCTAAAAGTGATGGTTCAGCAGCTGTTGTATCCACAGCCAGAGCTGATCCGCAATCTCAGCGCCCACCACATAGCATCCATGTGAATCCCAAGTATCTAGAAAGGCAGCGCCTTCAACAGTCGGGACGGGTAAGCAAAGTAAACTTGCAGCCACTGAAAATTATTAGTGATGACACACCCAAACCTTCAGGAGTACTAGAGATTTCTCTGTTCTAAGTGTTCATTAATGAAGGGTACATATGTTTTTTGGTTTTTAGATAGCAGCGTAACTATTTATGGCCGCAATCAAATTCTTTTAAAGGGTCTTGTGGTCTCTGGCTATAAGTAGAGGCTACATACCGACTTAATAAAAAAGTGCCCTGAGTATTTTTCGGTTATCTTTGCAGACAAAAGGAACGGTTACTGATGTCCCTGAGATCGCACCCAATATGACTAGGGATTCAGATAGACTGGAGAGAGTTTCAAGCATAGCATCTGGAGGCTCGTGGGTAGGTCCAGCTAAAGTAAATGTAAGATGATTTTTCCTTGGCATGCTTACAGTTTTTTACCTAAGTGCTGTCTACTGATTTGTGTGTCGAATTCAGACCATTCGGCGACCTCAAAGAGATTCACTTAGTGAACCCCTCTACGAGAAAGATATCGAGCCAATAGCAGGGGAATATGATTATGCTTCTGATCTACCCCTTATCTCTAGATCAGTGATTAAGAAAGTTGGTTCAAGGGTTACTGATGACGGATGTGAGAAACAATGGTACGGAGCTATGAGCAGGGGTTCTGATCTGATTTCTGACCAAAGGGATGGGTTACATACCAAAAGCAAAACTTCAAATTATGCTACGGCGAGACTAGAAAATTTGGAATCAAGTGGTCCCAGTAGAAATATAGGTGTGCCTTATGATAGTTGGAAAAATTCTGAGGAGGAAGAGTTTATGTGGGACATGCACTCAAGGTTATCCGAAACTGATGTAGCCAGTATCAATCCAAAGAATGAGCTTCATGCATCAGATGAATCAGAGAGACTGGTTAGCTATGATATAAATTTGCATTCCTTTTCATTGTGATGTATCTCAGTTTGATTTGTTGGTTTTTAACCTTCTCCCATCTTGTAGGAATCTGAAAACCACCTCTTAAAACGACCAAGATTTTCAGCTCTTGACCCAAGGTTTGACCCAGCGAATTCAACAAATTCATATTCCAGCGAGCAAAAAGATCCAAGTATTTTTGGCCACTGGACGTCTTCTCCAAGGTCTTTGCATGACTCAGAAGTTTTTTCTTCTATCAATTCAACTTCTACTGCAGCTAGAAAGGGAATTCAGCCTCAACCTAGGGTTGCCGGCTCTGGAATTTTGCCAAGCTCAGGATCTGGGTCAGATAGACAGTCGCCTTTACATGATTCAACTTCTAAACAGCTTGTGACCAAGCAAGATATTAGAAGAGCTCACTCCCTCCCTCAACGTGATCCTAGGGCTTCCCGGTTTCCAGCGAAATCACAAAGTGTCCCCAGGGATGACTCTGTACGGCTCCCATCTTCAAGTAGTCAGTTTAAAAACACAAATATGCGTGAACTACCTGATGCATCTCAAGTGGAAATCTTTGACTCTAAGTCTGCAGCTGAAAATACTCCAGGCCTTACTATTGCCTCAGAAGCTACAGGACAAGCCAACATGAGTGCTTTGCTGGAAGCTGTCATGAAGAGTGGAATCCTTTCTAATAATTCAACGTGTGGTGCGATCAAGGAGGAGAGTTCTCAGGAGGAGGTTAACCCAGGGGCATTAACCCTATCAGCAGCCTCTAAGCCTAAGACTTTGCCACCACCAGTGCCAATTCCAGTGGCTGGTGACAATTTATTAGCTCGTTTAAAAGTTGAACAATCCTCCGCACCACTTGTCTCATGTGCAGCGTCTCTTGCTGGCGTCACATCAGTACAAACGTCAAAAGAGAATAGTAAGGCCTCAGATCCTCTTTCATGCCTCTTGAGCTCCTTAGTTTCAAAGGGCTTTATATCTGCTTCAAAGACAGAGCTGCCATCGGCTCCTTCCATACTGCAGGATAGTCCTGATCATTCCACCAATAGCTTGGGGTCTGTATCTGTGGTTCCATCAGATGCTCAGCCATCGGTGTTGGTGAAGAAGGGGCCATCCACTGCCCCTATGGTAAAAGGGTTAGCTGCACCATCTGAAACAACAAAATCTGAACCCGAGGACCTCATAGGATTGAAGTTTAGGGCAGACAAAATCCGTGAACTTCACCCCTCGGTCATTAGTAGTCTCTTTGATGACCTTCCACATCTCTGCACCTCCTGTGGCGTTCGCCTTAAACAAAAGGAAGAACTTGATAGGCACATGGAGCTGCATGATAAAAAGAAGCACGAGTTCAGTGACACTAACAGTAAATGTAGGGTTTGGTTTCCAAAGGTTGATGACTGGATAGCAGCAAAAGCTAGAGAGTTAGAACCTGAATATGAGGAAGTTCTGAGTGAACCTGAGAGTGGTATTGAGGATGGTCCAGCTGTAGCTGCTGATGAGACCCAATGCGCATGTATATTATGTGGAGAAGTATTTGAGGATTATTTCAGTCAAGAAATGGCTCAATGGATGTTCAAGGGAGCTTCTTACCTGACCATTCCTCCAGCCAACAGTGAGGCCAATGGTCCTATCGTCCATGCAGGTTGTTTGACCACGAGTTCATTGCAGAGCTTGGAAGTTGGAAATGCAATCAAGCAGGTAACTTGTAGCTCTAGTCAATCTGTGTCCTTTGGTCATTCTAGGGCTCTCTAATCTCAAACTTGTTCTTTAATCCTGCATGAATCCACCTTTACGTGTTTGTTTCTCGTTTGGTTCCATTCTGCTAGGAAATTGTTGAGTAGCCTCCGTATGAAGACCTATGCTGGAGGAAGCAGTGGCATCACAGAGGAAACAGGTTTGTGATTCCTCTGAGTTCCACATGGTGCAAGTTTTGTAGAAAAGTGTCAAGCTTTGAGTTGAGGAAAAAAGATGTGCAGTATTTATATTTTATTTCTTCTTATTTGTCTCTCTCCTTTATCATCGTATACAAAATACAAAAAGAGCAAAGAGGCCTTCCCAATATTGCACATTCCCATATTCCCATATTCTGTGCCTTTCTTTCGTGTGTCACAAAAGAATATGCGGGTTTCTTATGAAATACGCAGATTTGTCAGGTTAACGTATCCTGAACATCCAAAGCAAACCCGTGGCCACATATGTACCTTAGCAATCACTATTTCTGCTTGAAAGATTTGTGTCATCATGTCTCTCATTTGAGTGTAGTTGTGGTTATCATGTGAATTTTCATAGAATTGAAGTTACCTTTTTATCACAAGCCCTTTACTTGCTTGCAGATTGGGGAAAAGAGCAAATTAACATTTATTGGAGAGAGAAGGAGAGAAATGCAAAAGTTGTGAGTGTTAATTAGAATCTTGTAATGTAGTGTAGGTGGGGAGAGCTCTCTGTTTCTAAGCTGTTCCTTCCTTTTAGGAAAACTCAATTTTCACGTGAAAGAGTTGTCAAAATTAATGTGGAATCGGATAGGCTTCCTAATTTTTTGTCATTTTTGTTAAGGATAAGCTAAGGGTTTTGATTTTTGGTATATGCAAACTAGTCATTGCTTTCAAATGCAAATGTTTGAGAACGTCATTGCGGTTTCATAGTTTGTTTACCAACGGAAATGGTCAAATATTTGGCCAAAGAAAAGGACAACATGCGAAAATGGTATTTACATATGACATATAGCAGATTCAGTAGTCTTCGTTTCTCGAATAAAAATCTCTTCAAGAGTATATACAAATCTAAACCGTTGCTCATTCGCAATTATTTATCTAATCAAACATGTGTTTAATAACTCGAGCCACACCAACCCTGTTTTTGAATAACTATAAAGTGTGGAAAAGGAGATTTAATTATTACTATTGTTGATGTTGTTGTAGGTAAGATGATTGACTTAGAAAGCTTTAATGAGCTTATCCAATTGTGTGTGTGTTTTTATAATAGACTCGGTTCGTTTTCATGCGTCTTTGATGACTCATGATGCCATTTCTCAATTTTTATAAAACTATGAGAAATCCAAGTCCAAGATGTGATTTGTTCCTTTTTCATAAATCATGTTTCGTTTCTTTTTCATAAATCATGTTTCGTTTCTTGCCTTCTATATTTTTTTCTCCCGAAGAAACAACATACGTCTAAATGGACTCTTTTTTCTTTTCATTTTCTAGCTAATCTAGTTTCTCTTTTATGTTTAGAACCTAAGAGTTTTACGCGAATAGATTCAAAGATGTCTAGACTTTATCAGTGACGATTAAGTCTGTTCCTCCCTCGTGTTCTATTTTGCACGACTGCATAATTTTTCCTACTTTTGAAGACGTCATTGGAATACTATTTTGTAGTTTCCTTAAATTAACGAATATAAAATACCAAACACACACATCTTATTACAACAACCTATGCTGTATAAATCAGGTCAAACTATTATTTAATTTGCTTCGTTTGTTTGCAACAAGATATATTTTATTTTGTTTCTTTGAATTATATACTATAGTTATGTATAAATTAATGATTTAATCGTAGAAGCAGCGGCAACATATTTAAATAAAGATTGAAAGAGCTGTCTATATGGTCCGTTCCTTGGGTTTTTATAAAGACGTTCTTTAACGACCTTTAGAGAATTCTTCACTTGCAGTTGATTTTAGTTCGAAACTCATAAACCTTAACCTTAATATGATATCGAAATCTAGATTGTTGATAAAGTGGTTCAAGTAGGATTTGTTGTCGATCCAAAAAATGAGATTCAGCTCAAAATAGGTTAAAAAAAAAAATCATCATCTCAAAGAAACATGTTAGGAATTCCACATTTGACATAAAAAAAATGTTATGAACAATCATCTCAAAAAAGATTTGTAAGAAAGTCTACAACTAAAATAATATATAAAGCACATGAGACAATCCATTTGTAGCCAATAAACTCTACCATAATTATTAGTTAAGATCACATTAAACAAAACTGACTATTCATATTTGATAAAATAAGGCAAAAATAACCAAGCATTGTATCAGATAAAAAAAATATCAAGGGGAGAGAAGAGTTTTAAATTCGATAATGCAAGGAACATGGTACAAAATATCTAAATTTCATTTCTGCCAATTTCTAATCGTTAGCTTAGTTTTTTAACATATCTAACTTACATTTAATGATGGATTTCATTTTAATTTTTATATTCAACTGGAGTAGAATTATATAAAAAAAAAACAAATATTTAACAGACCAGACGAAAACTCAAAAAAAAAAGTCAGAAGAGAGACATCTTCACATGGCCGAATGAAACACATATCCAAAAACAAAAACAAAGAACAATTCATCTCTTTCATCTCCATTTCTTCTCTGCAACGTCCGTATACTTAAAAACCATAAAATTTAATTCCCCACCAGGTTTCTTTTATTTTTAGTTTCCCGGTAAAACAATCTCTCTGTCATGTCTGTGTTCTTCCACGTCGTTTCTAATCTCCCAAGACAGATTCTCTAAACTTCATTTCCACACAAAACTTTATCTATCTTTTCTAAAAAACTTTGTCTCCCTCCAAAAACCAAAAAAAGAAATGTTCTTCATCTCTTCAAAGTATCGCTCTTTATTCACACGTATAGCATATTAGCATCCAACACGAAAATTAAATCTTTCTTCTTCTTCTTCTTCATTTTCTCATTTCCTCTGTAAAGTTTCTTCCTTTCTAACTTTCCCGGGAAAATCATGAGAGGCCTTGCAGCTTGTTATAGTGAGCACGCCATTAAAGTATCAGATACATACTGTTCAGGTCCTTCAAATAATTCATACCTCTCTCCGACGTTACCACCTTCAATCCCCGACACAGTAACCACCACTTATAAATCCAATCTACCTTCTTCCGACAAACCCGTCTCTGTTTCACTCACCTGGTCGGATAATCTCACCGTCATGATCTCAACGCCGCCGAAATCATACTCTGTTTCGGTTTCGCTCAGGAAACCAAAAGGATCAAGAAAGTTGACTTCTTCCTCCGGTTCACTCAACGCTGAGATCCTCTGGGATCTATCGGAAGCAGAGTACGAAAACAACGGGGCTGAACCAACCAGAAGATTCTTCGTCGTCGTCGTGGTAAATTCCGAGGTCACCCTCCGAATCGGCGACGTTGACCACCACGGGAGAGACTCGTCATCATCTTCGTGGCGAGTCTCAAGAACGGAGAGATTCTCTGGAACTTGTTGGCTCACGACGAAAGCTCAATTCTCTGACGTCGGAACTAAACACGAGATTCAGATTCAATGCGGAGGAGGAGGAGGAGGAGGAGAGGAAGGGTATTTATGGAAATTGAAAAGTCCTGAAACGATGTCGGTTTATGTGGATAAGAGGAAAGTGTTTTCGGTGAAGAAGCTAAAGTGGAACTTTAGAGGGAACCAAACGATGTTCTTCGATGGTATGCTTATAGACATGATGTGGGATTTACACGACTGGTTCTACAAAGAAACGGCGTCGTCTTCTTCGGCTACTTCATCGTCTAAAACGGCGTCGTCGTCATCGTCTTCTTCGACTTCATCTTCGTCTTCTCCTCCGTGTGCTGTGTTTATGTTTAGGAGGAGGAGTGGATTGGATAGTAGGTTATGGATCGATGAAGATGAAGAAGAGTATAGGATGAAGAAGAAGATTGGATCAAGAGATGAGAAACATTCGTTTTCTCTTATCATTTGTGCTTCTAAAAAGTGAAACAACAATTAAAACATTTTAACATAACTCTTCGTTGTCTAATTTTAATTTTTTTCATTTAACTTCGCTCTTCTAGTCCCGGCACCGTGGAGTCGCCGGGAAACTCATCTGCGTGTATCACCTCTCTACCAAGTTTTGTTAATCTGATGGGCTTCGATAAAGTAATACCCATGACTGTATTCTTCTAATGATCGTATGTTTGGGCCATTTATGATCTTCGTTTTGGGGAGTCAACCACTATAATTTAATCATCAAACGCCATGTTATTTGTTTTTAGATTTCGATGAAAATATGAACTCCGTTTTGATTTTTATATTACGGAAGGACTGACTCATGGAAAATATATGTTTACCTTAGAACGACGGAAACGAACAAAACTTAGTTAACTAAACCATTTTTATCTCTGTCACTAATCTCGTTGAATAGCAAAATAACATTTGTAAACTGCATTTCCGTCCCGAAAATTTTTCTACAAATTACTAAAATAAAATTAACAGAAAATTTCAATGCATCAGGTTTGAAATCTTCATAAATCATAAATCAGAATAGCTTAAGCATTGATAAATCCAATTTACAATTTTTTATTGTACTTTTTTTATCCAATATACATTTTTTTTACGATTCCAATCCCCAAAAGACGATAAATCATACGGTACTTACTTTGTGGATACTTTTTTTTTATAATTTACATCGTGGATACTTGTTCTTTCTTTTTTTTATTTGGCTTTTTTTACGAGGACTCGAGGTTCTCATGAATCTTCCATTTAATTTAACGTGATACATGTAACAATCCTCTTTTCCATTTTTTATCCCCAAAAAAAAAGAAAAAGACTGATCTACATCTACTTATAGAATTGTCACAATCTGTGGGCTGAGTTTGACATCGTCGAAGCTTGCCTTCAGTATCATCACGTCATCAAAACAAAATTTATATGATATAAATAAATATACCTAATTTAATAGCCTGTAACATTTTTGTTTATGACAATGATGATATTAGTGACTTTTTCGATATTTTCAAAAAACAAAAATAGAAAGGACATTGAACAAAAAATTGAAAATTTAAATAAACATATTGGAAACTGCAATAAAAAAATAATAATAATAAACAAGAGCTCTAGAAGCTGAAGTTCTTAAAAATACTAAATAAAGAAATTGATGTAACGAATACGATAATTCATTGTCCGAAGACAGTTTTCTTCAATTAGACTACTCACATAAATATCTCAAAGTCAAAATCTTGTGTACGTGAAACTCTTCACGACTTTCAAGAAACTTGTCATTTTGTAAACACAATTAAAAAAAAAAAGGTTGAATTTTGAAGGAAAACATGATTGGGCTAATGGGCCGTAGTGAGGCCGAAGTCATACCTTTAAATAAGAATGTGGTAGAAGTTACCGAAGAGTTAAAACAGTAATTAAGAAAAAATGGTAAAAACCGCCCATAGAAAACAATCCAACGGCTGTAAAACCTTACCTTGGAGAAGAGGCCAAAATATCTTCTGGAAGCTACCTTCTCTCTCTCATATATAAGTCAAAAAACTCACTTCCCTCATCATCATCATCATCATCTCTCTTTATCCAATTCTCTTAGATCGAATCGATTCTTCAACCATGTCTTGCTTCACCACCAAATTCGCTGGTAAACATCACTTCATCTCTCTTTAATCCGTTTATCAATTTTTTTGCACGATTGATTCATTTTTGTTTGAAGTTTCGATCGAATCGTTTTTTGTTGTAATTTGCTTGATGTTGTTCAAAAGTAGTTCAGATCTATACATGCGAGAATTGGTAGATCATTCGTTTACGCTCTTCAATATGATATATTACAGTCTTCGATTTGGTTTTTAGGGTTTAGGGTTTTAACGTTCTAAGGTTTTGGGAAATTAATTTTCAGTTATGACTGGGTTCATAATCGTTACCTTGTTCTAGTTGTTTAAGCGATCTGGATATGTTCTCGATTTGGTTGACTGAATTTTTTGTGTTTCACTCTCGCAGATGAGCTGATTGCGAACGCTGCTTACATCGGCACACCTGGGAAAGGTATCCTTGCGGCAGATGAATCAACTGGTACCATTGGGAAACGTCTCGCTAGCATCAATGTTGAGAACGTTGAATCCAACAGACGTACTCTTCGTGAGCTTCTCTTCACTACTCCTGGAGCTCTTCCTTGCCTCAGTGGTGTTATCCTCTTTGAAGAAACTCTCTACCAGAAGAGCTCTAATGGTAATTAATATTACTAGATATTGAATCTGTTAGTCTCTTATTGTGTATTGTTGCTTAATGGGGTTTGATTGAAATGTGTGCAGGTACGCCTTTTGTTGATATTTTGAAGGAAGCTGGGGTTTTGCCTGGTATTAAGGTTGACAAGGGTACCGTTGAGCTCGCTGGAACCAATGGTGAGACGACTACACAGGGTCTTGACGGTCTTGGTGAGCGTTGCAAGAAATACTACGAGGCTGGTGCTCGTTTTGCTAAGTGGCGTGCGGTGCTTAAGATTGGTCAGAATGAGCCCTCTGAGTTAGCCATCCATGAGAACGCTTATGGATTGGCTAGGTACGCTGTCATTTGTCAGGAGAACGGTCTTGTACCAATTGTGGAGCCTGAGATTCTTGTGGATGGTTCTCATGATATCCACAAGTGTGCCGCAGTGACAGAGCGTGTTCTTGCAGCTTGCTACAAAGCCCTGAGTGATCACCATGTTTTGCTTGAAGGAACCCTTTTGAAACCAAACATGGTGACTCCAGGATCAGAGAGTTCCAAGGTTGCACCAGAGGTGATTGCAGAGCACACTGTCCGTGCCCTTCAGAGGGCTGTGCCAGCAGCGGTTCCAGCCATAGTGTTCTTGTCGGGGGGACAGAGCGAAGAAGAGGCAACAAGGAACCTTAACGCAATGAACAAGTTGAAGACTAAGAAGCCTTGGTCTTTGTCCTTTTCCTTTGGTAGGGCGTTGCAACAGAGCACATTGAAGACTTGGGGAGGAAAAGAGGAGAATGTGAAGAAGGCACAAGAAGCGTTCTTGGTTAGATGCAAGGCCAACTCTGAGGCCACACTTGGTGCCTACAAAGGTGATGCTAAGCTCGGTGAAGGTGCTGCAGAGAGCCTTCACGTTAAGGATTACAAGTACTGATGCAGAGGCTGAGGATCGTAATTCGCTCGTGTTCTTGCTTTTTCTTCAAACAATGGGAATTACTACTAGTACTCTTTTTCCCTGTTTCAGACTTTTCAGTTCTGGTTTGGTGTTTGGTGTTTGGTGTTTAGAAGAGTGGTTAGTATAAACAAAAAAAAAAAGGTAGACCCTGTTAAAACCTCTTTCTGATGTGTCTGGTCTTGTGAAACCTTTTTAAACATGAATATTATATTGTTGGGTTTTGGAAACAGTTCTACAATTTTGTATGACACAAAATTGTTTCTCATTGTTTCTGTTTATAACAAACAGTAATTTTACGGGATTTTAACTTTGGAGATCAATATGACATAGCATCTCTGCTACAAGTTGATGATAATGTCAAGGCCTGCTACATTTCAACATACATTTTTTCCTGTTATATATATAGCACTAGAAAAATGTTTCGAGTTCAATCATTTTTTTTAACAATAATTTTGTTTCACTTATTTTAATTCTCTTTTATACATTAAAAATTTATAAACTAATTTAGAAAACAATATCCGAGAAACGAATTGTAGATTAAGAAAAAAACTGATATCTTACTTGATGAACTTTCTAGGTATACAAAACTAGTTTTCATCTTTTGTATCCGTTGAATAGAGAGTGAGCTACTTGCAACTAGTAAATTGGAATCCTTTGATAGTGCCACTTATATTATGTAGAAAGGTTTTACCGACTGCTTTAACAATATATCATTCTGCCTTAACAGTTTATAGCAGGAGAATTAAGGTCCAAAGCAAAATCTTACAAGTCAATTTGAACATAGAGCTTTTGTTAGAAAAAACATCACGCTAATTTACCATTATTCCGTTTTTTAATTATATGGAGAATCACGTTTTCTAGTAAATTTTCGATACAAATATTTTTTATTAATACTTTTTCTGTGTCACTCGGTGTTTTTTTTTTATATATAAAAAAAACATTTCACACATATTAAAATGAGTATTTGAATTTCTCTTATAAATTTTATTAATACATTATATAAATTTATTTTTCTACTAAAATTTTGAAATAAAAAATCAAGTTAAAGTTTAATTTATAATACTACTTTAGATATACGAAAAACATTTTGTATGAAAGAAAAAAATTAGAAATGAAGTTTTGAAACGACACTTGTTATGAAATATATACCATTTATTGGTTGGAAAACTACAATGAAATCCCAAACAACGACATTTTGTTCACACCCAAATAAACTATCTTAGAGCATTTGGCTAGACTTGGAAAAATATTTTATATTGATGCATACAAAGATAGCTCAGTGGTTGACTAACTAAGTCATGTATATAACCGTGGAATAGTCATAGTTTCAAATGGTATTGAGGACCATACTTCAATTAGCATATGAATCCAGAACTAGTTCCGACCTGCAAAAGAGTTATGGCAGAAATATGGATCTGGGGTACATCTCTCTGTCTTGGGGAATAGTGTGTATATATATATATATACACATATACGTTTTTATTATTAGTCTTCATTTTCTAAGAACTTGTAAAAAATGTTTTGACCAGACCAACCTACAGAGATAAATCTGTTTTCGTCTTTTGGTAAATTTACCAATCTGTTAATCCAATTTAACTTACGATACTTATGTTAGGTCCGACTAGATTTAAACGTACTATTTTATTTCCAATTTATGGTTGAGTCAGATTGGACTTTTTCGAGTTAGGCAGCTTGGTTGACAACTTGACATCTTTAAATTGTATTATCCCAGTACACTTTACATCGTATTCGGACCAATAGTTACAGCCCTAGTTGATAAATTACATCACTAGAAATGTTTACTATAGCATTTGCAAATATCATCAAATCATCGGTGTTCAAAGCTTATCGACTCAGATGCCATAAATTTGCTTACAGATATTCGACAGCCTTGTAGATGAAGAAGTGCCAACCGGCACACACCAACAGTGTAAGTGATAGAGAAATTTTGATTTAACTAGATGAAATTTTTAATCATACACATACACAAACATATATATATATATATATATATATATATATATATATATATATGGTTGATGGGAACAAATATTCCACGGTGTATCGAGACGTGAAATGGATTTCTTACCCTAATCGATTTGACAAGATTTAATGAGAATAATCTAGAAAATCTATACAATATATCAATGTTTAATTAGTGGAGTGATAAAGCCTCAAAGAAATTGACCCAAACAGCAATCACACACTAAGTTCTTAGCATTTCTAAGACACTTTTGGATGTGATTATTATATAAATATCCTTCACCAAGTCAACTCTATATTCATTTCTATTCTGAAATAACCATTAACCGCAAAGTAAGCAATATGTAGGAAATACATTTATACATTAAAGTCTTATTATAGCATCAGAGAAGTCGTGATTATACCATGGACATGGAGGGTATACATTGAAATATAGTTTCACAATATGTAAATCACATAAATTATACCAAAATATTGTAAATCACACAAATGAGTAGATAATTTCTAATTGAAGTACTGTTTTCAATAAAGTGATGTCAAGATCATGAGAAAACATCTATATTCATGTACCTGTGATGGCGAAAACGACCACTTTAGATAGAAACATATATACATTTGCGACTTAATTGGCCACCACCAAAAAAAATGCGATATCCAACAAGAGGAGCAATTAAAAAGCTGTCTTTACAGCTTTAGCTTCATCATCTCCAAGCTGTGATCAATCCCTCCCAAACCTTATTCTCTTCATCCCTAACTGGTTTGCACTTTCTTCACTCTTTTCTCTTCACTCTTCACTCTTCACTACTTCACTCTTCAACTAACATAACTGCCCCATAAAATGGCTTCGATCTCTTCCTCTCCTTCCTCAAACTCATCACTCCTCTCTCCTCAAAACCCTAATATTGATTATCAATATGCAAGGAACCTCCAAAGACAATGGTTGCCGTCACCCTTTGTATAAGGGAGTGAGACAACGAAAGAACTCAGAAAAATGGGTTTCTGAGATCCGTGAGCCGAGAAAACCTACCCGTATCTGGTTAGGAACATTCTCGACCCCCGAGATGGCGGCAATAGCCTATGACGTGGCAGCTCTAGCCCTCAAAGGCACTCAAGCTGAGCTCAACTTCCCAAATTCAGTTTCCTCTTTGCCGGTCCCAACCTCCATGTCTCCAGGAGACATCCAGGCAGCAGCAGCTTCAGCCGCAGCTGCTTTTGGTGCTGCTAGGGATGCGATTGTTATGGCCGATAATAACAGCGGAACAAGCGGTGTGGCTCGCATGAATGGTAGTTATGAGAATACAAATATGAATGAATTCATGGACGAGGATTTGGTATTCGACATGCCTAATGTGGTCATGAATATGGCTGAAGGAATGCTTCTCAGCCCGCCTCGTCCTCCTGCCTTTGATGCTGCTTACAACGCTGACGGTTTCACTGGAGCAGACGATTACTTGTGGAATTTTCCTTGATAACTAAACAATCTAAACATATAATATATATATATATATATAAGTATGTGATTTTGTGTGATTATATATATGCACCGATAGATATACATGTATGTATGAAATAAATAAAAATGGTGTCTAGTGATGCATTGCATGCATGGTTAGGCCCCGTTAAGACCGTAAGATAAGGTCGTACTGTATTGAGTTTTTGTCTTTAAATTATTGTCTTACAATCTAATCTGATGTAATTGCAAATGTAATCACACAGTCAATGCCTTGACTGATACTCATTTGTTTATTTTACAGATGGATAAAATTTTCGTAGGGCTTGGTCTTTAATAGTGGTTGATATAACTAATGCTTATTATAGACATAATAGAAAATCATTTTAAAAAAAAAATACGAAGCCATTTTGAACCGTGAACCACATTTTCGAGGATAAAAAAAAAAACCACATAGTGGTTGATGTCATGAAACAATTCTTCTTGTAACATATATTTTACCACTACATTAATTGAAAGATCGATATAGTTTGAACTTCGGCACAGAAAGTTTGAATGAAAAAAGTTACAACATAGTGTATATATAACCCTAGCAAGCGAATAATATAAAATACTTGCAAACAATCTTACAAATACTTGAGGATGCATAGCTAGTTAGAAGAATAGGAAAAGAAAAACCGAAAAAAAAATATAAAAAAAATGAGAGGAGCTAAATGGGTTTGGTGAGGAAAACTTACAAGATGGTTATGGACACGAGTCTTAATCGAATCATAAGCTTGCTGATTTTCTTATGTATTTAACCTTTTAATTTGATCACTCATATGTATATATATATATATATATGTCTTTTTGTCACATATATATATATGTACCTATTTTTAACTTTATTTTCATCAGTTAGATGGTTATGGTCCACCAGCAGTGATTTTTATGTTTATAAATTATAATTGAAAGATGACGTAACATTTTGTATTTTCCCAACAAAAGAAAAAAAATAACATTTTCGTATTTGATCAAATATTATTTGAAAGTTGTAAATGTGGAACGCAAACAAAAACAACTTTTTATTTGGCTTACAGTTTACGCAAATAATTGATATTATTTTAAATATTGTAAACTATTATATTTTTGCATTCTGGCTAGATCAAAATTTTAGAGTTTTGAATTTTCCGAACACTAGAGATGCTTGGAAACAACGCAATCCATCCGAATTTGTACATTAAAACTACATATGTTCCAAAACAAACAGCTTATTTAAGAGTAACACTTGAAATAAGTAGAGCACTTATATATGTTTAGACATGTACAAATTTAAGGTCTAAAAATATTTCAACTATATGGGCTTTTTAAAACTATAAGAACCCATTGTAGCCCACAAGATTCGTGACCCTTACAGACCCGTTAAAACACTATTTCACTTTAAATAGCTGCACAAGAAAAATGAAGAGCAATGAATAGGTAAAGTCTTGTTGGTTAGAAACGAATGAATGAATTTCAGTATTTGGTAATTGTTTTATTTCTTCTGTTCTTCATCTTCTCCTCCCACCAATATGTTAACCGTACGTACTTTGAATCTCTCAAGCTTCTCGATGACCTCCTCGACTAGACTGCCCCCTCGGGAACGCGTCGTGCGAATATCAATGCGCCTTTCAAGCTTAGAAAATTGGTGATCTTGAGGCATCTCTTTATGATCTATCAGCGTTTGAATTTCTTCTGGCCTGCTAGGTTTAGTGAACGATGTTTTCTCGCTCATTATCGCGTTCGTGTAGATCGAGAATGATTCACGAAATGACGATATATCTTGGAAACGATAATTTAAGAAGGGAAATGGCAAAAGTATATTGGATTGTGTGTGTTATGTGTGTTACTGAAAAATGTATACTGGATTGTGTGTTTATGTGTTTATATATGCAGTGCAGCTTGCTTAAGTTAAGACATTGTTTGACGAAGAAGAAATTACGACCGAGTCTTCTTCCAGAGACTTGGTAAAAAGAAATATCAAACATAGCTATTTCGAGAGTCGTGGGAAAAGTCTTCAGTACTCGTACTCTATTAATTCTTCCTTTCCACGTTTGATTTTATTTAGGATTTGATTTTTGTATAATATTAAATAATTTTTTGTGTTAACAATAAATTACGGTTTATAGCTGAGGGAGCATTCACGACATACATGATAGATAGATTTACCTTAACACATTATCACGACAAATTCTGTTATTTGTTTTTTTTAATCCAACCTCGTACCTAATGTTACCAAATATTTAGAACGAAGCACTAAATCTATATTTTTTTTTGTATACATTGATTATATAAAAGTACAAGTAAATATTTGGTCAGAACTTCCAGATATATGAAAATAAAATATATGTCAAATGTTATTATGTTAGTTACAGGAAATTACCAAAAGTCCAGGGTCTTACCATTCACTTTGATTATGAAGCCTGAGCTGTCACGTGGACTCAGTTAATCCACGAAACATTGAGGATCGTTGATATTTTCTACTGAATTGACCAATTCCTACAGTCAACCTGTCGAACAATCACTTATTTTTGCTAATAATTGAACCTTTTATTTATTGAATTCTAGAATGTAGTTGTCATTCATATTTATAACTAGAGTTGATACCATCTCGAATCAATACTATAAAAACAAAATGAAGTCTCCCCACACTTGACACATCAGCTTTTTATAAGTTCTTTTCGAAGTGGATGTTAGATCGGCGATTGAGGAAGTACGACGGAGCAATCTGTTTCTGGTTGGTCGAATGCCAGGTGGCGAGATTGCATTAGCGATTAGACAGAGCAGTGAATGCCCAGAATCATCGACGAGAGCTTCAGTTTTGGTGATTTAGCAGTACAACGGCACCAGAACAGCTCCGGATCTGGCTTTAGCTGGGACGGATAAAGACTCTGAATGAATCAGTGCTTAATGAGTACGGTACGGTTCAGTTCAGGGGAATGGTTTACAATAGGTAGTGAAAAGTTGGTTCACGACTACGGTTTAATCAAATAACTGGATTTTGTTCTCACTGTTTCATCTTTTTTATAATAACTGGATTGACTTTTAAGTATCTTTCTTTGGAGATAAATGGTTAAATTTGTTGTTGATATTAGGTTTACGGTGAAAGGATAAATACTACCAAATTGGCATTGAATTGGTCGTACAAGGAAAAATGCATGGTTGATAATAATCATGCATCTATCAAAGTTTTGTCCTTTGTATCTATATAATTTTAATAACAAACTACACCTCTTAAAAGTTAATATTAAAAAAATTGTAGTGATCAATTATACCATAACTATCCCTAATAAAATTTAGAGCTATGAAATACTAATACTAAAATATCAATTTTAATTGGGCTATACAATATAACGAACAAAAATACACCCAAAAAAATCTTTCAGCGTAATTAATTATTGTGATCTAATTGGAACAAAAAATATCTTAAAGAAATATTCCGCGGGTAGTGTTGATTTCGACCTAGTAATGTAAACCGATTATTCAGGAAAATATATTATATCATCCATCTCCACACCATTTATTTACTACTCGAACATTATAGATGCATGTTTGGACAACTAATCCCAACAAACACAATATTGTGTACTTCATAATAGAAGTAGGATTTAAATACTAGAATTCTCATCAATTGCAATTTACTTCATCAAATCATACCAACAGATTTGTTGAATAGCAAGATAATGAAAAAAAAAATAATTTATTTTTGATAAGCCTGTATAACAGTGTAAATAGTCTGGATAACGGACAAGACCAAAAGAACAAGAGCAGCAAGAGCAGAGACAAAAGACCAAGGAGAGCTAAAGTAAGTATATTTGAAACTAGCCCATTCCACGTGCCAACTACTCTTGTAATAGTCATTCACTTCTTCAAACAAGTCTTTGAGATAACACTGTGTTATGTCGAACGCCACGTCTTTGCCTAGACTGTTCACGAATCTCGCGATCTCTGCATCAGTTCCGAAATAGTTCTCTATGATGTTTTGGTCGCATAGATACTCAACGTCCTTGTAAGTGTTCATCAGACAGTCTAGGAGCGTCGCGTATGTCGTGAAATGCATTGAGCACGCCACGTGGCACTGCTCGTAGGCCACGCAGTTCTCTAAGAAACTGCTCATGAAGTCGTCGACGGTGATCGTCGGCATCTCGATCGTTCCGTGCCTGAATCTCACCACTAAGAAGCTCTCTGCGTTTTTGAGCTCCCGGAGTTTGATCCCGGCTCGCCGGAGCTTCGAGATGCTGTGGATGATGTGGGACGGCATCTTCTCCTTCCCTGGATTCGTTACGGGCGGCGCGTGAAGCTCACTCTCCGGGATGAGGCTTGACCGGACGAGGTC
Source organism: Turritis glabra (assembly GCA_900406565.1). Taxonomy (NCBI): domain Eukaryota; kingdom Viridiplantae; phylum Streptophyta; class Magnoliopsida; order Brassicales; family Brassicaceae; genus Turritis; species Turritis glabra. The sequence continues at coordinate 5,222,468 of OVBN01000025.1, forward strand.
GAGGAGGTGTTTGGCTCTTAGCTCTTTGAACCTGGCGAGATCTTCTTCTGTTCTGTGCATCATGTTGTTGAAGAACGCAAACGCTAGAGACGGTAAAGAAGTGTTGGTCTCTATTTCGTTATCTCCTCTTGTGAGATCGAACAAAGTTTCAAGAACGAAGAAAGGGATTTGATTCTCAAGACGGAGAAAATCTCTGTACAAGAAAGGAAGAACCCAAGCCATGGCCACAAGTGGATCGTTGGGTTCGAAAGGAACGAGACTGCTCACTTTACGAAAGAGCTCAATAAGAAAACAACAGTCGAGAACCATCATCTCGTTGAACTCGTCTGAGTCCATGTGGATTGACTCAGAGTAACACTCTCTTGCTTCTTCCTCAACGCTCTTCACGCTCTTCATGTAATCCTCTAAAGTTAGGTTTTGGGTTCGAGCGAGAAGAACGTTTAGGTAACGCCATTTGTGCTCTTCAATCATTTTGAACTGCGTTTGGCCACGGTGGTACGGTCCAATCGAGACCACTCGCGGCTCATAGCATCTGTCGTTACAATCAATCATGCTCTGAGGTACTCGGAAGATGGAGCACGTTGGTTTTCCCGCGGCCGAGCTGAGCAACCGCGGTGGCTCCTTCAGCTTCTTATGCATCCTCTCAATGCGGATCTTGAGGAGACTTTCTCCCTCGTCGGGTATGGAGGCAGAAGGCGGTTGCTCCGCCGCGTCCACCATTTTTATTGGTGTGAAATTGATGAGATGGATCTATTAAAAAGTGATAAGGGGTAGTATTGGAATTAAAATGGTCTTTGTGATTGGTATATTATTTCTTTGTTGGTCCACATGGTTGTCACACAATGAAAGCTGGTTCATTTTAAGCTTGATTTATTTATTAAAAAGTTTGATTTGTATTTCGAGTGACGACTTAGTTAATAGTCATGGTTGATGACTTGGTCTATCCATGTCCTCCAAGAAATTTCTTTGAATAACTAGTAGTGATTTTTATTGTTTTATTTTTAGAGTTATGTATACGCTCGAAGAAAGTACTATATTTCTCAATAAACACTATATTCAAGTGAATAATCTAAAAGATAGATAATATGTTCGAAAGTATCAGTTGGTATCACGTAGGTGTCAGTCGGGCCAGCCATGTCCGAGTCTGGCAGAAGCCTTATTCGTAAATGTAAGTTCGAGTCCGACCTTATAATATTAGAGATAAACTCATCTCCATCCGGTCTATGGGACTTGAGAGACCACGCACACGATGACCTTCTCTCGACCTGGTTCTAAACTAGGATTTGATATCTGTCTCTAACACCTCCCCCCCCCCCCCCCCCCTCCCCTCCCTCTCTCTAGTTGTCTCTGTGTATACATTTTCTCTGTTTTTCCACTTTATCTCTCAAAATTCAAACTCATTAAGCAACACTAATTTGTAAGAAAATTGTTGAATAATGTAAATACAAAAAAAAAAAAAAAGAAAGATAATTTTAGCTATAAAATGTTTGATATCGGATCGGATTTAATCTAATCTCAACATACTGATTTTAACTCATAAAAAAAATAGTACTAAATACTAATTGAACCAGACATCAGTTTCTGGCTCTAATTGCCAGTTTACCACCATTATATCAAAACAATTTGGAATATATGGTAATTTTAGGACGGGAAACATAGTTGATTAAGAAAAATATGTTGTACTATAAAAACGGAAGATAGTTGTATGTAGTAGAGATATTGCTGTACCATGTTGCGATCATACATATGACTAATTAAAAAATAAAAATGTATATCAAAATGAAATTTAATTCGTTCGTGAGGAACACGCAATTCAGACGTGGGTACATTTCATGGTCCTTCAATGTGAGTATTTTTTAATTAGGCATGATCTAATTTGTTCTGGGACAATGAATGCTCAACCAGATAAGTAAACCAAGCCTAAATCAAATAACCTAAAGCGGATTGTTGTATAAGGCTTTAAGCAAAATAAAATTTCCCTTTCTCAAACATAACTCCGCTTATCGTGGTTTTGATTCCAAACCGACATAACCAAGCTGAAAGTTCAAACTTTAACGCTAAACAATGAATAATCAGTTATGTTAAAACAGAAAACTGAAAACAATCTTTTCACTACCAAAGAAACAAATCAAGTTTTTTTTTTTTTTTTTTTTTTTTTTTGTAAAAAGAACATTCAACGAAGATTTGTACAATGGAAGATATATATGGTTAAGTAAGAAAGATTATCCTTGTGACATTTTTTAGAAGCGTTTTAAGTGATAAGAAAAACCAGGGTAAACGATATAGAGGTTAATTTGGTTTATCAAGTCAATGATATCTAAAAATCTACTAGTTTTTCTTGTCTCTAACAAAATTCATTATTTGTTCATGGAGAAGAAGATACAAGCTCGTGAGAAATTTCATCAATCAAGACGAAGAAGATAGAGAGCTCGAGATCGTACACGGCCTCGTCCACTTCTCCACCGTGTCTTGTCCATTCTCTGGCCTCCTCTCTCATATCTTTCCGCACCACCGCATCCACGTCCTCCTCTGCTCCCAGCCCTACCCTCCATGCATTCATCATCCTCCACTTCTTCTGCCTCTCATCATTCTTCTTTCTCCTCTCCTCTTCCGCGCATCCGCTCTCTCGAGCCATCGCTTCATCTACGTCCTCATATTCTTCATCTGAATCGTAAATCCTTATGTTATCGTCTTCCTCGCTCTCCTCATACTCTTCCTCTTCTTCTTCTTCGTCTTCTTCCGACATCTTCCCCTCGAGCTCTACCGGATCCAGCCCCGCTAACTTCTCGAATCTACGAAGCTTCTTAAGTAGCCGCCTTTTCGCCCCTGTTCAGTCAAAACACACAACTTTATAAAACCCTTAAAACGATCTAGGGACCAGTTTTAAGCTATGTATTCAATTCCTTTGGCCCATTTGATGTGATGGAAGATTGAATACTCACGGTGTACAGCTTCAAAGCTGCAAGAGATATTGAGATGGTCACGCTCGTGTTGATGGTGGTCCTCGTCCTCCTCCTCCTCAAGAGGGTCAAGTACAGAGACAGGGCTACATTGTTCCTTGTCTTCCTCTTCTTTATCTTCTTCTTCTTGTCCTCTCACTTTCTCTAAGCTCTCTGTCTCATCCCTATCTTCGTCCTGTTACAACTCATTTAACACACTTTTGGTTTCAACATTTTTTGTCTCTTACTATTTCTGGCGCTAGATCACAACTATTTTTAGCTATTCAAATTTATATCCTCATCGCACTATTTTACGTACCCATTAAGGGTTTCTCCATGTTACCTATATGGCTATATATATATATATATTTTAGGTTTTTTTTTTTACTATGCATTTTAAAAAACTACAACCACAAGAAGGGTAAATTTTACTTTTGAATTTTGTGAACATACAATTTAATACTTTCCCAAAAAAGATCACAACTTTTTGACAAAACCTTGAAACTTTTCACAAAAGTTAATGACATTCTAAGAGTTTGTAGCTAATAATTGCAAAAGGTTTGGTTTACATTTAAGACTTAACACACTGAATTAAAAGGTAGAAAATGTGTTTCTGGTAATTTGCCAGAAAATTAATTGGTTTCAAAACTTTGAAGTTGAACTAGCTAGAGAGACGCAATAATCGTCATAGTGGGGGAATGTTGACCACACGTATGTCAATGACATAAACACCTTCACCATAACCAAGCTCTACGATAGGTGTTCACTCCAAACTAAGGGCATATCCGTCATTCCAACAGTAAAAACATATTTACCGTACTTCCTGAAAAACTTTCATGATTCAGTCATATCAAACAGACAATTTTCAGCCGGCCATGTGTCTCTGCTCTAATCAGAAATGTTTTTTCAGTTTTTCCATAGAATGTTTTTTAACTTTCTCTTTTTTTACTGTATAGTAATTTATTTAATTATGGATTTATTAGTAATGGCTTTATTTAGGAATAATTGAGATAAAATCTATAAAAAAATTTACTTTTTTAAAAATTAGTTTAAATCTTACAATTTTGCTTAAATTTCACTATTAATACCTAAATTTTAAGAGCTATGGTTTATCATTTCGAGTTTGAAACTAAGAGTTTAAATTTAAACTACTGAATTAATTTAAATCTAGAGTTTTTTTTGTTAGTTTTGATATAAAATTTAGACTACATAATTGTCCATAATCTCGACTTTTGTTGAGTAAAGATTAAAAAAAGAAGAAGATTGAGACAAACCTCTGTACTGCGTCGCCCCGGAGAAGTGGCCGTCGATGTGAAGTGAGGAGTCCGGTGACCGGAAGAAGAAGGAGTTGTTTGGAGAACAAAATGAAAAGGGCTCTCACAAAAGCACTTATCACCAATCTCCACAAAACGCTCTCTCCGGCTGCTCCTACTACTACTCGTCGGTTCCGACCCGCGTTCCAACGAAATCGCGTTTCCATCAGTGTTATCCAAACGCGGTTTTGGTTTACGGTTTGTTAGCAGCTTCAAGACAGACCCGAACATACCATATCCGTTTCCTCTGGTCCGAGCTTTGTTGGTCTTAGCCTTCTCTGACTGCTGCTTCTGAATCCTCGCCGCCGCATCCAAGAGAATTGCGGCGGTTCTCGCCGGAATCTGGAGGAAAACTCGACCGTCACGTGTCTTTTTCTTCCCCGGAGACCGTAGCTCAAAGAGTGGAGACTTTCTTGGGTCTGGAGATTTATGAGTGGCGAAGAAACAAGAACTCTCGCAGGAGAACAAACCAGGAGGAAACGTGGCGACGTTGTCGGACTTTCGCTTCTTGACACGCAAATCGGAGCAACCCATCTGAGAACGAAGGTCAGCGATGTAATGGTTGAGATGAAAAGGCTCTTGGTCATCTTCAAGAAGCTCATGTAATTGCTTCTTCTTCTCAGCCATGGCAGAAAAGTTTACTTAGCTTTTAATGCCTCTCTCTGTGTGGAATTCAGAATCATGGAAATAGTGGAACGAAGGAAGCTCTTTGCTCTTTTCTTATAAGAAGAGAGAGAGAGAGAGAGAGAGAGAGAGAGAGAGAGAGAGATTTTGGGTGTGAAGGATGAGGAACAGTTGAAGACAAAGGGTGAGACATTGGATAAAGAGTCAATGCTTTGGATTTGGCTACTTCCTAGCATCTTGAAAAATAAAGAAAAAATAAAGTTTTCGTCTTATATTCTTTCTTTCTTCGTATTGAATTATGATTGACATGTGTCTTATGCAACGGTAATTTTGTTTGTTAAAAGAAAGTTTAGTTGACATATTATTATCAGAGTGGGCCTCAAAGACTCCTGAAAATAGTGTTTACGTGTCAATTTTAAAAAGTTTATTTGTAGTCGTGTGTGTGTGTATATTTGTCCATTTCCTTTCACCGGTTTGTGAAAACTCGATTGAGCAGTAATTTCACTTGAATTTTTATGGGCTCATGTACTCCATTTTATATAATAATGCACAATCATTTTCACATGAAATAACCCTACTGTGGTTATGAAGGAAAAACAAATGGAAAATTGTAATTACAAGTGATTCATGTGTATATCATGTGTCTAGCTAGTATATTTAGTTTTGAAAATATAACAGCGTTGGAGTTACAATTACAGTCAAACTCAATTAAGCTAACCGTTACAAGAGACTTTGTAAACATTGAGTAAACTTTAACTATATTTACAGATGAAGTGTTACTCACCCTCGGTACGATGATGATTCCTAAAATGACAATTCTTGTTAAGGGATGGATGATCTTCGAAATCATAAGAGAACTGGATAAAACCGGATTCATGTAGGTTCGATCCAGCTATTGTAGGAGGACAAAAATTGGAGGAGCTAGTTTGCATGTGTTAACTCCTATATTTCCATGTGTCTTGCTTGAAGTTGTAGTATCGATATGCGAGTCATGATGTTAGAAGACAAGCAAACATAGAATCAGAGACCAAAAAATAATGTTCAGATTCAAAGTAGCAACGAGAAAAAAATCTTAGTGAAACGTATCCTAACAACTTCTAAATTATTCTATATATTACCATGTTATTTTGTAAGTTTATCCCTTTTTTGTAGCACCATTTGCTACTAGATTCACATTTTTCGAAAAACAAAAAAAAATCACAACTTTAAGTGGTAGTTAATTTTATAAACAGGTGTGCTAAATCATATGCTAGCTTTTCTTATAATTTGATACTGAAATCATTTTTTTTTCTTAACTATGAAGCTGTTATCTGCAATTTATTAGATTAGTGACTAGATTTTGAAACATATGTGACCATTCAGAATTGTATATAGTTTTTAAAAGACACTGAACACTGAAATATTCAATACGATTTGGTCTACTAGAGTATAGTTTAAATTCTTTTTATAAAAGTAGAGTGATTAATTTTGGTGTTATGAATATTTAAGTGCTTAGTGAAATGGACTGGACAGTTTAATAAAATACTTTGTTTTTCTTTATATAAATGGACTGACGTTAATTGGTTTTGAAAGCAATAAGATATAAACAATCTGATTGGCACTTGACGTAATTCTTAATCCGAATATCTGATTTAGTGATTGACAATTAAGTAAAACAAAACACCCCATGTTCTACATTTAACATTTACCGGGCATAGCACGAAATCTATCGTTGATTATATTTATTTTAAGAAATCCCAAATAACAGTGGTACGAATCTTAACTTACTCATTCGGAAATTAATAGTATCTGACGATGTTGAAACCAAAAAAAGCAATCATACCTATAAAAAATGACGAATCAATTGTATCACAACTATTGAATTTTTAAATAGATCTGATAATGATGAGGAAAAATAGGACATTATCTATTTCGGCTTCATATAATTTTCGACTAATGAACAGGTCCGTATTTTTGTCGTAATATATCTATGATTAGTATCAGAAAATTTATATTATCTTGACCCTAACAAACACAAAGAGGATAGTAAAATACCGATTTAATAATTAAGGCAACTGTTGGCAACTACTAACACAACGACTGATTTGTCCTACGTACACACGGTTATATACTACTGACGTATAATGTCCACACGTGAAATATACACAAAATAAGACTACTATGCATATACATCGAATTATTTTCTCCTTGAAAATTGAAATTATAGAAACGAAAAAATATTAATTACTCCTATTATAAAAATGCATTGGGCAGGACAATAAAAGGTTCGCACCATAAATGAGAAAGAAAAGTTGTAGGCTTTACAGCTGGGTAGTCCCTTTAATTAAATTCTCAGCATCTGTGGACTTTAGGTTTATATATTTATAGTGTATAGTGGATATTTTCACTATGGTCCGTCCGACCTATAATTTCATGTGGCACTACAGTTTATTTAATGTTTAGTTTTGGCTTGAATTTTGAAAATTGATTTAAAGAGAAGATGTGGAATTATATGTTATATAATTAGTTTTACTGTTCATGCACTCATACTTATTTTTCAATTATTGACAAACCTGTGTTTTAATAATAAGTAGATTGTTTTTTAATTGTTGTTGTTGTCTCCATATGAATGATTTTTTTCCATAAAAAGTTAAGTCCACTTATTGTCACCACTTGTATAAAAAAGTGATTAATGCAATTTGGTAATCTCTACTGATTTAATAAATTAATAGCGTATGAGAGCAACTGGTAGGGACACTGTTTATTCTCGAATTCCCCGCTCTCCATTAAGATTTAATACTAACCTAATCCACTTTTAAATATATAAGAACGAACAACATTTTAGATTAAGTAAAGCTGTATTAGTTAGAATGGACTATAGCAGGCTAGCAAGCTGATTATTCTGATTAAATATTTGTTAATTAGCCAAATCTATGATCTTTTTTTTACATCTGAGCATGCAGCAGACAAAAGATTTTGCCGAACGCGTGGAACGTAAAACGACACCGTATATGTCTGTTTTGTCTTTTTAACTAATTTTATTGTTAGGACAAAACTTTGTAGTGACCAATGAATTAAAATATCCCTATTTGTACCATGAAATGTCAATTTATGAATATGCCGACGGATTTTATTTATGTATGTACTTATAAAAATGTTGCAACACAAAAATCGTATATTATAATTGAAATTTGAAAAAAAGAAGAGTTAATTGCAATTTTACGTTCACAGTAAAACCAAAGAGTATACTCATATGTGGAGTGAATATTGCAAAAAAAAAAAACGAAGAAACCAAAAAGTACATTATATGAATAGTTCGAACACTATATGATTTAGTGTTCAATTTTTTGGACGCTTTTTGTATAATGCGTACACACGGAATTATTTATTGAAAAAATGACATTTACGACGACAAAAAAAAATTACAAATGCAGTTTCGTAAGCATATGATACTTTGATACTGTGCTTACATTTTTTTAAAACAAATCGCGCCGTACCGTTCTTTTTATTTATACAAAATAAAATAATACGACTGTCGTTATTAAATGTTAAGTGGATATAAATAAATGTACAAGTACTTTATATAAATGTGTATGGCTCCCATTTGAGAAATTAACTTTATTTTGAATATATTTGGAAACCCACTTTTGTTGGTTACTGTTAATAACCACTGTACGTGTACTTGATGAACTGCAAACCTACTATAATCTTGATTGTTCCCTCATTATTTAAGTTTGATCGTGTACTTAACTTCGTTCTATACTTGTCTTAATGTTATCTTCTAAAGGGAATCTAATAAAACAAAATTTCATTATTTTCTTAATAATTATTCAAATTGGTGGCTATTTTTAACGCTCTAAAGATTATACAGTTTAATTTATTGGATAGTCCATACATAAAACAATGTTAGATAATTCAAATCATGACATCTTCAAACCTAATGCACAGAAACAGAAGTACAGATCACTTGTAAGCTTTTTATTTTTTGTTTCTTAAAATAATAATAGATATGTTCGAAGTGACAGCAAAAACAATCAGTGAAAAAGTTGGTATGGAAGAGAGATTTACCATTTAACGTCGCAGCCAAATTGTCAATAAATTAGAGGCAGACAAAGTATAAGGTCATGAGAGTCGATTAGAACCCTAAGGGTTAAGGTACTTTGCGAGAGTGAGTGTACGTGTTTTCTTATATAACTTTTGGTAGTTTATTTTATTACTCTACATTAACTAATGACGTTGATTGAATAGTTCACTATGTAGTAATAATTTGAATATGTGTACACTCACGTATTATATGTATTTTTCTTTGACAAACGGTTTACATATATAAGATATTTTAAGATTTCTTTCTTTGAATCAGTTTTCTATATTTTTATCTAGATTTTCATTTAACACCATTCAGTAAAATACTGCATTTCTATTATTTTTGGTTTATGGACTAACTTTTCAGTTTTCTTCTGTCATTTAGGTCCATTATCTAGTATATATATTGTTTTATTTGATTGTAACATGTCTTAAGTCTTTTGAAGAAAATTCTGGGTTTTGGTTTGTATTGATTGTTCGTAAAAAAAGAAGGGATTTGTGATCACAAAACGAGACATAATAGCAAAGTTTATAATATTTTGTTGCGTTAACTTTTTTTTTTTTTTATAAAAATGATTTTATCAAAGTGTAAAAGTTTTACAAGAAAGTAAAAAGAACAACAATAATAAAAGCAATTACAGAGAGAATAAAAAATGGGATCAAAGGATATCGAATAGATGATATGAGTTTTGGTGAGTCAAAATATTAAGGATAACGAACCCCACAACTAACTCGAAGTTACCTTTGTTTACCAACGAGGTAGTCGTGGAGAGAGCAGTTGAGAGTGGCAATGAAGACAAATCAGTGGCCACCAATAATTCGAGGAGAACTAACAAACAAACATCAATTTTCCGAAGGAAGCTGAAGCTAAATAACTTTTCAACACATCACATACACTCCACTCTAATTAGTCCATCACATAGAAGTACTGGCTTTGAAACCACTAGTCTTGCCCATTAAAAAGGAACATTCATCTTATGCCAAGCCAAGCAAGACGGAAAAGAAAAGAATCAGAACCACATAACCTGCAGGCGGGAGAAGAAAGCTATAAACCGAGCTGACACGAAACAAGTATGGTCTGAAAATGAACTATATGAGATATAGCTCCAGAAGGGAGAAAAAAAAAACCCAGAAGATGCATTCACTTTTATGTCCTAAATAATTGATGAACAAAAGCACAAACTTGCATGCCGACCTTGTTTTGATTTTTATTGTCTTGTTTACATATACATAATGTACCAAATACATCAAGACAAAAATAAGATATGAAAATGGAAAAACAAAAACAACAAATTAAAAGTAGAGAAATACCTTATAATAGCACTAAAACAAGTTTTGTGACAATTACAGTATACACTCCACAAATTTTCAAAAATAGCACTAAAATAATTTCAAATTTTGGATTTGCGTTTAGTATTTTAGGTTTAGGGTTTAATTTTTAAGGTTTAAGATTTATGTTTTGGATAATTTTGATATATTTTTAAATCGTTCTCAAAGTTTTCGATATTTTTTATATTAAATTTGTGTTATTTTTGGAATATTGAAGATGATGTGCTAAATTTGGAAACAAAACTTATTTTTGTGCTAATTGTGAGAATTATCCTTAAAAGTATGTATATTTAAAAAGTAGAGTCTGACGAATTCAATATGCATATACCCCGCCCACCGAATAAAGCAAAGAAAAAAAACGGTCGTTATAAGTTTATAACGATCATTGTTTTATCATTACTGTCTCATGATATTGGATTGACGCTGATTTTCTAAACGTATACGCGTTAAATTAAACCCCAATTACATAGACAAAATTTGAAAGAACAAGAAAATGCAAATTATGATAGTATTCAATTCTATTTTGATGAAGGTATAGATCAAAGATCAAATCTGCTCATTTACGGATCTTACTAATATATTTTTTTAACATTTCGTAGACATTTTAAATAGAAAAAACCTTAGTTTTATACTTATTTTTAGGGATTTGACGTAGATTTTTCCATGCTATCTAAAGAAGAAAAAGAACGTTTTACAATTTTCATATATATCCAAATTAAAATGCTAGATTTAAGAGATATATGAAAAACTAAATTTACGGAGTAATTGAAAAAGAAAGAGTAAATGCTATTATTAGATCGAATAAAATATGAACACGTATAACTATTACAAGTGGGCGTTTTATTGGGTCCAAAACTAAAGTGATTTTCTCCATTTGCTTATATTTGTTTCCGTCAACCTAATGAAATAAATAAATTGATTAATCGGAATGCTAGCCCAAGCCAGAAAAGATAAACAGAGTCTACAAACGGATTCAATATCCGCCTAATTCTTGCATTAAATGCTATAACATCTTACTCTAAACTAGGAGAAACTACTAAACATATTCTGTAGAAAAGATATCTTGGGTTTAGTGGAGATAATTAAGCATCCACCCAAGCTGTACTTTCACGTAGAGCATGATTTGACTAAATTTGACGGTTCATAATATAATAAACACCCTAAAATAATTTTTCATTTCTGGTCTTTCAAATAGAAAACATTATCTAAGGTTAAATCTCCTTACCACACACGATCATCTTACGAAAGCAAAATTATGTGGCAGACATATTACATTGCGCACATATGACCAAATTGTAATCTTTGCGGCATACATGCAGACACAAAAACCAAACTCATGACTACGGGAGGCTGGAAAGCCACTAAACCAGTCTAATATTCTCACTTTATTGAAGTTTGGTTGACGCTCTACAATACCTCATTTTCGTTATGTCGAACATCGTTTCACCATTCAACAAATATGTGGAAACACATTTTAATGCGCTAAAATGCATCCTCAGGTACATCGAAGATAGAATATCCCATGGCTTCCAGCTATATCAATCTCCTACTACTCATCTTTTAGCTTACTCAAAAGAGATCAACTCCCGGGTATTATGTGTTCTTATATGAAAATGTCATTTCATGGTCCGCCAACTCACAATATCCCCGCTTAAATGCCGAGACCGAGTACAGAGGAGTTGCCAATGATGTCTCTGACGTTATTTTGATTAAGAGCAAGATATTTTTTCATATGCACACATTGTGGAGATGTGATGAAAGCTAGGCGACCGTAATCTACACTATGATCACTTAAACGTTATCGATTCTCTACTCTACACTATGATCGAACATTATTATTGGGGTTATGGCCATGACTGATCTTTTGCATCTCGGGATATGAAAAGTTTGGATTCATAAGCAAAACCAAGCTATTTAACATAAGGAGTTTGAATATTCAGCTAAATTAGAATCAAATATAATTATTTTGGCCAAGTCATCGAAATCTTTGTTATAATCACTTAATGATAATGTTCACGTTTTATAATTTTTTATAATTTGGTATTACCCGTTTTGTATACTTCGATGGTTTGATGATGTATGAACGGAAAGGATTATGTAAATAAACAAGTGAAAAGATTCTGCCGTTCCGACAGCTTTTAGATTCAAAAACGCACGCGAGAGTCTCTTTTTCTTTGCCAACGAGAAGAAACTTTTACTAAAAAGCCAAAAGTAATAAAACAATTTAAAATAAAATAAATTAATTCTGCAAAAGACAAATACAAAACATAATACAGATAATAAAAAAAAAAAAATCACTGTGATGAGTTTCAGTATCCTAAGCATCTCCCATTTTCCCATATCCCCTAATTTGGTTAATCAAAAATAAGAGAACCCACAAATTTTACAAATCAAACCCCCAAGACTTTCAAAAACTAACAATAAAAGCACCCACAAATCTTAAACATACACACATCTTACAAGATGAAAATTTAAACTAGGTACATCACACAAAGAACCAATTAGTTCTTGGACACATTCACACGGTTTCTATGCTCTTGCTCAGCTCCTCCAGCTTAATCATCCTCAACTTCTCGCTTTCTCCAACCAACTGTTCCATCTCCCCAAAAAGAAAAAACAAACACCATTTATGTATAACAAGCGATAAAAAACTCGTTTGTTCCCGTGTTTTCTGCAAATTTAGGAACTTAAAAGAGAGCTCAGAACTAACCTCCATGAGTTTAGTGATCAGCTGAACTTTCTCCCGGTTCTTCTCGTTGAATGTATCAAGTGCTTCTTTGTATTCCCTTTCCTGTTTCATTTCATTACGATAATCGGGTTTTGTTCAGCCTTTCGACAAACGCAAATAGTTCATTCAGTCTAGCAAACCCAATTGTTAAAGTTTCTGCCTTTAGGGATCCAATTGGTTACCATAAAGATCAAATTTTTGGTGTGTGTGTGTACATCAATCAATTCAAAACGATAACTTAGACAAGATTTGTATTCATGGTGGACAGAAATGAAATAAAAATGTTACCTTCTTTTGAACAGCGGAACCTAAAGGTTTGAGTTCTTTGTTAACACTATCAATCTTCTTACGAACCACAGAAACTTCCTTCCTCATAGGATCTGCCATAGACTCAAGCTCCTGTTACAAGAAACAACACAAAAATCACACCTTTGCCCTTGGAACACAACATAACTCCATCAAAATCAACAATTACACTTGGCCAAATCCTAGATCTTGAAACAGAGAAGCACCAACAAACATCGAACTTTCTAGGGTTTGTACTATAAGACAAGTTCTGAGAGATGCTAAAAACTCAAACTTTATAAGGAAACAGAGTAAAATCAAACCTCACGAATAGTAGAGAGACGTTTGGTTTCTTGTTCGACCCGACCCAACTGAGCCTGGATCCGTTCACGAACTTCCATCCTCCTCTTCTCAATCTCATCTTCTTTAGCTCTAAACGCAGAGAGAGCAGAACGAGTCATCTCTTCGTCTTCTCTCGACATATGACTACTAAAACTCAAACTTCCCGTATGCAGAACCATCTCGTTGCTCTGCGGCTGCGGCTGCGGCTGAGGAGGAGCTTCTACTGCCGTAACGGCTCCAGCTCCGTCGTTGGTTTGACTCTGAGTCATCTTTGGTTTCTTCTCTTTGTGGTTTTTGCTGTTCTTCTTCCTTAAACCAAAGCAGGAAACTGAATCCTCCTCAGTGGAATTACGGTGGGGTTCTTCGATTAACCCTATTTTTGCTGATTGTTTTAGAGAAAGTTTGAAGCTTTTTTGAAGGGAAGGTGTTTTAATGGCGGAAGAGACGGATTTGCTGTATTCTTAGTGGGTTTCGGTGGTATTTGGTAAAGCAAAGCTCTTCCATTATAAATAAATTATATTCCCAGCGTTTAATTACACCATTTACCTAATCTTAATACTTTAATCATTACTTAATTCGATTGTCTTCTGTATTTGTGTTTTTTTTTTGTTGAATGGAAAATAAATATACATCTTTCGGAAAGAAGGGGCTGTCTGTAAAGGAAAAGCAAAAATGTGCCAATGCATAAAATAAGTATACAAATGTGTAATGTTACAGACTGTTTTTTATATTTATTAAAATAAGCAAAGCTACGAAAATGACCTAACTGCCAAATGACAACCATATCCAACCAATCATATGTGCAACATTTATTGTTCTTTTATTTTTTTTAGCATATAGTATATAATTTTAATATCAATGTATCCATAAAGATCTATATATGAATCTTTAGTATACAGCCAGAAACCAAAATATCTTTAAATCACGTTGATTTGGATTTAAACAATAAACGTCATAGCTGTAGATATAAAGCAAAGACGACTCATCAATATCCTCTTAAGCTTTATACAATAACTTCAACTACTTTCCATCTCATCAAAACCTTTTTTAAATCGAGTCTTTTAGTCAGATTTTACGGCTAAGAGTTCGACGGTAATTTTGAGTCTGTGGTTGCAAACATCAGTATAAGTTTTATTGATGCTAACACATCTTATTCACATAACGTCGAATTTGTATACAGCTTTCAACTTTTCTCATTGTAGATATTAAATGGTAATAGTATATTCTAGGATTACTTTATAATCGGATAAATCATAGGAAAAAAAATCTATATTTATCCCGAAAACATGTAAATTATAGTAATATTATGCGTCTATATTGACCAACATGAAAACGTAATGGATTTAAACTAATCAAGATGACGAAAGTACGAAACATTCGTTGATTGGCAAGGTTTCTCCAATTTGGATGACTTTGTTCACTTTGGATCGTTTTTTTTTCTCTGTTCTTTTAATTTTTCATGATTTAAAACTTTCATGCATATAGTTTAGCTCGTACGTAGAGAATCAAAAATTCCAATATTTTTATTGTTAAACTCTTCTTCCCAATTTTGATAGTTAAAGGAAGATTATTTCCTTTGATTTACAAAGAAAAACATAATGAATTACATTTGATTTATGGCATAAACCAATACGAAGAATACTCAACCACTAGACCAATATGGTGTATATTTTAAACCTATTTGTACTAGCTGATCATCAATATATAAATTTTAAATTAACGATTGTTAAATATAAAAATAACTAGTGATTTTGATTAGAAAAAGAAAAAAACTATATTAAAAAAAAAATTCAAATTTTTGTTCCAAAACTCATATCATTTTAAGTTACAAAAATATCCCAAAACACCCTTTGGTCTGACAGGATTTGTTTTTAAGGTTAATATTTTGTCTAGAAGTCATTGAGAAATTAGTCTCATGTTCTACCATTGACTTGACCGAAGCTATTACGTCCAAAGACTTTTCTTACAAATCCATTGCCTAACAAATCTAATATATTATTAAGACACTCTTACACGTAATTTAAATCAAAATAATCCCCAGCAGCTAATATCATATGGATGATGGAGTATACTATTTTCGAGTTGAGAAAATTGCAAAATAAATAAAGCTTAACCAAACCGAACGATCTAAAATCATGCCATCCTAGTAAATTTCCAAACAAAAATAAAACTTTGAAAATAAATGGAAAAATTCCCAAAAAAACCCCAAACTTTTTTATTTTTGGAAGAAAAATATCCGAACTTTTTAGACACCCCGATTAATACCTCATCTAATAATGTTGTGTCGTTTAACACACCGTTTATCAAAAACTCTCATTTTCCGACATCCATCGTAACAGACGTTAACTAGCCTAACGTAAACAGTAAACGGGGTTATCTCTTTAACCCACGTGTTAAAAATACTAATTAAAAAGTTCCCAAAAAAACTCCAAACTTTTTTATTTTTGGAAGAAAAATACCCGAACTTTTTAGACACCCCGATTAATACCTCATCTAATAATGTTGTGTCGTTTAACACACCGTTAAATAACAAGAGTCAAACACAAATCCGAATCTAACATAAATCCGAAAACTACTTCTACAACAAAAACTAACAATTCTGCATCAAACTACTTCTTCACCTCCTTCTTGAAGCCACATCTTCAGATTACTTCTTCACCAGTGCAAGGATCATGGCAATAACCACAGTGAAACCTGCCCGAGCTCTGGCTTAGAGATTTTGCAGACCCAGAATTTTCACTTCCCAATGAGACCATCGATTTTTTGGAAGAGATGAAGAGGAGAGGAGACGAGAAAATTTTGAAAATCAATTTTTTGCTCTAGGGTTTAGAAAGGGGAAAATCGATTTGGGGTTAATAGAAAATGGCAACAATGACTTTTTAATCGATTTGCGTTTGATTCGGATTTGTGTTTGACTCTTGTTATTTAACGGTGTGTTAAACGACACAACATTATTAGATGAGGTATTAATCGGGGTGTCCAGAAAGTTCGGGTATTTTTCTTCCAAAAATAAAAAATGTTTGGGGTTTTTTGGGAACTTTTTAATTAGTGTTTTTAACACGTGGGTTAAAGAGATAATCCCGTTTACTGTTTACGTTAGGTTTGTTAACGTCTGTTACGACGGATGTCGGAAAATAAGAGTTTTTGATAAACGGTGTGTTAAACGACACAATATTATTATATGAGATATTAATCGGGGTGTCCAAAAAATTCATGTATTTTTTTTCAAAAATAAAAAAGTTTGGAGTTTTTTTGGGAATTTTTCCGAAAATAAATGGAAGTAGTTTCGGCTTTTTTTGTTTCTTTTTCTGTCAGCATCTTAAACACATGCCCATTAATGTTGGTGGGTACATTTATTGCTACAAGAGCATTTTTTGGGCCTTAACTATGGTTTCATTGGAAACAAAGAGATCGGGTTGGGCTAATATAAGTAGGAAACTTTTGTTGCGTTAGATTTTGTTTACGCAACAAAATATTCAGAGCCGGATAGAAAACTCCTATTAGAAACGTATCGAAATCTAACTTGCAAACCATAACTAATATGGATTGGCCTCACTAATCCGAAAACTTTCAGACAATAGAAACGTATGCAAATTAGATTTCTTAACATTGCTACATAAACTAAATATACAATTGTAACTACTCGCTGACTATTTAGCTGGAATGAAGGGGTTTTTGCTTAAATAAGAGTTTTTTTTTTTTTTTTCAATGTCTATTGTTTACATTTAGTTGTGCCAAATGAATTCGTTAGGAGTTTAGCTAGCAACTTGATCCTCTGAAGTGAGAACTTTTGGGATGCATCTTATATGAACATATATACTTGCTCTTACGCACCTAACTCGCTTGATTCCCATTTAATATAGAGGTGAAGCAAAGATTTTGGACCTATGTGTATCTATTTATCGATAAGAGTTGCACAATAGAGCATACTTGACAGCTCTCAGCGATCACTAAACAATAAAACTGAAATAATCGTTTGAAAGCGACAGTTGTAACCATATATTAAATTCATGATTATCTCAAACAAGTTAAACAAAATCTCTACTAAATTTTCTTGTTCTAGTGCCTAAACTCAAGAAGATTATGGGCCAAAAACCCGACTTTTTAGCAACTAAAATTTTTTAAGACAGTTTGTGTGTTGGATGGGTGAAAAAGTTATGAGCTATAATCAAAGACAAAAAGGTATCATTTAGACATTTTTGTATAAAACGACAATTTATTATACATAGAACCCCAAGACTTATAAATTTTTTAAAGAAAAAAAAACACGCACAAATTTCACATATTAACAAAAGAAGAAAGAAGATACATCATAGTTCACAAAAAGAACCAAGACCCAAAACCGAATTAGTTCTTGATTGATCTTTGTCATGTGTTTATGACATTCACAAAATGCTCTTGCTCAGCTCTTCGAGCTTCTTCAACCTCAAATTCTCGCTTTCTCCAGCCAACTGTTCAATCTCCTCGGTAAGAAAATAGACACCATATATTTATGCAACATATACAAATCGACGAATCATGAACTTAGACAAGAGCACGAAATTAACCTCCACAAGTCTGGTGATGAGCTGAATTTTCTCCAAGTTCTTCTCGTTGAATGCATCAACTGCTTCTTTGTACTCCCTTTGCTGTTACAAAAACAAACATATTCTGAGTTTGGGGTTTAGGGTTTAGTTTGGTTGGTGATTACTAAGCCGAAATGAAATCGAACTAATCTTAAAATAATAATGGTTTTTTGACCTTCTTTTGAACAGAGTAACTTAATGGTTTGAGCTCTTTGTAAACGCTATCAATCTTCTTACGAATCATCAAAACTTCCTTCCTCATGGGATCATGAAGAGAATCAAGTTCCTGTCCAAAACATTCATTACATTGTTTACACAACCGACACAACATAACGTCAAACTTTATATTAAAACATATGATCTAGTTAATAAAAAACCTCGCGGATTGTGGCGAGGCGTCGGGTTTCTTCTTCGACCCGACCTAGTTGAGACTGGACCCGTTCACGTACCTCCATTTTCCTCTTCTCGATCTCACTCTCTTTAGCTTTAAACGCTGAAAGTACTGTACGAGTCATCTCCTCGTCTTCCTTGGACAAACAGTTGCCCGTGCTTAGGCTCCTAAGCAGCACCATTTCGTTGTTCAGAGGAGGCTCTGCCGTTGTGGCGGTTCCGGAGTTGATCTGAGACATCATTCACCGTGAGTAATACTATATGTTTTATTGATTTTGGGTTTTAGAACATTTAAAGCCTTTCAAGAGGTTGGCCGGGGCGGCTATTGGAGTGATTGCTTGTTGAACTAGATCATTAATATAATTAGACTATTTTCCTTATTTTTAATTAGTAACTTAATTTGTACTCCCTCCGTTTAAGATTTAGATGTCGTGTTATTTTGCTTTTTTTTCTAAAAGAAAATCTAAGAAAAACAAATGACATACATCTTTTGGACAGAAGACGGCTAGAATACAATAACAGAAATGTGTAAATGCATAAAGAACACTTCATATATTAAAACGTAGAGTCTAAGTTTTGCTGTTTTGCTACGGCATGTACGTATTATGCAAATACTACAAACTGTTTATATTTATTAATTTAAACATCGCCAATCAAATGATGAACTATGCCAAGTGCCAAGTGCCACCCAATCCCAACCAACCGTATGTGCAAAATCTATTAATTTTGTTTGTCTTTTCTCTAGTTAAATACAAACAGCTTCAAATATTCAAAACATAACAACTGTTAAATAACATCTGTATTACACTTCTTAAAACGATTCCGATGTCACCGCAAATACAATGACATCATTCACTAGTCGCATTTGCATCACTTATTGATCGAAATTCGACGACAATGGAAACCCTTTAATGAGTAGAACAAGCTTATTATGGTTGGTAAAATTAATATTTTTACTAGAAAAAGAAGGAAATAGTAGAGGTTGAAACAATTTGGGCGTAAACAAATATCAAAAAATTTCAAATGGCCGTTTATACTAATAGCTCAAAAGCATATATTAGACCTTAAACAAAGGTCTTGTTGTTTACAAGTAGTCGATTGGGCTTTTCTGGTTAAGGCTCAAATCCCTGTACGTAGGCCCAAATGACTACTTTCATTCATTGACAATCTCAATTATCAAATAAGCTTTTACCATATGGTTTTATCTATCATATATACACTTTTTGGGCTCAGATCCCTTTATCCCTTTTAGTTTTTTCAGTTGTAGTTTTTTTATGTAGTTGTTTATCAATCTGGATGTTGTTTGATGTTCAAGAACGAGCAGTCCGTGAGTATTTTTCTTCTCATGTAAGTTTATCGATCTTTGTATGGTTCTTCCTAACGGAAAATTTTTTATCCGTAACTTAATAAAATGGTGTTTGATTTGGAAAAACAAAAAAAGACGAGATAAGAAGTCGATTTTCTCCTTAATATCAAATGTGAGACTCGGTTTCGAATTTTTCTTGTTTTTGCAACATAGAGCATTAACGGGCTTCGGTCAATTGTTCAATCATTTTTTATCAACTAACATAAATGAAGTACGAAACTTGTATAACGACCAAAGGACATGTTACATGTAACGCCCGTGTCCCGGAAATCAGTTTGACGGTTTGAATTTTGTCGGGATTTGGAGCGAGTCGGTTTAAGTTCTAATCGGTTTAATGTGCTGGTCGATTATCAGAGTAAACCGAGGGAAGGTTTTAATTAATCTTCGGTTTAGTTAAATCCCGGTTTAAGTCTATTTTAACCGAAAACCCTAGGCCTTCTTTTATCTTTTCTAAAGTTTGCGTTTTCTGTAAGAGAAAGAAAGGGAGAGAAAACGTGAGAGAAAATGGGAGAAAGGGGGAGAAAGGAGGCGAGTTGGATGTTGGCGTGAGATAGAGGGAGATCGAGCTTTGTGGAGTGTGGGTGAAGGCACTGCGGGTTGCTGTCATCTCTCATCCGTTTTTCATTCCAAATCGGAAGTGAGTGCGTGACCATGAACTTATCTAAGCATCTAAGATGGTTTTGTGTAATTTGGTGGTGTGTAGGATGGATTCATGATGGATCCATTCGTTTGAGTGTTTGATTGCTTGTTGTTCCTTGTGTTTCGAGGTGGGTTTGTGTCCAATTGCTTGGGGAGGCGTGGTTGAGAAATAAGGGGGAGCGTTGTTCCTGCAAGGAGGTTGCAGAGAAGGACATCGCGCAGGAGTTGTTGCGGGGGAGTTTCGGTTCTGGCGATCGGTTGCAGACCGATCCCGCGAGTTTGTGTGCAAGCTGTCGTTTCTTGCGATCGATTACCAGGATCGGTTGCAGACCGATCCCGTGTGTTGGTGCAAGTGGTCATTTATGGCGAGCAGTTACCACGATCGGTTGCAGACCGATCTCGTGGGTTGTCGGTTTTACGAACGACCAATCCGATCGGTTGCAGACCGATCCCGTGAGTTGTCGGTTTTGCGATCGACCATCCCGATCGGTTGTAGACCAATCACTGTTGCTGTGTTGGGTTCTTGGTGGTTGTTACCTGTTATGTTTTTTGTACATTTGTGTTCTTACTTGCTTGTGTGTATAGCTCGTAAATGGGAGGACCGTTTCACTAAGTATTTGTGATAATACTTACGCAACTCTTCGTTATGTTGCTGGAAAAGATAAGGTCTGAACGTGGAATCATGGCGAAGAGAGGAGGATGTTATAAGAGTCGGGAGTTTATGTGTTGCTTTTAATTTCTAATTATTGCTGTTAGATTATGTTGCTAAGTTATCGGAATCATTGGTTGAATCATGGTGGTTTACTATGTTAAGCGTTTTATTGGAATAAATTGGTATGTTTCTTTGAACCACGTTTTGGAAGGTAATTAATATGTATGGACATGCTAATTACTGATTTTTTTGTTTAAAAAAAAACGGATGTGGTTGTTTCATTACAAATCAATATAAAAGTCCGTATGCAATGTAATTTTCACTCTCAAACCTATATTTGCAAAGTTTAAAATCCAAATTAATGTTCTTTTGAATAAATTTACGCGAGTGATTCGATCTCTAACCCCTCATTTAGATCTACTATTATGGCTGAGCTTATTGGAAATCAACTTGTTTAGTATATTGATAAGAAAACACATATGGAGATTGGCATGACATGCAGGCAAAGTAGTCTTTGCATTGGATTCTTTTGTGTATTTAAATACATAATTTTGAAAGATCGCATGTTTGATGCATGTTGACACGTGCGGTCATGCCCTTAGATACCTTGTGTCAACAACAATGTGTTGTGTGCGTAGGCTCTCACCAGAAAGATCTATTCTTTCCTTTTCCTTTTCGTTTCTTTTGTAATTCTTTTATTTCATATTACTAAAAATAACATCATGTGTTAGGTTCCGGTCCAAGTTTGGTAGTATAGCCTTTTTTTTTTTGTAGTATGTGGTTAATTTATACGACCAATAGTGAGATGTGAATTTAAATTTACAAATCTAGGCATATGCTTGTATGAATGTTAGTAACATTACTAAATAATATTAGCCAATCTCGCAAATATCATCTTATCATGCTTTTATAAACAAAAATTTTACAAAAGTAAAGATGATAATTTTTAGAAAGAAAAAAAATTAGGGAACCATATAAGAGGGGAATAATAAAGCACGTGGGATCACGTGAGGGCTCGCGTGCCGGCGTGACTTGCCTTTTACTACAAAAGAAAATAATAAAAATGGTTACAAAGAAAAAAAATGGGGACCCAAGTGGACTGAGGCATGACCCCTTATGGTGGTAATGTAGACATACTATACGTTTCTTTCTCATACAACAAAACAAAAACAAAAACAAAAAAAACTATATAATAAAATTTTAAATATTGGTCTGACAGATTTGTGTCAGAGAAACGTATTTGTCTTCTCTTGGACATGTGAACTCTCGCCCTCCTTTGCCTCCTCCTTCTTATTCTCTGTCCTTGCTCTATTTTGTATATTTACGATTTCGTTTCAGATTTGTTTGTACAAATAATAACTCGTTTCTCATACTATTTAATATTAATTAGTAAAAGAATATCCACCACAATTTCTTTAGATTTAAAGGAAAGTACAACATTCACTTCTCTTGCCGACGTAAAATAAAATAAAACCAAAGGACAATTTTCTCTTACCGAACTTAATTTGTTACTACATTTTATATTTAGAAATGAATGTATTAATTTAATTGTTATTTTAACCCAAAAAAAAGAGTAGCAATTCCTTATATTATTGCCTCGTTAGCATTTGCTTTTTTCTTTTAATAATTATTAAATAAATACTATTATGTCAGAAATACTTATGTGATTACGTGTTTTTCCTAAATCCAAGTAATAAACTTGATCTTGAAAAAGAACAGCAAACACACAAGTGCTCTTAGTGGTAGTTTTGTGATCCTATTTAAAAGACATGTTGACGTTTAATTTTGTTCGCTCGAGTGGTAACATTTCGGTCAGAGATATATATTAATCTGGTCAGTAATTTCTGTGAGTGGCAATATTGCATTGTAATGTCAAATGTGTCGTCCCCTTATTTGCTCCATAGTAATCGCAAAAAGGGAAAATGTAAGAAAGCCCAACGAAATTTTGCATTATTGGGGTGTGAGGGATATGTGATTAAGATTTTGGAGGGTAAAAAGTAAAAAAAAAATAAAGGAAAAAGGGGGTAAAAGTGAAAAAAACAAGAAGTACTATGAGTAGTCAAATCAAAGATGAGTCACAGCCAAAGAGAAACCCTCACCACCCACTTGGTTACTCACTTTTATGCTTTTTTACTTCTGAGCTTTCTGACACAGCCCACCTGCTTCTCTTTTCTCATTATTACTTCTCTCTCTCAACTTCTTTCCCTTCTATCCTTTTTAACCTCAGTCCAACCGAATATAAAACCTAAATCAAACCAAAAAAATTGAATTGTATACAAAAATTGAATAGAATACAAAATCAAACCGTTGACAAAAAGTAAAGGAAATTATTGAACCACAACCTTAACCAAATTGAACCAGAATTTTTTTGGTTTCAGTCTAGTACAGGTATCTATCGAAGAACCCATAAAAACCAGGAGCAAAGTTGACCATACCATATCATATAAGGTTTCATTTGTTTTATAATTAATACATGACTCGTAAGACTGTGAGACATCGTTCTACCACCATTTTTAAAGCTTTGGAGTTAAGTTTAGCTAAAGATTCTGACATACAATTTATGAAATCATATAGTATATTTAAGATTTGTTTACTATAGGCATGAGTGGTGTGTAATAAGAAGAAAAGAAAAGATGAGTTATATAGTGATTGAGAAGTGATAGCTATATTCTGTTATCACTCAAAAAATATAAATATTTCCAACCATTTTTTTTAGTTTTCTCAACCATGAATTTAGACTCATGTTCCCCTTTTTTTTTTTTGTCCCACCAGTTATGTTAGTTTGATTTTTTTTTTCCAGCCAATTCTGGCGTAACGCTTATAATAAAGTAACTATGTCAAAATAATCTATTCAAAATTTTGTTGCAACAGATTCATTCCACCAAAGAATTCAGCCGATTATACCCAATTGATATTTTACCATTTTCGGCACTAGATCCATGGACGAAGGTACAAAATTTACAAGTCAAAAAAGAAAATAGAGTGGAAAGTACAACTAGTGCCGTGTGATTAAATAGGAACCTAACGAACTAAAAATTTAAAGTAGTTTTGGTTTGTCACCTATGTAATTACAAATTATATCGACGTAACGCTCACTCATTAAACAATCTTAAAACAAATCACTTGGTTAAACATTAATTAAATATTCTCAACTCCAAGTAGGCTTTTGTTTTCTTTAATAAACTAATTAAAAGGAATACTTAATATTAAATGGAGATTGGTATTTCCAAGGCAGCAAAAGACAGAAAAACTGCAGGTTATTATCTCTCCATCTTCATCTTGCAGAGTGGTTCTTTCTGGGTTTTCTGACTTAGCTTTTTAATATATTAATACAGACATAAATTAAACCAATATTTTAATAATCTGAGAGATTAACGAAGATTTGTGAACCCAATTAATTAAAGTTATATAGTTAGTCTTTACTGTATAGTTTTCTTTCTCTCCCCCCCCCCCCCATCTGTCTTGTCTCACTGTCTTTTTCTCGCAAGTCTCAAGTGCCCTAATAAAAAACCTCTTTCCCCTTCTCTGTCCTTTCTATCTCTCTCTCTCTCTCTGCAGAAGAAGCTTAGATACAGAAACTGACTACAAAGAACAAAGCTTTTTTCTTAGAGCAAAAAAGTAGTTTTTTTCCCTTTTCTTTTGCTCTTCATAACCCCAACAAGACTTCCCATAGCTATTAAATCAGACCCTGGAAGACAAAAAAGGGAAAATACTATTATCCCAAAAGTAACCAACACTTCTCTCTCTTCCATGGATTTGCAACTGAAACAATGGAGAAGCCAGCAGCAGCAACAGCAGACAGAGTCAGAAGAACAACCTTCTGCAGCTAAGATACCAAAACATGTCTTTGACCAGATTCAATCCCAAACTGCAACTTCTACTGCTCTTCCTCTCTTTGCCCCTGAGCCTACTGCTTCTAAACTCTCCTCTTTGTCTCCTGATTCTTCTTCCAGGTTCCCCAGTGAGTCTTTTCTTCCCCTCCCTCAATTTATCTTGTTTTGGACTTTTTATTCATATAGTCAAAATTAGTGATATGGTTGTTGTTGATTTTGATTCCTTTTGTAGAGATGGGAAGCTTCTTTAGCTGGGCACAGTGGCAAGAACTTGAACTACAAGCACTGATCTACAGATACATGTTGGCTGGTGCTGCTGTTCCTCAAGAGCTCCTTTTACCAATCAAGAAAAGTCTTCTCCATCTATCTCCTTCCTACTTTCTTCACCACCCACTTCAACACCTCCCTCATTACCAGCCTGCTTGTGAGTCTCGAGGAAGTTTTTATCTATTTATTTTATATACAAATGGGATGCATGATGGGTTTTGTGCTACTGTGCTGGAGTTGTGTTCCCAAGATCCAGACTTTCGATATTAGTATATTATCTTGTTTTTGCAAATCTTGAAAAAGCATGTGATGGGTTCTTTTCTTACAAGAGATGTAAACATCTATGAATCTGATTAAGTAAGATTAAGTAGAGTCTTGTTCTTGATCTGATCTGTGACATGAATGTGAAAAACAGGGTATTTGGGGAGGGCGGCGATGGATCCTGAGCCAGGGAGATGCAGGAGAACGGATGGTAAGAAGTGGAGATGTTCAAGAGACGTCTTCGCTGGCCACAAGTATTGCGAGCGCCACATGCACCGTGGCCGCAACCGTTCAAGAAAGCCTGTGGAAACTCCCACCACCGTCAATGCCACGGCCACATCCATGGCTACCGCAGCAGCAGCCGCAGCCACCGCAACAACAACTACAACATCTACGTTTGCTTTTGGTGGTGGTGGTAGTGGTGGTGATGAAGTGGTAGGTCAAGGAGGATCGTTCTTCTTCTCTGGCTCTTCCAACTCTTCTTCGTCTGAACTTCTCCACCTTAGTCAAAGGTAATAAAAAGAACTGTTTTTTTTCCTCTTAGGTCTGTCTGTTTTAGCTGTTGAACTTGTTGGTCAAAGCATTAAAAACACATTGACTTTTCTTTCTTTAGTTTTTAAGCCAATAAGATTCTTGGTTGAGACTTTGAGACAATTGTTTTGAATAATAATGCAGTTGATTTAGAATAAAGCAAATACTGTTTCTTGATTTACAACTATGAACTAATGATATAACACAACCTGGTTTGTATCTTCATACAATGTTGTGAAGAGAGGGGTAATGTTGGAAATTGAGAGACACATCCTTATCATTTTTAGGGTTGGTTTGTTTGTTGAATTATGAGTTTGATTTCTTTGTGAAAATATCTCTCTCTTTTATTTATGTCGAGAGATAATGATGACACTGGATTTGATAGAATCTATTTTTTGAAGCTAGGTGTGAGACTTTTCAAAGAGAGAAAATAGAAAGAGAGAGAAATAGTGAAATGGTAGGACCTTAGTGAAAGCTGACCCATATATGTCTCATATCTTGCAGAAAAGTTAAAGCTTTTAGATTCTTCTGCACCCACCTCCCCTATCCACACACAACACATGATACAAACTCATTAATAATTCTATTTCCTATTTACTGCTTAATCTATTCTTAAAAATCCGCATTTAAAGGTGCTTTTAAAGCCTATAAACAATATAAAGGCTACAATTATGTTGTCGAAGCCTAATTGTGGAATCTCTTTGACAATTTGGAATCTCTTTGACAATTTTTGCTTTTCGCTCTGTTTTTATTATGGGGTTGATCTCTTTCACCAATGAGATGTGGATTCTGTTGACAGTTGTTCAGAGATGAAGCAAGAAAGCAACAACATCAACAACAAGAGGTCATACGAGTCCCACAGTGGATTCAGCAACAACAGATCAGACGGAGGCCACATCCTGAGGCCCTTCTTTGACGATTGGCCTCGTTCGTCACTCCAAGAAGCCGACAATAGTTCAAGTCCCATGAGCTCAGCCACTTGTCTCTCTATCTCCATGCCCGGAAACTCTTCCTCAGACGTCTCTCTGAAGCTGTCCACGGGCAATGAAGAGGAAGCTCGGAGCAACATCAATGGGAGAGACCAGCAAAACATGAGCTGGTGGAGTGGTGGAGGGTCTCACCACCACCATCACCACATGGGCGGGCCGTTGGCTGAAGCGCTGAGATCTTCCTCCTCGTCTTCCCCAACCAGTGTTCTCCATCAGCTCGGTGTCTCGACACAAGCCTTTCATTGAACAGTGTAAAACCAACACACCATTGGGTTTGTACTGTTTGTTTTGGGGTTTTATTAAAATTTTCGCTGTATAAAAAAGAGGGGAGGCTTTTGTTGTCCTCTTCCCTCTTTTTTTTTTTAAGCTTTCCCCTGCATTTGTAACCTCTCTCTGCAGATTTTACTCTCAAAGATTTATGTTTTTGGGACTTCATATCTCTAAATAGGATCTATGATGAAGCATATGAAGCTTGTACAAATGTACAAGTGCAACGACCTTTATTTTATTTTTAGTTATAATGATGCTGCAAGTGAAACTTAAGGAGAGGGCGATCAAATAGTAAATCTCTGTAGTACAAAGAAGCTTACAGTAGGACTCCGACATTCTTCTCTTGCTCCTAAACATCTTCGGGTACAAGGCTTATGGGCACAAGAGAAGAACGTTCATCATAATCTATTGCAGCGTACACTACAGCGGTTCTGCACGGTGCATACACCATGAAGAAACAAGGCCTATCGTCGTGCCTCCCATCCTGCACAACAAAATATCAGTTCCTTTGTAATGACTTGGAGAAAGCTTTTTTTCTTTCATTCTCGTTTAGTTAATGGGCTTACAGAGGTGAAGAACTCGGCAGAGTCATCTATCCGGTTGAAGCCTCCGAACAAAGAGTTATCAGAGTCCAAAACGATTTTGTACTTTCCAGGAACAGAGCAACCGATACGGTAGTCAGAGTAACTGTTGGTCCAGTGGAAGTTGAAGACAAAGACCAAGTTACCTCTCTCAAATACAATGACTCTGTCTCCTTCATCCTTGCGGGATATGTACTGGTGCTCTGAAGTCATGAAACCATATGTCTCCTCGAGATGTTGCATTGCCCGATCAAACTCTTGCAGTCCGTGGTATCTAAGATATTCTGCGTCTCCCAGATCGAACCTACGTCGGCATTTATCATAACTACCATTATTCCCAGGGATGACTCTGCCATCTGGAAGGTGCTGGTCAGTCCTTGGGAAGTCGATCCATTCTGGGTGTCCAAATTCGTTTCCCATGAAATTGAGGTATCCTTCTCCACCCAATCCCATCGTAATGAGACGGATCATTTTGTGTAAGGCAATCCCGCGGTCTACACGAGGAGTGGCCTGTCTATCTACGGCCATGAAATCATACATGTCCTACATAATCAGGTAAAAATCATAAGAGTGAGTCGAACAATCTATCTGAATACAACCTGACTTAAGAGTTCAAAGACAGTAAGATGTTAGTTATTCTGTTTGCTGAGTCTTATCAATAACAATATTGGTACCTTGTCCATTAGCCAGAACGCTATCGTTTTGTCTCCAACAAGGGCTTGATCATGACTCTCCGCATAGACGACACATTTTTCGCCCCACCTCCTGTTGGTAAGCGTAAAAGTTATATCACCAACCTGCCAGTCCTCGTCTCTTTTCCTAGAGAAATTATAACACACGAAATCAGTTCAATATAATAAACAAAAGTCCCCTTCAGTCTTATTGAAAGGCCAAGACTTCCTGCGGACATACTTGAGAAGCTCAATCCATTTATCCGCCACTGCCATGTGCAGACGGTAGTCGAAACCCACACCACCGTCTTGGACAGGAATGCAAAAAGCTGGCATCCCACTAACCTGTAACGAAATCAATTGAGAGAATGGAAGAGATGTATAAAAGACACTTCAGTATTACTAAACACAAGCGCAAATGACTTACATCTTCGCCGACAACAATAGCCTCAGGGTATAGCCCATGAATCATGTCGTTCACCAGCATTAGATAGACCACAGCGTCAACATCAGTAGAATATCCAAAGTACTCATTGTAATTCCCAGTAAATTCGACCTGCCACAAACGCAAGCAGTTAGCTTGCAGAAACAATATTTTTGCATTCGCATATTTGTAGGATACTGATGCATAAACGATCGTTACATATATTGAAATAACAAAACTAATCCCATACGAATACCTGCAGTCCATGATGAGTATACATCATAGAAGTCACACCATCAAATCTGAACCCATCAAACTTGTATTCTTCCAGCCACCATCTCGCGTTGGACAGAAGATACCTAAGCACCTAAATTGACAAGGACAAAGCGTTAATACGGATACAGACGCAACCACCAACATGGTGATACATTAAAAGGCTTTCCCATTAATATTGCAATATCGACTCTACAGAAAGAGACATACTTCCCAGCTTCCGTAATTGAAAAGACGAGAATCCCACATCCAATGATAACCCCGCGATCCAGAGTGGAAATATTGACCATCAGTGCCATCAAACATGTTCAGGCCATCCAGTGTATTTTTTGATGCATGGCTGGTTTTATTTAAGACAATGATGATTATCCATGAAAAGGTCCATTTCAATTGATTCACATTAAAATTTAACTGATGTAAGAGATGATTCTGGAGAAGTGTGTTAATGGGAGGCCAATACCTGTGCACAATATCCATCAGAACAACCAGACCTAACTCATGAGCTTTGTCTATCAAAGATTTAAGGTCATCAGGTGTTCCAAAGCGGCTGCTAGGTGCGAAAAAATTTGTCACATGATACCTGCGTTGCATGTAGCAAAGTCACATGATCATTCATCAAGGAGACAAAAGGGTTTACGACTTCAAAGAATCAACAAATGGCTTTCAACAGAAATGCGTTGCATGATAGGTAAATACACAACTGGGAAAGGAAGATACCCAAAGCTGGCATAGTAGGAATGCTCTTGAATGGCCATTATCTGAACAGCATTATAGCCTAGTTTTTTTATACGGGGAAGTACATCATCTCTAAAGTTGGCATATGTATTTATCATTGGTTCCTGCAGATCAAGGATAACAATGTTACTCATTCTCATATTGTCAAAAGAGAAATTCTTCTGCATTTAAGAACCTGGAACAAAAAAAGAGTTCCTATATTTCCTTTTGCATATTATATTGAAACTATACATTCTCTAAAAATGATTAAGCCATCAAGTAACAATGATAGTCATCTTGTTCAAAAGGACTAGTTTCCAAATTCTCCTTTGAATGCTTAGACCAAACTTTACACTATCCTCAACAAGCGACGAAGTCAAGCACATATGAGAATTTTCATGTCAAGTGTAGTTTAAACTTCTACCTCTGTCAGTGATATTTTGACACTTAGTGATTACCATTCCAAGATAAGAGAAAGAAACATACCGTACTACTCATTCCAACATGTGATTCATATATACGCAGTGATGTGGGTCTCTTTGGACGAGGATGTTTGAACACATATTTATCCTGAAACAATGGAGTACTCTTTAAGCCTTCAGGGAAGGAGACATATATGAAACCATATATACACAGATAATGCTGGAAACCAGTTATGACTTAAATACTAAATATAATGTTTTTTCTTGGATATCTACATCTTGAAAGAATTTTGGTCATCTCTAGAAAAACACCAAAATAGTTGAGAATGTAAAGTGAGTACTGGTATTTACCTTCTCAGCAGGGTCATAATATACTCCATTGTATGGGATCTCGCCTGGTGGTTGGACAGAATACTTGATCCAAGCTGGAATGGAGTCTTTAATACCAGATGGGGTATCCATGCGAATCTACCAATGCATGACATACAATAAAAATTACGATAAGAGTTACAAAGCTGACAATTTTGCATGTTTTTCCAAAAGGGTAAACTATGAACATGTCACCTTCACGCGGGAGCCATGGGGAATTGCTGGCAAGCCATCAGCATTATTTGGCAGAAATATTTCCCACACACCAAAGTTGTTCTGCTCAAATTTCAGTGATAAGACTGTCTTAGATCAGAATTCCAGAAAGGAACAGAATAATAACAGAGGAAAGCATGCCGCCAACAAGAATCATTGAAGGTTCTAGTAAAATTTTAACTACTAGCCTAACTATCAGCTGAGATGGAAGATTAAACAATAGATCTCAAATTAGAGTGTAACAGCATACCCGAGTCATTACATCAGCTTTCGCATTCCAGTTATTAAAATCTCCGATCAGTGATGCTGCCTGCAAAAGCATAATTCAGCCAAATAACTTGTTAGAAATAACAGTAACCTAAATATCCAATCAGGTGCAGATACATGCATGGAAAAGAATGCAAAGGACAAAACCGATGCCACAACATTGGGGCACTAGTCTACTTTCATACATGAGACCCTCTTTACTGAACTATGAGCACAGGCTGATCATTCATACTTATGCTATATACAAAACCACTTGACCAGTATTGAAATATGCAACCCCGATAGCTCAAAGAAAAATATTCACCACAACAAAAACAAATTTGGTATGTTCGCAATAGGTGTACATCACATGGTCAATCAGATTAAATGTGGGAGTACATGAGTTATAATCCATGATTTTAGATTTAGTTTTCAGCACAGGCATAAAAAGTTGCATTTGACATACACAAGCAAATTCTGTAACTCTAATGACGGAAAAAAAATAACACAAAATCATTAAAAACATAATTGTTAGGTAAAGTATTGAGATGAAACAAACCTTAGCTCCCGGTGCCCATTCCCGGTAAGTGATACCAGTGGCGCTAATAAAGCAGTGAATTATAATTAGCAACTGCAATACCAACTATCTGTAGAGTATTTACTAAACTTTTACCATTACTAGAGTGCTGAAAATGCAATAATAAGAATTGTTAACGCTACCAAAACGGACTTAAATATATATTCAAATGAAGTTTACCTTCGAGTGAAGCCAAATACTTCGTAACCGCGAGAAAATGCATCCAAACCACCTTCATTCTTGTCGATTTCTTCACGCAGTTTTCTGTACTGCCCATATCTGCAATGGCATGTTGAGTAATTAGAACTTAATAAAGAAAAAAAACACAAGCTTTTAAGCCAAAAGAAGGATGAAACTTAAGATGACATAAAATTTCCAAGTTCACCAACAAAAATTACATTCATTGTTTAATAGTTTGGGAGGGAAACAGTGATGAGGGACTTTTACTCTTTGCAAACAAGCTAAAGCTAGATAGAATATATTGTTTACCGATAATCAAGATGACTACGATGACTGTTTAACATAGGATCAATGTCATATATTTTCTTCCCATCTCCAGGAGGTGGAATCCTCCTCTGCCCAACTTCTTGGTCGACAGACTGTGACATCTTTGCAATATTTTCTTTATAACTTTTGCCACCAGATGTTGAGAGTGCAGAAGTTTGATATAGTTTCTCTGTTTCCTGGGCTTCTTCAATTTTTCGGGCGTCTACATCGTCGAG
Source organism: Turritis glabra (assembly GCA_900406565.1). NCBI lineage: Eukaryota > Viridiplantae > Streptophyta > Magnoliopsida > Brassicales > Brassicaceae > Turritis > Turritis glabra. Next base: position 5,255,065 of record OVBN01000025.1, read on the forward strand.
TACCTAAATGCAAGAGGCAATGTAAGTGCACTTAAAAGAAGAAAATCATCCTAATGAGAGACTCTTGAATAATAGAACAGATAGGCTGCATACGTAATGAAACAAAAACTTGATAGAATTTGTTTGATTTAAAATATATACGATTTTGATTTGCAGGAAATGTCCCTTCATCTAAACAATCACATGTTCACGGTTGGTCCTTATGAAAAAGGAATAAGCATGATAAGTAACTCATTCTCTTCTACTTTGTTTTTGGTTCCATACATAACAGTCTCTGTGATCATACACGCTAAATAGCAGTCAACATAGTAGTATACCATTCCATGGTCATATGGTGTAGTTACAAAACCCTGATAGATATAAGTAAAAAATCGAATAGCCGACAACAAACCTGAGTATCTTCAGAGACAGTTTCTCGAGGTTCTACTTGATCAGTGACAGAAGGAGAGCTATCAGTCTGATGGCCACGGAGCTTCGCAGATGCAGTGGTAGCTAAGGAAGACGAATCAGAATCATATGATGGATTCCGAGCAAAAACCTTCCCTAAGAAATAAGCATAATGGATGCCAAAAAGAAAGATAAGTAGCAAAATCAAATTTACACATTCAAATATAACCAGGCACCCAAAATGGAGACAAGTATCATTCCACAGAGCAATAAGAAGAGTTACAAAACACCTAAGAAATCTCATCATCTATTCCTCAACTCTAAATCCATCTAATTCTACACCAAATCAACAGAACAAAACAATCCTCCAAGCAATTGCAGATAAATCACAGAATGTTCAACGAAGCAGGATACAATCTCGAAACGCGTGCCAGTAGAAGGAGACACACGGAGATATATGAAAATTAAACAAGGAGATGGAGAGCAAGTACCAGAGGAACGAGAGTCCTTCCTCAGAGAGAAGGAAACAGCGTTGCTTCTCCTGAGATCGTCATTGAAACTGGGGAGAGACGAGTTCTTAATCGATGGAAGATGAGGGAAACGTACGCCTGAGATAGTGTAAACCATTGAAGACCGGAGAGAGAGAACTTGGGAGGAGAGAGTGAGCGAGCGAAAAGCTGAAAGGAATAAAATCTAAAAACGAAGATAAATAAAATTAATTAAACACTAGACGACAAAACAAAATTAAAGTTAGAAATAATATTTAATCGAAATCACACGAGCATAGTGCGCCACGTGTCTGATGTCAGATATTTATATTGGACCCATCAAGCGTCTCTCGTCCTTATTAGTATTTCAAATTCTCAATAATTTGCTTTTTTTTTTAACCCCCAACCAAAAAAAAAAAAAATCAATCTTCATTAGGAAAAATATCATTTTGATTAGTAGAAAATATATAAAATAAAAACACATTTTATAATTTTGTTTTGTCAGATTTCAGACTCGTAACTGAAAAAGTATTAAAACTTTTTTCCTTTGATTAATTTTGGGATGAGTCCAAACTTACACAAATATCATTCCCACAAGAATCACTAGAGAGAATCAAGAATATACCAAAGGTAATCATTTTGAATAAAGAAATATACCAAACGTGATTTAAGCTGTAATTATTAGTAACTAAACAACAATAAATTAATAATTAGGTTATACAAAGAAAATTTACATGAATTCATACACTTTCAACGCTAATCTATAAAGATTTTCAACTCTATCCTAATAAGTAGGTTTCTTCACCTTCTTTGGAAGTTGAGGAACTTGATACCACAAGCAAAGACAAATAGAAAGAGCAGGATCCAGGCGATGTGGACAGCGGCTACAACTGGTAAGAAGTCATGTTCGAATCCGAATCCATTTTTGAGCAACGTTTTGAGACTCATATCTCCTACACCAGTGATGTGCACAATCGAATCTTTGTCTCCTACTTGAGATGTGATGATTCCGTACAATGTCCATGCCACAGGTGATGCCCAGTAGTACCATCTCCACCATATCGGTATTTGCTGCGTCAAAAGTTAAGTTAGATATGCTCTTAAAAACACTTTGGTTTGATATTATTCAAATGTAAGTTGCTTAGTTTAGGTACCGGTCTAGGGATGAGGAAACCGGAGAAGAGATTCCAGAGACTGAGGAAGAAGGACATGCAGATTCCGGCTATTTGATAGTTTGGTGTCAAGGCCACAAGCATCATACCGTATAGCGTGAAGTAGATGAAGCTTGTTAACATGTAGTAATAGAACCAGAAGAATTTGGCTACAGTCCAGTCATATCCGATCATCGAGTAAAGGATTAGCGTGTAGACTCCGGTTTGTATAATGTTGTACATGATTTCCACTGCTACCTGCACCATATTTAGATTTGAGTTCTGATTGTGGTCTAACCATATCGTAGAAAAAAGTATCATATAAATAACATTAAAACAAAATTATTAGAATGTTTTACCTGAGCAATTGCATAGGGAATGGCAGAGTACATTCCTGCGGCTTTTTCGCGGTAGAATACCGTTCGCTCAATGGCAATCGCGGGTTGAACTGTTGCAGCGTTGGTGGCACCGAGGAACAATACAGCAGCGTACATGGCTCCAAAGAAATTATTCAGGTCTTGCTCTTTCTCTCTGTTTTGGTTTTTGGAACATTTTGATTAGATGATATCATGATAATTTAAATAATGGAATAGAGAAAAGAATGGCTTACATTTTAGTTCCTGTTTGCCAGAAAATTAGACCAAACAAGACACCAATGACTACCGTCATGAGAAACCGAATGGCATTGTACTGAGGATATCTCCAGTTTGACCAATACTGTTTCCAGAAGCAAGCTTTGGTTTGAGTAGCAAACGGTTGCGCGTACTTGGTTCGGAAGTAGAGATCATTCGATCCCGGTGGTGGAGTACTGAGCTCTTTGATGAGTTCCTGATTTCTCCTGAGTAAAAACATCAAGTTCAGACTAGAAAACAACTCTGGTTTAGTGGTAGTATTTTTCTTAAAACACATACCGATAAAGAGAGGAGTTGGCGAATATTTGAGCGAAGTCCACGCTCATTTGTGACTCCATTGAAGGAGTAGTGACGTCAAGCATCCACGTCGCAGGATTGTATCCGTCCTTGATCTTCGGAACCCCTTCAATAGCCTGCAAGTAAGGTTCTAGATACAGTTACTTCCATGGATATATATCACAAATTCATATGACCAAGAGATGGGAAAAAAAAAAAAACAATGATTCACCTCAAAGTATTCAACGAGTTTTTGTGAGTGATGTCCTAAACTTCCAGCATATATAACTTGGCCTCCTCGTTTCATCAACAGCAGCTGCGTTAAACCAAAGATGATTGGTTAACTTTATTCTGGTTTTGGAACTTAAGTGGATTTTTTCGGAGGCAAACCTCATCAAAGGATTCGAAAATGTCGATGCTAGGCTGGTGAATTGTACAAACGACAGTTCTCCCTGTATCAACAGTATTCCTAACAGTACGCATAACAATGGCAGCAGCTCTTGCATCAAGACCAGATGTTGGCTCGTCCATGAAGATAATTGAGGGGTTAGCTACCAATTCAACTGCAATAGTAAGCCTCTTCCTCTGTTCTGTTGAAAGACCATCTACACCAGGAAGACCAACTATAGAGTGTCTAAGGGGTTTGAGCTCCACCAACTCCATCACTTCTTCAACAAACATCTATTCAATCACATAAACATGCATAAAAGGTTACCAGTTTATAAAATCATGCGAGTGATTATGATAGAACAATGAAACGTTAGGCATAGTAATACTTACCTCTCGTGTTTTGGCATCTATATCGGCGGAAAGACGAAGCCAGGCTGAGTAGATGAGGGATTCATAAACGGTAACATGTGGAGAATGGATATCATTTTGTTCACAGTAACCAGTGACTCTAGCAAATGTTGCTTGGTTCTTTGGGTAACCAGATATGTTAACATTCCCTTCGATGTAGCCTCCTGTTTTCCTTCCAGCCAAGACATCCATTAAGGTTGTTTTACCCGCACCACTGACACCGACCAATGCTGTCAGCACGCCTGGCCTGAAAGCTCCACCAACGTCTCTTAGTAACTGAAGGCGATCGCCTTCAACTCCTTGAGCCTTCATTTCCTGCAGAATTTAAAGGAAACAGTTGAATGAAACTTAAGGTGCATTTGTAAAAGTCTAAATTAGAAAAAGAAGTTAGAGACGCAGTTACTTACTGCAGGCATATCCACATAGTAGTTCACATTGTTGAATGCTAGAGAAAGAGGTTGGAAAGGTAAAACCATTCCTCTCTTTGGTCCATGATTTGAAGTACTAGTGAGTTCCACTACAGAACCTGCAACTTCTTATTAGAGTTAGAATAATCAAAATGAAATGATAGCTACAGAATTAAAGAGGTAAAAGATTTCACCTTGTGTTCCGCGGTTACTCCCTTTCTGTTTGTCTTTACCTTCTTCCACAACTGTGGCTTTGGAGTTACCGAGAGCTACAAGAAGTTTTTTTCAAGATATTGTCAACTTACAACTGATTCTTGTTCAAAGTTCTGAATAGCTGGAAAGTTTAAAATAAGAGCACTTACGGTTCAAATACATCAAGGCTATTATGTAAAAGAGGTTGAACAACAAAGAGAACCCAAGTAGTGCCCCAATACAGATCCAAAACCAATATGGCTCTGTAAAGAAGCCTCGGCTCTTCAGCAAGACTTCTCCAACTGTTTTCGCATTGATGCGGGTATCATTGTTTGGCTGCATCATGTAACATAACAGAAATTTGCATCACAATTGGCAAAGAGAAGTCAACCAGATAAGGACTTGGTGAAATCTTACACTGCCCCATCGCTCATCAAGAAATTCATTCATAACTAATGCAGTCTGTCCATACATCATAGGTGATATATAATAGGCCCAAGTCATCCATGATGGGATGTCATCTGTGAAGAAAATTAAAAAAATATGTTTCACTTAACAATCCCATAGAGAAAGAAGCTGAAAACGATATCAAGAGACACAACCCACTTAAGAAATGGGACTGTTTGATTCTGTAGTTCAAACAAATTTTATATGTTCTATGATAAGATATGTGATCTTTAAGGGCTTCTACAGTACCCACTCGAATGTTTTACTATCCGGTAAAAGTATCTTTTGCGTTAAAAGGGATCATCTGCTTACCTTTAGCAATAATGAAGCCTCCAAGAACAAATACTACTAGCAATGCCAAGGTCCCACCCGAGTTGGCGATTACTTCTGTTCTTCCAAGGGCCCCAAGGAATCTAAACAGAGAAAGGGCCATCTGATTCACACAGAAGTATGCCAGCAACTGCCGGAAGAACCTAATGGCACAAGTCTTGTTAGTTCAAGGGAATGGCAACAGAAGAAAAATAAAGAAAGTTCCTTAGTGGTCTTCAGGAGCACTAGAAGCTAGCAAATGTACCTGGCAGCAGAAGGAGCAAAACCAATAGTGTAGTATGTAAGAGCGATCCATATTACTGATTCAATAAGAGATAATGGAATCTTCAGAAGAAAAGCTGGTAAGGCGAAAGCCCATGGAGGATAGAACAAGAAGTCCCTCTGCTTGAAGAAAACCGGGAGCCTCATCACTGTGAATGCTAGTTCAGCCATTCCATTAAACATTAGATTGATTAAGCTGAAAAAGAGAGCACCAAAAAACTTTTGTCCATCTTGCACCGTGCCAACATGCATTTCTGTCCTAAGATAGACCGTCATGGCAATTAAAGACATGATGGTTATCTGGACGGTCTTGAACACATACACAAAGGAGTTACGTTTCATAAGCAACCATTCTCTATCAAAGCATGCCTTGAACAGCTCCTTGTTTGATATACCATACTTTTGTGTCACTAGTGCAGCAGGATGGGTTTTAGCTTTGTCATAAGGAACCCTGAATTCTGAAGCAAGTTGTTGCCCGGTGTGAAAAGAATTGAAGCCGATTGAAAAATCATGCACGGACACATAGTTGTAAGGTTGTTCTCTCCTGTTCCAATACTGTTCTTGGTCCTTCTTAGACGTAACTTCTTGCAGAAAGTCTGCAACACCTTTCCTTTCAGGACATTGGAAACCCATGTACTCAAAGAACTCAAGAACATTGTCCCGTGGACCCTGGTAAACAATTTGGCCCTCTGAGAGTAGGATAATGTCGTCGAAAAGCTCAAATGTCTCGGGCGCAGGTTGTAGAAGCGAAATAACCATCGTGACATCCGCGATATGAACTAATTGCCTCATGAACTTGCAAATTTGGAATGTTGTGGAACTATCCAACCCTGTTGATATTTCATCCATGAAAAGAGCTGTTGCCGGTCCAACCAACATCTCTCCTGCTCAGTTTAGACAAGATTCATCGGAGTTTAAGAACATATCTGCACTGTTACTGTAATGAAATCATGGCAGTATCAGAGTTAACATATGTAATACTCAAAATTTATACCTGTTGTTAGACGCTTCCGCTGTCCACCAGAAATACCTCGTCTCATCACATCTCCAACAAGTGTGTCAGCACAGATGTCCAGACCAAGTATCTATCAAGTGGCATTAACCAGGGATAAGCCCAAAATATTTATTTTTTTTCATTTTGTGAGAAAAAAGACAGAAGCACAAAAGCTGTACCTTAAGTACATAGTCTGTAACCAAACTAGTTTCTTGCCCTGATATCGCAATGGATTTCATGAATGCATCAATCTCAGGGTCTGGCTTAATTCCCGCGTCTCTCTCCCTCCTTGAGAGCTCCGTCAAAAGATGGTACCGAGTCCCAACACCTAGACATCGGCCCGAAAAATCCACCGTCTCTCTCACTGTCATTTCTCCAAAATGAAGGTCATGCTGACTAATGTAGGCACACGTCTTCTGAGGAACAAACTCGCGAAACTCATGACCGCAGTAAGTTATTTTCCCAGACATCTGTTTTGTCATAGACCCGGATAATGTTAACTAAACCAGAAGCTTTTAAGAGCACATATATAAAATAAATATGATAGACAACAAACCTGAAGGGTGTCATCGAGCTTCCCAGCTAAAGCTTGTAACAAAGTTGTTTTCCCTGAACTTGGTGGACCAAGTAATAAGGTCATCCTGGAAATGTTCAACAACAATGTAACTCAATATATTCTCCTTCCATTTAAATTTTTTCCAAGTTGAGATATAATTTTAGCAAAGACAATTGTGGCACATTCGATTTAATTACCTTGATGGTTTGATAATGCCACTGATATCTTTAAGTATCTGAATCTTGCTCTTTTTAGATGGAAGGAGGTGGAATAATCCAAGAATGCTCTATTTACAAATAACAAGAGGCAAAATAATATTCGGTAAAGCTGGCTGCATCATTGTTTATATAATCAAAAGAGTTCCCAGATGAATGGATTATCTGAAAACTACCCTCATCATCACTTTCATAAAGAAAAATAACGTTACACACATAAAGTTTGACATTCTAAAGATATCTAATTTGGACCAACAAGACTACATCCTAAAAAGGTAAAATATTAATGCCAAGACGAAAAAGCCGTAAAGTTAGGTTTTTTAATTTTCTGAAACTTTTTAGATCTCATTTTCCCAACTACATCGAACAGGACAAAGTGAACCCCCAAAAAAAAAAAAAAAACACAACACAACACCAAAAAAAAAAAAAAAAAAAATTTTGAACCTCGATTGTATTCAAAGTGACGTTGAAGAGAGTCGGAAGTGCTCTGCTAGCACTACGCACATCTCCTTCCACTGAAATATTCTCATACCTTACTTCAATCTTCGGAACTTCAATTCCCACTCTGTTTTCGCCAAATCAAAGAAAAAGAACCAAATTCGTCAGACGACAAAACTAAAAAAAAAACAAAAGTTTTTGTTTTTGTCTGACCTGTCAGTTCTATCTCTCAATCTCCGGAGAAACTTTTCGTTATCTTCTTCAACGAATTTCAAAACCATTTCCATAAGATGTTTCTTCTCTTTAGGTGCAAGATTCGTCAGGTCAACTTCTTCAAATCCAATCTTACCGTTGACCGTCGTCCGCGGCAGCATACCTTTTCGTAGCCTATCGTGAGTCGGTAATCTCTCAAGCGCCGCCCACCGGAGCTCCACGTCATCTTCTTCTCTCCGTTCGCTCCGACCAAACACGTCGTCCGTTGGCGGAGCGAACACATCTCTGAAGCTTTTTGAAGCAGCTCCGGCTAAACTCCGGTGACTAGTGGAGGCTAAACTCCCTCTCCCGCTCATTGTTCGGACCAGATCTTCATCTCGTCCTAACATCGCCAACACTGCTAAACTCAGGTTGATTCGAATCTCAGGTTGATTCGTTTCCGGCCACCATTTAAAGGGGAGAGAAAGAGAGAAGAGAGAACAGAGAAGAGAGAACAGAGGAGAGGCGGGGTTAAGGCTCCAAGTGACAATATTTGTTTTTAATATATATATGGGATAATATACACTATTGTCTCTTTTTTTTAATGGTAAAATGATTAAAATAGTATTTCATCTTTTTTCAATTTACTAAAAATTTATTAGCATTTATATCAATTTCAAAATTTATTAGCATTTATATTATTTTCAATTAGTTATAATTATAAAACATGATAAAATTCAGCGATTTTAAATTTTTTTTTAATGATTTTCTTAAATTAAATTAAATATAATCAAAACTAAATTTAATTAAATTTAATTTCAATAATATATAATTAAATAAAGTTATACAAAATTAAATTAAATTAGATTCAAATAAATCAAATTAAATATAATCTAAATGAAATTATATCAACTATACTAAATTAAATTTAATTCAATTAAATTAAATTAAATATAATTAAATGAAATTAAATATAATCTAATCTAACTAAATTAAATTAAATTAAATAGAATTAAATGTAATTAAATTAAATTAAATCTAAATAAATTAAATTTAATAAAATTAAAATAAATAAATATAAATAAAATATTTTATTAATTATTTAATAATACAGCGACCAGCGACAGTTAAACAAACAACACAGCGACAATCGCCAACGACAAGGAAAACGAACAACACAGCGACAATCGCCAGTGACAAACAAACAAATAACATATGCTGTCGCTAGTCGCTGTCTCATTATTTATGATCACATCATTTCGTTGAGTTGCAATTTTGTTCGTTTAAAATCTTATGATAAAATTCAGCGATTTTAAAATAAAATATTTAATGATTTTCTTAACGATGGATTATTTTGCAGACATATCACATCTTGTTATTTATGATTACATCATTTCGTTGAGTTGCAATTTTACAAACTAGTGATGATTTGATTAAATTATTTTAGTTGATTTTGTAGGTAATATACGGATTCATGCTGATGTAATTGCCTGTGTCATAAATAGAATAATAAAATGGGGAAAAAACTAAAATCTTTCTTTAGGGAAAGAAAAATCGGATGGAAAAAAAGAAAAGAAGATCAAAGTCGCACGACATGGGATTATTGTTAGGTATTTTAAAAAACTCATTGAAAGTTGAAACTACCACAATTTAGTACTACTACACTATGAAGATATTAGTGGTAGAGCTTATTGCTTACACAAAACTATAAAGATTTAACGGCTAAATACTGATGGTACATTTAAAAGTAGTAAAATATAGTAGTACGAGATGGGGTAATTAACTTTTTTTTTGTTAAGAATAGTGAAAAGATAAGTAATTGGTTAAATTAAAAATATTAACATAAATTTTAAACAATTAGTACTTACACTTCAATAGATATTTACACTTCTATAGATATTATAAAAATAAAATAAATATTACTTCCTCCTTACCATCTCAAAATGGTGAGGATACAATGTCAACAGTGAGAGCCGTAATATACCACATACGGGTGTCTCAATAGTCAATAATCACTTTTTTCTTATTTCGTTTTCTTATGAGGTAGAGCAAAAAAAGAAAATGATTGCAAACTTTTACTATATTTTAGTCATAGTGAAGCATGTAGCGGCACAAATTAAATGTAACTCTTACATTAGACAAAATTATGATATATATGCATATATATATTTTTTAAAACCATGATGTATAATGTGCAGTTCTATTCTTTTACTTTTAAATCGTTATTTAAATCACAATTATCTTGATGGTGGGTATCATCGGGAAGACAATAACAAGTAGTCGTCATTCATCTTCCTTGGACACCAGATGCACTCGGAAATTCTTGTTTTGTCTTCAACATTACGTACGAAATTTTTGGTTAGCTCCGCTTCTCATTTATTAAGCTTTGCTTACAAATTGATGTTTGTTCGATCAGTGCTTTCGTTAGCCCAAAAATTACAAAACATGACCTCAGGTCGAGCATGCATTCTCGGCTTGAATAGGTTTGAGGTGTCAGGCATGCAGACTTTAAAGGTTGCTTTGATTGATCATGATCAGCTGTTTGATCCCGATTATGGAAGTTTAAATCAAATGTCGTTGATAAAACCATTTATATATTAGAGTTAGTGAAATATAAATACTCCTTAGCAAACCAATATAATAGAATTAATTAGGTTCCAAAAATTAGTTAGGAATACGGTTTAAAAATTTCCTAATTCTGTATCAAATTTTGGCCATGAAATTTTTTCCAGTTAAAGATAATCATATTTTTATTGGTTACAACTTGCAAATACAATGATAAGATATAAGAGGAGGACATATGTGATTGGACATTCCTAGGAAACGCGATCACAAATATATACAGATTGATATAATGTGATTTCAAATACAATGCACTAAAGCTGGGACAAAGCATATCTTTGGAGATTTCAAACTTTGAAGGGAATCCATATATAATATTCGATAGTGTTGAACTTTTTTTTGTGTGCAATTATTTGGAACAATTATTACTTTTTGCTACTGAAGTTCGAATTTCATATAAAAACTATAATATATAAAATGACATTTATGTTCACATGGACAAACTCTAACAGTATAAACCCATATATGTATAAACTTATAGTATATGCGTTGATAGAAACTGGTAGTTGAAAAATTGAAGGCTAGATTTAACAGAAATAAATTCTAAAGACTATTTTGAGTAAAATCATTCATAGGGAGATCTACAGATACAACATATAGATCGATTGTTAGATAATCAATGAACGTGAGTTACGTGACTACACATGTTTGGATGAGAAGATCGGACGGTCCGAAATAAACGGAAGAGATACTGCAGCCCACGAAGTAAGGGATTATCACCACATGACAAAGGTCTTCAATTTGGATATTCCCCATGCATTCCATTAATACAATAATGATGATGTGTGGCATCATAACCACAATCATTAATAATACTAGTAAATAGCCAAATTCAAATCATTTTTAAGATTTAGGGAGTTCCCAAAATGTTTAATTATTTGTTTAATACTAGTACTAGTCTACTAGATAAGTAAAAATTTACAACCGAACAGCCATGTGCTCAAGCTCAACAACAAATTGGTGATTCATTTTTTTCACTTGTGTTCAAGTTCTCTCTTTTAATCGTGTCTGTTCTAGACTAAACTCAATTTTGGATAATTTACAACCTTAATTTCGAAAGAATACATTTATAATTGAAACCATCAAAATTGGGAATTAAAAGTTCAAGTTTTTACCTTTGAGATTTTAATCACGGGTTGTTACTGTAAATATTTTAATATAACAAAATTATCTCCCATTATTTTTTGAGATGTAAAAAAACTACTCCCTCCCAGTTGGAAAATTCTCTTCTGTATATACAAACAACACATGCACATGTCATGTATAACGTCACCTATGACGAATTTTTTTATTTTCTTTTCATATTTATTCTTTTTTTTTCATAAGTAAACAGTTTAATTCCTTACTTAAGGATTATAGTGTCATTACTCATTAGTTTATGATTTTTATATAGATGGACGGTTACATAACTTCAGTGTACATTCATCAATCATCATATTTGACTTGTCAAAAACTCAAAAACTTTCATTTTGCACGTTACATATTCATCATACGTACATGAATAAAAATACAGGGTCTCACCCCAATAATACAGATGCGATATGGTTCACGTTTTTAATCAAATTATTAGTTGCTACTATAAATAAGAGTTTCAACAAAACCAAAATTTCACAAAAACATAAAATGGTCCGAGAAATCCTCATAAAAACTGTGCATACAAGCCGATCTAACAAAAATAGTGGTCCGAATCAATTCTTTTTTGTAGTTTTCTTTTTATTTATTATTTAAAATCTTAAATAAAATAGTTTTAAAATTATGTTAAATTGTATTAAATATTTTATTAACAACAATTTTTAGTAAAAAAAAATTATGATCCTTAATATATATATATAATCATTAAAATAATAATTTAGTGGTTCTCATAAACATAAAATAAATTAGTGGTTCAAAACAGTTGCTTAACTCGTTTGTTCTCTTGAACGGACTGTGCGCATAAGATATTAATTTGTACCCAACGGCCACCTATATAAAATTGAAGTAAATATTAATCCACCAACCTTAATTGCCATAATTAGCATAGTTTGGGACGTGACTCCTTGTTTTTTTTTCTCTCTCGTGAAACCTTCGTTGCTAAAGCCACACTTTAATCCATTTTTCTTACAAAATTTTCTTTGGTAAGATAAGCATTTTAAAAAATCTTGGAAATGGACGACTTTTTATTATATTCAAATAAAAGCACAGCTTGATAATAATGCTAAGTTGACTTTCAACGAATGTTAAGTGTGTCGTTTAGAGGAACCTCATTATATATTTTTGTAATCAAACATCTTATGAAATCAACTCAAAATCTAAATAGCCAACTCCCGGGATCGTTTAATACTATATAATAGCCTAAAAACTAATGACCAACTTCTTTAGTGATTTATAATCAGCAATTTTAATTTAACTGCTCACCATCTACTTACAAGCTATGAATGGGAGCATGGCGCAATAAGGTTGGTAAGTTTTGTTGAATGGGAGCAAGCATCAATTTAAAGTTGATATGGTGCAAATTTAAGTTTTGTTGACAATTATAAAAAAAAAAAAAACTACTTTTGTTGACTTTTTTTTTTAATTATAGAAACGTGCGGTCAACAAAATTCAATACGTGATCGTCAAGTTGCATACTACAATTTTAATCTACTTTTATTTGTTTTTTAAATGGGTAATTTTAACAAATAGCACAAAAATAAGTTTTGTTTTTAAATTTAACACATTATTTTTAAAATTCCAAAAATATTACAAATTTAATATAAAAAATATCGAAAATTTTGGAAACGATTTAAAAAAATGTCAAAATTTTCTACAAATAAACTTTAAACCTTAAAAACTAAACTATAAACTCAAAATACTAAACCCAAACCCAAAATTTTAAATTATTTTAGTGCTATTTTTGGAGATTTGTGGAGTGTATACTATAATTGTCCACGAAACTTGTTTTGATACTAGGATATTTCTTTTTTTAAATTTAGAAAAATTTGTTAAAACTATAAGCAGTCAATATAATTTTACATAAAACGTAAAAACAATACTTCAGCCATAGCTACAAAGGTCTTTCGAAATTTGATTCTTTACTAAATGGAGTAATTAGTATGTCCACACTAAGCACCATTTAATTAATGTTATTTGTTCCGTACTGTTCCGCATATTCTATTTATTCCACACTAATCACACTTCTTCTTGTTTAGCATCATCCATTATGCTATCACCATTTAGACCTTCACTCCTAACAATTGACGAATACAGATCAGGGAACAAGAAAATTCTAATGTCCCATCGGATGAGACAACAAGTACTCCGAAAGACTAATCAAATTCTAAACCGGACTTGAATTTTAAACTCGAAGCCATAATCTTTCAGCTACATCAATAAAATGAAAACCAACTAAAACACACAACAAAAAGTGTAGAGTGGTAATCAAAGTCTTTGTTTGAGCAACGTTTTAGCGAGGTTTTGGCCATTCCAAACCATAACCAGCGTCTCTCTATGCACAGGAGCCAAGCCTCTTCCCAACGCGCATCTCTCAGATTTGCATCTACTGATCTTCACTATGCTTAGAAAACGACCACCTTTCTCCTGCCACTCCAAAAAGTATCGACAATCTTTTCTTTAGTACGACCAAAGTCTTAATCTTGCCATGTAAGGCTACAAAGAACGTATTTCATATTGTGTTCTCTAGCTACTGAGTAAATTTTCATAGGTGTTCTCTGTTATTACTTACCTCTGGGGCATCAAAGCCGCCTTCCTTTGCATCACACATGTCCAGAGAAAGCACCCGAAGCATTGGAAACTGCTCATTGTTGAGATAAATTAAGCAAAAAAATCTCTTCACATAAAAAAGCATGGAGAGTGCCCGAAATTTACCTTCAAAGTAGCATCAAGAAGGAAGCTATTCTGTATTCCAGAGCCCTTAAAAAGGAAAAAGAAAACAGGAATACGTTAACAGTTGATAAAGCTTGACATATCAAAGAGTTTATAGTTCTAGCTGAGGGCGATGCGACATAGCACTAAAAAGAGTGGATAAATAAAAGAAAACTCACATTGTGGCGAAGTAAAAGGTCTTCAAGAGCAATACAGCCATAGAGAGAAGCGAGACCATTCTCTGTTATACTTCCACATTCCTATCACCCAAACATGGCTAACGTAGTTATAAAAGCGAGTTACTGTTTTCCTAAAAGTTTCCGGTTGGTAAATCATTATACCTTACGATGAAAGACAATCTTGCGGATTACTAAAACATTACTAATAAGCTAAAAGGGTCCAAACAAACCTCTAGATGAAGAGAAATCAGTCCCGGCCATCCAGCTGAGATGATAGGTTGACAATCTGAGAGATAAAATCAAAACCAGAGGTGAACAAAATAAAAAGAATTAGTACAGGATTATCTGGTTAGATGATTTGATCCCCAGTAAAAAAGTCTGTACCTGAATTCAAGTGTAAACATCCTACTAATGAAACCTCGGTCAAGTTTGGAAAGCTTTGTGTGAGAACAAATAAATCATCATTGGTCATCCAATGAGATACCCTCTCAAGCCTTAGTTTCCTCAGGTTCGGCATAGAGAACTTGAAACTTTGAACGGATATGTCACCGAAACAATAGGACAAAGCTAACTCTTGCAGGTGCTTCAACGATGTCAGGATACTTGTCAAGCCAGAATCAGATATATCCTGGCAAACCAAAAAATAATTAAAAATGGGAAAAGATCAGAGATTCACTTATCTTTCAATAACACTCTTCCAAGTTCAAAGAATCAGAACTACCTGAAAATAGAGGACGATAGACTCTAGCAAAGGACAAGCTGAAGGTAGAAGCTTTAAAGCATCTTCACCTAAGGAAGCACCCAAACCCACACTTATAGCTCGTAGGAACGAAGCTGCAGGCCTCAAAGACTCGAGAGAGAAATAAGAAAACCCCCAACCAATCTCAAGCTCCTCCAGTCCACTTCCCTTGCTTAAACATTTGAACACCTCTTGACCAGAAAACAACGGAGAGGAATTGTCAGTTCTCCCATCAACTTGTAATTTAAGCAGATTTTTACATCCCCTGGCTTTGAGACTTTTTAGGTTAGGGTTTCTGCTAATTACACGAGCAAGAGCCATCCTAGATATCTGTAAAACGCTCCATGCATTAGTGGGGCTGACTTATTATGGATTACTGAATCAGAACATCACTTGAATGAGATTATGTCCTGTGGGAGTAAGATATTTCATACTAAATACTAACGGATGAATGACTGACCGTGGTATTTGAAATATCAAGTGCTTCCAAGGAAGAGCCGGGGAATTCACATAGCACACTGTCTGAAACTTTTGTATCTCTTAAGCAAAGACTCTTCATTTTCTGTGAATGTGTTATCAAGTTTAGAAGCGATTTCTCACTAATTCCTGCAAATGTAACACTAAATTTATGTTAGAGCCCATGATCTTTTACATTAAAGAGAGACTGAAATGGAAAAAAAAAAAAATACCCACCCTCGCATTTACTCATGTGCAGCATCTGAAGATTGGATGTTAATGAATTTGAATCCATATGCTCATTGGCCATAGAAATACTAGCGCATAGTGCCATGATCGAATTCTCCGAAAAAGAAGTATAGCAAACTATGAGAGAGCATAAATTTTTACACCTCTGTATAACATATGCTATACATGCATCTGAGAGTAGTGCACACCCTTTTATGTTCAGGTAACATAACGAAACACATAATCTAGAGATACTCCGTAGTTCCATATCTGTTGCAATGCAAAATTGAGGTATCAGCTACGAAAACATATAGTTTATAAGCAGCAACAAGAAAAATAGTTGGGGTTTGGATTGTCAAAGTAGAGACTTGGACTTCGTTGATTGATACGGTAGATCAAATAATTGGGAGTATAATAAAGTAGCCAAAAAACAAACAAAAAGACTAACCACATACGTCACTTCTACCCTCCAGCGTTAGTCTTGTGATATTAGAGAGCGAATAATAACTTTGGCCAGAGTAAAACAACGATGCTTGAACCGGTATTATAGGAGCGATATCTACTGTTAAATCAATTTCAGTGAGCTCGCGAAAATTCTGGAGAAGTTCAAGCATTGTGGACACCTTGATGTTTAAGAGATAAGCAGCTCTCAGTTTTCTTAATGATGGGAATGACTTAGAGAAGCACTTGATCACAACTTTATAATCAAGCCTCTGACACTTGGAAATATCAATCTCTTTCACCGATTCGAAACACAAAATTGGTAAAGTTCTGTGAGATAATTGGTCTCCATTTCTTTCATCGTCGTCAGGGTTCTTTAGAAAACTTTTCAAATTCTTTGTCCACCTGAGGTTTGCGAAATACGAGTTAGGAAGTACTGATAGTAGCAGACTGGCTTCATTTAACTGTGGACATCCTGAGAGATCCAATATCTGATTGAGGGAACAAAGGCATAATTAGACAGGACGACATAAAGCTTTCAAGGACTCACCTATTTATCAAAATGAATCAAAGACATCCAATATCTAAATATATGAGATGTAGGACAGAACTTGGATTTATATGTCGTCGTAATGAAAAATATGGATGCTAATTTTAAGAAAAAGTATGTCATACTACTTTAGAAAAACTTTTCATTATAAGTTTATAACTCTGTACACAAGTGAACTTTATAAGATGCCCAACACAAACACTCGTAGAAATTTTATCAAAACTTAAAATACAATTCGTGACACAACTAGTTAGCTCAAATCCAGGAAGAAAATCCATTTAAGAATAAATACCTCAGTGTATTCAGTCAGCCGAACTCTAAGATCAGTAGGAGGGCCATCTGTTAAACTATCGACCAAGTATGTGGATGGCATTTTCATTAGTTTTGTCACCAATTCAATGCTTTGATCAGCAAACTTTGAGAAGCCATGAGACTTGCTTCTTCCTGAAATATGGGAAAAGACTAAACTAAACCAATTTCTGCTATATTGTCAAGTAGGAGATCACACACATCTGTCATGACATTACCTGCAATAAACCACAGCGGCAAAAGACTAAAACGGACCTGCAATATAATTTCCCAGAAAATAAAAAATCCTAAAGTGAGAACCACAGTTCCATAGAGTTCTAAAGTTCTTAAAAAAATTCATCTCTGCATAGTGACAGACCTTCTAAATGTTACCTGTTCCATCAAGTTGATTGTGTTATCTTGACTACTCTCCGACAAGTCAGGCATTCTTCTGCCGGCATCAAGCCAAACAAGAAGTGCATCAGCAAGATGCATCTCACTGTCAGAGTTTAGTCAAAGGTGAGAATCTTCGGTATGTTAGCACTAGTAAGATAGACAATGGGCACAAACCTACCTGTATACAGTAAGGTGAGGATGTTTTATGCAGCACATCAACAATTCATATGGAACATTTCCAAAATACTTATCAGATTTTACTAACATCTGCAGAAGACATAGGGATCAGTTATTGGGCTACGAAGAATAACTACATAGGACGAAGTTAGATCTTTCAGACCAGTTACTATAAAAAGAAAAGCATACTAACAGGTGCAATGCAACGCCGACAAAGAAAACAAGCTTCCAGGAAACGACATCCACAAGCAAAACTCAGTTTTTAGTATATCGTCAATAATAAAGAAGCATAGCCAATGAAACCAAAACTATAGTTTTACTTCGTAACATCAACATAATAATTGGCTGACAGCAATTCACATTGTCAATGCGTGTATATATTTCATCCTAGAAGGAATTATTATCCGCATTTAAATGGTTAATTATAGCAAATCCCGATTCAACTTTCTTTCCAAATTCCAACATATTAAACATTTTTCATGAAAGCATCAATAAAGTAACAGAATTAGTTTAGCCTTTCTATCTTACATAGAAAAAATCATTGGGAGGAGTACCGAGCGTACCCAACAGCTAACATGAAGAATAGATGGGAAGAGTGAGTGGTACATACGAAATTCTTTGCAAGATAGGCAACACAGAGATCTGGCACAAATCCTCCAGCTGTAAGTATCACAAGTTATGTGTTAGAGATATAATGATGTCAACACCTATCATACTGGGAAAAATTCGAATAACCTGTACTTGAGATGACACCAAAAATTCAACATAAAATAATCATGATCTAGAAAAGTTAACTAATTTAACAACTATAAAAGGTTTCTCTAACCATGGTCGAGACCAAAACTCCAAATCTGAATAAGGTCAGACAATTCTAGCTGTGGTGATGCGGGGTCATTCGATGATGCCAACACTGAAAGCCAGCTTTTGCATTTAGAGAGAAGCTTCTCCACCCCAAAATAGAGTGCAGCCTATATTCGCCATTCAGAGTTCGATAAGCTAAAAAAAAGGATATAACAAGAGAGATAAAAAGAGCAGAGGATTAATACAAAAAATCTAACCTCGAATAGAGGTAAGAAACTACTGGAAGTAATATCTATGGCGTAACCATACAAACACATCAGAAGGTTCAAGAAAGTCTCTACGTTCCATTCGACAGAGACATGATCGACGCCTGATTCGCTGTTACAAAATCCAAATTTCAATAAATTTACCATCCCTTAGACTGAAAACTAATACACACAGCACTAAATTGAATCAATACATATACACCAAATTACAACCAAGCAAGACACACATACCTGAAGCTTCCGCTTAGAAGGCCATGGAAATACGAGGATTCCTGAACGAGTCTACATAGAAAACGAAAAAAACGAGAATCAAAAAACAAAACCTAACCAATTCAAATCGAGATTGGGGAATGAGAAGTATATATGACACTTGCCTAGTTCGATGAGCTCGAACTTTAACTCTTCCGTAAGAGAGTATCTCAGGCAAATCCCAGGATACAAATTCAGAAGCTGAGATAGAAATCGCTTGAATTGGAGAAGAAGATGCTTCTAATTGACGACATGGATTCTTCACGACGAGGATCACGAATTCATCGAGTGAGCTTAGAGCCATGGTTCTCTGCAACAAAAGGTAATCAGCGAATAAACAAACTCAAACTCCTCTGCTTTTTAAACTGCGACATGATCTCAAAAGTCCCTAAAAGAAAATCTAAATCTCTTATATACCAAACAAATTTTCATATCCCCTATCTTTAATAAATGTGCAATGACGAAAATACCCTTCATTATGAAAAAAAGAAAACCTGACGACGTCGAACTCTTTTGCTCTGCCACCATTTCTTCGCCTCCGTCAAGCTGCATCGAACCTCAAAATCCAAGTCTATTCTTCAATCTAGCAACCTAAAAGTAGTTGATTTAGTTTTAGATTTGCAAATTAAGGGATTGAATTAGATTTGATTATGCACATTATGTTGGTATGCACATTGGGTGTTTTACATGATTCTGAGTCGATTAGGACTTTAAATTGGTAACAAATGGATTTTAGTGGTTGAATCGTAGTGAATTGTATATTAGAACCCGAAACCATCCAATTTGAGTTCTTGCTATAAGAGAACTGGGTAAAACTAATATTACTGATAAATGTATAATAATTAGTAAAACTGGTATTACTAATAAATGTAGTATAATTAGTAAAACTAGTATTACTGATTTAGTTTTTTTTTTGTATTGTTTTGACAGGATAAATGTAGTATAACTAGAGTTGCTGATCATACCTCCAGATCTCGTCAAAAATAATGGAAAAAAGAAAGTAAAAATGTTTCCATCGGCTTGAGAACGGCTTCCAAGAACGCAAAATAAAAAGCGGCGGAGACAAAAACTCCAATGGTTGTTATTTGGAAATTGTAGTAGTGTTTGAGTTTATTTTCATTTTTTGTTTTGTAAAACATGTACGGTTTGGACAACTACGTAAAACTAGTTTTTCGTTATGTAATACTATATATTAGTTCTGTGACTACTAGGTAATACATATATAACTAAGAAAAGAACATATATATGGTAAAACTGGTATAACTGAGGAAATAACGTATATCTGGTCAAATTGGTATTACTGATTAAAGTTGATAATAGAAAAAAAATATTTTGAATTTCTTTTTTTTTACAAAACCTAAACCAAAATTATACAACAGACTTATTGGCGTCTTAAACCTCAGAAATAAATGTTACAACATGTATTAAGTAGGAAGTTACGAAATTATATCATATTGGGTTGTTATGAAAGAATTTACACAAGTGTTACCTTATATTTTTAAGGTCACTTAAGGTCACTTTGTAAATAATAACCAACTTAGGATGAAAAAATTACAAAAATCTAGGTTTAAAATATATTAATGCATAAAACACTAAGAATTATATGTTAATCGACTTAAATCAACTGTAAAACTAAAAAAATCAAATTTGAAGGAAAAGCAATACTAATTAAAATGGAAAACACTCAAAGTAAAACTATTTAGAAGTTTCATACAACTACTATATTCTATATAAACTATTGTAAATTTGGCGGCGCACATGTGAGTAAAAGACAGCGCACGTGGGGAATAAAATTGAAATTTTTGCCCAAAATTTTGGGTTTCCCTCAATTCTTTGTAACTTCATTCCCGAAGCTCTCATTCCCGACCTCCTTTTCTCTCGAAATCTTTTTTCTTCTCAATCGAGATTTCGGGTAAGCTTTTCTTTTATTTGATTTCGATTTCGATTGTGAATGATTTCGATTCTGATTGATTTGATTTGATTTCGATTAAAGTTAGGTAAGACAAAACCATATCTTGATTATGGACCCATACTACAGTGACACGAATAATACCAATACTACGAATTCAAATACAAAATCGTACCAGTACTACGAATTCAAATACAACATAGTTTCACCTAATAATACCAGTACTACAAATTCAAATACAAAATGGACAACGTAGTTTACCTAATAATACCAGTACTACGAATTTAAATACAAAACCGACAACATTGTTTTACCTAGTAATACCAGTAGCACAAATCCAAAGAACCACCATAAGATAAAGATATAGTCTTCACACCACCGCTCTTAGAAAGAATGACTCCACGGGCATAGTATATGCTCCAGTCTTTGTCTGCCCTATAACAATGCTGGATAAGAAGTAGAAGACCGCCATCTTCAACCTTTCTCGAGAACGTTCCATTGGTACGATTTCCTCTAACTTTTCTTTCACATCTTAAAGTCTAATTGTTGATTGCGTAAAATGCTTCTTCTCGAAGTCCGAGGTTGTAGTGCTGTTGTTTCCTCTTCGGAATCTTGCAACAAACAATTTTACTAAGTACCAAGTTATACTTTTTTCAGAAATTTTTCAAGACTAATTTTACCGACCAGTTTTATCTAGTTATACCAGTATTACATATAAAATTTGACTAGTTTTATCTAGTTCTACTAGTATTACAAAATCACACTAGTTTTACCTATTTATACCAGTATTAATTAAAACCCAACAATTCAAATACGAACACCAACCCGAAGTTCACAAATTATACCTCCATAATTCGTGTTCCCAAAAATCTTGCATCTTCATTTCGAAGAATCTTTGTCCTCAGCTTTTCTCAACTTGTCTTAGCCATTTTCGTCCACACAGATTATCTATCAAACATAAAAATCGAGTAGTTATCTATAGTTTCACGGTTTTAGTTTTAATTTGTAGGCATTATTTGATTTTTATTTAGGAAGTTACAGAAATCGGATTTAGTTTTCGGGTTAAATCCGATAGAGTTTTGGATTGGTGGATAAAAGCTAAGTATAAGTTGTAATTTCTCTATTTTGGTTAAGGTAGAAAAGTAATAAATCTATTTTTCGAATTAAAAATAATTGTAAAAAAATTATTTTTATAAAAAGGAGTTTTCAGATTTTGATTTTAAATTTAAGGAGTTTTGAAACGATTTCTCTTTTTAAACCTTAAACCTAAATAAATAAATCTTCCCAATTATTATTATTAATTACCGGAACAAACCGGTCCATCCTCCACGTAACCGGAACCAAATAATTGGTTAAATGAATAAAAGTCTGGTCTGAAAAATGAATGAATGCAAAAGAGTCCTTTCTGCAAATTATTGACTACAAAAAGAGTCTCTACTTTGAATCGAATCCAAACGGTGAATCGTGAGTGAGTTATCGTCATCATCGATCGGCTGAATGAATATGCATCACTGGGTTCAAGCTTCTTCGTCCGATTTCAGCGGAACTCCTCCACAGCCGCGGAGGTGAAATTCTCTTTGTACTAGACTAGTACTCTCGATTTGATTGAATTCAGCTGATTTTGTTGGTGTTTGTTTGTGTCAGTGGACATACAGCTGTCAATGTCGGAAAATCCATGGTGGTGGTGTTCGGTGGTCTCGTCGATAAGAAATTCCTCAATGACATAATTGTTTACGATATTGGTATCATCCTCTGATCCCCTTTATTAGTTTCTCTTTTGTAGAAAGCTTCAAATTGTTGGTCCCTTGCTTACTTTGATACAGTTGAAATGTTCTTATGTCAATCGTCGGAAGAAATCTCAGTGCTTTTTTTTCATTATGATTATTTGGTTTTGTTCTTTTTCGAATTGGTTTATTGTCAAGGAAGATGTTTTTTATGAGTTACTGTATTGGATTACTTTGCTTGTGATGACTAGTGTTTCTGTACTTTACCGAAGATTAGCTTGTTTAGGGCGATGCTTCATCAGAGATGGTTGTTATCACTTAGACTTTGCAAAAATATATAAAACTGAAAACTTCGCATGAGATTATTGGATTCGGTGATGAAGACGAATCTGATTGATACTGTCTTACTTGTTTCGCTATTTTTGTTTAGTACTTCATATTCTGAGTATCTTTTTCTCCTTCTCCTTGATTCGAGTATCAGTGAAAGTGGTTTCTTTACGGTCTTCGAGTGTAGGTGGTTATATCAGTGTATGGTTTCCCATCAGCGTCGTTGATCATATGGAAACTGGTTGTCTTGTGATTGATTGTTTGTTCTTTATCTTGTTGAGTAGAAAACAAACTCTGGTTCGAGCCAGAGTGTACTGGCAGCGAGTCTGAAGGACAAGTGGGTCCTACACCGCGTGCATTTCATGTTGCCATCACAATTGATTGCCATATGTTCATCTTTGGTGGACGTTCTGGTGGCAAGAGGTACGCACTGGTATATTATTTAGTTATAGCGGCTTTACATTCTATTTTTCACTGGCCTTAAATAGCTTGTTGCTATTAATCAATTTCAGGTTGGGCGACTTTTGGGTTCTAGATACAGGTACGTAAGTAAGTTTTAACAATGTCGTGTGAAACCTGCCTGGGATTTTTTAATACTCTGCTTTGGCACTTCTATGATATCTCTCTATTCATGACGGCTGCTACCATTTGCTGCAGATATATGGCAGTGGTCTGAGCTGACTAGCTTCGGCGACTTACCTACACCTCGTGATTTTGCTGCCGCTGCTGCTATTGGGAATCAAAAAATTGTATTGTAAGTATCAAACTTTAGACGTCATCATCTTGTTAGGTTTAAATTTAATCTTGCTGCCTGCATAGCTAAACCTAGATCGTTGGCAGGTGCGGCGGCTGGGATGGTAAAAAGTGGCTGTCAGATGTGTATGTTATGGATACAAGTAAATCTTAATCTCTCTTCTAGTTCAGTTTTGCAGTAAACGGTTTTATATTTGCTGATAATGCTAACTTTCTTGGTATCCATTAGTGTCCCTTGAATGGATGGAGCTGTCGGTTTCGGGGTCATTGCCACCTCCTAGATGTGGTCATACGGCCACCATGGTTGAGAAACGGTTACTTGTTTTCGGTGGCCGAGGTAGACTACACCAAAACTTTGTAGATTCTTGCTGTTGACTTTTGAATTCACCTTGACTCCATTCCTTAAATATGTTAAGGTGTTTGGTATATTCAGTACAAAGGAAATATCAGTCTTTTTCCCCTTATTTTATTGAACACCGGAACTGATAGGTGTAATTGCCCAAGAAGCAGACTCCTGAATATAAAAGTCAAAGTCAAATGTTAATTTGCTATTCCGCCTTTTCATTCATCAAACAATGTTAAGGATGTTGATGCGTTTGTTTTCCCCATCGCTGACATTTATCAACTTCACTTTTAATGAAGTTTCCTGACTGGGTGTATTGATGGTATACGTATTGTAGAAACTCTTATCCAATCCTAATGAATAGGTCATGATCAGAGTTTGTTTGGCTTGAGTCAATAAAAACAAAACTGAAAATATGGTTATCTTTGGCAGGAGGTGGTGGCCCAATCATGGGTGATTTGTGGGCTTTGAAGGGTCTGATAGATGAAGGTTCATCCTTATTTTCTTAAAAATGCATTGAATCTAGTAGGTCACGTTTTAGTTTTTGTTCTTTTCTGTTTATTGATCATATTGTGGTTTACCTTTGTTGTGGAAGAAAGAGCGTGAAACACCTGGATGGACCCAACTCAAGCTTCCTGGTCAAGCACCATCCTCTCGATGTGGTCATACAGTTACATCTGGAGGGCATTATGTATGTCTTTTCAGCTCCTGTTTGCTCCTTGTTATCTATGTCTATAATCAAGATGCTATTCGTTTGTTTTTGCTTTCGGGTATGGATGGGTTCTTGTGACCTACATTACTCACATCATTAATTTCGTTTATGCAGCTTCTGTTATTTGGGGGACATGGAACTGGTGGATGGCTGAGTCGTTATGATGTCTATTATAATGACACTATAATTTTGGATAGAGGTAGATTTTAGCTCACTCGTCTCGTTAGCTCAAGAATCACAGAAAATTTCTCAAAGCAACTGAAAATCCAAAATCCAACAAGATTTTCTTACAAAAGTACAATCTAATGAGATGATTAACTGTGATGTAGTTTATCATTTTCATGCTGTGCAGTTTTATGTGCTTTGTTATTGTTTCTGCTAAATTTTTATTTTCAAATTCCAGTAACTGCTCAGTGGAAGCGCTTACCGATAAGCAATGAGCCTCCTCCTCCTCGAGCTTACCATACCATGACTTGTATTGGGGCTCGTCATCTTTTAATCGGTGGTTTTGATGGAAAATTGACCTTCGGTGATCTCTGGTGGTTGGTACCCGAAGGTATTTTATCCTTATTTATACTGATGATTTACCTCTAAAAACTTGCCAACTTAGTTATCATATTGTGTACACTACACGCATCATCTGTATTATCTTTGAATAGATTTTATATGTTGAAACCATGGTATTGGTCATAGATTGTAAGCAATTAGCTCCACCTCAATTTCTAATATGCTCTTTTTCTTTATCAAGTTTGTTTGGGAAGTTATGAAGTTTTTATGCATCTGATTAAATTTTAGTGAACAGTTTAGCCTTCTGAAAATGTTCTTATTCGTTTTAAAGAAAAGGAGCTAATTCAAAACTTCTCCGCTTTCAGCTCAATCTCACCCTATTCTTTTTCGCTTTTCTCAGATGATCCGATTGCGAAGAGGTCTTCCATACCTCAACTTAGAAAATCTCCTGAGATTAAGGAGTCAGAGAAAGAATCGGACAAGGTAATTGGAGTTACTACATATCATCTTATGTGTTTCTTGCCAATGCAGTCAAATTAGCTTTCAACTTGTTTAAGCAATTGAGAGTCTGGTCACAGCAGGAAAGGGGACAAGAGGGATCCACTATTGTTGAATTGCAAAAGAAAATGGGAATATATGTTTCATCAGGATTGCGCCTTCAAATTCTCGAGGAGTCAGAAGATCAAGAATTCGTTGAATTAGGAACAAGATTAATTGTGGGAGATGTAGTTGATGATCGGGCCTCCATGATTCAGGTGATCTTTCCCTCTTTAATTCAGGATGTATGATTGTGGTAGGTATCCTGTACTAAAATGCTTCCCAATGAAAAGATGGCAGCTCAAGCACTTCGTCAGCATTGGAAAGAGTCCACTCCAATGACTTTACAACTAAAAGAGCTTGGTTCATTACTTCGAGATTATCAGCGACTGATTACCCGAAAATACACGTGAGTTCTTTCTTACCCATGCCAATTATTTTGGACTCAGTTCTTGATTATTTAGATTACCTTTGTATGTCAATTCAGATGGTTGTTCCCCTGGAACTGCCACATGACAGTAAAATAATATTGATAAATTCTGTAGAGTTTAGGAGTGACATAAAATTGACATGGATATACCCTTGAGACTTGTTAATCCGGAGAAATTATCGAAACTGATACATTTCTTAAGGTTGTGAAATCCTCAGAATAAAGGTTGTAAAAGTATTGTTTTGTACCCCATCTGAAGACTATTACATGCTATGAAATTATACATTTGCTTCTTCCTTTTCTCACATGTTTGTTGCCATCGTTGTGGCGGGTGTGTCTCAGGAGCAGCTTAACATCTGCTGATTTTGGCCTCCCCGGACTGAAGACCTTTACGTTTTATCATATCAAAAGTTCTTCCGAGGTAATACCGCATCTTGAACATTTGAAACCAATTAATCAACGTGTTGTATCATTGTAATGTCCCTTGTACGAATTTCACCTTGAATTCTGTGTCGCTGAGCCTAAATAATCTCTTTTTAAGTTGGTTTGAGCACATGTACATTTTTTCCAACTTTTCGTAGTTTTTCGTATCTACACCTGGAATACTCAATACGCAAGAAGCCCAAAAGATATAGATGTTACCACTGTGATGCATAACAGCATTGACTATATGCATTACTCTATCTCTTCCTTATTTTAACGTCTACAACTTTTATGCATCTTAACACACACATCAGGTTCATTATTTCCACATGCACTCTGACATGTCTAATTCCACTGCTATTCTCAGTTGCGGATTAGTGACATCCCAAAGTTGCTGGAAGAATACAAAACCCTACTATTCTGATTGAGGAGCCGCCACAAAACTCACAAGGGAACCAAACCACCTTTAGGTAAGAATTTCTTAAAGCCCTGAGGCAAACCTTTTTTCCATTACATTCTTTTACACATTTTCTCACTTTAATAGTGGAATTTATATCTATATATGATGCCAAAACCTCAAACAGTCAAACAGAGGAATTTACATTCTTTTACACATTTTCTCATTTTAATAGAGCAATTTAAATCCATGATACCAAAACCTGAAACAGTCAAACAGGTTTCCATGTAAAAGGTAGAATCCATTATCGCAAGGATCCAACAGTCTTGTTGATCTCTTCCAGCTTCTTCACCCTTACTCTTTCACTTTCAGCCAGTAGCTGCCAAGAAGATCACCAAGATTGCGATCAGCATCACAACTACAACCCACAAAGCTAAAAGTCTTAGAGAATCAGAGCTGGGATAGGGCGCGATTGATTTACCTCCATTAAGATTGAAACAAGGTGAGCTTTCTCTTTGTTCTTTTCGTCGAAAGCCTCCAGTATCTCTTTGTATTCCTTCTCCTGGCATTTATTATCATCTGGTGTGACTATTGATGGATATGAAAATGTTGTAGAGGTAAGAAGAAGCAGGATTGTTAATAAAGACTTATATGAAACCTTCTTCTGGCAGCTCTGAGACAAAGATTTGATTTCTCGATTTGCCATCTCGATTTTCTTTCTTACCATCCCCACTTCCTTCCTCATTGGATCTCCCATGATCTCGAGCCCCTTTGAGACAATGTTGGTGTTGTTTAATACAAATATATGTTTTCATAGAAAGTTGAGAAGCATTCATATGCATTTTTGAAGAGTATGTTTTTGATTGGTGTTAATAGCTTGTTTTGAAGAGTATTGTCTCTATTGGTATTAATGGCTTGTTGGACTTACTTCCAATGTCTGGGTCAAGCTTCTTGTGGCTTCCTCTGCAAACCCAAGCCGCTGTTGAATCTTGTCCTTAACCGCCATCTTCTTTCTCTCGATCTCTTCTTCTCGGGCTTGAAACTTTCGCCATACCTCTTCTTCTTGGTTCTCGTCCATTGGTAACTTACTTTTGGTCGAAGTTGTAGCTCCTGAGTTGTTGATATTCATGTTCTTGTTTGTTCCTTTGGTCGGTTTCTCTTGTCTCCTCCAAACACTTCAACTCTATTTATCTACTTGCAGTGTCTGCTTTCTTTCTTTTTTTGGGCTTTTGCTTTTGCTTCAACCTTCTTAAAGTAGATTGCTTTGCCGTGACACCATTCCAAAATAAAGCAAATCCCGCCAAAAGAAAAGTAAAGAAGAGATCCATTTGGTACAGGACATTAAATAATGGGGTTGTGCTATATTCACCAACATGGGTGGTATTTTATAACTTTTAACCAATTGCACGATATCCATACAAAAGTTGAACAGACTTCATTTATTACTAAGCCAGTTGCATACAACCTGTATGTTCATGTTGGTTGATGTTATTGCTGCCAACTTTTTCCTGAGCCATGCCAATGAATCAATGATGCTGTTACTAACACTCTAAGATTTAGTGTTGATTCGAATTTGTCTGTTTCATACGACAAACTTTAATGAATGAATGAAAACATTTTTCCAATTCCTCTCTTACTGTTTACGATTTCAATTCAGATTCTGGATCAATCTGGTAAGCCAATAAAAAAAAAGGAAAGGCAAAACTTTACCTATTAGACTTGGAAATAGATAACAGCTTAACCAGAAAAGTTTCCTGTCTGCTTAGACCTTATTGTCTTTCCTATCTTCTAAAACAACTCGAACTCGAGATGATCTCCGATGGCTTTACATTCAAGATACCTATTATTTCCCTCAGGAGAAGTCGCTTCCGTTGCACCATTGTCATAGATATCTGGCAGCTCCGGCGGTATGGCGCATCGGATGAGAGCCCAATTCAATCCCTCAAAGAAGGGATGTCTTTTGATCTCTGCAGCTCCTTTCTCTGACCCGAGACGACTCTCTGGATCCTTCACCAGCAGCCTTCTGATCAACTCCTTTGCCTGGAAGCTCACGAGCGGGCTATCAGGAAACTTGAGGTTCTGGTATACAACATTGGACAGTGTCTCCTCATTGTCGTAACCTTTGAAAGGTGTCTTCCCGTACAAAAGCTCATAGAGAAGGACCCCAAACGTCCACCAGTCTACTGCAGCACCATGTCCTTCTCCTTTAATGATCTCTGGGGCCAAGTACTCGTGCGTTCCCACAAACGAATTTGATCTTGCTTCGGTTGGTTCAGCCACAAGCTGAGGCAATGATCTGAACTGTCGTGTCAAAAGATCAGGCCTTTTCAGTTTTCTTGGTTTTTGGTTTTTAGCTTGGGTTGATAAGAGCCTAGGGCTGAAACATGGGACCCGACACGATGGTTCAATACATAGAGGTTGTATGCAATTGGATGTGTTGTATGGACCTGACATCCTTGCGGGATCTTTCTCGGGTGGAGAAGTTGATCTGAGAAGAGTCGGGTTCACCGCACATCTGAGTGAGAGGTCAAAATCTGTAAGCATGATGTGACCATCTTCTCGGACTAGAATGTTCTCTGGTTTCAAATCTCGGTATATAACACCAAGCATGTGCAAGTACTCCAGCGCAAGGAGGATTTCTGCTACATAGAACCTGTATCATCAATTTAACTTTACATTACCACTGAATTTGCTAACTAGAAAGACTTTGTGAGCATTCCAAATTCATAACAATAATGCGAAATGTAATCTTACCTAGCTGCGGGTTCGGAGAAACACCTGCTGAGCTGTTTCTGCCTCAGGACATGAAGATCACCACCAGGACAATACTCCATCACCAGACACGATAAATTATCTGAAGTAAATTGCGCATACAAGGTAGGCAGAAAAGGATGGTCCAACATTTTAAGGATTGCCCGTTCTGCCTGTGCCCTTGGTGTCTTTTTCCTTCGGGCCAAGAACTCGTTGTCCATGACCTTTATGGCAAACAAGCAGTTTGTACCAACCAGCTCAGCAAGATAGACTGTTCCGATATCTCCACAACCAAGCTTTTTCAAAAGGTTGAAATGTCGGAGTCCTAAAGAGCCATACTGTAACTTAACATGCTTAATTGCTTCCCATCTCACATCCATAGACATGTGAGGTTTATTGCCACAACTAAACCTGCTCAGATTGCTCTCCTCACTCATACTTGTGCTGCTGCTATAATAATCCCCTAGGCTATTCTTTGAGCTCAACGAGAATTCAAACTTTTCGCTGGAAGTTGGATTCTCTCTTATCTGTTCATCCGCATCACCTTTTCCACTGTAATTGCTTGGAGAGACTTCTTGTTTCATGACAATGACAGCTTCACCGCTATCACTAACCTCACAAGAATCGGAGGAATCCTTGTTGGCCTCTTTTTTACACTTCACAATGCGAATGAGATGCGGGTTTGCGAGTGATTCTTGATCTGCTTCTATACTGACATTTTTTGAGAAAGTGCTCGAATCGTTTGAGCATTTCTCAGTACTATTAGTATTTGTGGGGGGGTGGTTTTCAGTGCTGGTGCTCTTTAACGCACAGTGGCATTTCTGGCACAGAAGTTGACTTGCACTAGGCTTTAAGGAAGTATCAACTTTCTCGACCATTTTCGTAGCAGAAGCTACAGCGATTTTTAACTTCCTTTTAAGCAAAATCTTTCTTTTCGGCCGCGATTTGGGACGAGGGATATTTTTTGTTACCTTGCTTACCAAATTTCTGTTCTCGGTTCCTGAACTAGGTGCATTATCCAACTTTCCTTTTAGTTCTGAGATCAGAACTGTTGGCTCACTTTTCAGTCTAGCTGATGAGACGATGCTCTTGTCTAGCTCTTCAGTGTCAACTTTGCTGCCAGAACAAGAAGGTAGCGAGGTAACATGTTTGTCTATTTCTACCAAACTATCTTCAATGACAACATGAGGAGGATATGTAGCATTTTCATCTATCTGTATCTCATAATCTCCACTACCAGAACTAAAAGAAGATCCAGATTTGTTGGATTTATGCAGTAACGAAGTTTCCAACATTTGACATCCCACTGTATTTAATCCTGATCTGTTTCCATTTACATGGAGAAGGATTTCAGCCTGAGATGGTTCAGAAATGGGGTTAGAAGGCTCCGTCTCAAGGACATCAAACCGCTGAGGCACACTCTGGGAAGAGCTGGGTATATCGTCTACCGGCGTCAAAGATATTTCAACCAAGCTTTTACCCTTGTCCCCAGGAAGCCCAGACCTGCCAGCAGATTCATTCAAAACTTGTCTGTAAAGACTTTTTATCCTGTCTGCTTCAGAAACCCTAGGAGATGCAGCTGCGGATTTTGATAACCGTTTCTGGGCAGCCATTTCTGATGCCTTCGAGATGCAAAGATCTCTCAGAGCCTGCTTCAGTGATATTGAATCAGAGGGGCCAACTCTTGGTGAAAGAGGCGTTCCCATAGGAAAGGGCTTTTTCATAGCGCCTTTCTTTGAAGGGCTTGTGCTCCTGCTCGTACCAGCACTTGTACTCCTGCTCGTACCAGTACTTGCGCTCGCCTCAAGATGATGGAAAGAAGAGCCCATCACTCTTTTGGGTGATGGTTTTATAGTTATAGACTGGAAAAGCTGATCAATATCATACTCCATAGAACCTTGGTACCCTGACTTTAGTGCAGGACGCTGCTCCATATCTTTACTTGATCCCAAAGGTGGCATACAATATCTGCTAGATTGTTTGGCCAACCTGACTACATCCTTCTCCTCAACAATTTCACAAGCACCAGCGAACGATCCCATCGCAATAACTTACTTTACAACAGTGGACAGCTCCTCATGGCGATATCATTCCAAGACTTGAGAAACAAGTAGTGAGAAACTAAACCGGTGCTATTCAAATCACGACTTTGTTTTTAAAAGACCATGAGAGACTCATCTTCCTTGGTTCATCCTTAAGATCCGAGTACAACACCCTGCAACAATCACAATCCCCTGTATCAAATGAGAAACAGGGCTTATGGACTATCAAAGAGCAATATGTCTATTGAGTAAAGGGAAGAAGAAAGTAAGATGTAACGGAGATTTGAAATGATGAACAAAGTAAGGAGCTTTAAGAAGTAAAGGGAAACAACAGATTTAAAAAGGATATGAACAGTGACAGGTCATTATAGTTAGTCTTTTAGACTTTAATCAACAAAAAAGAAGACATTTTTGTAGGGAAACCCAAACTTTTAATAGAAAGAAATTCATCAAAACCACAAGCCAGGTTCAAGTCACTTCAGTATCAACCAAAAACCTAACGAGGCATGAGCAAATTCACACCCCGCTAAATGTGAAATCAAAGCAAAAAAGTTTTAGCAACCTCGATCCCAGATCTCATGAGACTAACATAAACAAAATGCTAAGAACACTAGCTTAAAAGTGAAAGATCCAGCTTAAAAAAACATATTCGAAGATGTCAACTCATCAAGAGATTTATAAGTGATTCACATCAAATCCAAAATGAGTGAAAGCTCAATCCCACTGAAAAATAACACAAGCTCAGTGACCAGAAACAATAGATGCAAAAGAAAACAAGAAAAAAAAGAAAAAACCCAGAAAAAAATCTTCAAATCCCCCCTGAAGAGACTGTCCCCAAGTCTCATTAAAAAAAAGCAACAAAGATCGAAAAATGCAGAAGCAAGAGTATATCACAGATAGAACGTTAATATACAAAGGCGTACCCAATAACATTAGGAGGCAAAACATGTCCTAGAGTGTGATTACAGAGCTCATAGAGACACCCCAAAAGAACCCTAAAGCCTAAAAGGTCTGAGCTTGAAGAGAATCTACAGAGATAGAGATTAGAGAGAGAGAGAGAGAGTGAAAAAAAAATTGGAAATTTATAAATTTGTCGGGGATTTTGGTGTTTAGTGTTCGGTGTGAGTGAGATGATAAAGTTGAAATGTGAAGGTGTTGTAGGGCCCCAAAGCATATGTTTTGCGGGTCTCATGTAGAGAAAAATATAATTTTTACGTCCAAATTCGTCGTTTCTTTTTTCTTTTTCTTTTCGTCTTCATTACATTTCACATCAATCTCTTCTTTTTCGTATATCTTATAAAATATTTGTTGATCTATGGTCTTCGTTGAGAGTGTAGTAACAAAAAAATATCTATCATAAGGTAAGAAATTAATGGCATGTGGCAAAATGCGAATCTTGGCTTTAAGTGGTTTGTGTCTTTCCTCGAATGTGACACACACACGAAAAAAAAAAGGAATGTTAGTGGGCCTAAAGGATCGTTACTTAAGCCCAGCTCAAAAAGAGATCTATACTCACTTGGAATTCTAGACTCACAACGTTGTACATACAACAGTGAGAATGGAAAGTGTTTAAGGGCTGTTGGGTCATTCTAAAACGAAACAATAAAGCTAGGGTAGTCCATAGTACAAGTCGCACTCGCACCCTAAGACAACAGAAGCCACAACCCTTTTAACCCGCTCAAATGATGGCTTAAACACAACAGAAAAAAGCAATGGTAGAAGGAACCTAAAACATCGAAATCATTCCAAAAGCTGAAATTTTCTTCCTTGAATTAAGGAGAAACTCCTCCCTTTGCAAGCTTTGCGGAGAAAGTTAGTTTCTTGATAATCAATTTAAGCTCCTCAACAAACAACGCCTTCCATTCGTCGATTAGCTCTTTTCTTCTTTCAGCTCCAAGGTTTTCCAAATTCTGAAGCAGCAATTTTTGTTGATATCTACCCAAATTTTGAAAGAATGTATCCGCCTCAAGTATCTCCTGCAGAACACCCAACTCATCCACACCATCTACTTCACTCATCTCTTGCTCCCCATTATCAATCTCGATACTCACCTGCTCTTGCTCCGCACAAGGCACATCCTTAACCTCTTGCTCCGCACAAGTCACATCCTTACTCTCTTGCTCCGCCCAAGGCACATCCTTACTCAAAACAAGAAACCAAGATCAATAATTCATTACGCATTGGTAGATACAATTTTTTTACATCATGTTTTGAGGTGGTAATAAGAATATTGGTATAAAGAGAACACACACTGACTCACCTTGGTTTGGTCCAATTTCTCTTTCCCACCATTATCAATCTCTATACTCACCCGCTCTTGCTCCGCACAAGGCACATCATTACTCTGTTGCTCCCCAGAAGGAACATCCTTATTCAAAACAAGTAAACAAGATCATTAATTCATTAATTAGTACGCATTAGTAAAACAGTTTTTTTACAACATGTTTTGAGATGGTAACAAGGAGATTGGTAGAAACAGAACTAACACACTCATCTTGGCTTGGTCCATGTCCTCATTAGAAACATACTCTGTTTCATTCTTGGCCCATATGATCATTGACAATTTGAAGATTTCATCATCATCAGTATCAGTAAAAGAAAGTTCTTTCCCATCGTTAGAACTCGACTGATTATATGTAAACTTTCTCTTCAAGGTCTTGACCTTATAGATGAGCTGCTTCTTCGAAAAGTTTGCTTCTACAGAATCTTTAATATAACGGTAAAAGGCATCCCAGTCAGATCTATAGCTCAAATCTGTTTCATTTTCATAGTCCACAATACCCTTTTTCACACAAACAAAATAGTAAAAAGTTAAAGGAGAAAAACAAATATAAAGAAGAATATAAAACATAGACAATCTGCTGAGCAGAGAATTTACAAACCCCGAGAATGACAAGCTCATCGTTTTTAGACCAGTTCATCTTTGAAGCAGAGGAAGGTACCAATGTTGTTGTCGTCGTCGTCGTCGTCTTTAGTTGCTTTCTCCTTCTGAGCATCGCCTCGACGTCTTCGTCACGGTTCCTGGTGAGGGAGTCATCCGAGTTGGAGTCGATGTGATAACCAAGTCTCTTCGTAGCAACCATTGATCGGTTCTCAAACTGAGAATTGAGTCTCTCTCTCTCTCTCTATATGTATTTAAAACCCCAGAGTCGAAACAAAGCACAATCCTTTTTTTTATTGTTTGGGGACTATTGATATTCTCCAGGCGTAGGAAGCCCGAGAGTCCATCACGTAAAATGACTAAAATACCCTTTCTCCATTCATAAATCACAAGAAAACCCTGAAAATTCGTTTTTCCGACATTATGCTGTGCCCTTGGTTTCTTCCTTCCTCGGGGTTCAAAATGTACAAAGGAAAAGTATGAGGTCTCGTTTACAAATTACAATAAAAAACACAACCAAGACTCAAGAACTGGGATGTTGTTGCCTTTTGCTTTAGTTCCGGTCTTTGATAAGGCTTAAGATGCGTTCAGGTTTTGTTACCTTTCGGACAACATAACAAAAATAAGGTTTTTATGCCTCTCTTATTAACCTCAAAGATTACAAAGTTTTTGGACTCCTTTAATAGTCTACAAAATTTCAAAAATAGTATAATAATAATTACAATGCTAAGATATATTGATCTTTTTTTATTATTATACATTCATTCACACAAGGAGTGTGGACAACTATACAAAAAAGTGGGAGGATCAGAGAGAGTCTTGGTTAAAGAGGTTATAACCTGAAATGAGGGAACTGAAAGCAAAGGCAAGGAAGGCTAAGAAAGACATAGCAATCGAGGCACACGCCATCTCTGTGAAATCGTCTTTTCCCCAGTTTGAAACCCAATCATCAACACGAGTGACTGCTGCTGTTGAGGCAGACATAAGCAGATATGCAAGTACCTGATAGCACAAACAAAACAAACCTTTCTTATTCATAGTTCAATCTGTTTTACATATGCTTTTGTAATGTTTTGCGGGGGACTTAAGAGAGATTTGCGTTTTTCAGAAAAAAACTAAGAGGTTTCAACAATGTAATGAAGGGAGTAGTTTGGTCAAACAAGTATGACAGTCACTTTCACCATGTTTTCCTTAACTCTTGAGATAATTCCTTTTCCACATATGCTATATGCTAACAAAGCATTAAGAATGAAAGTTGATGAGTGTAACAATATTGGACTATAACCACAAAGTGTTTTTCTTTGCCTCACAGGGGACAGGGTAACACCAGCTGAAAGTGCAAGTCAAAGTATCATAAATTATCTATACTCAAGTCTTCTCATCACCGAGATGCAGCCAAGTAGATGATACAAGAACGAAAGTAACAAAGGAATACCATAGAGAATACAATATAAGGCTCTTTAGAATGGCGAGTGATAGTAAGTTAATGACTTGCCTGATCTATGATGAACTCAAACAGAGGTCGAAGGTGGTGGCTGATCAAGTGCTTCTCTTTGACAAGATGGTACGCTAAGTCACATGCTTGAAAACTAGAATATATAAAAGCAACCACGTTCACAGACAGACAAAACCTGTCACAGATACCAGAGGATGACACATAGATATCAGTTTAGTCTCAAAATCCAATCATAATAAACTGACTACAAGTGTTAAACAAAGACAGCAAAATATAACTTGCAAATGAATTCTTACAATCCAACAAATAAAAATCAATGTTAAAAGGAAGAATATTACTGTATTTAAGGCCTTCACCAAGCTAAACCAAAACATAGACTTGGTAGTTCATGTGCTTGCACAAAATAACATCCAAAAACTTTCACTATTTTGCAGATTAGACAAGCAAGCTTTGAAGACAATTCAAAAGTACTAAAGTTTTATCAGATACAACACTGGTGATTCAGCTTGAACATTTCAAACCCTTAAAACCCTAAAACCCTAAAACTAAACCCTGAACCCAGATTCCAGAAACATCACCATCTAACAAGAAGAAGCACAAACACAACAAACGGTTACCAGTTACCTGTACTCCTTGTAACGATCGAAAGAATCACCACTCCAACCTTTAGTTTTATCAGCAGCCATGATTGAGAACGAAATTAAAGCCAACACAACCTCACTTAACCGAAACCCTAAAGCTGAAAACTTTACCACCTCTTCCCTCCTAGACCTCCTCAGAATAGCCAAAACAGCCCCAGATCGTTGCCCACTACTTCTCCCAGAACCAACTCTCGCAGTCTTCCTCGTCGTCACAAGAGGAGGAACCACTTCTTTAACAGAGCGATTGTGATTATGAACCACCACAATCGGAGATGGAGTTTCCTCAATCTTCAAATGATTCTTGTTTCTCCTACTCTCCGGTTTACATTTCTCATCCTCCTTCTCCGATTCACTGGAATGATCAAGAGAATGCGGTGGCGATGGAGACGAAGAGAAGTGAGTAGTGGAGTTATCGAAGGTCACTATAGCCATTGAAGTATCCGACGGAGGTGGAGATTTCTCCGTTGAAATTGAAGATGGTGACATCGGCAGCATCGTTTTCGCTGGAGATCTCATCGGAAAAATCAAACCTTTGAAAAATAATTTGAGGAATTTAACAACGCAAAATCGAATTTAGGAAAAAGCGTGAAATTGAAGCGAAAAGGAACAAAAGTGAAACCATGATGAGAATCAAACAAAGAAGACTTTGCAAGATTCTTTGTCCACATGCCCCTGTATTCTTGGATTGTTTTAGTATGTTGCCGCGTTATGTTTTTAATTTTTACAATTCGTACCTATAGTTTTGGTAGTATGCTGCTTCTATTTAGTTTTGGTTTTTAATATTCTGCTCCTACAGTTTTGATTTTGTTTTTTATGCCCCTTGGTTTTTGACTTGGGCAGATGGGAGAAGATTCATTGACACTATAAAAATAATTGTTTTGAATTTTATCATTGAAATTTTAAAAATATTTCATTAATCTCATAGTGTATCATTATTTACTTTAAAACTGTGAATCAGGTAGAAGAATAGAAAATACAGAACGCCATCCTTGGTCAGTGATATGAACATTGTCCCAAAAGAAGAATGATTTTGGATCTTTGCAAAGACTGAACAACTTTTCACCAGTGAGGCTTACATCTCCACAAGAGTTGCCTCG
This sequence comes from Turritis glabra, assembly GCA_900406565.1. NCBI lineage: Eukaryota > Viridiplantae > Streptophyta > Magnoliopsida > Brassicales > Brassicaceae > Turritis > Turritis glabra. The sequence goes on from OVBN01000025.1 coordinate 5,292,991, forward strand.
TTTTGTTGCACAACATGCCTTCAATGGTTCCGGAAATGTCGAAACTCCTGCCCAAATTAAACATTATACAGTCTTTATATAACATATATTTTGGTATATCTTCTGTATTGATCTATTAAACTAAATTAACATATGTTTTAATAGAAATCTTGGATCAAAGTTGTGTTTGGATAAAGTATCCTCATGTTTGATCTCTACAATGCTATTCTATCATCCATTAGTAACTAGTATGTTTTTTAAGAAATCCTGGATCGTAGTTGTAACTTGTGTTTGGATTGATTCTAATTCGAGCTGCAAAATGAATAAATAAATAAAGAAATAGTACCTGGAACTCCTTTGTTCTTGAATATGGTCACGAAAGCATTGTAGAGATCAAACATGAGGAAACTTTTATCATTATTGTTAGTCCTCTCATCGTTTAGTTTTGTCAGCCCTTCACGGAGAAGACTGTTGTGAAGGTGCGTCGAGGTGTCATTGGTGTCGCAGCCTTTAGGAGTGGCAAGCAACGGCAAACATTTCTGCGGCGTTGATAAAGCCACCAACACCTTTCTTACTCCCAAATCCTTAATTCGCTTCACATCCAACAAAATCTGTTTCACAACTCTCCTTATGAGTGCTGGACGACCCTGCCACATTTTATATTTGCAAAAGAAATCGAAAAAATTAATTTTTAATAATCATAACCATCATCATACATATTCGAATTCATCATCATCAAATTATCCAATTATAAGTTGAAACCGGCTTTTTCTTTAATTTTAGACTTTTCATAATTGTTCCTCAAGTAAATGGCCCGTGTCGGATTTGACCAATCAATTTCTATTCGTTTTGACAACCCTAGTCGGGAAACAAAAGGTTTCATACCTGTTCAGTACCATTGCGTCTGTTGTAAGTAAGGTAGTCATTGCCGACGATGCTGAAAAAAGCGACGGAGGAGTTGAGATCGGCCGGTGAATAAACTTTTCTCCGGAGGAGTTGTTCAAAGGAATCGATCTGCACACTTGCGCTAGGGACTAATTTGAACATTGTCTCAAACACGCCGGCTCCACCATATGCGAAATTCATTCCTTTTTTTACTACTCGTCTTGGTCGTCCGTATCTGCCCCATTTGTATGCGATCGGCGTTCTAAGTCCAACATACTTCGCTACATGTTATATTATGAGTCAAACTAAAAATAATTATTGATATATGCTTTTGTACGCAAATGAATGTTAACGCGGTTTTATTTCTGTGTTCATGTATATGAATACAGTGTAGATTAAAACATATCTATCCATGTAAAAGTTTTCGCAAACAGCTTATAATTTTGCAACCGGTTTACATTAAACTTGAGATATCTTGCATTTTGTGCGAGTGAAAACGTTAAAGTAAATAATCATGTGGTAAATATTTAAAAACTAACTATAATGAACTCTTGATTACAAATATATGAAATATAACGACATTTATGGACTTCCGTTTTATTTTGAAATGCAATGTACAACTAAGACATATCTATGGAATTGATTAATATAGATGTAAGAGTTATCGCAGATAGCTACTGAGTTTGCAACCTGTTTACAATATTATATATACCTAATATTTTGTTTGATAATCAGTCACAATAAGTTATGAATTATGCATCATATATATCACCACAATCACAGGTGATATGGTTTTCTTGTTAATGTGTACTTTGGTATATGATTTTTATTGGCAAAAATAACTTCATACCGAGATAATCCGTAGAGACACGACCATCGGTAAACCGCCCGGCAGGCCTTCCCGGGAAAGTGATTCCGTTGGGAAACCTCCACGAGGCAGCGATCATAACAGGTGTGTTTCCGGTGTCTGCGTACGAGTCTCCGAACACAAACAACGTTTTAGGTTTGAAACCAAAAATGCCACCTTCTTGTGGCTGCTCGCTAGATGGAGAAATTGACCCTTTCACCTTTCTGTAATCTAGAACGATTAAGAAAAAAAAAAAAAAAGGAATTAAACTGATGATATACAAATTAATTGCTGTGAATTAATATACGATACATAGATTAAGCAGATCAACAAGAAGAAAGTAAAAGCTATATACCTGATAGAAGAATCAGAGACAAGAAAAGAAACCAAGGAGTGAGCTTAGTTATGTTCATCATGGTCGGAGTTGTTTTGTTTATGCATGGAAAAGGTATGAAGCTGCTTGAATGTATATATAAGCGAGGAGATAGTGTTCGTGTGAGTCTTAGATTTTAATTCTTGCGTACGATTAATAATTCAGCAGTTTCCATTGGATTTATTAATTAATTATGTTTCTTTAAGACTCATTTCGTTTCTCCGTTTTCATGTTTTAGATATTTTTCCTTATTTTAAATAATGTTATTATTTCTTGCCAGTTTAGTTTTATTAAAGATTTTTTTTCTAAACACAAATTTTAAGTTTGGTAAATGAAATATGCAATCTATTATAGATATTTATATTATTTTAAAGATTTTGTTCAAAAAATTCTGACTATCATCTAATATGGAAAAAAAAAGGGTAATATTATTTGACCAGAAAAAGAAAACATTGAACTCTAGTTTATTTGTTTGACTCTTCTTCATCCAATTAAGAATGTCATATAAAATATGAAAGATATGTCTTTAAAAGATTAATATAAAAGATATTTGAAGTTTTTGATCTTGTTTTTTACAAAACTTATAAGTATCACCTAATAATCTAATATACACAGAAATATTTATTATTTGACCAGGGAAATAAAACAAACACTAGTTTTTTGTTTGTTTCAGTCTTCATCATCAAGTGGTCATATAAAGATAAAAATACTATTAGACGTTTTATATTATTTGGACCCAATGTAAACAGAAAGCGAATTATTATTTGACGAGAAAACAGTAGTTCATTTGTATTAGTCGTCTTCATCGAATTGTTGTCTTGCATAATCTCGATCCCAAAACTTACTTACGAACCATGGAAACCTCCACCTGTTCATACCCTTACTTACGAACCATGGAAACCTCCACCCGTTCATACCCTTAATGTGCAATTTTGATGGTCCATGGACTAGAGGCGACTGGCGAGTAGAGATGTCAAATAGGTCTGATGATCATAGGATAAACCAGTCTAAATTATAATGGTCAAGTTATGATTATGTTTAAAATCAAAATAATTTATATAGGATAAAGTTCAATTTAACCCGCATATAAATGTGGTGAATTCATCTAAACATGAACCGTCGTTTTAAAATTAGAATTTCTTAATTTGAAGAAAAGTATTTGAATTTACGAATAAAACATCTGTTTCTAGCGGGAATACGAAATTACGTTTTTGACGAAAAAACTTAGAATCACGTTTTGGCGGAAAAACACGGAATCGCGTTTTTGGCGGAAAAACTTGGAATCGTGATTTTAGCATGAAAACATGGAATTATGTTTTTGGCGGGAAAACGCGGAATTACGTTTTTGGCAGAAAAACGCGGGAAAACACGAAATCGCGTTTTCGGCGAGAAAATACATCAAATAAATAAGTAAAACATTGAAGTTTAGTATGAAGTTTCTTATGTAAAATGTAATTGTGTTCATGTAATATCTAAATCCCGCGGCAGTCCACTTGGTCATGGTCCTATTTGGACATGTTCATATTTGAGCTTTAACTATCAATATCTAGAAAACAAACATGTCTATTTCGACATGCCTATTTGGACTTGATCAACCCATTTGACATCCGTACTGACGAGTAGTGTTGCAATATTGAATGGGTACGTTTTGCGTGATAATTGGGGATGTATACTTGTGGGTGAATCACTTTCCCGATCTATATTCTGTTTTTTTTTCTATTGAGGCAGAAGTTTTCAAATATGCCACATATCTTTAAAGTAATTGGGCTATTTCCAAGCAATCTTGATCACTGATTGTGCATATATTTGATATAACATGCATAATTGAGGAGACTAGTAGGGTCTTTTGGCGCATAATATTGGTGCATGAACTTCGATTAATTCTAGAGAAATTCAATGGAATCTCTCTTTTTTTACCTCCGAAAAGCAGATCGAGTTGCTAACTATTTAGCGAAATAAGTCCACACATTCGAAACTATTGCATCTTTTTGTCTTTACCATAATGGATCCGCCTTTATGTAATGGCTAAAAAGCTTACAAATATTTTAATTTGGTAAAGCATTAAGATTGAATAACGAAAAAAGAAAATCACCTTAGCTTGGTTTAGATATGATTAGGTAAACTGGTTCACTTAACAGTTTAAATCAATTGACCTGAAACATAATTCACCAATAGGTACATGAGATCCAAATTAGTTAAAGTATATGGTTTGGGTTCACTAGAGACATTCCTAATCGTTGATTGGTGGTGGTAACAAAGTGGATTACACTTATTTCTTATTGTGATCACGATTGGTATTCAATCAACGAGATGATCAACCTAACCGGTTCGTCACTAGTCGACTAAAAGCTAACCGGTTAAAAGATGATCAAATCAAACCGTCGTCTTTGTTCTGTCGGTACAAACATTTTCCCAAAACGCGCGAGACACAATTTTATATATTTTCTTTCATTTTCCCAAAGAAAAAACTTTTTTTTTTTTTACAAGCAGAAAGCCACACAAATATAAAAACTTTAATTTCTTTCGGAAGTGGAAAAAACGAAAATAATTGAAAGATGACGAAACCATCTCAACCTTAATCGCTTGACACGTGTCCGTGGTACAAAAGTATTTTTAACATAATGAACGGCTGCGATCCACCGAGAACATCTGAAATGTTCTCAGGTATAGACGAAATCGGTCAACGGTAAAACCAAACGGCTCAGATTCATATCTTCTGAAGCTTCGCCGCTATGACCAACGGATTAGCCTTCGCGATCTCCTCACGCCCCGCCGATTTGAAATCGAACGTGCAACCGTGTACCTCCGGGTACCTATGAGTCCCACAAAAAGTCGTACCGCACCGGCACATAAATCCGGTTAACCCGACCCGTTTCCTACACACGGTGCACCGAGTCGGCCGTTGCGGCTGTTGGTGTTGCTCCGTCGGCGTTTGAATCGGCTTCTTCTCCTCCTCAGTCTTCTTCGGGATCTCTAATTTTGCCGCGTAATTTTCGAGGACAGCCGTAGACGAAGAGGAAGAGGAGGAGACTGGTTCGATCACCGGAGGGGAAGCGGAGAGAGATGATTCGACGGTTGATTTCATGGAAGCTTGTTGTTGTTGTTTGAGGCAGAGATCGCCGTAACAGTTTGAGCAGAGATTCATCGTGGTGGAGCTTCCGAAGAAACCGCAGTTGTTAACACAGAGACGGTGACCTTCCGGCGTCTCGCATCGATGTTCTTCCGCCATAATTTATTTAAAATTCTTCGACAATACAAAAAAAACACAGATCTCGTAGGAAAGATTCGAGACAATTATAATCAATCTGAAACAGAACAAAGAAAAAAAGACAATTAATTAGGGAAAACTGGAATCTGGTCAGCGAGTTCTGCAGGAAAATTTTCCTGCGTTTTCTCGGCAACCAAACAGAAATGAAGAAGAAATTGGGGGACAAAAATTCTAAAAAGAAAAAAGAGATGGTTTTGTATTACCTGTAATTGGAGAAGAAGATTCACTGATTTCTATAATGGGTGAAACGGGGAGAGAAAGAGAGAGAGAGAGAGAGAGAGAGAGGAGAGAAGAGAAAGCATATAACATATGCTAAAACAGAGAGATGAAGATGACTGATGATGATGATGATGATGGGGAAATTAAATTAAATGATTTGTTTAATTCTATGATATTTTTGAGAGGTCTATTTTACAAACCCACTGATATTTTTAATAGTGCTTGTTTGGTGGTGCCCAAATTCTATTATTGATTTGAAACCGTGTTTGATGATATGATGCCCTTTGGTAATTGTAGAAAACTAGGAATCTGCAAATGCAACACAGATTTTCATTAGTGAGACTTTTTCTTTCAATTGGATCATTTTTTAGTTTTGATCACATAATCACATTACATGGACTGTATCTGTAATCTATTTTTAGAAGAAAAAAAAATCACCCTATGTAAATAAAGATTATATGATCAAATAAAAGTTTTATATATTGTTGTTGAAATGTCAAATGTGTATGGGGGTTACGAAATATAATTGCGTGCCATGAAAAGGACAGGTTGGAAGAGGAGCCAAATTTGAAGTCTATAGGCTATAGCCTTCTTTTTTCTCCATCCACTAGTAATCTTATCCTCTCTCTCTCTCTCTCTCCTCTTCCATCAGTCTTTATATTATGTACAGATACCCCCAATGTCATGTCACCATATGGGAATAATAACGATAAATATGCCCAAAATTGGTTTTTTTATTTCCATTTTGATAAGTTATTATATATGTTGATACCAAGTTGCATTTTATCCAAATCTTGTCAATGTGACTAGTATCTTTATCACTAGATCAATCATATTATTTAATGGTTTATAAATTTTAGTCTTCATGTGATTTTTCTAATATAGTTGTAGAAACTTACTTCTTTGCAACTGGACTCTATAGATTTTTTTTTTCATTTTTTCATATTATTGATCATTTAGACTATGTCAACAACATAAATATACATGTACATTAATAAAAAAAAAACAAAGATGTTTTCTTTTTGTGAGAATGTAAGGAAATAGTATGTGCACATGTGGTAGATTATGACAAGGCAAGTGTTGCATAACATCCACTTCCATCTATTATCTACTTCAGTCGAGTTACGTAAATTAAAATCTAGTAATATTAATTACAGACCAGAATAAATATGTCTTTGTTTGATCAGTTTGGTATGATAGACTCTGTTTTTTCTACCTCCTTTTATGTTGCAACAAAGACATATTTATAGAGTTTCTTTTTTCGAGTTCGAATACCGGACCGTTAGAATTTAGGAACTCGGGTTAAACAGAAAAAGAACCGTCGGATTTTATGAAGGACCACCGGTACACCTGATCCCGACTTTGTAATGATAAACGATAAATGAGTAAAATAATAGAGATAATGGAGAAGGTTGGGCTATAACATTTGGCATAATCTCATTTTCGGTCGCCAAGATTCTCGTCCGTCCCATGTTCCCACTTAACTTTCAAATTTTGTTGGTTTATGATTTCTTTTGACATGTAACCCTCATTATTGGTTTTATGTCGGCTTGAAATTCGTTTGTGCTTTTATTATTCCACAAGTTTTTAATTTATAATTTACATGTGTTCGGCCAGATTTTCATCTTTCCGAATGTAAGGTGCAAGCTCAAAATCAATATGGCACGAGCTTTTGTTATTGATTCGGCTATTGCCTCAATAAATATGGATATATTAGTCGTCTATAAAAACATAATGTATGACGTCCCTGATAAGTTTACATGTGATTTGCATATTAATGCGACAACATTTCGAGAAAGAGGATGATCATTGAAGAAAGAAAATACTATTTTAAAGCCATGTGATGAGCATTCTTATCGTTTGGATGACTTCAATAGTACCATTGTTGATTCGAGTATGTAGCACACCAAACAATATTTTTGAATTCGAATGGCCCTTTTTATTTCTATATTTTAGAATGATTCCTTCTTTTCGGTAGTGATTGAATATAAGCATGAAACACATCTTTGATCTTTTGTAATATCTGCATCAGATGTAATGGACTCATGCATGGTTATTTTGTAAACATAGTTCATTCCATCATTCGACTTTATTGCATGGTTTTAATAGCATTTCTCACATTTCTTTTTTCGTTCTTCCTTATGTTATAAATGTGAAATTACTTTTTGAGAAAAAGGTATCATATCCATGGTTTGATAATACCACAATTGTTTTCTGGTATTTCTGCGGGGCATGTCCCAAATTTTGGTGCTTTCAGTGTCGAGATACCATTAATTCTTCTTTTTGGGAAAGTCGTATGTAACCCATTATTGGGTTTATTGTTTATTCTACAGAGACTACTTATAACCCTCATGTTCAATTATTTTACGTAAGCACAAAAGACGAAGAGAGTAGATAAATTATTTTTCACATGATATAAATATAGCAACAAAATCAATGTAATATTTAAAAAAAAAAAAAATTCACATACCACCATTAACTAAAAAAAATTAAAATCTAAAAAAATATTTGTGATATCTAACAAAAAAAAAGGTAGAATACTCTTAAGATATGCATATAGTTACATAACTTTGAATAATTTTGTAAAAATTCATGACCTAGCTCACGTCTACTTGTCAAGATTTTGCATAAATGTGATTACGTGAGAAGAAGAAAAAAAACCCTCTCGGTTTTCACTTTAGGCCCAAGATACTTTGGGCTTTTTATGTACGTAAATAAAATTTTAATAAATGTAGGTCGAACTTGTTTTAATATCAATGAAAAGTGGGTAATGCGTGAACGAAGAAACGTCTAGTCAAAAACGTGTCGTTGGTGACATATGCAATTCACAATTGGTGTAGTTGGCCATGTGACATAATTGGTTCCTTCCTCCAAATTTCCCAATCCAATAAACTTTTTATATATTCCAACTAACTATTATATTATTCTATGGGATCCTTATTTTATTCTTTTGATTCCATTAATTTTTTTATTCTTTCAACAAACTGTCCAATTCACACAAAAGTTACATTTTAATCAAGAAAAAAAAAAACACATGACCTTAAAAGTTACACTCCTGTTATGTACAAATCTTTTAAACAATTCATTATTTTCAAACTTGGAGAATTTACAAGGATTAAAATTTTGAAGAGATATTCCAGGTAACAAAAAAAAAGAGGTTTTATCGTGAAAGATAATTTAAGCATGGTGGGTTAAAAATGTGGCTTTAAAAATAAAGTAAAGAAAAGGTTTAATCCATCTGTCACCGCAAAAAACCAAAAAAAGAGAAAGAGAAGACAAAAGAAATAAGAAAAGCGTGGCTGGACGACTCAGCAAATCGTCGTCTTCGTCCCATAAATCTTGTTTTATTACATTTAGCTAATCATCCACTTCGATTCTGCTTTTTATAAAAAGAAAGTTGTGGGTTTTTTGAGCTATATACGTCTTGTTAAAGATTCTGAACAAAAGCTCAAACCTTTCTGATCTGAGATAGGTATCTATAAATCTGGAAAGAAACTGAGAGTTTCAAAGGGGTTTTAATTCGTTTCCTTGGGTTTTATAATTTCGCTTAGAAACTTTTTAATTATCTTCGTCGAGATGGATTGTGGTATGGAGGATTGTAATGGTAGGATCTCAAACGGTGACGTTTTGGGTATCTCTTCCAAGCGTGAGAAGCTCATTATCGATACAGACCCAGGAATCGGTGAGCTTCTTCTTCCCCTTGTTTTGATTAGTTGATTACTTTAGTTCGTGGATCTTGATGCTTTAGTATGAGGGAGAGTAGAATTTAATCTCATAAAGCTTCTAACTTTGTTTGACTCGAATCGAAATCTCAAGCAAAAATCCTTAAATTTAAGAGTTGTGGTGGTTTCTTGAATCTGTTTATGTGGGCTCATTTGGTTTGAAAAGTTTGGATCTTTAAGCTCCAATGCTTGCTTAATACAAAGATTCAGGCAAAATGGCTCTTTTTTAGTGTGTTGACTTTTTTTGCCAATGAGTTCGTTTTTGGGAACAAGTTTCCTTACTGATCAGTTCTAACATTACTGTAATATTATGTGTGATTAGATGATAGCATGGCGATATTGATGGCGTTTCAAACACCGGAGCTGGAGATATTAGGATTGACTACTGTGTTTGGTAATGTTTCTACACAAGATGCTACTCGCAACGCATTACTCCTGGTATGTACAATGCATCGGTTAAGTCAGACAGTACAACTTCTTTGAGATGTTTTGGAATGTGTTTGTGATCTCTTTCTCTTTGTTCATTTTGCAAAAGAATAGTGTGAGATTGCTGGCTTCCCTGATGTTCCCGTTGCAGAAGGAAGTTCTGAACCTTTAAAGGTACCATCTTTCTCTCCTCTCCTGAGGATTGAACTTAATTTATTCCATGGAGATTTTCAGATCTTTGATATGCGAAAAAGTCAAAACCATTGTGACTTTTAGCTCGATTTCTGGCTTTGTGTGTTGATTCAGGGTGGAATTCCCCGTGTTGCTGATTTTGTGCATGGTAAAAATGGTCTAGGAGATGTCTCTCTTCCTCCTCCCAGTAGAAAGAAATGTGAGAAAAGTGCAGCTGAGTTTCTAGATGAGAAGGTCTCAGAATATCCGGGTGAAGTCACCATTCTCGCCCTTGGACCTCTAACCAACCTGGCATTAGTAAAAATCATGAATCCCTCCTTTAATCTTAAAATCCGATTTGTGTATTGACCATGACGGGATTTTCGTTTTAGGCCATCAAACGTGATAGTTCATTTGCGAGTAAGGTGAAGAAAATTGTTATTCTTGGTGGAGCCTTCTTTTCTTTGGGAAATGTCAATCCTGCAGCTGAGGCTAATGTAAACCCCTCCCCCCTCTCAACCTCTTCTTAATCTTCTATTAATGAAAAAATGCCGGTTTTCATTTTGTCGGTCTCTGCTCTATATGCAGATATATGGTGACCCGGAAGCAGCTGATGTCGTGTTCACATCTGGAGCGGATATCACTGTTGTTGGTATAAACATCACAACCCAACTTACACTAACAGGTGAAGAAGCTTCTTCCCCCATTTCCTTTAGCATTTTCGATATCGCATTATAGCCTGCTAAAAGAAAGTGTCTTTTTTTGTTTTTTATCTATTTTAGATGATGACCTCTTAGAGCTGCGTAATTGCAAAGGGAAACACGCTAAATTGATAAGCGATATGTGCAAATTCTACAGAGATTGGCACGTCAAAGCTGATGGTGTTTACGGTAAGCAAGAAACTGTGATCAAACATACTTAGAAATTGCAGTTTTGATTCAAAAGTTTGTTGTTACTGGTTTCAGGAGTGTACCTTCACGACCCGGTCAGCTTTGTGGCTGTAGTACGGCCAGATCTATTCACATATAAGAAAGGCGTTGTTCGGGTGGAAACTCAAGGAATATGCGTTGGCCACACGCTCATGGATCAAGGCCTCAAGAGGTTTATAATCTTTCTTCTTCACAATAAAAAAAGAACACTTGATATCTTTTGACTTTTCACTAAACAGCGGTTTTGATCGGCTTGCAGATGGAACGGAAGCAATCCATGGGTAGGGTATTCACCGATATCGGTGGCGTGGACAGTCGACGTAGAAGGAGTTTTGGAATATGTCAAAGCAAAACTGATGAAGCCATAAAAGATGAGTTTCAGTCACGAACTCGTTAGAATGTGAATATTCATTTGAAATGGCATCATCACATTCATATCTTCTGGTTTTCTAACCAGAATCTCAATTTAACTCTGTATTTGATCTGTATAAATGCTATGTTGGGCAAAAAAGACTAATGAATGAAAACTATCTTCGTTTTCTCTTATCGATCTTTATTTCTTTCCTTTAGTCTCTCTGTTTTTGCTGCCACTAGCAGATACTGTTAATATCTCAGCAAGATCATATAAAAAATTATGAAATTTCTCGGATCAACGAATGCTAATGGGTTTGGGATTGTTGCTGTATATTATTGTGCAATGCAATGATCGGAAAAGTAATGTAGTTGACAAGTAGGAGAGATGGAAATTGGGATAGGGAAACAGGTGGGTCACGTAATGTACGATCACAGCCAATGATAACAACTTACGAGCAATCATAGAAATATTCGTTAAAGTCGTTTCACGTGTCCGTCATCACTGTCCACCAATCATGTTACATCTCCACACGGGTGAGAGACTCACACCATCCCCCCACCAAAGATCTACTTTGGTTATAAAAGTTTTAGTTCCACGTTTCGGGTTCGAATGATGATAACAGCAGAAGATGCGTTGTAAACATGCGGAATACATTTGGTTAATGCAAATCGAATGGAACATACAAAAAAAGTGGTACGAAATTAGATGTATCTAAAAAGTATTTTCTAAAAAAGTATTTTGTACCAAATAGACGAATCTAAAGATATATGTATATATATATATATATATATCTTTATATATATATATATATATATATATATCTTTATATATATATATATCTTTATACAATTGTATATCAAGAATCAGATAAATATTTTATGTGAATGTGATATAAGAACACATTTATGTAGAAATGGCAATCAAGATAATATCTAAAGTTTAAATGTTTTTCCATTTCTTAGAAAATTATGATGAAAAAGAATAGAGTGGGAACATGTGAAAGAGGGTATAGACTAAGGAGGAGGATTTAATGAAAGATGGTTATTACAAGTTGGGCTCACTATGCATAATTGTATCTACAGGCAAAATTGTGGATGATGTTGATCATCATGATGATGAAGTCGGGGACTAGTACTCATGAGTACCTCTTTTTCTTTTAACCTTTAATTAAGAAACTGTTGAATCATTTATTACATCCAAACTATATACACTATACAGAAACTATATACAGTAAATGTGTATGCATGATCCATCAAGGGAGCATACTTTGTCACATGTATAGATCAGGTCTGCAAACTGGTGCTATTTAACCGAACCGTTAACTTTGGGGACATTTCAACAGTGAAATATTAGGTTGACAATGCAGAAACGTGATTAGTGGTTTAATACGATTTAGTATTTTGTTTTATTTTTGAGATGTTAAGAATCTCATATCGGAAGTGAGATGAGACGTAGAATAATTATTCGATTCTGAATTTTGAAAAGTGATTTACATTGAGGAAAGACTCTATGCAAAAGAAAATCTTCATCTCTAAAACTAGTTCGTTGGCATATCAACAATAAACATTGCAATTGAATTGTATCACACTGGTATAATATTAAATGTCAGATTTAATAATTTTGTTCTTGTTGGCTTTTTACTCAATAACTTCTCTTTTTTCTTTGTCGTCCATGACTCAATAACTTCCTTAAATCATGAGGTCAGATTTTTCTTTTCTTTTTCACCCTTTTCACTAATTTTCAGTAAATTGTATTTAAGATACGCTGAAAAAGTAGTAGAAATTGGATAATTGCACTAGTTAGAAAAAGGAGAAAAGAGAAAGAGAATAAAGGGCTTTATATAATTAGAGGGGTTTGGTCATCATTGGATGCTACAGAAGAAGGTGTTTATTATGAGTCTGGCAGCTACTCCTACTTCTAATTCGTGATTACCTAAGACCCATTTTGTCTCCCTTCCCTTAGGTTTTCATTTATTACTCAAGTAACTATACTCTATACTTTGAATTTCTTAATCTCATTTAAGTTAGTTAATCAGACCATATAACATATTTAATTTTTTTACTTAAGACCCAAATTATACGAGGTTGAAGGTTCTATAATAAGAACCGGATTAAAAAGTCTATATCCATATTATAACAATATTTTCTAGATTAATTAAACCATCTTTCTATTTTGTTTAAAATATTTGATCTTTCAAACATGTACATAACTACAAAAAAATTCTATATTTTGTCTTCACGAATAAGATACATAAAATGTCAATGATTGGTAGCACAAAGGTATACAAATTTTTTAATTGTAAGATGGAGCGGTAAATTTTTACGAAATAGTGTAAAATTGTAAAAAATAGTGGTATACGAAAGCTGTAAAAAAACTGAAAGTAACATTTTTGGTATCACTTTTGTGATTAGTAATTGTCAAAATGGTATACCCCGTACCGCAACTGTATAAAATTACCAATCACTTGCACAAATTGTCCATTATAAAACTATGTTAACCATGCTTAGTTATATAGCTAGTTTATAAGCGATGCACATTGGTGATAAAAATTGGTTAAACCGATTTTTTAATTCTTGCATTCACTACTAATTTTCAAACTTGAGTATATTTAATGCACTTTTATGTATACACGCAAAACTTTAATCACCAAGATCTTTACTTTAACGAGTGCAAAAAAGAAAAAAGAAAAAAGATCTTTACTTTAATGGTGTGGCCACTTAGTATTCTACACTCTCGCTTGGGTTCAACTCTAACATCACCTTGTATGCCGTTGACCGTCTCCGTCCATGAAACCCCACTCTTCTCGGCCCCCTTCTAGATTCGTGGGTTCCGTTTTTGTGTTGAGGGTTTGTTAACTATTCTCAAAGTTTGTAAAGTTGTCATGTATATAACTATATTTTCTTGGGTTATGTTCGCATTCATATGGTATATATAATCTCTTCTTATTAATTTATTCTTGAGAAAAGTAGTTATTACGGATTAAACTTTTCATGATAAAACTTTCAAAATTTTAGGTTCATTTCGATGAAAAATCAAGCTTTTTAATTTTAATATTCTTCACATTATAAGCTAAATAGTTTTTCTTTTTCATTCAGGAGATCGAGCAAAGTTCATTCAAGTTGGTATGATGTATCTTCTTTCTTGAATTTACTTTGAAATTTTAAATATTTTAGATTTATGCATTATACTATACATAAATTTTGTACTTGTTGATAATAAACTAATAAATTTCAGCTATCAGATATTAGTCAATCGTAGTGTGACATGTGGACTTTACATCCATATTAAGTTATACGAAGAGCACATTCCACATAGATATATCAAGCGAACCTCGAAATGTACTAAGCTCGTAAGAAACAATTACATTTTGCATAAATGACAGCCGATGATAGAAGTGTGAGTTCATGTGGAAAGTAGATAGATAAGTAACTTTAATTTCATACGTTGATTCAGATATCGGGTATCTGAATCTAAAAAGAGTATTCTCTTATTCATATAATATTTTGAGGATCATTTAAGGGAGAACCTGATTTATCCAAATTGATTCTTAACTCAATTCAATAACCATTCTCTCACATTTTAGAGAGATAAAACACATTAAACTTAATAGCATCTGCATCGTATGCATCATATATCATATGCTTATGTCCTATTTTCTAAGCCCTTTCCGAACCCCTTATATATGATTTCAATGTTAGAGAAACCTCGGAAAACATCACCAGTGTTTTGAGCGATCTTGTTTGTTCTCTCCGAAACATAGAGCCTTCATCTACTCTCCAAGGACCAACTTTCACCTACCCGGAAAACCTCGGGCCTTCACCAAAATTGTGCACAAACACATTTCGTGGAGTTACTGAAACGTTTAGTATATGATTCGTCCCTTTGATAACTTACACTGATAAATGAATGACTTGTTTCAATGTTCAAATACATTTTGACTTTGATATGACGTTCGCTAGCGAACTTAAATCGATAAGAATATTCATTGTAGGACAAATCCATGAATAATTATGAATCCACATAATATGGAAACAAAGATGGATTTGTTAGTTGTTACACCTAATGGTTTATATATATATATATATTAATATAAAGTAGCGCATGTGCATAAAGATACAATTTTGCACGATAATGTAACACCCAGAGAGCAAAGCTAACACGATGCTTCCTCTTTATTTTCCTTCTTTTTCTATTTTATATAACTTTTTGCCTTTTATGAAATTAAATATCAGTAACAAAAAATTGTGTAGACAAAACAAAACAAAGTGGAACCCCAAAATGCAGGGCCAAAGCGGAATGCTTGAATAATAAAATCTAAGAATAAATTAAAAACTTTTTGATAAAGAATAAATTTTAAATTTTGATAGCTTATATGGTTGAGCATTTGTTTAATTAAGAAAACTGAGTCGTCATTGTCCCGATTTTGAGTTTTCTTTGAGCGTGATAATTTACGCCTTCGCGAACATTAGTAAATACTGATCGGAACAAAATAAAAGTATAGAGTTAAGGTTATTAAAGTTTCTACTAAACAAAACAAAACAAAAATTCTACCATATTGAAATATTTTTTAAAAGCAAATTGCATGGCAAGTTCCAGAACGCCATGCAAAAACATGACACATGATTTGCTTAACTTGAATGGGCATGGATAGTTACAAGGACTACAAATTCCTGAAACAATTGATTAGATGGTGTCACAAGTTTATAAACTTTATTAAGGTAAGGATTATATGAACAACAAGGTATGACCGTCCAAATCTTATTAAAAAAAAGAAAAACAAGGTATGACCATATGAATGATATATCGTAAATCCATAGAACAAAAAAAAATATATGAACTATGTGGGAAACTTTTAGATTAGGAAACAAATCGCCTAAATATCTCATATTAGTCGAATGGCTTGAATAAGAGTTACTATTTCTATATCATGGTTGGATTTACTATGCGACTTTTAATAGATGCTAAATTCATATTATTTTGTTTGTAAAAATACTAATATATTAGCAGACTAAGTCATCTTTCGTGATTATGTGTATAGTACAGGTTAAAAATTTTACTTACAAAATAATTCAAGTAAGAAATGACATAATTGGAAAAAAATGGAATAAAAGTTCTAACTCAAGCAGAAAATATAAAAATAATAATATATTATGTTTTTCCGTCATACCAAATACGAATTAACCTCTAGTAACATTCAGTTACAAGAAAAAAAAAAAAAAAGAAGAAGATAAAAATCACTTAAGATGTCTTCCACAATATGGAAGAACTATAGTTTTTTTTGCCCTGATTTAAGGAAATTTTGATTCAAACCTTCTATGAATAATAATGTAGATAAAAAAAATGAATCAATAGAAAGTGTATATCAAATTAAAATTTGAAATAAATTTTGTAAGCATCACATATTAAACTATAGAAAGTGTATAAATGGATTCTCATCATTAACTTGTATTATATTTTCATCTGTGTGGTATGTCTCACCTGCAAAAAGAGCCCTCTATCTCTTAATTAATATACTTCAGGCCTATGTATATAATTAGTGCTCCACCCCACAAAATCTTTATTAAATATTCGTTCCATGTTTTAAAATTAGCAGATGTTATGATAATGTTTCCATGCAATGCAAATGGACGCACTTTACCTTATGGAGACCCAAAACATAAAAAGAAATAAAGTTCTAAAGGGACGAAATGATGACAAATTACAATGATTAAAATTGGGAAATAGTTTCATACTCACACGATTTAACATACTATAGACTATACCTTTTGATGTCCTACACATACAACAAATAAATGTAGCATAAATATTTAATATTTAATTTATATATAAGGGTACTTGTTTACATCACTATTTATCAAAACATAAGTGATTGTTGAATGCGTTCTTTTTTTTGTTAAATCCACACTATATTTTGTTTAGTTGTGTACAAGAAAAAAAACCACCACTTAAATTAGCAAATAATCAAATACTTACACGAAATTTTTTTCTTTTTTGGTTAAAGTTTACGCTAAAAATTTCCAACAGTAAGAAGAACACCCATATTTAAAAATAGCTATTAAACATCTTTTAATTGCTAAAAAAAATTAAAACATTTGTCAAAGTTCGATTAATTACTGTTATTTATTTTACAATTTTTTATGAAGCATTAATACCAACCTTTTTAATGTCACATTACAATCATCCGAACTGTTAAGATGACTTGGAAAAGAGAAAGGAAATAGATCGAAGAAACATTTTTAAGGACAAAAGATATAGTTCTAAGGCTAATGATAATTAATAATTATTCACATCCGCAAGCAACGGACACAACAAATAATGAAGAGAGCCAAACCATTTGGGGGCAAATATGTCATTTTAAATCCCCCTAACAATAAGATGGATGACTCACACACACACACCTCCCTACTTATTAATTATCATTGCCTTTGATGTAAGCAAGTAGTGCAACCACTATTTATTTTTGCTTATATATTTATAGTTCCATTTCAAGACACACATAATAATTATGAGTTCGAACTTATGTTTTGAATTTTAAAGCCATTGAATGCTTAGCGCAAAAGGCAAAAAAGAAGGAAAATAACACATTCACCGTTCACAAAACATGCATTAATACGATTCCCAAATTTATTCCGTGAATAAAATAATAAACGCCCAAAAAATCGCAAGATTTGATAAAGAAAAAGTAATTATAAACATGAAAGTGCAATAATTAGTATTATTATGTAACCAAACGAGGTCCATGAGGGACGATGGTTAATGAAGCTATAAGATGAAAATTGACGAAAGTGCCCATAAAATAAAAATAATCCACCTTGTAAACTATGATGTTTCACGCTGTGGCACACTCATAACCCATGGAGAGTTTTAAAATTTTCTTTTAGGTTTTTTTTGGGGTCCCAAAACTTTCCTCTTCATAATTTCTCTCTTTTCTTTTCTTCTTAATTATTTCGATCTTTATCTAAATAGGGGATGATGAAAGGAAAAAAATAAAATAAAGGGTCATGAAGAAAATCGGACACGAACACCTTCTAAAATGTGTTATTATGGCTGATGATGAGTAGTGTTGACTAAACCAATATTGACCAAACCTGGAAATGAAAGGAGTAAATAGAGCAATGAAAATGGTCCATATTGAAAACTTGAAATTGAATAATGAATGATGATGGTTCGAACCAATCCCCAACCATCATTGCGAATCTTTGGGGGACGACGGCCTATAGCCCCTCCCCTTCATCATCATCATCATCATTTTCCCTCAATAACTCGTTTCACCCTCTTCTATAACTACATTTATACCCCTCCCTTACTACAAAATTACCCCCTCCTAACTAACTTACTAACCCAAGCCGGTCTACGTATTAAATCTGGCTTTAGGGTACATAGTAAGAACCGTTCTATAATTTTTTACCAACATTATGACTTCCATTTTCGTGAAGATGTCATCTTGGTTAGTTCTTTTTCTCCAACAAAACATGCATTTACCGATTTGAATTCATATGGTGACACATGAACCACATTAACAAACTAAAAGATTATATGTTATGGTCAAAACACAATATTCCTATATATATATATATATATATATATATATATTTCTTTTTATTCCTATATATATCCATGCATACATTTGAAACTTTTTAAGTGGGGATCTCGAACCAAAAATCTACACTAATTTTCAAGGTATGTACAAACTCAAATATATATATATATATATATATATATATATATTTTTTTTTTTTTTGTCACTTAAAATGTACACGATAACCAATCATGATTGAAATTGTAGTAGGAAAACTCAGAACTTTTGTATCATAATCCCAAAGTGAATCTTTCTACCACCATGAATTGGTTATAAATTTGGAGTTGTAGGATTTGGTTCTACTTTTAAAAAATATTGCAGTGACATCTATAGATTTTTTGGTCTATGATATCAAAACGATAACGTGAATGATTATTTGGCGGGTCGGGAAATAACATGGTCGAAAGAGAAAGATCCCGCATACCAAACCAAAATGTGAAGATAAATCTAAAAGACAAAAGTAACCCTATAAAGAAATTTCAAAAGAGCAAAGAAACAAACCCTCCTCAAGTTTTTCCCTCTAATTTTCTTCTTTCATCTCTCCTCTCCTCTTTCGATCATCATTCACATGACGCAACACAAATCATTTTTTTTCTTTCCCTCACAAATCATTATTATTACTATTAAAAATATAAACAAAACAAAAGAAAGAAAGAAAATATTGAGCTGCGAAATCGGCCGCCATCTAAGCATAAACACAACACAAAGCATGATTATTGTGTCAGGAGAGAGAAGCATGTCCCCTTCACTCTTCTCTCTCTAGCTTTTGGGGTTCTATATAAGAGACACTATCTTCATTTTGTTCTCTTTGTCCCTCTACCATACATACATACATACAATATCTCTCCCTTACAACATAACCCACTTCATTTCGATTCCAAGTCTCGTCTTCCCTAAAGGTAAATCTCTCTCTCTCACTCTCTCTACATATGTCTCCCCTCACGTACAAGCAACGTGAATATCATTTACCATAACAACCCAACTATTTTTTTTCTTTATAACAAACTTTAAATTGTTGGAAAAACTTAAAGCTTTATATCCTTTTCTTTCAGACAAAGGCAACCGAATAAACCCTATTTGTTTTTCCTTTTTTCATCTTCTTTTTCTGTTTCAAAAACTCTTTTTATTTTACGATAAAGATCCTTGGTTCTGTTTTTTGCTTGTACCGACTCTGTTTTGGTGTTTTGTTTTTTTTTTTTTTGTATTTTCGTTTGAAATTTCATCATTATACTTACTCCATCATCATTACTTTATTTTTGTTTTCATTGATGTGGTGGCTTTATCTTTTTTATCCTCGCAACCAAAAAGAGCATGATTGTTCCTCTGTTTGATCACTGATTTTTCTTAAAAGATATAATTGACATTTTTGGTAGAAAACGAAATAAATGCGGTCATGATTTTTGCTTAATGTAATTCCTCATTAAACGTGTGAAGCTGCACAACCCATGTGGTGCTGCAATGATTTAACCGCAACTATAATCATAACATAGAGAGCTTTAATAAATCTCTCTTCTTCTTCTTCTTTTTGTATTTTTGTCTTTTAACATAATTTCACTTTTTTTTTTGAAGAAACAGAACCAGGTTTTGTCGAGATGGAGAGGCTAAACTCGAAGCTGTACCTGCAAAACTGTTATATAATAAAGGAGAACGAGAGGTTGAGGAAGAAAGCTCAGATTCTGAATCAAGAGAATCAACAACTTCTCTTCGAACTCAAACAACAGCTCTCCAAAACCAAGAACTCTAATGGATCAAACCAAGGAAGCAATAACAACAATCTCTCTTCATCAAGCTCTGCTTCTGGACAATCCTGATGGAACAACAAAACTCTTTAGGATAAGATTTGGATTTGGTTAATCAGAAGAACCCATCATTTTCTTTTCTTTTATTGGTGTAATGTAAGGAAAAAGAGTTAAGAATAGTTGGTTAGTGCCTTAGTGGTAGTATTATTAATTATCGAGTAATTTTTATTTTTGTTGGGTTCTTCTAATTACTTTACTACAAAAAGGACAGAAGCGTTGTGTGCTCTCTGGCCTATCTTCTCAGGGATATTTTACTTTTGTTTCCATTTATATGTTAATTAGATTTTTCTATTTTGCCTTTTCATGTGGGGTTTGGTTGTTTAGGACATGGTGGATTCTGGGACTACATTGTACCTTCTGCTCTTCTCTTAAACAACCAGTATCTTTATATATATATATATATATATATATATTATATATTTATCTATTTTATTATTGGGTCTACGTTTTCCTTTGTTTTTATAAAGGTCTTGAAATAACAAATTGATACACGAGGGTAACAATAAGATCTTATTATATAAAGCTTATTTTTAAAAGTTAGTAATTAACATGATCGCGACACGTGTCAAATCTATCGATAAGATTTCAACACATGTCAAAAAGTTAATTTTAAAGCTTGGTTTCTCAAACTTAATCATTAATATGATCGCGACATGTGTCAATTATGTCGATTAGATGTTGATACGTGTAAATTTTTTTTTGAACTTTTACTTCCTCAACAAAATAGGAAAATTACTTTAAAACATAATTACATATACTAACTTACATGTGTATATGTAAAAAAAATATATTTTTCTTTTCATTAACCCAAAAAATAAACCAAAAAAAAAAAAATATATATATATATATATATATACTTACATATGCTAATTTACGTGTTATTGGTCAGTTAGATTTTTAGATAAATATTTTTTTATTTTTGAAAAATAATTTAGCATGAATATTAATCAATAAAAAATTAATTTTGAAGTTCAAAATAACAATATATGTTGTTTAACATTAATTTAATTAGATAAAATTTTATTTATCGTTGTCATGTAGTATTTTTTATTCGTAAGTAAAAAAATAAATAACGAAAAAAGTAATGAGCTTATAAGAATAAATTTTCGATCACTTGAGGAGAATATTAGTATAATTTTACTTATGTTTTATTTTATAAATTTTAATGCATGTAGTATTTTTTATTCATAAGTGAAACACACAAAAAATTTGAAAAATATAATGAGTTTATAAGAGTGAATTTTCGTTTATTTGATGAGAATGTTAGTATATCTTTATTTTTTTATTTTATTGATTTAACTAATTTAAAATTAGTTTGACATGAAGTAAAATTATTATTTATGGGATTAACACATATTTGAACACATCTATGTAAAAAATGTTGGTTTATATTTTTTGTTTGTGGATTTCTTATTTTTTCTACTAATTATGTTTTGTTAATTTTTTAATTCTAACTAAATATAGATTTGATATGATGCACTCATTGTTTTTGATATAAAAGTTTTAATTTTTAACTATTAAGATAGAGTACGTATAATTAAAATTTGGTTTATTATGATGGAATACATAGATAACTTATATTCCATGTTTGAAGTTTAAATCCAATTTTAAATGAAATTACTAGATAAAATTTTAAAAATATATATTTACCACTTAAAATTCAAAAATTATCAATAAAATTTTATATTTATGTGACCTTGATTGTAGTATTATTTGTTTCTTGTCACAGTTAGTTAGTTAAGAGTTTTATAACCTCATCCAGATTTATTTTCAAAGTAATATGTAATTGTAGTATATAAAATAAGATTATAAAGCGGTTGATTTTTTTAGTTACCGAACTTTATATATGGATAAAGTAGTGATAAGGTCCATAAGGATATCAGAAGATACGAGAAAAGTGTTTAGAAGAACATAGGTACTTACTACCAATTTTAAATCACGTGATCAAAGTTATATCCTATTGACTGTATTTATTAGATCATGTGCATATTCAAATGTTAATTATTATCTCCTTTTCTAAAATTTGGTTTATGAATAAATCATAAAAGTATTGGTCTTCAACTTTTTAAAATCATCCAAATAAATAAAATCAGTGTATCTCACTAGATAGTTTGGGTGAAACCTACTTTAGTGTAGATTACAATATACTGTTTTTGTTAAGGGTTACGTTGATTTTCCGGCTTAACAAACTTCGTTATATGCATAATCGACCATAAAATCCACAAAGGGATACATCATTGATTCATAACACACACTCTTCACACAAAAAGTGATCCGACCTAAATCCAAAATTTTCGGTTGGGACGCAGTGTAAAGAGATTAAAAGAATTGATTTGGTCATCTATATCATCAAAATGCATTTATTTTTTCGGTCAATCATCCTAAAAAAATTCCACAGTTAAGCGTGCTTGAGTTAGAGCAATTTCAGGATGTATGACCTACCGAAAAGTGATTGTCGATACCGTGCAAATGAAGATAAAATACGGGAAAATATCACGTGATGATTTATAGGATCGATAAACAAATTTTTTAAACTTCAAAAAATAGCGAATTTACATTCGGAAGAAAAGAGGGACCTACATATCAAAAGAGGACGTGAAACCACTAAAAATAGCGGTCCGGACTGGCCAACCGCATCTACCTTTCGAAGAGATCTCTTCTTATCTTTCGAAGAGATCCCTTCTGGATCACTCTCATATGAGTCATATCCTTAAATCACCGTGCTAAGTTCACACAAGCACATATTGGAGTACAGATCAATTCTTGACCATAAGTCCAAACCAAACCAGCTTCAAATTTCGTAGGAATGGGGCATAGAACTCAAGTGTTGGTGAGAAAATTACAGAGCCACCTACGAATCTAGAAACATAATTTTCGTAACTCCTAAGTGAAAATCATCATCATAAATTCAGACTTTGAATGTCAACTTTAAAATATAATTTTGAGAAAATTATTCCGATTGATGATTACCCCAAAATCTCTTTGGAAGATCATGCAAGGCATCATTATCTACTGATATAAGATTATGGACCTCTGTTCAATTTCTAATCATTGTTCCTCTATTTAAAAAAATAAATTAAATGAATTTTGGCATATTGACATTGGACAATATAGTTCAGGTTAGACTTGCGATGTACTAGTCATGTAGATCATATTTCTTCCTGTCCCCCTAGGATAGCAAGTGAATCATCAGGGATTAATACCGGAAAAAAATGGGACAATTAGCCACACTAATTTCGGAGACATTAACCAATATAATTTTCGATAGTTTTTGTCTAAATTACAGAAGTCAATATTTACAGGGGTAAAAACCTACACAAACAATCAAGAAACATAAGCTTGCAGTAAAAGATCATGATTTAAATACTGTGTCCAAACAGATTCTGAGACATGATCAGTGGAAATTTGAAAACATAAACTCGGAGATGTGTTCATTTCCACAAACAATAGCCAAACCAACACGAGCAATCGTTGGTTCTGTCGTTGTACATGAGAGGCTTTGTTAAAGGAAACAGTAGTGAGACGAACCCAACCACACCGATCAAGAACGCTGCACTCACCAAACCTGAGAGAAGAACCATAACCATCTTTAGCTTATTCTTCTGGATTTGCATTTGTTAAACAACCTTGAAATTTAATATCATACCTTTTCCTCCTGCGTATAGCACAGGCAATCCCATGTAGTTGCAGAATATATGAGCAAATAAAGGAGCAGCGAGATGTCCTGTAAATATTACGCAATGCAGGAGACATCACCATCAAGGCCAACATTAGAAGGGCTTTACATGTAATTTGTATAATGCGAGGAATATACCAGTTCTGATGAAGAGAAATGATGCATATGCACCAAAAATGACTGTGTAGCCAAGTTGAAGACCTGATCAACAGACAAGTGAAGCTCGGGTGAGACAAACAATAGTGTTGTGATTATGGAAGGCAACGGTTAAAACGGGACATACCAACAATCAGTGAAGCCCTGAGATAGCTGCGGTTATGCCTGATGTACATCTCTCTAAAATGGTTCAAGTGGGCTGCACAGAACATACAAAAGTCAGACAAATCCAGCAATTTTCATCTCATTTGAGTTGTAAACTGTCATTCATAGAGAAACAAAGAGACAAACCCAAGCTAAAGAGAATTGGGCAGAGAGAGATGGCGCTGTAAATCCTAAATCTAGCACACAGAAGCAAAGGTATCATACAGGCTCTGAAAACCAGCTCCTCAGTTACTGGTGCCTGCAATCACAAGAAATGCCAGCTCTAAAACAGACTATAAGTTGTTCGATTTAGTAGTTAATTATACAAAATAGAAAGGTAGGAAAAAGGTATTACATGATAAACCAAATTGATGCATATAGTCGTCAGATAAATAGCAAGTCAAGTCTTAAGGCAGTTTTAATAAAGATTGACAGATAAGCTAAAAGAGATGGCGAACAGATGATTACCACAACAAAATTGCGCCAAACGGAAACATTAGAAGCTCCTGTCAATACCGAAGCAGGGATTGTTTGGACAAAGCTTTTGATGTTATTAAAGGAGCTACATCCTCCACCATTTTCCTTCCATGATTCCAGAAGCAATAACAACTTCAATACCAAGGATCCGGCATAAATGAGTGAGGTCAATAGAAGAGGATACACCACTCCTTGCCACTGTTTCATATCACAAAACAAAACCTTATAAGATGGAAAGTGTAACAAGCAAACCGCCTTCTATTACCAGTGTACAATAAGGTACGAGTAAACACATTGAGACAAAGAACTTACTTACCAAATGATCTGTCCTTATGCCATAAACGCCAAGTATAATAGAAGCCTCCCAGCTTTTTATCTAACATTTCTCAAGTAGAAAAAGGAAGACAAGTTTCAGTGATTCTTGTAACTAGCGTTGCATAGTACCAAACACAGCATAGTCATGAATCTTTGAGTGTTACATTCTGAATGACAAATCATATACGAACCTAACCTAACAAGTAGTAAAAGCAAATTCAACTCTAAATAAATTTACACATACATACAATTTCTTCACGTTCTGATTGAATTAAATTTAAACTTGACGCAGAAGAATGTCTACCAAATGCATTGACCTTAATTTGGTTCCAAATCAACCGAGAATTAACTTCAAATCGAGAAATGAGACTCAGAGGAAGAAGCTTACCGGGAGTATAAAAGCTGTGAAGAGGAGAGACGCTACAGTAGAAATGGCCGCGCAGATGAATCTCCGAATCATAAAGTCAGCGTAAGAAGAAGCCGACGGGAGACGGAGAATCACGGTGGGAGCGTAAAGGATCAAAACGTAGAATAGTGCCATCGCGACGCAGGCAGCCACCGCCACCAGCATCGAGATGCTCTCTCCATCGACGGCCATAATCATTGAGGGAGCTCGCGGAAGCTCCGGCGAAGAAATCCACCGGCAAAGTGTCGAAGTCACCGCTGGTTGAATCTTAAGTCCGGCGGTCTTCTAGTCTCTAACCAATGACACCGCGCCACGTTATCGAGCAAAACTGATAGTTACTGGGCCGATGAGACCCATTGGGCCCTTCAAATATTATTTTAAGTTTATAAATGAGGATACAATGGTAATATCATAGCAGATATATACGTTAACAAGCCAATTCCGAAGAAGCCTAGTGGTTATATTTCGTCACACAACTATGTAGACTGACGAAAATACCCTCACGCGCCTTCTTCTAAAGCTGTCCTGTACGCTTCACTATCAAGAAAAAGAGAGAAAAAAAGAGAGAGAGAGAGAGAGAGAGAGAGAGAGAGAGAAAGAGAGAAAAGGGAATTTTCTCTTAAACGTCACGAACGTGAAATTGGGGTTAAAATTGTCTCTCATTGATCCAATCGTGAAACCCTAATTTTCGAATCTCTTTGCTGATTTTCAGATCCCAATCTGAAGAAGATGACGAAAGATTTCGCAGTTCCACCTGTAGTTTTCCCCACCGGTGGATCTTCAGGCGGTGCTCATGTCCAGCAACGAAGATTCCCAGCGACTCCGTTCCAACCGCCGCGTCCTTCTTCTTCCGCCATCCCTTTCATGTCGTTCGACATGGGATCCGCAGGCGCGCCCTCCGCTACACCAGCCGGACCATTCGGCGGCACAATCGCTTCATCTTCGTCTTTTGGTGGAGGTTCAACTTCCTTCGAAGATGAGGAGCCTTTGCTTGACGAGCTCGGTATACATCCAGATCAAATCTGGAAGAAGACTAGATCGATTCTCAATCCTTTTCGGATTAATCAAACTGTTCATAAGGATTCAGATCTATCTGGTCCGATCTTTCTGTACCTTGCGCTTTGCCTGTTTCAGTTGTTAGCTGGTAAGATCCAGTTCGGTGTTATACTTGGATGGATCGTTGTTTCATCTATCTTTTTATACGTCGTCTTCAACATGCTTGCTGGTCGAAACGGGAATCTTAATCTCCATACGTGTACGAGCTTGGTCGGGTACTGTCTTCTTCCGGTGGTGGTTTTATCTGCGGTGTCATTGTTCGTGCCGCAAGGGGCAGGGCCGGTTCGGTTCGTGCTTGCCGCGGTGTTCGTTTTGTGGTCCACTAGAGCCTGCTCTACATTGGTGGTTTCTCTCGCCGACGGTGGAGAAGAGCATCGTGGCTTGATCGCGTACGCTTGTTTCTTGATCTATACTCTCTTCTCTCTTCTTGTTATATTTTAATTTCCTTTGTTATGCTTATCGAATATTTTGATAGTTCGTGAATCTTCCCCATTAGCGAGTAGCAAAAATTGCTATAAGTTCTTTTGATCAGAGGTTGAATTGGGTGGGAATAGCAGCGAGGTGTAAAGGCTTTTTTTTTGGGATAAATTTAGAAAGATGTTTATGAAATTTGATTTAATGTTTGTATCTGTCACTTGATTTTCGAGGTTTTTTTTTTTTTTAACTTAAGAATTATTTATACAATTCATGAATATGTTTGTTCTCTTAGACAGTCTTGTGACATAGCTTGTTGGGAGATTACTTGCGCTGAACTAATGCAGAAGATACTGTGTATTGAGAATAGCTTATATGCTTCTTTTCTGTGTGTTTATTTTGCCATTTGCTTTTCTCGTATTAATAAGTTATGAAGATGTGCTTATATCACGGATTACTCTTTTAGGTGCAAGTTTTAGGAATGGTTGACACTGTTAGGATTTGCTTAAACTGTGGTTAAGTAGGCTGATTAAACTATGTTTGGATTTAGGCTGATTGGAACTAAGAGTCGAATGAAATACTGATTAGCATCTAGCGCTTACTCGGTATTGGTCTGTTCCCCGAGAGAGAATAGTGACATGTGCTCTTGGCTTCAGTTTACTCCTCTACCGTCATTCCTAGAACTGCCCCTGCTTTTGTTGATAGCATTTGCCACAGAAAAAAGAGTTGTCTCCATCTATGGCATCGTTTCTTAGATGGAATTTGCTTTTAAATTGAGGATATCTTACTAAGGCTTAACGTGAATGTCGTTGGGCTCCTTTTCTAACGTTTGGTAATTTAATGTGTAAAGAATAGATCATCAATTAGGTACCATTGAGTGAGCCTATTCTTTGCAATTTTACCTTGACCCAGGAAACTAACTACTTTTGTGTGTTCCACCAGTTCCTCCACAATATTTTTAACATAAAACAAACAATGTAGAGATATAAATGTGATGGATGCAGTTAAGGCATGCCCATGTACCCGAACCCGTAGAATTTGGATCTTAAGATTCGACTGAAACCAAACTTTTAGGCGGGTCGTTGTATCCTTTACCAAGTTTTACAAAATAAAGCCATATACACACCTAGTTCCTCCATTATATCCTATAAAATGGAATGATCAACTAGTGATAAACCATTAAACACTTGTCTTAACACATGCATGGTATAAGACAACATTACCTCTCCATCCATAGATTTTGCCGGCATAGCACCGTAAATTGTTTAGTTAAGCGTTCTTACTCTCAACCCCTAGATTTTCAACATAGAGAAACCCTCTAAACCAAACCATATCACTCCAAGCCTTTGACGTCGCCGGCACTGCACCGGAGATATCTGCAGCCGGTAACAGACAGTTCGCCAGTAAAACGCTGCCTGTCCTCGCCGGAAATCTCTTCCAATCATACGGTGGAGACGACGTCAGATCATTCACTGCCTCCAGGTTTATCTCGAACAGATCCTCTTCGCCGTCTTCTTCACTACCTTCCTCGCCATCGCTTTTACTAGGTTGGTTTGTTTCTTGTTTCTCTTCTTCTTCTGTTCCCCAATTTACCAAACCAGGACGACGTGTCATGTTGATTCCGATTAATTTCCGGTTTAAGAATCGTTGTGGTTTAAAACTTGATTCTGTGGTTAATACGTATATATAAAGGGGTAGTTTGGGAGGAGAAGATGGGTTAGTGGAACGGTCCTCAACGAATATACAACTATCTTTGTTAGGAATTTTTGGGACTTTCAAGATATATATTTTTATAAACAGAAAAGGAAATTCCAAAATAAAAAGATATAGTATTTCATTTGTTAATAGACTCCTGACTACATAAATGTGTCCGGTGCAACGGTCGCTGTATGTATTTTTAATGAGCAACCGTCATAAATGATACTTATTTAGTTCTATTGATAATATAATTGAGCTATTTCCGAATATGTTAGGAGCAAATGATATTACGTACTGTTCTCAGTTTATTGCTAAGTTCTGTATTTGTCCACCCAAAAATATAGAGAACCGCGTTGTGCATTTTGTAGCAATATATTTCTTTTACTAGTAGCCGGCCACAAACATTCTAATCACCAAAACGAGTCTATATTAAATTGTGAATACTAAAGCACCACATCCCATCAATTTCTGCGAACCGGTTTTAATACGGTTAAATAAGGTCGTAATTTAACTTGAACTAGTAAATTTTTTAAATACGACCTCATTTTCTGTGATTTGGAGATACAAATATAAAAATAAGGTTACTCGACTTTGATCTTTAATAATCCATTAAAGACATATTAAATCAAGACCATTTCTTTCTTTTTTTGTTAAAGAAATCAAAGACCATTTCGAACATGGCTAAAATACTTGTTTGAATCCGAATGCCATGAATAAAACTGTTCGATCGCAATACAAGACTCGATTCCTAAAAAAAAAATTGTAGACCCAATCAACGACATCATTGTCAAAACGAAATGATAAATTTATTTTTTGTTACTATAAAAGGTTTTATTAGGAGAAGGTACACACCTAACGCGAATCAAATATATACCTACCAAAATATATACATGTTTTTTTTTTTTTTTTGTAACGAATATATTACATGCTTTTGTTTTATTTAAGTTTCGATTGCGTGACAGTAACTTTTTTTATATACTACTAATCGTAACTTTTTTCTTTAACCGTAGATTAATCAACGGGATTACGTGGCTCAAGGATATTCACATCTCACTCCTCCTACATCGGGTAAACACAAACAAACAAACAAACAAGAAACGACCAAACTTGCAAGTAACCTTAGAAAATCTAACCTGCGTTTGATTAGACCAACCTCTCTTCTCTCACTTGCCAGCTACTTCTCTCTCTTTATTGGCAATGGCTACTGGATCAACAGATTCCGCGAGGTCTCCCTCCTCAGGTTTGATCTCTTGTCTCTTCCATTTTAAATTCGCCATTAGATTTTGAAATTTCTTTTTTGTCACTAAGAGAAAAAAACCCATGAAGAAAAATTTTCTCGACGAAGATTCCAGTATTTTAATTCTTGAAGTTTGTTCAAAATAGAGTCAGAAGAAACAAAAACAAAAAAGTTCGAGAATTGGGTCATCTGATGTGAAATGAAATGATTACTATTGTTGGATTTTAGACAATGCATTTAATGATGGCTTTGAATCACATAATCTTAGCTGTAAATTTCGTTTCAGTAAACAAGAAAACCAATAAACCACTTTAGGGCCATTCCCTCAACCAAATCAATCCTGCCCATCTTTGTGGAATTTGATGTGTTTTTTAGTGCAATAGTTTTCATCAACAAGTGGAAACATGTTACAAATACAAATGGTTCATTCTTTGCTTATGTTCGGTTTTATGTTCCAAGAATATTTGTTAAGAGGAATCTTAATAAGTGCCCATGAATGAGTTTGGTCTTAAGAGACTTCACAGCTTGTTTCTTGCCCTTTAATAATTCATTCTAGAGACAGGACAACAATCCTCTGTTTGTCTGAATCTGATTACAGGTGTTCTCCAGAAGTTGTTGTTGGTGTTCTTTGTCTGTATAGCTGCTTCGACTTATAAGGCGATCCAGCCTCCTCCTCCAAAGCTATGTGGTTCACCTGATGGTCCATCCGTTACAGGACCGAGGATTAAGCTTAGAGACGGAAGGTATTTGGCATATATAGAGCAGGGAGTTCCAAGAGATGAAGCTACCCATAAAATCGTCGTTGTCCACGGGTCTGATAGTTGCAGGCACGATAATGCTTTCGCAGCTCTACTATTACCGGTACTTGTTGTGATGAGCTCATGCCAAATTCACTAATTGCCACCAGTTTAAAGATGTTAACTTTTGATATCAATGTTGTAGGATATAAGGGATGGACTAGGTGTGTATATGGTTTCATTTGATAGACCTGGTTATGGAGAGAGTGACCCAGACCCAAACCGTACTCCCAAAAGCTTGGCTTTGGACGTAGAAGAGCTTGCTGATCAGTTGAGTCTAGGATCCAAATTCTATATCATCGGGTACTCGATGGGAGGACAAACCACATGGGCATGCCTTAAATACATTCCTCACAGGTATCACTTTCAGAACTAATGTTGTCAATGATCACATAGTTATTTAAGAGAATGATTTTGATATGTGTTAATGATTCTGATGTGTGTGTGTATATCTCTGTTTGATTCTTTAGGTTGGCTGGAGTAACACTTGTTGCTCCAGTGGTGAACTACTGGTGGAAGAACTTCCCATCAGACATCTCAACCGAAGCTTATAACCAACAAGCGAGAAATGACCAATGGGCGGTTCGTGTTGCACACTATGCTCCTTGGCTTACTCATTGGTGGAACTCTCAGAAGTGGTTCCCTGGATCAAGTGTTGTGGCCCGAAATCTCGGTATGCTGTCCAAAGCAGACAAAGAGATCATGTTTAAGCTCGGTGCTGCAAGGAGGCAACATGAGGTATATATAACAACAATTCATCATCACTTCTTCGTCTACTTCACCTATTTGCATTCATCAAATCCAAGTCTCTGTGCAGGCACAAATAAGGCAACAAGGAACACACGAGACATTGCACCGTGACATGATTGTTGGATTTGGAACTTGGGAATTCGATCCTATGGAGCTCGAGAATCTGTTCCCGAACAATGAGGGAGCAGTGCACTTGTGGCAGGGAGATGATGATGTGCTTGTCCCTGTGACTCTGCAACGTTACATTGCGAAGAAGCTGCCATGGATCTATTACCATGAGATTCCTGGAGCCGGACATTTGTTCCCGTTCGCTCCAGGTATGGTTAATAACATCGTTAAGACTCTTTTAACCAACGATGAAGTCAAGAACTAAAATCTTACCTTCTCTCTCAAAAAGATGGGCAAATTTGGTTTTGTGACATGATTGCTATGATACTTTGAACCAATCAGAGAGATTCATGAGAATTTCAAATTTGTTTTGATTACTGATATATGTTGTGGGTGGATTGGTAAGAGTTTTGGTAGCTATGTAAAACTTCTCTGCATTAATTCATCACAAAAGCCTTTATCTTTTTAGTCTGATTTCTTGATGAATACCATTGTATATCAAACCAATGTTAGTCTAAATTTAAGTTAATTAATAGCTTATATGGAAGCCTATAAATGTAGTCAAAACGAGGTATATGTAATCTAAGAATATTCTTTGGTAGATCAAAAGCTATAACTAGAAATAGTGTTGCTTCTTTTACTTTGACAAAATAGAAAAGAAGTCATATGCATTTGCTAAGAATGTATCAAGAATTGTTTGGACTATAAAAAAAGTCGTGGGAGTTGCTTCCTTGATTAAAAACTACTAAGGGCCCAGAATGAATTTTTTGTTACATTAAAAATACAAAACAATGGCCCAGAATGAACTCGTAACTCTTAATATTTACAAAGATAAGGCATCATCATTAGTAACCCGACCTTAGCTCAGTTGGTAGAGCGGAAGACTGTAGTAGTTGCTGTAATCTTTAGGTCGCTGGTTCGATTCCGGCAGGTCGGACTTTTTAAAAAAATATTTTTTCTAAGATTGTTTGATATAGAAAGTAATCTAGCAAATTTTGATATGAATATAAATTTTTATAGATTCGCAATCTTGCATGTTGATACACATTTTAAAATGGGATAGTCATTATTTGTAACAGTGAGTCCACGTGCCCTCGTAAGCGAAGGTAGGAATCATGTTTTTTGTTAAGTAAAAAAAATATATCTTTAAAAAAAAAAGTTAAAAAAGAAGAGGATAATTTCTCGACTTAGTTTTTTTTCTTCTTCTCTTTAATAAGTTTTCGTCACCAAACGCAAGACTATTCAAAATCGAACAAGTCTACTTTCACTAGCTAAGCACAACAACAAAGAAGTGTTTACAAACTTTGTTTATCTTTTGAATAACATAAATATTTGTTTTCCAATAAACTGTATCGATCGAAAATCAATTATACTTTTTTGTTAAATAATTTTTGAAAACAAATTATGAACCACACTAATAATAAATATAGGGTGCTTTTTTTACTTTATTGTGGTCCAAATTAAAATTAACATAATTAACCTCTGATTAAAAGACAAAGAATTCGACGTATTTTATTATTGGTTCAGCCCATAATATCCCAAAAAAATTATTGATTTTAAAAAGAGAAATAGAAAATTTTTAAGAAAAAAATAAATTCTTAATAGCTCAGCTCCTCTATAAATAAGAGGGCACAACACTGAAAGAGAGATCTGAAATTTGGCTGCTAAATTAGAGAAAATACATCTTCCTAAACTCTATTCTAGCTCGATAATCTAGTTTGGCAGTATAACTCGATCTTATATATTACTTAGTTCGATCGTTTAAAAAGAAACTGTACTCACTAAATTTCAATTGTGAACTATTAAAAAATTATCTGTTCTTCTCTAAAATTCACCAAGTTTTGGTTGGATCCCAGCATCAAAACCAAAATTACTTCAATTTTTCTTATTTGCTTTAAAGAAAATTCAGTTTAATTTTGACGTAAATTAATTAGATTTTTTGTTAAATAATTTTTGAAAACAAATCATGAACCACACTAATATATATTAGATACATGCTATTGGTCTGTTCTTTTTCCAAACGCTGCGATTAGATCTAGCGACAAAAAAACAGTTGTTTAACACACAAGATGTAGAGAGTCTGTTGAGAATTGCATAGAGAGGAGTCGCTCGATACTAATAGCAGCGACGTATAAGGTATATACACGTGTCGCTAAAAATAACAGCGACTCAACATCTTCACTAGTGACGACGCCGGCGTCCATATCGAACGACTGTTTTTGTATCTCTGTTATATTTTTTGCTTTAGTCGGAGTCACTATCGCTATCGCAGCGATTAATAGACGAACATGCTCTATAAAACCCTAAATCGCTCGGCTCCTCCATAAATAGAACGACACAACACCAAGAAAGGAATCCAGAATGCGGCTAATAAACTAAAAAAAATACATCTCTCTAAATTCTACACTATTTCAATAATCTAGTTCGACAATATAGTTCGATCTTTTAGATTACCTAATTCAATAGTTTAAAAAAATCTATAATCACCAAATTTCAATTGTGACAAATAAAAATTTCCTGTTATTCCCTAAATTCACCAAATTTTGGTAAAATCCCAGCATCAAAAACCAAAATTACACTTATCGTCGCTTCAACTTCTAGTCCAATATTCTTATATTCTTTAAAGAGACTCCAGTTTAGTTTTGTCGTAAAAAGGTTTGTGTAGCCGAAGTTCACACGTGTCGAGCCGAAGAGAAGACACTCCAAGAAACAGAAGAGAGACACGTGCAGAACACGTGTCGGAAGCAGCCGTGCCGATTCTTTGCCTCTGATCATGGGCCTGGACCTGGACATCTCTAAGTTTGCATCTCATTGGTCGAAGATAACTTTGGACAAAAAGATGTTGACCTTCACGCCTCTCTTCGTATAGACCCCACTCGCCACACCTTCTCACGGTGAACATAAATACAATCTCTCTTTTACCGCCTCTCACCCATTTATCTCTCTGTCTCTCTCCCTCAACACTTTTCAGTTAAAATTCTCCGGCGGCTTTAAAGCTATGTGAAGGTGGAGAGAACCTCCAGAATACGAAGCAATCTCTTAGTTTTCCGGCGGCGGAGGAACACAAAGCCACCGGTTTTTGGACACACACAGATTTCATTTTCAGGTTCTCACTTTCTTGTTATATTTATTTTTTCAAGATCTTGGATTAGAAGACTGTTAGAGGAATTTATTTGTTTATGTACAGTTAAAGTAAGTTAAGTTTAGCTTAAACACCTATTAATTCGCTTTCTGGTCCATATCTACGACTCGTATAAACACCAAAGACTAATTTTGGCTTTTAAGGTGTATAAACATGAAAGAAAGTGATACTTTGTAATATATAGACAGATAGAAGGATGTCCCAAGCTAATGATTATTTTATTTTAGTATCATCAGATTAAGCTCTAGATTATCTTTTGTCTAAACCCGTATTAAAAATAATTAAACAAGGAAAAGAATATTTTGTGTTCTTCGCTTTAGGGGGAGAACGAGTGGGGTATGATATTTTCCACTTTTGGAAACGGAACCTTTATTGAAATGAGTAATTATTAGTTTGTTTATTGCTATATTTAGTATCATTTGTCGCTGTCACGATGTGGACCGTTCTTCTTTATTTTCACGTGGACCGACTTAATTACCTCTTGATTTTTATTTTTATTTTTTTTTCAATGGTTTTATAAGTGAGATCCGTAAATCGTTGAATAGGGGCAAGTATCTGATGTTTGGTCAAAGTAAAACGATGATTTTAATTTGTAAGAGACAAAATGGTTATTGTCGTGTAGGTGATATCCATGTTTCAATATAGTTTGTATGAATACAGATATTAAATGGTCACTGTTGTGTATTTGCAGCTGTTAAATGGTAACTAGAGACACAAAGATGATGTCAGAGCGAGAAGTGGAGTCGTCAACGGCGCAAGCGAGACATAATGGAGGAGGAGGAGGAGGTGGTGAGAATCATCCGTTTACTTCATTGGGAAGACAATCCTCTATCTACTCATTGACCCTCGACGAGTTCCAACATGCTCTCTGTGAGAACGGCAAGAATTTCGGGTCTATGAACATGGACGAGTTTCTCGTCTCTATTTGGAATGCAGAGGAGAACAACAACAATCAACAAGCAGCAGCAGCCGCAGCTGCAACAGCTTCACATTCTGTTCCGCCTAATAACAATGGTTTCAACAATAACAACAATGGAGGCGAGGGAGGTGTTGGTGTCTTTGGTGGTGGTTCTACGGGCAATGAAGGGGCTAATAATAAGAGAGGGATAGCGAAGCAGCCGAGTCTTCCTCGACAAGGCTCGTTAACACTTCCAGCTCCGCTTTGTAGGAAGACTGTTGATGAGGTTTGGTCTGAGATACATAGAGGTGGTGGTGGTGGTGATGGAGGAGACAGCAATGGACGTAGTAGTAGTAATGGTCAGAACAATGCTCAGAATGGCGGTGAGACTGCGGCTAGACAACCGACTTTTGGGGAGATGACACTTGAGGATTTCTTAGTGAAGGCTGGTGTGGTCAGAGAACATCCCACTAACCCTAGACCTAATCCAAACCCGAATACAAACCAGAACCAAAACCCGTCTAGTGTTATACCCGCAGCTGCGCAGCAACAACTCTACGGTGTGTTTCAAGGAACTGGTGATCCAACATTCCCGGGTCAGGCCATGGGTGTAGGTGACCCATCAGGTTATGGTAAAAGGACAGGAGGAGGGTATCAGCAGGCGCCACCGGTTCAGGCAGGTGTTTGCTATGGAGGTGGTGGTGGGTTTGGAGCGGGTGGACAGCAAATGGGGATGGTTGGACCGCTAAGCCCGGTGTCATCAGACGGGTTAGGACATGGACAAGTGGATAACATAGGAGGACAGTATGGAGTGGATATGGGAGGGCTAAGGGGAAGGAAGAGAGTAGTGGATGGTCCAGTGGAGAAAGTAGTGGAGAGAAGGCAGAGGAGGATGATCAAGAACCGCGAGTCTGCTGCGAGGTCTAGAGCAAGAAAACAAGTAAACATAGACCTTTTTCATTCATTTGATGACAACTATGAATGTTTCTTGTAGAAGAAAAGCTAATGTTTGTTATTGTTGTTTTGGGAAGGCATATACAGTGGAATTGGAAGCTGAGCTGAACCAGTTGAAAGAAGAGAACGCACAACTAAAACATGCATTGGTATTTACTCATCTCGTTAAAGAGTTTATTCCTTATTTGAAAGTGATTGTAACAATTAGCCTTTCTTATGTTTTCATCAGGCGGAGTTGGAGAGGAAGAGGAAGCAACAGGTAAAAGCTACGAGTATTACATTTCAAAGATGGTTGCAGTATTTTAAAAGGTCGGAAGAAAACTACAGCGGTCGTTGGTTTATGGTTGCAGTATTTTGAGAGTTTGAAGACGAGGGCACAACCGAAATTACCGAAATCGAACGGGAGATTGCGGACATTGATGAGGAACCCGAGTTGCCCACTCTAAACAAACAATAGCGAGATGAAGAAGTTGGAGACAGAACGAGGGAAAACTGATGATTTCTTCGTTGTTGTTGTTTTGTCTTGAGGAGTGAGGTTTACAGAATCTTTACTTTGATGTTTTCTGTGTTGGTAGGAGGAACACCATCTGATCTTCTTTACTACTGTTCCTTGTGAACAAGATAAGTGATTCTGTGTTTCAACATCATCAAATCTTTGGAAAATACAACAAGTGCTATGCTCACTAGATTTAGTTATGCTCTGTTTCTGTGCCAAACTTATATACTTAAAACGTCGTATTATCTACAAGGATTCTCACAACCTGCTCCTTCACTAGATCCTCTGCACTTACCACAAAGAGTCTTTACCTAGGAATGACACAATGTGTAAGACAAAAGATACTCGGGACACATCAAGTCAGATAGTCCAACAAGAGAAATTACTTGACCAAACTCTAGATCTAAATTACATTAAAGTGCTGCATTTTTCAATTAACAACTAGAGAGGCACAGATAGAGATAGAGCAAGAAACTAAGTAGAGGTGAGAGGGACAGAGAGAGCGAGTGTTGTTTTCTTCATGTTGATTTGCCTCTTGCATTCTCTGTGAAATTAAACCTAGTGGATTCTTCTTAGAGTTATTAATCCACTTCCTTTTTTACCTGCAACAACAACAACAAACAAGAACAAGAGAAGCAAGCTCTGAGTTAGTGATTGAAGATAAGCTAAGTGCGTTTCAGATCAAGTGAAAGAACCGTCACAAACACTTTTCATCTCACCTGCTGCTCCCAAGAGACTCTTCATCTGTCGTTCCATGGCGCCTACATCGATACCGACATTAGCTGAGAGAGTAACGGAGGTTTCTCCTCATCCTGCTTGGGAAGAGCAGTGAGATCTTCGTCTTCAGCGTTGGTTTGGACGACCCTGTAAGGCCTGAAACAAACAACCTCAATCGTCAAATTTCCACACATCCATAACAAACTCTCTAGAAACATATATATGAGAGATTCAAGTAAGTTCCACATTCCCGTTTCAAATTCGAGCAGAGAGATATGAAGCACACATGACAACATACCAACCCATCAAATTCCAAATTCGAGCAGAGAAATGAAGCACACATTACACATACCAATCTACAATATACAAATTAACTGTTCCAATGCCACTCAAATCGACAAAAAAAACTATAGAATCCAAAACCTGATACTACTATTAATCCGTACAAAGCAAGCAAACACTAAAACCCTAGATAGATTAGAAATTTTCACAATTCCGTAAGTTCCAAGAAACGCTTACTTCCCTAGACAATGGATGCGGATCTCGCATTTCGTGACGGATTTCACACCGTTCTGTCAACCTCCGTGGTGATGCAGTAGCCGTCGGGAGTGAAATCTGCGAGCTGTTGATTGGTGAAATCGTTACCGGAGGAGGAGGATGAATCCTTTTTCCAGAACCAACTCATAGCTCAAATTCGTGATGATATTCTTTCTTTGTGGGAGTGAGAGTGAGTGTGAGAATCTTCTAGGAGAAGATGTGTGTTTTAAACTGTGCCGCCTTAACCGAACCAGGGTCGGGAGGTTTTCTAACTATAATTAAAATTAACCACACTCAGATTTGTACCAACTTTTTTTTACCACGCCTTTCCGTGTGGATTTTTTTTTCAAAAATAGAAAAAGCAAGAAAATGATTGTAATTTTTTTTTTAACTCGAAATCATTTTTCTCTCAAAATTTTCATTTTTTGTTATTTTGGAGTTTTTATTAGTTCATTGATTTGTAAATCTATATAGGATTTAAAAATCATTATTGATTATGAAATCAATATATATTGATTTTGAAATAATTTGTTTTACCCACGAATTTGAATTCTTCTGTTTTCTACTTTTAAATCCATTTAAAATATACTGTAGATTATAAAATCTAAAAACAAATCACTAAACAAATAACATAAAATTTTAACTAGTATTTATAAATCATAAAACCAATAACACATGATTTTGATAAGGATTTTAAAATCAATTATTGAATAACACATGATTTTTGTTTGGATTTCCAAATCCATTAAAATCTATTAACCAATAAACTCCCCTTCATGTCTTGTTTCGTTTTTTTTTTTTTTTGTAGATTGTTGATGAATGAAATAACTTGTTTGATTTCTTTTATCCTCGATTCACTCATATTGCTTGATTTTTAAAAATATTTTTTAGTAGTCTAGAGTTACAACTATAATTTTGAGAATTATTTGAATTGTGTACAGCTAAAATTACAAAGGGTTTGAGCGGTAGACATACTTTAGTACCAACAAAAAAAAAGAAAAAAACAGATTAGGCTAAATGGACTTAAACGGTAATACAAGGATCGTATTCGTTTTCGAGCTATTGGAAGGTTAGTTTGGTGGTCAACTCATTTTAATCATCTCACTCACCTAATATATCTTAGCATGTTGGAGTGGAGACAAAAATCGTTGTCAATCGAGTGTTATTTATATTTCTCTTGATCAATGTTTTAAATCTTATTTTTCCGTCCTCAACATAGGTTTTATCATATCATATATATCGGTTAACTGTTCACCAAATAAGACAAATACACTTTTAAATATCTGCGTTGTTTGATCTTATGTATTTATTCAACGGGTGTGTTTTATATACGCGAACAAAAGAGATTTAAATACTTTTGCTTCTTTTTGAACATGTAAATTATGGTTGCAGTATTTTGAGACTTTGAAGAGAGTGCACAGCCGAAATTGCCAAGAGCGGGAGATTGTAGACATTGATGCATGAGGAACCCTAGTTGGCTACTTTAAACAAACAATATGAAGATGAAGAAGTCGGAGACAGAAAGAGGGAAAACTGAATGGGATTATAGAATTTATGATAAAACATTTATTTTGTATAGTATCATATAAAACAAAATGTCAAACAATATCAATGTCACAATATGTGCTCATTATGTTAAGTTGAGTGAGTCTGGGCATTTTAATTGTAAGAACATTTCAATAATTTCAAAATATTAAACGATTTCTGTATTTGAATATATATACGATACAAAGTTTGGTATAGTATATTTTTATCCATATCCCTTGATTTTTAGTTGGGCCAAGATAATATGACAATTGGTATATTTTGGATGCAACGTAACATAGAGAGATTAGCGGTACATTAGATGGATCGTGCAATTCATTTATTCTATGTCAACGTGCAATACATTTTTTATGGAACCAAATTATGGCGACATTATGATTTCACATTGGATTAATAGATAAATACATATACATTCTATATTACACAAAACTAAAAACTATCTTCTCATGGCTTCAAATAGGAAAAACAAAAGTCAACGAGTTTGCCCTATAATTATGCTTTCAAATAGTTATCTACAAGCTCATCAGTCTCTGCTCTAAAAAAGAAGACAAAGGAAACACAAAGCAACAACAAAGAAAAATGGCAAAGCTCCTCATTAACTTCTCTGCTCTCTTGATGATCGTCTTGTTGATTTCTAACGGTAATTTTACTTTCTCCGTCGTCTTAATTAATTTGTTAATAACGATTTGGATAAGGAAAGATTGGAGAATATGCTTTAAAGGTTTAATTAAACAGGACTCCCGAAGGCGGAAGCCCAAACATGCTTTAAAGGTGAAGCTCAAGAGGGTGTGTGTGTTCAAGTTGACGGCGCCAAATTGTGTGACCTTCTTTGCAAGGCAAGCAACACAACTTGGTTTGGGAAATGTGAAGTGGAAGACAACGAAACGCACTGTCACTGCTACGGACCTTGTTAAGTATCTCATCCGGACGCAAAACCAAATATATGTGTGCTTTGCTTATGATCAGTGTCACATATCTACATGTGTATTCCATGCTTGTGTGTTTTTATTTTCTGGCTTTCAATAAATTTGCATCACCACCGTAAATGTCGCTGATGCTCAACCAATGTAAGATCGAATCTGAATATTATGTTTGCTTTTGGTGTTCCATTATCTCCTGTGTTCTCTTCTTCTTTTTGATTACTTCTTGTCCTTAATCTATGTATATGTGCTTACGACTATCCGCAACCCAAAGGGATGCAGAGTAACGTATACGATATTGGTAAGAGTTTGAGTAAATTCTTTTGAATGTTAGAAACCTAGCCTTTTTATTCGTTGAGTCCATCAAATTAGCGAAAGCAAAAAATATTTAATAAGATTTATCATGTATTAATCAATAAAAACGTGAAAAATAATTAATGAAAGCTAATGAGCCCAATCTAAATCACCAAAAAATCTACTCCTACTAAAATTCTTGACCTAAACTTAAAAGAAGTAAAAATCCGAGGAAAGCTCTAATCAAAACCATTCATAAAGCATGAATCATAAGAAATATCACAACCCCATATATAAGCCCTAGAAACTCTTTTGCCGTATATGAACGACTAGAGTTGCTATCCTCACCACATCTTCTTTTTTTTTTTTTTTTTTTGTAAATTAAAGGTATGACCTTATTGGATGATTTAATTGTTCCAACTATGTAACCAGATGACCTTTTTACCACCACAACTTTCTTGTATTTTCTTTCATAAAAGTCATTTAGCAAATTTACACACAAAACAAGGCAAAGAATGTAACTTTCTTCAAAGTTTTTCATGTCCCAGATAATTTTTATTTTTTTTTACCAACACCAACATAAACAGTGATAAATTAGAACAAAAGCATAATTTTAATTTTGGGGGTTTAATGAAAAAGAGAGATATTAATTAGTCAGAAAACACCAAAACCCTCCGTTTCGGGGTTTGCTCGATACCTTGAGCTACTTGTTCAATTCACACATTTTCTCTCCCAACTCTTCTGCTACTCTCAAGGTTTCTCTTCTCCACTTTGGTATCTCCAGCTTTATCCTTCGATTTCATTCTCTTTGAGTTTCTCTGCTTTACAGTAATACTCCAAAAAAATCGAATCTTTTCTTTCTCGGGTTTTTTCTTCCGCCTTAAATTGTTTTCCTGCAAACTTGGCAATACCCATCTTTAATTTCGTCAATTCGTAATGGCGAAAAGCATTTTTAATTTAATTGGGTTTTTGTGATTTCTCACTTCTTTCATTGTTCTAATTCTCAATATCTGAGATTGCTGGGTTAACAAGTTGCCACTGGGTTTTGTTTATGTTAACTTTAAGAATGCTGATTACACTGCTTTGTTTATGGGAATTGTGTTTATACTCTCTTGTTTGATTGCTACAAGCTGGATTTCGTGTTGAGAGCTTTGGGTTTGACTTCTTAGCCTTTCATGAACAGGTCTTGTTAGGGAAACTAACCTGTGGAATTGGATTGGTCTTTGCTTCTGGAGTTTTGTGAATTCCTTATCAAAATGGCGACTTACGTTTCACCGTGTTTTACTCCTTCTGATTCTCGGTTACTCACTGTTCTTAGAAAGAATGTATTACCAGAGAATCATTTAGGCAGGTTTAACTCTTTTAGAATGATTGAGAGTAAGAAAAACCGAGTTGTTGCTGCTGCTCAGAAATCTGAATCTTCGCCAATCAGAAACTCTCCACGCCATTTCCAAAGCCAAGCTCAAGATCCTTTCTTGAACCTTCACCCGGAAATATCGATGCTTAGAGGTGAAGGGACCAATACAATAGTCAATCCAAGAAAGGAAACGTCTACTGGACCTGTTACCGAGGATTTTGAAGAGCCATCTGCTCCGAGTAATTACAATGAGGCGAGGATTAAAGTTATTGGTGTGGGAGGTGGTGGATCAAATGCTGTGAATCGTATGATAGAAAGTGAAATGTCAGGTGTGGAGTTCTGGATTGTGAATACTGATATCCAGGCTATGAGAATGTCTCCTGTTTTACCAGATAATAGGTTACAAATTGGTAAGGAGTTGACAAGGGGTTTAGGTGCTGGAGGAAATCCAGAGATCGGTATGAATGCTGCTAGAGAGAGCAAAGAAGTTATTGAAGAGGCTCTTTATGGCTCAGATATGGTCTTTGTCACAGTATGTCCTGAAAACTTGGATTATTACTTTTGCATTCCGTTCTTCTTAGTTATAAACTTTGATCGTAGAAAATAAGGTTTAGTCTATGTCATTTCTCAATCACTTATAAGCTAGTTCTTGCCTTCTTGGCTCCAACTGTCCAAAATAGTGAGGTTTATATATGTCTCAACAATAGAAGATTTACGTAATTAATAACCAATCATGGATTCTTTTTGCAAATCCACTGCCTCCAGTAAATTACTGTAGTATCAATGTCACTGCTTGAGTTTTGAATCTTTGATGCTTGCATTTCTTCGTCATTTTATAGGCTGGAATGGGTGGTGGAACTGGCACTGGCGCAGCACCTGTAATTGCAGGAATCGCCAAGGCAATGGGTATATTGACGGTTGGTATTGCCACAACTCCTTTCTCGTTTGAGGGTCGAAGAAGAACGGTCCAAGCTCAAGAAGGGCTTGCATCTCTCAGAGACAATGTTGACACTCTCATCGTCATTCCAAATGACAAGTTACTTACAGCTGTCTCTCAGTCTACTCCGGTAACAGAAGCATTTAATCTAGCTGATGATATACTCCGTCAGGGGGTTCGTGGGATATCTGATATCATTACGGTATAGCTTTTTAGTGGACTTCCTGTGATCATTTTTATGTATGGTAAATGATTTACCAGCTATCTTTTGTCTCTGCTTTGTAGATTCCTGGATTGGTGAATGTGGATTTTGCTGATGTGAGAGCTATAATGGCGAATGCGGGGTCTTCATTAATGGGAATAGGAACTGCAACAGGTAAGCTTGGAATGATGGATAAGCTCATTAAGCTGCATAATTGCATAAGCACAACCACTAATCACTAGATATGTGTCGAAGTAGTCTAATTGAACTAATGAGCTAGTAGATTTGGTGTGGCAAAGAAACCAGTCTATTAGAGTGGGATACTGAAAATGACCATATTATATTCACTGTTACTCAACTATTGTGCATCTATGTCATGATGTATTAATCAAAATCATGAACCTGAACTTCTTTTGCGCGAGGTTTTGTTTTGTTTGCAACATGCTGATTCTTTCATGCTACTTGTAATCATGCAGGAAAGAGTCGGGCAAGAGATGCTGCGCTAAATGCGATCCAATCACCTTTGTTAGATATTGGCATTGAGAGAGCCACTGGAATTGTTTGGAACATTACTGGTGGAAGTGACTTGACCTTGTTTGAGGTTTTTCTCTCTCTCATCTTTGTTTCTTATCTCAGTGTTGATAGATCCATAAACAATAATTGGATCTTCCTTCCATAGACAACTTATAGTAAAGCCTACTTGTACTTGATCCTTGTAGGTAAATGCTGCTGCGGAAGTTATATATGATCTTGTTGATCCAACTGCCAATCTTATATTTGGTGCTGTTGTAGATCCATCCCTCAGCGGTCAAGTATGTCCTTTTGATTTGTCTTCTACTAAACATATATATGACCCCTGGAGATAGATAACTGATATTTTTTTGTTGGTAAAAAGGTAAGCATAACCCTGATAGCTACGGGTTTCAAACGACAAGAAGAGGGAGAAGGACGGGCGGTTCAGATGGCACAAGCGGATGCTGCGTCAGTTGGAGCTACAAGAAGACCCTCTTCCTTCTTTAGAGAAAGCGGTTCAGTGGAGATCCCAGAGTTCTTGAAGAAGAAAGGCAGCTCTCGCTATCCCCGTGTCTGATCACTATCCTGCACGCTGCAGCAATAGCAAACATGTGTTTACCGTACTGCCTTATCTCGCGGATACAGCAAGATGTTTTGATGTATGATCAAGAATCTGTGTGGGTGTGTATATGC
Organism: Turritis glabra; assembly: GCA_900406565.1. Lineage (NCBI taxonomy): Eukaryota > Viridiplantae > Streptophyta > Magnoliopsida > Brassicales > Brassicaceae > Turritis > Turritis glabra. The sequence goes on from OVBN01000025.1 coordinate 5,337,982, forward strand.
TCTCTCTCTCTCTCTCTCTGCTGGTGTTCTTGAATAGGTTGTTTTAGAAATGTTATGTCACTTGTCAGAGAAATAAACATACTTATATTATCACTTGATACAATTCCACCCTCTTTAATATTATCATCATCATCCTCAATTGCCTCATGTTGTTGTTTTGCTTGTTCTTTTCTACATACAGAGTAATGGCATTAGCTCCGATTTTATCATCAGTTGAATGTAACTTGTCATAGTTCATAACAAAAGAACTTTTGCCCGCTCTCGACAGTTGTTCGGGCAATTCCGAATTAGTGATGACCTCTACAAACTAAATACATCTATGGTTCTTTTTATCAATGGACGTTAGATAAACATACAGATCCTCATCGTTAGAAATAGTCTATTGTTCTTCACATCCCACCAGCAGTGAAATGTAACTCAATTGCAATTTAACCATACTTTCATCTAACACAAGCTTCTTGTATATCCTATCTTCTACCATTGACAAAGTTATCTCCTCCACAGATGTCTTCAACATTAAACTATACATGCGACCTTAGCATTTAAAATGTATGCTGACGTTGTTGCTCATTATATCTTGCCAAAACAAAACAAAACAAACTCAATCAGTAATACTAGTTTTACTATTTATACTACATTTATCAGTAATACCAGTTTTACTAGTTATACTAAATTTATCAGTAATACTAGTTTTAACCAGTTTTCCTATCGCAAGAATTCAAATTGGATGGTTTCGGGTTCTAATCTACAATTCACTACGATTCCCACAAATCATGGTCAAACATCTAATGTGCATACCAAAATAATGTGTATAATCAAATCCAATTCAATTCTTCAATTTGCAAATTTAAAACCAAATATGAAGCCAAAATCAACTACTCTCAGGTTGTTTAGGTTGAAAAACGGACCTGGATTTCGAAGTTCAAGGGAGACAAAGTAAGGGCGATGAAGAGCTTGGTCGTGAAGAGTGCTCGACAGTGGCGGAGAAAGCTCGAGTTCGTGGAGCTGTTTTTTTTTCTTTTTTTTGAGTTAAAGAAAATATTAAGAATGAGAAGTAAGAGCAATTTACGTCAGAATACATTTCTTTAAAGATAAAGGGGGTGTATAGATTAGTTTCGAATATACAAGATTTGTTTTCCGCCGAAATGTTAGTTTTGAGATGATGGCTCGATATAAAAGCCAAGCCATTTTTTATCTTGTTTCTCCTGAAGAGAAAAAATCTCAAAATTCTGTGGCGATCTCTCCGTCGAAACCATATGGACAACGAAGATTTCTCCAGTAAGCTCCTCTCTTTCTTGATTGATAAGAATTTGTTTGTTTAGATTTCGTCTTAGCGATCTGTAATCAGTTAACTAGCACATCTAATTCGATCGTTTACATTGAATTGTATGGAATCTAATTCTAATGTAATCTCATCTTTTATTTCCTCCTGTTTCGCAATTTGTTTATGACTTTTTTCCGTTTTGTGAAACCTTGCAGAGCCTATCAGACGCGTCCATGGGCCTACGACAGGCGTCTTCGGGGACGTCTATGAATCACCATTCCCTAGTCATCTTGATCCTCCATCGAGCTATCAGAAACTGAAATCAGCCTTGAGGGAAAAGGTTATTTTGGTGAGATGTCAATATGGGCTTATGCTGAGAACATAACCTTCTCGAATGACTTACTGGATGAGTATCGGAAAGCCAGAATTTACTTCCTTCCCGGAGGTGAATTCTTTTAACTTTATCCCTTTTTATTACTGTTTGTCTCTCTTACATATATATATATATATATATATATATATATATGTAATCTATGTCTCCCATGATGTAAATTTTTCCCAGGGGATAAGAATGCGAGACTTAATAGGATGATTCATGACATTCTTTTATGGGAAATGGCACACCTGTGAGGTATCCTACAGAATCAAATGTGATTGTCATCTCAAAGAACGTCCCAGGTGCCATTGACTTCATCCACGGTCTTGTATGTTCGGCTTCGATAGGTTACAATAATCTCTTAGTAGAGCCTAATGTGGCTGCACCTGAAAAGCCCGACACCTCAGAATGGCCAGGATACCTATTAGATGGAGGAAAGCCTATCGGCAGAATCAGATATTATCCGCCGCGCAATCAATAGTTGTTTCCATTACTACTGGTATGAGTCACAGAGATCATCATGACCGTTGTAATAACATTACTGTCATCGACAAGTACGGATGACATGGTTGCAGCGGATTTATATCAAACTCAGTTTTATTTTAATTCCTTATTTTAATATCCTAGAGTTGTAGTGTTTGTTTTATTAATTCTGTTTGCAACTAATTTATCTGATCTCTTGTTTCGCCAAAAGAATCTCATATTTCTTGTCACCTTGTCCATTATTAAGCATCTCTGCTCTTAGTTTATTGGAATTATCCTTCCGCTGTTAAATTTAATTATTCGTCACCTTGTCAGTGATCTAAGACCTCAGACATGGTTTTGTTCTGAAACATCAACATAATGCGAGTCTTGGACCCTTTTTGCTCATGTTGGTTTTGTGATGTGCTTGCATATACCACTTGATCACTTTCTATGTATGGCTCAACCACGAAGATGCTTTCAAATCCCAACAATGAACATTTTAAGTGGAAAATCAAGTAGCATTTGTGAAATTGTAGTCATTGTGCCCACTCAGAAAATTAATCTTTCTCACTTCCCAGGAAATCATAAGCATGAGAGATTCTCCTAGAATCCTCTTTTTACCATTTTAAAAGAACAATTATGAAACATCTTTTAGTTCGTGCTCAATTTCCAAAGCTTTACAACTCAGCAACTATTCACTTGGGATTTTATTACAATCTCATTTGTGTATGTAGAAATCTTAAGGTGACATGTTATGATACTTGGTAATGGGTTAAATATTGTTTCTATAGCAAGCTTTTAATGTTAGGTCATTCATTTTAGAAAGTGAAACATCAAACTGTTTAGAGGCTCACAACAAGGTATCAAACTGTTTTGTTCTTTTGGTTTCATAACAATCAATGAGTTATGTCTTGGCTGGGTTTTTTTTGGTGAAGGGTAACATAAGTTTATGCTGCAACTTGTTAATGTTCTGACAGTTGTCTAACTGTGTAACACTATGAGCCAAAACGGATGAGCCGAGTTTAGATAAACTTCTGGAAAACATTGAAAACGCTTTGAAAACACTCAATTCTGCCTGATTTCCTCCACGGTAAACCCATCGGCTACGGAAAAGTCAAGAACAGTAATAAAGCTGCTGTTGAGTATCTGAGAAATCGTGGTTTCGAGTTTCACAGTGTGAGGACAAGAACCGTCAAGTGTGCTTTGTGTGAAGATGAGATGCGAAGATCATCATCTTATCCCAATGGTAAGATCCATCTCTGTTGTAGAATTATTTTTGTGTTCTCATTACTCTTAATTTGTCCTTTCTCTTAATTTCATCTTCTTCTTTTTTTCAGATGATGTTCACGAGAGGAAAACGGACATTGCCGATATCTCTATCGTGAAACATATGATTTTCCATGCTATGAAGGCTACCACTCAGACCAACATACCTCGCAACATCCTTCTTGTGTCAGCTGATAAGGATTTCAAATGCACGCTTCTAGAAATGTCACCGTATGTCCCCAAATCTTTTTGATTATTACTATTGCATCCATTCTTCTATAGTTAAAAACTTTGATTGTAGAAAAAGGGGTTTCAAACCAGTTTATCAGGTTTTAGTCTATATAATTGATGTTTTTTTTGGTAAAAAGTAAGCATAACCCTAATAGCTATGGGTTTCAAACGACAAGAAGAGGGAGAAGGACGGGCGGTTCAGATGGCACAAGTGGATGCTGCGTCAGTTGGAGCTACAAGAATACCCTCTTCCTCCTTTAGAGAAAGTGGTTCAGTGGAGATCCCAGAGTTCGCAGCTCTCGCTATCCCCGAGTCTGATCACTATCCTGCACGCTGCAGCAATAACATGTGTATACCGTACTGCCTTCTCTCGCGGATACAGCAAGATGTTTTGATGTATGATCAAGAATCTGTGGGTGTGTGTATATGCTGAATTCTTGAATAGGTTGTTTTAGAAATGTTATGTCACTTGTCAGAGAAATAAACATACTTATATGAATCATGATTATGAAAGTTTTAGCACAAAATGTTTCTTCATCGACAAAGTTTATCTTTTCAAGTGAGATAACTTTGTTTTCATTTTTCATTCATTTGATATTTATTCTCTTTAGATGCAAGATTTCTTCAAGTAGATCGGGAACTAGGTAGATCATCGGATTAGGGCTTTCTTCTTCTTCTTCTTTCCCAATCTCTCTTTATTTATGTTTGCTCTATAATGTTACCTCTTTGGCCTTATACGTAATCAATTATTGGCTTTACTTTTATGCAAAATTTTCCCGAAACTTGTGTATCTTCCAATTTTTCCAACCTAATTAACAACTGTGTATTATAAAGAACCGAACTTGATTTCCATTTCATATCTTCCAAATCAAATTTGTAGATGCATCGATAATATATAGCCTGGGTCTAGTTTACACAGATCAAACACAGGTTACAACAGCCGGATTTGCTTCCTTGAGAATTTTCCGGCGCAGGACAAGCCATCCATCAATCTATTATATGTGAAGATATCAGGCAGCATATCTTTATCCAACATCTCGTTCACTAGAACTTCTCCTTCCTTTCTTCTCCCTTCTTTCGTGAACCCCGAAACCAAAACATGGTATGTTGTCTCATCGGGTTCATATCCTTTGCTTGATGCCAAAAGTCTCAATTTGTTTGCGTCAATCGAATGATCAGAATTGCAGAGATCCCGAAGAAGCAAGTTAAAGGTCACACTATCGGGAAGGATGCCTGCATTCATCATCTTCTCCAAAAACCCTGATGCTTTCTCTGTTCTTCCTGATTTCCTCAACCCTTCGACGAGTGTCGTACAAGCAATTAAACATGGGGTTTGGCCTTTCTTCCACAGCTCCTCCACCATCTCCATTGCTCTATCCGCCTTGTTTTCTCCGCAGAGTTTCTCAACCAAACTACCATAATTAAACTCACTCGGTAAAACCCTCTTGTTCCGAAGATCGATCAGCAATTCACAAGCATCATCAACCCGACCTTCTCTACACAACCCATCAACCAGAATCTCACAAGTGGCTTCCGAGAATCGACAACCTAGCTGAATCATCTCATAAGCCATTTTGATACCTTCCTCGATTTTACCCCTGCTCAAAAACCCTCTAATCAGAGTGTTGAAGCTAACCACATTCGGTTCACAACCTTTCTCCTTCATCTCCCTGAACAAATCCAATGCCAAATCAAACTTAAAGCTCCTGCAGTAGCCATTGATGAGGATGTTAAACGTGCATACATCTGGCTTTGCTCTTTCCTTTCCCATCCTCTGGTAAAACCCTAAAGCCTTATCCATATCTCCAGATTTCACATACCCATTCACAACAGTGTTATAAACTCCAACATTTGGTTTACCATCGATCAATCTCTTCATAGTATCAAACCCTAACAAAGCATAATCCATTTTCCCAGCTCTACAATACGCATCAATGGCGGATCGGAAAATAGGTTCAAGCTCTGGACAAGAGAAGATACCTGAGGAACACGGACACGGATTCGCCGCTACGAAAGAGAGGAGACGATAGAGATCAACAAAGCGATGCGTGGCGGCGAGTGATCTCGACATCCAGAGGAAAGAATCGTGATCATGGCGGAAAGTATCGAGCGTAGCTGCCCAATTGAAGACGGCGAAGTCATAATGAGCGTAGAGCGGATGGTGACGGAGCTTTGAACGGAGGAATCCGAGGAGATTTTGTGGAGTTAGGGTTTGGTGGTGAGGCAGGTTGTTCTCGAGGAAATTGACGAAATTGGAGTGTTTGGGAGATGGAGAGAGAGTAAGAGTCGGAGGAATTGAGATCTCCGGAAGCTTCGGTGGAGGTTTAGGTAATCGGTAAATCTCCGGCGACGGCGGTGTAATCGGCGCCGGGAGATGACTGGGCTTCGTGACGAGATTGATAACGGTCTTCTTGTTCCATCGCATCACTCGGTTTTGCCGAAATCGGAAGAAAAAAAATTCTCAAGTTTTATCGATTTTGGATTCACCCAAACCGGAAAAAACCGAGATTCAAACCGGTTTCTAAACCCTAGAAAATATAGAACCAGAAACGCTTCTGGAAGATACAGTATCAGTTCCAAAGATGAGAACTTTGAGCTCCCAATTATACTCCAATGGTGGGCTCGCTTGGTTTCACAAGAAGAATCAGAGCTCTTCGTTTAACAATCATCTCAGAATCTCTAAACCATTGAGGGTTCAGGTCGTATCTGCTGTTCAATTCCGACCTTGCATCGACATTCACAAGGTATGAAATCAAATTCACCGATTTGAAATTCCTCAATGGTGTTGAATGAAGTGAACTCTTTGAATTGATCTCTGTGAGTGTGATTTGATTTATATATAGGGAAAAGTGAAACAAATAGTTGGATCCACACTTAGTGACTTGAAGGAAGATGGTTCGGTTCTTGTTACGAATTTTGAATCAGATAAGTCTGCTGAAGAGTACGCGAAGATGTACAAAGAAGATGGGCTTACGGGTGGTCATGTAATAATGCTTGGAGCAGACCCTTTAAGCCAAGCTGCTGCTATTGGAGCATTACATGCTTATACTGGTATGCCTTTTGATGAATGTCAAATGGTGTTTGTTTTTTACTGTTTGAATTGAAATGTAAAGTTTTGTTGTGTTATATATGATGATACAAGATGATGAATTCTAGGCGGGTTGCAAGTTGGAGGTGGAATCAACTCGGAGAATTGCTTGAGTTATATAGAGGAGGGAGCAAGCCATGTCATTGTCACTTCGGTATAGCTGCCATCTAGCTCAGTTGAATATGTTATTATAGTAAGTCTATCTTATAGTAATCACATTTGTGGTTGAGATTTCAGTATGTATTTAACAATGGAAAGATTGATCTAGAAAGACTCAAAGATCTTGTAAACATTGTTGGGAAACAAAGACTGGTATTGGACCTTAGCTGCAGAAAGAAGGTGATTCTCTGACCAGTTTTATCTTCAGTTAGATGTCATTAAGTCTTTTGTCATGTAAAAGATCCGTAAACTTAATTGGATAGGCATTTATTTTAAATGGGTATCTTGCTGTGTAGGACGGGAAATATGCAATCGTTACTGATAGATGGCAGAAGTTCAGTGACGTTGTCCTTGATGAGAAATCATTGGAGTTTCTTGGAGGGTTTGCAGATGAGTTTCTGGTGCATGGCGTAGATGTTGAAGGAAAGAAGTAAGCTTAAATATCTCAACGCTATGACTTCAGTGTCTCAGAGTAAATTGGTTTTGCATTGAAAATACAGTATTTAGTCAGTGTGTATTGATCAGTGATGGTAATACTTCTTCTCTCAAGGCTAGGGATCGATGAAGAGCTTGTAGCATTGCTTGGCAACTATTCTCCGGTGAGTAATAACACACGCATTATCTTGATTGAGTATCATAGAGGCTCTAGAATGTCTTGTTCTTATCAAGGTGCTTTATTTTTCATATGACTTGGAACTACTAACCTACGGTAATCAACAGAACTCTACTCAATTCAGCAAACTTGTGATGCTATAGATGTGGTTATGTTTCATTGGAGACATATAGATAGGCTGAGAACTATGATGGACTATGATTCGTAGAGAAAGCTTGATTGCAAAATTGTTCATTTGAGCTTGATCTCATATGTTTGTTTGACACCTTGATAGATTCCGGTAACTTATGCTGGAGGTGTGACGGCGATGGATGATGTAGAGAGGATCAAGGATGCAGGAAAGGGACGTGTGGATGTAACAGTGGGAAGTGCCTTGGACATTTTCGGGGGAAATCTGGCATACAAAGACGTTGTCGCTTGGCATCACAAGCAGCTCTTAATCCACTGATATCGCCATTTTCACCTTCGCTCATCTTTTTTTATTTGCATTACCCAAACTTTAAGCTTAAAGTTTTGCGACATTAATCTTCAGCTTAAACTTTTGTCAAATATCAAAATCCAAAAGATCTTCAATATTTTTCATTGTAATTTGTCTTTTAATACAAACTACCCAATTTGCTAGTTATCTTCTCAGAAATGCTTCTTTTCCTAAATCCCTAACTAGCCCTATAAAATATTCATATATGCATTCATATATTACAACAATTCTTCACGAATTTGTCAATTTTGAATATTTTTCAATGAATCAAGTTCCTTTTTGTAATAGAAAGTATGATTTGACTACTACTAATCAACTTTTCTCCCATTCCAAAAAATAAACAAAGGAAGAATACAGCTTCTATCAACTATTTTGTTTGACAACATGCATATACAGATATAATAACATTTAACTAACTATTTACAAAGGAACCAAGGAAGAATACAAAAAAAGAAGTGTATGAAATCACCGCTTTCGCGTTGCCGCCGTGTTTCTTTCTGAAAAAAACGTTGATCAGTTGCCAATTCATCACCAACGATTTTTCAAAAGTCACAACAGCTAAAAACGAGTCCCACCAAAAAAAATTCAGACAAGACAACCAAAGTACTATTTCTACTTTCCCCCCTGGGACTTAAAAACACTATATAACTGTACCCCACATGTATTACACTTGTCACGCGCCACGTCAGCATCCTCCACCATCCAACAAATCCGCTCTTCTTCCAGAAGCGAAACGCGTCATCCCACCCAAACCGGGTACCACCGGTTCTCCGCCGTCGAATGACGACTTCTCAACAGCTTCCGCCGGAAGCCGGCTCCTGATGTCGTGTGTCTTACTCGGCTCCGCGTGGGACCCACGCGCCGACGCGTCTTTGCAGCCGCCTTTGATCCTGAAGATGGCTCTGAAACTAGCTAAAAATCCGGATTTCTTAACCCGGTTAGCCGGTTCTACCCGACTCGATTTCTGACGTTGCATACGGCGGCTACGTTCTCTTCTGGATCTCACTGTCCCGATGCAAGAGACCTTAGGAGAAGAGGGTTCAAGAAGCGAAGTATCCGTCTTTATTCGTGACCCGACTCGTTTCAAGATGACCCGGTTCTTGCCGCCGTGTCTCCGCTGCTTCGCCTCGTTGAAACACGTCTTCTGCGGTTTCGGCAAACCGATGATCGACGCTTTGGATTTCAGTAAAAACCTTTGCGAGCTTGGATTCGAGTGTGGATTGGAATTGAGAATCCCTGAGTTGCCTCTCTGTGAATCTTTGCGGTCGAAAAAGGCGTTGTCGCTGAGCCACTCGAGCTGATCAGCATCTTTTGACAAGAAATAAGATTCCGGTGGAAAATCACTCGGACTAACGGCGGAGTTGTTGTAATAAGGTGGGATCGTCGCGTCGTCGGCCAGGGTTTCGCATGCGATCTTCCGGTGGTCGGAGCCACCGACGCATACTGAAGAAACAAAGGCTTCTAGATCAACTTGGGGCATATAGAGCTTGTAGAGAGAGAGAGAGAGAGAGAGAAATTGTAATGTGAAAGCTTTTGATATTTTAGTGAGAGGAATTAGAGGTGAAGAAACGATAGATGCGAGTAGGGCTTTTTATATTACCAAAGGCCAAAGGTTCTTTTCCAAATTTTTATTTTCTTTTTGTCTTCTTATTGTTTGATTATGACTTGTGTTCGAAAAACCCGGAGGACGAAGCGTCGACGTAATAAAACAGAAATATGCAACGAAAATTGATATAATATGATTTGAGTTTTTGTAAGTGTTTAGGCTTTAGATCGTGAAAATTTGTTTTGTAGATAAATAGTTTTTTTCGAGAAAAAGTTCATATATTTTTATAATGCTTCTGGATATATATTGCCATCAAATTATTGACAAGGTTACGTTTTTTTTTATTCAGTATTATCCACAGCTATCAGTTTAATTATTTCAAGTTAAAACAGAAAAAGAAACCAGCTAAAACGATGCTAACTAATGGTTTGTATTAGATGTTTTTTTTAAATACTATATAGTACTATTGATCATTAGTTTTGGCTGAAAGATGTATGTATACATTTATAATCCAGCATGATAAAGATTCGTCTCTTTTTTTTTTTGGCGGCCGATTCGTCCTTTTCAAGGGGTTGGATCCAGTTAGCTGACTCATATGATTTAATTTATCCTTCTTAATTTTTCGTCTTAATAAATTGGAATGGCACCAAATCTTTTGTTGGAAGCTTCTAAATGAATTCCTTATTTTCAGGTGAAATATGGATTAATATAAACGTACAAAAACTTTAGAAAAATAATGTCAATAAGAAGTAGAAACCTAACTAGCTAATTGACATGCATTAGACGATGACAATACGGAAAAAGTTTTGTTGTAATTTGTAAAAACAATAATTTTTAAGATTTTTATAAGATGGTTAGACAATGATTTTGCAATAGAAAACCAAGGTGTCTATGCTAAATTACATGTTTCGCGGCTCACACATTATATTTCACAAATCAATTCATCTTGTTTTATTAGTATAATGATTCATCCTAAATTGAAAAATAACATTAGACCATTGTGATTTTAACCATAGTTGATTACTGTGGACGTCTTAAATGAAAGAATATACGTTTTATCAAAAATTTCGAAGACCACTTTGGGTTTTTTTGTTTAATGTCTTCCGATTGTAAAAAGAAATTTATTGTTACACATACATATTTATAATGTCTTTGCATTATGTGGGTTGGTAGGTTTAATAAAATCATGTAGAAAATAGTTATTTAGGTCCTTGTAGATTTTTATTTATGCTTATATGTGTTCTATCCATTTTACAATCTTATGTGAATCAAGGTAGACTTATATTTCTTTTAGATTTAGAAATACTTAGATATTTATTGTAACCATTCTACTAATTTCGATGGCTAATCTAGTTATGTTTTCGCATGGATCTTACTGACCAATTTATATTCCAATATTTATTTTTTATTTTAACTCGGATTTCATGCAAAACTTGAGCTTCGGATCAAAATATAATCGAAGATGCAAAACCTGTAGACCATGTACCCATATGTATGTGTAGTAGAATTGTGTGTATTATCGTTTTCCACCAAAATCATGGAACCGAAAAAAATATAATAGTAATACCTAAAACTGATTGATGCAATCGACTAGAACATTTTAACATGTTCTGTGACTCTGCATTCCGACATATCACACTTCAGGGGTCCTATACACTTCGACTTAATCTGACATTTCTTCCGGACATGTCTTCCTTTATTAATATTAGCCTATGAAGAAATAATACTTTGACGTTGAAAATATCGGTCTAAATTGGTGAATATGTATCATCGTTAACTATCTCACAAATCATAATTGTTGCGATAAAATGAAACGGTACAAATAATCTGGTGAAAAATTTGTGGTACCAAAGAGAAAACATTGGTGCTATAAATTGTCGTAGCGTTAATTTTGTATTGCCATCATTTTGAAGTGGTAAGTAAGGAGATGAGAAAGATATATTAAATATTTTTTAAAATTTTACTTTTTCTATCTCTAGTTGTAATACAATTAAATTAAAGAACTCAGGAGTTCGACTTTTTCAAATTAAAACCTGCCTGAATTAATGTTAATTGTAATACAATTTCTTTGAAAATAGGGGATTATTTAAAAATTTTAATTACTTTTTCATGGTTTTAGGCGAAATATGCATCTTTAAAATCGACATTTAAAAAAAAAAATCAATTCTCACAAATAGCACCAATTTAAGTTTTTTTGCTAAAAATAGCACATATTCTCAAATGTTCCAAATTTAGCACATATTTAATATAAAAAAATATTTTTAATTTTGAAGGAAATATAAAATACCAAATATCACGATCTTCGATCTCTCACTGTCGCCGTGTTCTCGTTGCCGATCTGTCGACGTTGTTGCCATGTTCTCGTCACTGAAGACCACCTCCTCCGCCGTTCCTTGTCGCCAGAGTCCCCAGTTCTACCATCTCCTTTCCGTCATCGCTTTGCATATTCTACGCATCTTCGTGAGCCACAGTTCAATATTCGTCTTTACTTTCCTTAATCTTCGATTCCCTGTTTACTCTGAACTTGGACTGATTCGCAAACGAATCAGATTAAGGATCTGTAATTCTAGCTTAATTTGATGTTTCGTGTTATTCAATTTGCTAAACAAGGAAGAAATCGGAAATGAACCTAGTTTAGAAATGTTTCTAAGCTTTTGATGGAATTAAATTGAACGTAGACTCTCAATTGTGCTGTATTTGGGTCTAGGTTCCATGATTTACCGTTGGAAGCTAAAACGTTGCTTTATTTGACAGATTAAAAGCCAATCGTGTTCCGATATGAGTGTTGAGGACGCATTCATGCTGGGTTGATTGAGAATATAGATTATGGATTCTTTTATCTCTTTTGCTTAGGGTGATTGATTATGTTTAGTGTACAGAAAACAAGTGTAGTAAAGGTAAAGTACCCAAAAAGATTAACAAGTTTGTTCGTGAGAGGCTTAAGCGTGAGCGGTGCTCAAAAGATACAAGATTGAAGGCTTCAGTTGACATCTACAAGGAATTGGTGCTTAATGAGATTGAAGTATTTACAGTTTGATTCTTTGTTTTCACATAGTCTTTGTTTTATCATTAGGATTTTGGAAATTAAAGATATTTTGGATGCTCTTCACAACGAAACTTGTTTTAAAACATATTCAGGAAGGTTTTGTATTAAAGATTTGAATATTTTGGTAGGTAGCTATGTTTTCACCAGTAAACATATAAGAAGGGTTTGAATCAAATATTCAAGAAGGATTCCAAGAAATTTAGGAAGAATTTCTCGAATTTCAGGAAGACCTTCATCAAAAAGAAAAAAAAAACAAATAAAACAAAACATACACGCCCCATAAGAATTCGAAATCGAGACTTTTGAGTATTGTACTAGAGCGTGAAACCAGTAAGACAAGCTTTTCATTCAAATATAGTATAAAAATAAATGTATATATATATATATATATATATATATTGTCGAACAGGTGATTCTATGAAATTCATGAATGTTTTTTTGAATTTCAGGATGACCTTCATAAAAAAGTTTGGATTTCCTAACATCAGGATGTGTACAAAAATAAAATCATTACTCCTCACTAATGGAATAATCTACTAATATTTGACACATTGAAACAAAATACACATAAAAAGAAGATTTAGGAACACATTTATTTAAATTTAGGAATGATTAAATAATATTCAGGATTGACTCCTTGAAATTCAAGATGGCTTTCATAAAAAATTTAGGAAGACACAAAATAAAATCATTACTCCTATATATATATATATAGATAAAATATTAGGATGTACACAAAATAAATTCAATATATCTCACTAAATGGAGTAATATGTGATACATTAATAAAAGATTCAAAAACTCATTTCTTTAAATTTAGGAAAAATTTCATAATATTTAGGAAGACGTCCTTGAAATTTACGAAGGTTTTCCTATATTCAGAAATCCCAAAAATGGTGATGACCAGAACCAGCAGATCCTCTACCACTGTACTCTGCCTCATCATCACTACTAGCCCACTCCATAACCGACGAACTACAAGGCAAAGAAGCCGAAGACATCGAAAGCGATGACGACGACGACGAAAAACTTCTATTACTCTTTACCAACAGATTTGTTCCCAATGACATTATATCGAACACTTAGTATGCAACAATTTTGGTGTTGACACGATTTGGACATGTGATTCATCAAAGTTACAGAGACGTGTTCAGTCAAAGAATTGCCTGGAACCCTTGTACCATAACTTGAAGATATTAGTTGGCAAAGCTATGGTACAAAGGACAAAGGTATCAACTTTGGACATGTGAATACGATCCATTGTTTCAATCCTCACCATATCGTTCCTTTCTTCATCAATCGCCGTTACGGATTCCTCTCTTCCACCGTCGAGAAGTCTCAGATCCAACGTTCCGACGAAAATGATCGTATTCGTTCCCAATTATCTTCACTTTCATCTTTGAGAACACCAATTCCTTCAAAGATTGAACCAAAAACATCCTTAGCATCGTCGCGGCTCAATTAAATCAAATTAGAAAAAACCCCAACACAAAGAATTAACAAAATCATAAGAGTTATGAATGAAAAATACAAATTGGTGAACCTTAAATCAAAATTGTTCTTCTTGATTTGTCTCGATTCCAGATCTATAAGCTCCTTCACTGTCTTCAGTTTTCCATCTTCAATTTCATCTTCCACCAGTCTCTCCTTAAGCTTACCTTCATCAAAACTTCTTATATCCTTCTTCTTCTTCTTCTTCCTCCTCTTTCAAATCTGGAACCAAATTAAGGGAACCGAATCGAGTTCTCCAGCAGCTCGTCGTCATCATCGTCACCAAATCGGTCGTCGTTAGATAGAGGCATCGTGCCTGGTCTAAAACAGAGGCGGATGCGTCACGTATAGAGTAGGAGCGAACAAGGTATTGTAAAATTATAACTAATTTTATTATTTTATTAATTTTATTATGTTAATTTCTTAATGCTATTTTTGGAACATTTGAAAGTGTGTGCTAAGTTTGTAAGAAAAATTTAGATTAATGCTATTATAGGATATTTTTCAAAAAAAAAAAAATACCCACCAACGAATTAACGTGTTATTTAAATCTTTTATATCACATCCGTTGATCAAATATATAAATCATACAAAAATGCTAGAAACACAGACTAATCTAATATGCTTTATAACTTTTCTAAAGCATACAATGCAATATTGTTTTAATAGCTTTCCATCCTCGTGTTAGCTTTCAATAAGTTTTTCTTCCATATTTCCGACGTACTGGTCAAACTTTGAGGATTCGTTTTTCTTTCGTATCTTAAGAAATAAGAACTAATTATATAGAAAAAATGTTTATTTGTCGACAAATATTAAATACTGAGTCAAATTCTTGTGGGCAGTTTATCGAGAGAAAAAATGGTTATTTACATGATAGATCTAAATAGTAAATAGTAACCAGGAATATTAAACCATTTTTTCTTCAATTTCTTATCAATACTTTGGCCGTTTTCTTTTGTCATATATTTAAAGAACACTGATTTTTATTTTCAAAATTAGGTTAGAAAACAGTAGGATTGGGCTACATACGGCTGATTCGATTTGAGACATTGACTAAGCTTACGTCATCTATGATTAGAATGTAAGATAAGAGCGTCAAAGGCTTTGAAACTTGTTTGCAGTCAAATGTCCAACCAAAAGACTAATTATAAATACATCAATAATTGAAATAGAATAATAAAACGAGTATGAACTCGATCCTTTCTACGAGTATAGTTTCTAGAAGTTCTCTTTGCCCTTTATCGATTAAAACCAGCTAGATAGTGAATTTTTGTCCTAGAAGCATAGAAAGAAGAAAAGTACTATTTCGAGTGTTCTAGTTAAATCGTAATTTTAGTCACAGTTGAGCTCTCCATACGGACCACACTCCACAGTTTCTAGAAACTAATTGTTTATTGCTTATCTAGTTGTCCTCGTCACGAATGACATATTTGACTAATTCAGTTCCCGAATGAACTATTTTTCAAAATTTAAACGAATATGATTTCATTCGTCTACGTGTTTCGTGTTCCTGTGTAAAAACAGTAATAAGAGTTGAGAGTTGTATAAACTTAGGTTATATAATTAATTATTTTAATTTAAAAATCGGTTTTTAGCAAATTAAATGCACATAATATATAAAGAATCTTTATATATAA
This sequence comes from Turritis glabra, assembly GCA_900406565.1. NCBI lineage: Eukaryota > Viridiplantae > Streptophyta > Magnoliopsida > Brassicales > Brassicaceae > Turritis > Turritis glabra. The sequence continues at coordinate 5,353,642 of OVBN01000025.1, forward strand.
AGTAAAATATTTAAAAAATTAGAAATATTAGTTTTGGTAATTTTATTTAATGTTAAAATGTGTTTAGATTTTAGTTTTACAATAATAAATATAAGAATAATAGAATTAAAAGTGTTTCGTAAGAAAGATAGTAGAAATTTAAAAAAAATGTTGAGAAAAATGTGGGTTTGATAATATAAGCACAAAAAATTCTATATAATAAGATTTTAGTTGTGAATGAAAACTAAAAACTGGCCAAAGATACTAAAGAAAAGTCCAAATCATTTTTAGGAAACGTTCAACCTTGGCCAATTTGTTTTTGTAATAGAGCTTCGAAATATGTTGGGCCGGGCCAGTAAAGATATGAAATGATCTGGTGCTAGAGATTTCATTTATAGTTGATGTAGGATGTTTGTAAAAAACAAAAGAGAAAAATGTGATGATTTCATGAGAATACAAAATAACATATATTTTGCATGACGAGATCTAATTTACTCGATGGCGTCGACTCCAAATAGGTTGGCATGTTGAAAAACAACGCAAAGGGAAATTATATAACATTTCAAACTTAAATACAAGTTAAATTAATCTAGTACATCACCACAATTATGAAATTGTGACAAAATAATGTTCACGTTGAAGGTGTAGGTGTTCCATAATCAACGTTTTGTTGATCCCATTATTAATTATCGCATCCAATCGTAGTGGTTCAATTAGTGGAATTTCCAAATGATTTCCGGGTTTCTTTTGATTTTTACTTGCGTTCAAAATAGTATTCTTTTATATTCACTGAACCATCGGTTGACATATAATTTGATTGATTATACGCTTTGTTGCAGCCACGTTTTGCGACAAAAAAAAAAAAACATCATAAATGGTGTATGCTTGTCCTTAAAGTATAGAATGCATTCAACCTCAATTTAACATATCTTCGAAATCATTCATATAGCATCGTCAAGAATGTTGCGTACTATTTGAAATTCCAAATGATTAACACTAATATATAATAGGTATAAAAATATAGATCTTTCAATTAATTACCAATTGATTTTGAATTACATGTTCATAATTCCTCACATGGTATAAGATGTCAGTAAATGCAAATAAGTATAATCAATCCAAATTAATAAACGTAACTTCGGTCTGAGATGAATGAACCAAAATGCATATTAGATCATATTGAAAACATGTATTAGATATATATCACACATAAAAGAAAATGTGAAAGAACCAACACTAATACATTAAGAAAAAATCTCCACTCAATACTTCCATAAGCTAGCAAAGTCATGATTGTGCATGTGAAGTACGAACCATAGTTACAACGACTCGATGGTTTACCTTTGACTCTAAATCAAGCATCGATTATCCACGTGAGTTGGTCCAAACACCAATAACTTTTAACTATTAATTAATAATGTAGTCTCAGTGTATTTTCAGTCAAAAAAATTATATCGAACATAAACTGATGAATGTATAAATCGATAAAAATTTATTCTACCGTATCCTCATTTATCTTTGCTTTACCCATTTGTACGTCATATATAGTCTAATAATATTAAACGAGTGAAAATTGTCATTTTTGTTGTCCGACTTAACTAATTATACGTTATCCTATTTTTGTGTTGCGAGATAAATTATTTTGTAAGAAAACAATTATACTCTTTTAATTTATTTTATATATTAAACTATCTTAAATAGATACAGTTACTTCGATGGACATTCGAAATATTCTGATCGAGTAATACTCAACGACCGATTAGTCATATTTGAAGACAAAAACATAAGAGTAACACCTAAGAGGCTGATACATAATCAAAGAAAAGAGGCGAACCTAAATAGATTCATAAATTAAACCCAAACATAATGGAAGTAGAGAGATAAGAGTCATAGTCATAGAAGTAGCCTAGCCAACACATTTTGGAAAAGTCGATTCACGTAAAGGAAAACAGTATAGTCCACAGATTTTTAAGCAGATCACTTGAGTTCAATTTGGGGCCTACTAGAACTTTGAAAAGCTGTAAACCTTTGACTTTGTATAAAGTCAAAAGAATTTGTCCCAATATCCTCCAATGATTCTTCCACTTGTCTCCACCACTTCTCTCAACAGTTTCCAGCTCCAAACCATCCTTTTGTTACTTGCCACTCCTACATATTTTTCACTACAAATTAAGATTTATCGCAGAGCCTAATTAGTAAAAATTGAATTAGCATATATATGGTGTACAAAGTAAAGCCTTGATTGTTTATATATATATATATATATATATATATATATATATATGTATATATACAAATATAACATGCACCTATTTTTCAGTGCACCATTCACCTGTTTATATATATATACAAATACAACATGTTCCTATTTCCATCAATCATCTTTTAGAAGTTTTTTTTAATTGAATATTCAATTTGTTTCAACCGGAAAAATATATTTACTTGATAGGAAAAAACTGGTTATGGAAGTTTATGTTGATTGCATAATGAAAAATTAAGTTGTGGTTCTTTTGTGTAGCCACCGATCAAGCAGACCGGCAAGTCTGTGTTGGCTTTCCAGTCGAGGGAGGTAATGCGATCCCGCATCACTTGCTAGATACAAAGAGTGACATGAGAGATTGAGTGATGTCTTTTTTGGTGACGCCAGATATAAATATTTACTTTATTTGCATTTTTTGCATACAAAAGTTTCAAATGATGTTTGGTAAAAAACTAAAAATATTATTTAACTTCAAACGTAAAACTAATACTCTAAATAGTAATAAATGCGAACACATATATTTACGTTCGTAATATTTGGACTTTAAATCAAATCAAAAGTATTGTGTATGGATGGATTCAATTTTTAGTAACAATAAGATTCTCTTTCCTTTGACATTATTAAGAATTGAAATGTAAGATTTATTTTTAGTTCAACAAAAGAAGGGAATCAATGTTTTGTACATACAAATGCAATGGTATGAAACCATAAATTTGTAAACCTGTAGCTTTGAAAGATCTTCGGATAGCTTGTGTACTTGTGGATTGGCAATAAACTTGTAAGGTGACTTTTTCGATTGCTTAAAGCAGATTGTTTCCTCTTCCATCGATAATAAATGGTGCACTGAAAAATGGTGAACAGGAAAGAAGTCACCTCATACTCATATCCTTGCTTCCTTAAGAAAAAATAGAATTCGATCCATACTTCCAATCAAATTAAATATTATAGTTTCAATAAAAAAGGAAAAAAACAAAACCACTATAAATTTTTCATAATCATTTAAACGAAACGAAACAAAATAAAAAGAATTATATATGTTTATTCTTATTATATGATGATGGTATTAGTCTACATATACATATTTTCTGTAAGCAAGAATATTGACTCCGAATATTTTATAAAGATAAAAACAAATTAAACGAGTTTTCTTAAATTCTTTTTTCACGTACCCACTTTGGTAGATGTTTTCGACCTAAGCCTAGGAGGTTGGTATTGAGCATTTTCAGTCCAATCATAACTGGCCAATAATCATAACAAACAGAAAATTATAATAACATTGAATCAACCGTTTTAAAATTTGGATATTAAATTTGATACACTTTGTTTTCTTCTTCATGCTGACCCTAATGGTCAGCAGAGAGTTATTAATATGAATATTAAAAAACTAGGGTAACGAGAACAGCTAATTAAATTATATATACATAGATAATGGTAACAACTATAAGTTGTAATCAGCTCTCGTATAGGAGTCGGCCAAGAGAGCCGGCTAGAGAATCTTTCTTTTCTACAAATATACAATCATATGTTTTGTAGTCAAATATATAATCATAGATGATTATGATTTTATTTAACATAGATGACACGTATAGCACAATAATTTTGTTTAAACTATATATTGCATCTGAGATTATCCACTTATAAAAATAGTTATATTTTGTATAAACGTCCACTCTTAGTTGTAGTTTTCTCCATAGATCGTTATTTTATGATTATCTATGAAATTATAAGATATTGATAATTTTCCGATAGTTTTGATTCTGAAGAACTAGTTTAATCGTCAATATTGAATCATGATCTATCTAAATTGCAATTTATCATTTTTAAACATAACTAAATACTAAAATATGGAATATAATTACAAAACAATTTGTATCCTTTAATTATAACCACTCAAACTAACCACATTTGAATGATTTATGATTTATTTAATGTGATATTTTAAAGTTACTCAACAAATTCATGCATATATGTCAACATGCAATTAGTGACTCCAACTCACATATTATTATATAGGTATATCTTATACACTAAAATACGACATTACTTAAGACATCTTACCTACTACTAAAAACTATATGTACATGTTTAGATGCACATGCACATTTATAAGAAACATCACTTTAAAATAGTTGAGTTTGTATCAAAACACCTGTTGCTTAATGGATCCCATACTTATTGTTTTCATCCATCAATTTAAAATAAAATTCGTCTTATAGTAAATATGTATATATCCGATAAGGCATTGGATGATATCACCAACTCCTTCTGTGTGAACTTGAATATTCGGTCATCAGAAAATTATTAATATACAATTATTGGTTTATTTTTGTAAAACAAGCAATCATCTCGTTGATTAAAGGGCTATATATATAATCCTGAATCAAGAATGACACTTCGTATATTAAATTCAATGTCACGGACCGCATATACGAATACGTACGAACCTCCGTGATAACCTATCGCTTGCGTAAGGTACTAAGGTAAAAAGAATAAGTGGTGCCATATTTATTGATTGTAGTCTCCAAAGACACATATCACGTAACCATGATTTGCGACGAGATATATGCATTTTGATTATCATAATTATTTAATATTTAAAAAATAGATTTCCCTCCGCCAAGAAATGCACCCCACTATTCGAAGTCAACACAGACAAAAAAATTACGAAAACAAAAATAAAATAAAGTCAAAAGCTCGCTAGTTCTCTTTTTATTATATTTCTCATCTTGGTATATAATCACCAACCATCTTCTTCTTCCATTTTCTTCATCTTCACAATCTTAAATTCTTCTACATATCTTGAGAGTTTCCAGAGAAAAAAAAACTGTAAATACATAAACTAAAATAAAAAATGCTGGGAAAAAGAATAGCTTCGTTCAAGAACTTAGCCAAGAAAGTGAAGAGCATCAACACGACGACGAGAAGCGGAAGAGAAGGCGGCTCCGAGTCAACTCAGAACGAGTGTCTTCTGATGAGTGAGGCGGAAGAGGCGGCGATGGCAACAAAGACGCCAACGGGGACGTTCGCGGTGTATGTAGGGGAAGAGCGCGTGAGGCGCGTGGTTCCGACCAGCTATTTGAATCATCCTCTCTTCAGGATGCTTCTAGACAAGTCTCACGACGAGTTCCTCTGTTTCGAGCAGAAGGTTATGTTGGTCGTCCCTTGCAGCCTCTCCGTTTTTCAAGACGTTGTAAACGCCGTCGAGTCTTCTAACGGCAACTTCGATTTCGGCGATTTTGTCGAGGAGTTTCTATAATTTAATCTCGTCTTCTTCTTTATAATTATTATTTTTCCTTAAAAAACATTGTCTAGGTCTTTTTTAGGAAATTATATATACGTAGGATTGATTGATTGTGAAATTTGTGATACATTGAACACCCCTTTGTTGCGTCATTGTGTGGTGTGGAATTTGTAATTTTTCCATAGTTATGATACATGTTATTTTACTTAAAAATATCAATACATAGTTTTTTTTATCTATTGTTTAACTCTTTATATTTTTGGTTTCCTAGCCTTTTTTTTCCTTAATGTTTGGTCGCTTTTATGGTTCAGACATGTTTGGATGTTTGTGTGAAGACATGTCATGGTGAGTTTAGTCAGAGCTTGTCTCGGATCATAAATTCATAATCCAACATCGTCAGACTGCGACTGTGAGTCTGTGACGACACTGAAAGGATATTACACAAGGTGGGTTTTCTTTCTAACGTTACTAACTTCATTGATTTTTCCGTTTTTGAATTTATACGTTACAACAACGTGTGTTCTCTTTCTAAATGGAACAATAAGGGAACAAAATGGGAAAACAATAGCATTTGAGTATTTTTATCACTTTTAATTTCATTTTTATTCAACTTGTAAACGCAAAATTGAAATTTAAAGCATCGTTTTTCAAATAGTATTTTAAATATAAATATAATACATACACATACATAAATTGGTTTTGAAAAATTAAAACTTAAAATTTTTATAATTTTGGAACTATATTGTTGTTTGGAAAAGTTATTAGTTAAAAAATAGGAAAAAATGTTCTTGGAATTAATGCACTAATGTACTATAGTCAATGACAAAGTGCATACCACGCAGTCCAAGCTAAGCTTCTTACGGTTGACTCCGAAAAAGTTGTCATTTGATTTGGTTTGACAAAACATGGATGGAGTACTTTTTGCAATAATACATATGAGATTTTTTAAGATTAATAAATTTTTCATTTCAAATTATCAACTTTATTTGAAATTTAATAACTGAGTATAAAAAATAAATTAAATAGGAACGGCAGTGTAGTTATAGGAAACAATGACTAGACGCAGAGTTGGTCCAGAGTTTAACGGGACTACAAGCAATAGAAACAAAATGGGCCATATAATATTTCTTTATTTAGTGATTTTGTTGTTTTAAAACAATTATTTTAATCTATATCAAATTTTAAACTCACGTAATTGTGATTCAAGTACTGAAACTTTAACCACTTGACCGTTATGTAAAATCAGCCGAAATTAAATAATATTCCGAGCGGCCGCAAGAAGATTGGATGGATCATAGAAAAAAAACGGACTCATAATTTAAGACGGACCTTATGCGACTTAAAACACCTCGGTTCTACAATGGGCTAATACCATTAACACCAAAACTACAATGCGTACTATCGAAATTGGAAACCTTCGGCAACATAACGTCTCTGAGTTCAAAAATATCAGATGTTTGAAAGAGAATTTGGCGGAAAGACACACTTTTCATCTTATTTTATTCGTTTTAGACACTTCTTGATATTAGAGTATTTTTAAGTTTTTTCTACTGTTCAACAAAAATCAATACAATTTTATCCCCCGTAACACCTAATAATCGACTAACCAGATGGTTGGAAGGAAATAGGATTAGTTTCAAATGTGGGTCGTCAGATTGCAAATAAATGTTCAGATATGACTGTTCAGATTAAAGACAATGCCTTTAAAGCGTGGCTGTTAGATGAAGTGATGATCGATGACTAAGATTAAGCACAATTTACGAAGAAGGGTTTAGTATATAAAGATAGAACTATATGTACGATTTTGTGGATATAACCATTTTTTGAACTATTTTTGGTACAATGGATTATAATTATATGTTTTCTACATTTTAATATCCATTTTACTATAGTTTAAGTGTATAACTATATCACAAATTGACCATTTATACTTGAACATATGTTCGCGGATAAGTGGATGGTCAATTGTGGTTAGGCATGTAAAAGAACATGCAAATGAATAATTGGATAAAGAGTAAGTGTTTTAATCGGAACAAGAGCAACAAGTAGCTGACCACAATCTTGAACAAGTTTTTCAAGGTACATTTGTTCATTGGTAAATGGATGGCTTGTGTATGACAACAATTGGATGAAAACATCAAATCTTTGTGGATGGCGTGTGTTGGACAAAGGTCGATGGATAATAAGGTTATGAGCAAATAATTTATAACTTTGCTCAAAATTTACAGATGAAAAGAGAGCAAACAATTAAAAAAAAATCTAATAATTCGTGATGAGAATATGGTGGGTAATAAATAATAAGACAAAAATATTTTATAATTTATTAGGCATTGCTTTCAAAGTTTTTTTGCACATAATTAAGAAGCAAAAGTACTCATTCTATAATTTGATTGATCTTTCAAATACCAACACCATCAAACTTTATCATGATAATTTGAGAACAAGTAGTTAATGATTGTTTGTGTCTATGATAACTTGTCCACTTAGACTTGACCATATGGAAAATAATTGTGAAAATAACAAAAACTTGAACACAAATGAGTCATGTGTAGAGTTATTCATCAATTGTCTTCCGTATGAAGAAGAGTATCATTGGTGATGCAAAAATCATAACTTGGACATCAATAAGATGCAGATCATCCCTCTCCAAACGCCATTTCAGTTACCTTACATGCAAGCACATGAACGCATCCACAAGAGCACATACACAAAACCGCCTCTATTTCGAACTTATTATTGTTGTCTACGAAACCCTGTCCATATGGTATATTCTATACAAACCAAAATTTAACCAAAATTTAAAATACCAATTTTACCATTTGGTTGATCTTTCAGCTTTGTCTTTGTGTCTAATTAAGTTTTCTAAATATCGAAAAGAGCAAAAAAGGTTTATGATAATTTCAGAACAAGTAATTAATGATAGTTTGTATCCATAATAATTTTTCCACTTAGATTTAACCATACATAAAACGGAGATGTTTTCAGGTGCAAAGCCTAAGTGAAACAGAAAACGGAGGAGAACACGCCAATAATAGCGGAGATCTTTAGCGGAATAGACGGCATCGGAAGGGGTTCACCCATAATTCAGCCTTGTTATCCGGCAAATGACATCACAGAGCTTGACATCAAGAGGATTGGATTCAGTAAGGAGATCGACGAGGGAATGAATAAAGAAGAGTACAACCGACACCGGAGCTGGCGCCGGTCTTAACGAAGAGAAGAAAAAATGATCGAGAAAAGTGGATGAGGATGAGAGAGAAGAGAGATTTTTTTTTTGTTTACTCTCTTTTTAAATATATCTCAGGATTTTTGAATCCATCGTCGTTTTCGTTTTGAGGTCGAGACAATTGAAAGAAAATGTGAGAGAAGATAATAGAAGAAAAGAGGATCAAAATTATTTTAATTTTTAATGTGTAATATTTGGAGTAAAAATAAGATGAAATTAAATAGCAATGTGTTTGGAGGAATATAGAGGGTAAAAAAATAAAATACTATAAAAAAGTGTGCTATTGTTCAAAAAATATGCTAGAAAGTAATTAATATCTAAAAAAAGTGGGTTAGAATGCAACATTCTCTGCTTGCAAAGTGTTGTGACTACATTGAAATTGAGGTCTGTAAGAGATAACCGAAATATTTTTCGAAATATTTTTCTTAAGATAGTTAAAATAAACACTACAATCTACATTTGAACCTCTACACAGTTCCGGAATTTTCCCAGAAAAGTTAATCCTACAAGATACTTGCATATGCTCATTCAAATCTTCGTGAGCTACGGCAAAAAGATATACAAACAAATTCTACAAATTTTTAGACGAATTATGAAGTTAAATAGTTACATCTCTTTCAAAAAAAAAGTTGTACATAGTTAAAAGCCAGAGGTAATAATCCAAATGATAGTTGCAACTTGCAAGTTGCAACATTTTATAGGCGGCCATTTGGGCCTTAATGGGCCGATATGTTAAAATATGGACTTTTGGACACGTCATCGTCGGTATGTAGAAGGGAAGGGCAATATGGTAAAATTGTACGAAGAAGCGTTAAAATTCAAAAGAGAAAAAGAGGAGCGCCTCTTCAAATAATTTCAAATCTCACACATCCACCCCGCTCTCTCTCTCTCTCTCTCTCTCTCCCCCTCTCTCAGATTCCGTCGCCGGTAAGTGAGAGAACAACAAATTTCAGATCTTGCTGAGAAGTAGAAGCTATTGATTGAATTTTGAAATTATTCTCTCTGGATTCGCCGTCCGTTCGCCGCTTCAAGATGTCTAGCCGCCACGACAAAGAGAAAGGCGTCAATGTTCAAGTTCTCCTTAGATGCAGGTACCACCGTCGAGTCAATTCTCAAATTGAATTTAGGTTCTGGGTTCAATTTTGGTCTAATCTCCCACTTTTTGATTTAGTTTTAAGGTTTTATGTTCAAAATTGATTTAGGTTTTTGGTTTCGCTACTGTGTCGAAATCACACTTTATTAGTTTCTGACTTCTGGATGTTTCGATTTTTAATTTTGACAGGCCATTTAGTGATGATGAATTGAGGAACAATGCTCCTCAGGTCCTCACTTGTAATGATTTGCAAAGAGAAGTTGCTGTTTCCCAAAACATCGCTGGGAAGCACATTGATAGGGTTTTCACTTTTGATAAGGTAAAAGTAGTTGCGTCTACTCAGCTGGGTTTTATCTCGTTCTTGCTTGTTTCTTTCGGCTGTGGGCATGGAAGTAGACCATGGGAATGCTGAAATTGCCTGTTTTTGGGTTTAAATTAGGGGAATTTTTTTTATGTTCACAAACTATTATTAGATAATTGATGGAGTATGCTTTCATATTATGGTGAATGAGGGGGATTAGTTAAGTCAAACAAGAGTCCAGTACAGGGGACTTGCCTAGTAACTTCAATTCTCTAATTACAGAAGCTTGCTAACTTGCTGGTACGTTATATCCAACACCCAGTTAGTCACTCAAGGTGTATGCTTGGATCCCATAACTCTGTGTTTCAGTTGACTTAACTCTACTTTTGTATGTTTAGCACTGGAACTTTGTAGTATAGAGAAAGGTGTAATGTTAATATGGTCAAACCTGTTTGCTTTTGTAAAGTAGAACTATAGTAATCATGTGGTTGTTGATGGACTTAGGGGATATCTACATGCTGAATGTGTGTTTAAATGTTGAACACAGGTGTTTGGACCATCGGCCCAACAGAAGGATTTGTATGACCAGGCCGTTGTTCCAATTGTGAATGAAGTACTTGAAGGTTTTAATTGTACGATATTTGCGTATGGCCAGACTGGTACTGGGAAAACATATACAATGGAAGGAGAATGTAGAAGGTCAAAGGTCTGTATTTTGTTTCACCGTGTTTGCTTTTTAAGGTTTGCTGGTGATGTTCCATAATCTAAGTTATTTACCTCTATTTTAATTGGGACAGAGCACACCTTGTGGAGGTCTTCCTGCAGAAGCAGGCGTTATTCCTAGAGCTGTAAAACAAATCTTTGATACGCTTGAGGGTCAGCAAGCTGAGTACAGTGTTAAAGTCACGTTTTTGGAACTCTACAATGAAGAAATTACCGATTTGCTTGCTCCTGAAGATATATCTAAAGTTGCTTCTGAAGATAAACAAAAGAAGCCGTTACCTCTAATGGAAGACGGCAAAGGTGGTGTCCTTGTTAGAGGATTGGAAGAGGAAATTGTGACAAGTGCCAATGAAATCTTTACTTTACTCGAGAGAGGTTCTTCTAAACGACGGACTGCAGAAACATTCTTGAATAAACAATCAAGGTAATGCATTTAATGTTGTGTTCTTTGCTCATTAATGTCAAGATTTCAGCTACATGATAAAATCCTTCACTTGCAGTCGGTCACATTCTCTCTTCTCAATAACAATACATATTAAAGAAGCTACTCCAGAAGGTGAAGAACTAATCAAGTGTGGCAAGCTGAACTTGGTTGACTTGGCAGGATCAGAAAATATATCACGTTCTGGTGCTAGGGATGTAAGTAGTTTCTCAATATTCAATCAAGTTTGGAGTGTCTTTCCTCTCATTTTCGAGATTTCATGTCTGGTCATGTCAGATATACTCAATACCATTTCTCTATCTAGGGCCGGGCTCGAGAAGCTGGTGAAATAAATAAAAGTCTTCTTACATTAGGGCGAGTGATCAGCGCTTTGGTTGAACATCTTGGACACGTTCCTTACAGGTTTCACTTCTATTTTTTTTGGGGTTCTTTTCTTTACATTAGTGATCACATAGCAGTGTTCCAAGTTATGCTGAATCCTATAACTGTTTACTGCAATGTAATTTAGGGATAGTAAGCTCACTCGTTTACTACGTGATTCACTTGGTGGGAGAACAAAGACATGTATCATAGCAACAGTTTCACCTGCCGTTCATTGTCTGGAGGAGACCTTAAGTACTCTAGATTATGCACACAGGGCTAAGAATATTAGAAACAAACCAGAGGTATTAATCTTTCAATTATGTTTATTTTTTCATTCATAAATTTTAAGCCTCTATTTCATTTTTCTTGTTCCCATTCAGGCCAACCATTGGAAAGTTGGAATTCATTTGCTTACTCTTGTACATTTCTTTTTGGCAGGTTAACCAGAAAATGATGAAATCTACTTTGATAAAGGACCTTTATGGTGAAATAGAACGACTTAAGGCGGGTATGTGGCATTCTCACTGTACCTGTGGATAGAATAATTGTGGAGGGGTGATTGATGGAGTACTTATACTTAGCTTAACAAATTTACTTGCTACAGAAAGTCTTCTGCTCTGACTCCTCTACTTGTCATTTACTCATATGTTTCCTTTGCTTGTTTTTTTAGAGGTATATGCTTCCCGTGAGAAAAATGGTGTTTATATGCCAAAAGAGAGATACTATCAAGAGGAGAGTGAAAGAAAGGTATTGAGTTTTGGCGCACAATTGTTTCTCAGATCATATTTCATTAGTTGAAGAAACCAAATGATCATTTGACCTTAGAGGAACCTCTTTGCCTCCTTAGTTTTCTACTAACATAATATTTTTTGCTCTATTTTGTAGGCAATGGCTGAGCAGATTGAACAGATGGGTGGTCAGATAGAGAATTATCAGAAAGTTAGTTTCGTCTTACTCTGTCAATCATTTTTATTAACGTTAGTGTCAGAACATGTGAACACTGTTATTTACATATTTTTGTGACCAGAAACTTGAGGAGTTGCAAGATAAGTATGTCGGTCAAGTGCGGGAGTGCTCTGATCTGACTAGCAAGCTTGATATCACCGAGGTATTTGTCACCTTGTTTGGATTGACTTTTGTGCTATATAACTATATCAATATGCTCTGAGAGTTCAATTGTGTTATCTAGAAAAACTTGAGCCAAACATGCAAAGTGCTTGCTTCCACAAACGAGGAATTGAAGAAATCTCAATATGCCATGAAGGAGAAAGATTTCATCATTTCTGAGCAGAAAAAAGCTGGTATTTTCTTTAACATTACTCTTATCAAATGCTTGAAAAGTCTTCTAACATGTCGCATTTTGCCAGAAAATGTACTGGTTAAACAAGCTTGCATTTTGCAATCCAACTTAGAGAAAGCTACTAAAGACAATGCTTCATTACACCATAAAATTGGTATGTGTATTTACTATATTTGGCTGTCTTTTCATTAGCAATTTCATAAGAATTATAAGTGATCTTGATTGATCTTGATTTGCTGCTTTGCAGGAAGAGAGGACAAGCTCAGTGCGGATAATAGGAAAGTGGTTGACAATTATCAAATAGAACTTTCTGAACAAATTTCCAATTTGTTCAATAGGGTTGCTTCTTGTTTGTCCCAGCAAAATGCACACCTTCAGGGTGTTAACAAACTGTCCCAGTCTCGCTTAGAGGCACACAACAAGGTATCAAACTGTTTTGTTCTTTTGGTTTTATAACAATCAATGAGTTATGTCTTGTCCAATATTTTTCTTCAAGGGTAGCATAAATTATGCTGGAAGTCGATAATAATCTAACAGTTGTCTAACTTTGTAACACTATTTGCAAATTTGTTTGTGTAGGCCATTCTAGAAATGAAAAAGAAGGTTAGAGCTTCAAAGGATTTATATAGTTCTCACTTGGAGGAAGTGCAGAATGTAGTTCGGTTGCATAAGGCAAACTCGAATGCTTGTCTTGAGGAAGTTTCAGCATTGACGACTTCAAGTGCATGTTCCATTGATGAGGTTCGCCTTTAACTTATTTCCTTTTCTTTTAGTAACTTTTGGTGTGTTTTTAAAGTAGTTATCTCGTCGATTTTCAGTTTCTTGCTTCAGGAGATGAGACAACATCATCGTTATTTGATGAACTTCAGAGTGCTCTCTCGTCCCATCAGGGAGAAATGGCTCTCTTTGCAAGGGAACTGAGACAGGTCAGTGCACTGAAATTTAACATTTTGCAGCTAATTTATATATTGGCCTTGCGATTTACAAGAGTTGTTTACTGGTTATTTTCTCTTTTGTTCCTAATATGCAGAGGTTCCACACAACGATGGAGCAAACTCAGGAGATGTTTGAATACACAAGTACGTTCTTTCAGAAGCTTATGACAGAGTCTAAAAATGCTGAGAGTCGTGCTACAGAAGCAAATGATAGTCAAATAAACAGCATTATCGATTTTCAGAAGACTTACGAGGTCATGATACTACATCTCTTCAAGTTTCACGTCACACATCTTTGCTTGATCCCATCTATAACTGATATATGTTGTGCAGGCTCAGTCAAAATCTGATACAGATAAACTTATAGCGGATTTAACTAACCTAGTCTCAAGTCACATTCGTCGTCAACATGAATTGGTTCGTTGCTTCTTCCTTCAGTTGTTTCTTTGTCTCTTCCACTTTATGTTACTTAAAACTGTATTGTTTTGCCTGGCAGGTGGATTCAAGACTCCACAACTTTAAAGATGCCGTCTCTTCCAACAAAACTTTCTTGGATGAACACGTCTCTGCTGTTAATAATCTGGCTAATGACGCAAAAAGAAAGTGGGAGACATTCTCCATGCAAGCTGAGAATGAAGCCAGAGAAGGTGCTGATTTCTCGGCTGCAAAACATTGTCGAATGGAGTTACTGCTTCAGCAATCGTAAGTTCCTTACTATGTTTTGCAATTCCTTTGAGTTGTAATTTTTCAGTTATGCATTTTAACCTCTGTATCTTTCTATGCGTTAGTGTGGGTCATGCGGAATCAGCTTTCAAACACTGCAAGAGAACTCATGAATCTCTAAAGGAGATGAACAGTAAGCAAGTCGCAGATGTCTCTTCACTTGTTAGGTAAGTGGTTTAAGTTTTGAAGATACATATCTGAAATTCTGATCTCTTCTCAATGCTGGCTATATTTAATTTTATGGGTCAACCATGTTATGCTACCATACATAAACTTCAATATAATTGTTTGGTTTAGGTCTGCTTGTAATAATAACGAGCAGCACGATGCGGAAGTAGATTCCGCAAGGACTGCGGCTGAAAAAGATATAACGAAGAAAAGCGATGAGATAACCCAGCAGATTGACCGTGAGCTTTCTTTCTTGCCCATGACTGTTTCTTTTGTCCATTTGAATAAGAGCATCTACTTAGGCCTAAAAAAGTTTCTTGGCATGATCATTATTCTCCCAACCATGAACTGATGATATCCTTGTAATCTTTCAGGCATGTCAGAGGACGAAAAAGCGTCTGTATCACAAATATTGGAAAACGTCCGCTCGCATGAAAAAACTCTTGAAAGTTTCCAACAGGATCAGTGTTGCCAAGCCAGATGCATTGAGGATAAAGCTCAAGAAACTTTCCGACAAAAATACATGGTAAGTTGTACCTTACAGCATAATAATAACATACATTTTTCACTCTTCTAAGAGTATTAACCTTAGCTCTCTTTTGGTGAACTGTAGGAATATGAGCCAACAGGGACAACTCCAATGAGGAGTGAACCAGAGGTCCCAACCAAAGCCACCATCGAATCACTACGAGCCATGCCAATTGAGACATTGCTTGAAGAGTTCCGTGAAAACAACTCTTATGAATCCTTTGCGATCAAGGAATCGAAACCACAACAGCTAACACGGTCGCCTCTCTCACAGGTCAACTAGGGAACCACCTCTGTTCCATAACATGCTCTTTTGTTTTCGAAAACCTCAAATCAGTGTCTGTGTCTGTATTACTATTATCTGTGTACACATTTGTGAAAGTGTGGGATCAATCAATGAAGAGTCAGATGCTTCTGACACATTTCTAGGTTCGAAGTGTTGAAAATAATCCCTTACTTGGGATTATACTTATTTCACTTACATTGAAATATTCAGCATTGTAATGTATGATTTCTTATTTCAGAGAGGTTTGTTCTAAAATATCAACATAAAATGCGAATCTTGGACCCTTTTTGCTCATGTTGTTTGTGCTGTGCATGCACATACCACTTGATCACTTTCTATATATGACTCAACCATGAAGATGCTTTCAAATCCCAACAATGAACATTTTAAGTGGGAAATCAAGTAGGCACTGTGCCACTCAGAAGATTCATCTTTCTCACTTCCCATGAGAATTTCTAAACTCATGAGCATGAGAGATTCTCATAGAATCCTCTTTTACCATTTTAAAAGAACAATCATGAACATCTTTTTGTTCGTGCTCATTTTCCAAAGCTTTACAACTCAGCAACAATTTTACTTAGGATTTTAATACTATCTCATTTGTGTATATATAAAGCTTAAGGTGACATGTTATGATACTGGTAATGTCAAATATGGTTTCTATATCAAGCTTTTGGGATTAGGTCATTCATTTTAGAAAGTGGGAACATCAATAAAGTGGAATTTTCTTTTACGACTTTCTTCTCATTCTTGTTTATTCAATCAAATCTATGTATGGTAACAATCAGTTAAGTATGGTGATAGTCACTGCAGGTTCATTTACACAAAAGATGCAAGCAAAGTGTTGTAGTTGTAGCTGATGTTTCACAATTATAGCAATGGAATTAACATAACCAGCAAAAAGTTGTGGAAGTATATCTAGTTTTTAGGCAAACCGGAATTGTGAAAAAAAATATACTGATTTTAAAGCATACCGGAAAATTGGGTTTATATGTGGAAGTAAGTGCATAGCTGAAAACGTAAACTTAAACTGCGGGAAGACACTTTGCTTCATTTTTTGGCGTTATGATGTGGTGGCAAATTGCTCAGATATAACCGGACATAGAACATAAGATTCGTTATTGGTGCCTTCCGAAACACTTTTGGTGCTCAAGCAGAAACCAAAATTCTTAAAGAGTAACTTTAAGAGTTTTACACTTTTACTATATAAGTTATACGCTTAGATTTGGAATGAAAATAGACTATATAGTCCACCTAATTAGAGTAGTATAGTCGGGTCTGAATATTTAAGATCATACCGTTCTGCTAATCCGAGATAAAAAAAGAAACCAATTAGTTACATAGTGGATAATTATCTCCTAGTTGTGCGGTCAATACCTATACCTATTCATAAGAAACGATAACTACCATGCACAGAAACGATAATTATCAGAGCGGTCCAAAAAAAAAAGAAGGATAAATGTATCATTTTAAAAAAATGGATCTTTAGTGAGATACCAATTATTTGGTTATCATAAAATCCTTTATATTTTGAATTTGCGATTCCACTATGATTCCATAAGTAGATTTCATTTGGATTTTTGTAATAGAAATAATTAGTTGTTGACAAAATATAGTTTAAAATTAGCTGAAATAAGTTATGGAAACCTAATCCATATATATACATATTGTCATATTTCAATAACACACTTTAATTAAAAACATCGTTAAATTATGGACAAGTACACATGAGAAAGCCCTAGATATAAGGAATAAAACCGCCGACCAAATAGAAAAACAATTAAAATATCAAAATTCAACCGGATGTATATTTCTCTAATTATAGTCAAGAGTAAAAATCTCCGGATCGGATTAACATTATCCTAAAAGTTATCTATGTTTCTGTTATCTTCTTCCTCATACTTCGCCTATATAAACATTAGAACAAACTACTTGGCACTCATCACATTCTCTCCTTCATCAAGTTAATACTGCAAGCCCCCAAAAACCTAACAGACACCACTCATCAGATCTTGAGTCTCTGGATCAATGGGTGTTTCAAATATTGTTTCTGTCTTGTTATTGCTTGTATTAATCAATTTAAGCAATAATAACATCAAACGAATTGACGCATTTCATCAGATTTACGAAGAATTGCAATCTGAATCAGTCGAGTCAGTGAATCATCTACACAGACCTGGTTTTCACTTTCAACCTCCAAAGCATTGGATTAACGGTACATTGATCTCTCCCTCTCTTTCCAATATAATTTGGTTAGAAATATTTGTTTCTTTGGTGTTTAATTGGTTTTGATGTTTTGTTTTGTTTTTATTTATTTTTTTTTTTTTTTTCTGAAATGGAAGTTGATTGACATTATTTGCTTAGCCAGATGAAAGATATTCAAATCTATATATATATATATATATATATATATTTTAATGGTTTGTGTTAAAACAATAAAGCTAGTATTTTCAGTGAAAGAAACATCATAACTACCATTTTTTGAAGAAGAAACAATACAACATCTTCCCCGATCTAGACAGGAAAACAAACTTCTTCGCTCCTTATAATCTCACATGTATGATAATTATGTCATAAAAGCATAGGGAGAGAAAATAATGTATGCATGCAGTATATATATTTATTCCTATCTATGTGTGCGTATACATATATATGTACATGTGTATATATAGAGTACGTAGTAAAGTTATATCTTTAGAAATTCACATTTCCACCAATATAAAACACAGCATATATAATGTGAGAACACAGCTATATAAGCTTATTTAATTATCTGTGCTTGTGGCCATATCTTTCTTTGATATATATATATATATATTTTTTTATCAAAAGGGAATTTTTGTCTGCGAGTGAGAAAGAATGTAGTTAGTTTTAAATATTTACGTGCATCTTCATAAATAATATATAATTTGTTAAACCTACATCGAAATCCCATAATCATCGCCTCCCCCCGATGTTTCAAATCTTAAGACCTTAAATAAATTAATCGGGGGGAAAATTCACTTGCCCTTGTTTAGTTGGTAATTTTTCTTACGTGCATGGTTACGAGCTTGATGTTATTGATAAATTTATTTTTAAAACTTACAAATATAATTAGTCAATATTTATGTTGAGGAGAGAGCGATCGTGATCGCGCAATAAATATAAAAAATAAGATACGGTACTTCGTATTTTGCTACACTTTACCCTTTCTAATTCACGTTTTTCTTAATTTCGTCTTCAAGTTGTTCTGCCAAAGACTTTCATGTGATATTCTGTATTCTCGAATCGTCTGATCTTATCTTATTTTCCTCGAAATCTAAGTTGGATGAAATCAAATAAAACTAACTTCGTTTTTCTCTGTCTTCACTTGTTTACATGTGGCATTCTCGACAATCCTCAAAGATCCAAATGGTGAGTTTATAAGAAAATGCTTTTTTAATTTCACACATTATTTTTGCTCGCCTATTATATGCATCTTAATTTGTGGTTTTCGAAAACAGGTCCAGTATACTACAAAGGTTTGTACCATCTCTTCTACCAATATAACACCAAAGGTGCGGTTTGGGGTAATATTATATGGGCCCATTCGGTTTCTAAAGACTTGGTTAATTGGGAGGCTCTTGAACCGGCCATCCATCCCTCAAAATGGTTCGACATCGGAGGTACATGGTCCGGTTCAATAACAATCGTACCGGGAAAAGGACCGATTATCCTCTATACCGGTGTTAACCAGAACGAAACTCAGATGCAAAACTACGCAATCCCGGAGGACCCATCAGACCCTTACCTAAGGAAATGGATTAAACCGGACGATAACCCGATTGCAATGCCAGACTATACAATGAACGGTTCAGCATTTCGTGACCCGACCACAGCTTGGTTCTCTAAAGACGGACATTGGAGAACCGTCGTGGGGTCAAGAAGAAAGCGTAGAGGAATCGCTTATATCTACAGAAGCCGAGATTTCAAGCATTGGGTCAAAGCTAAGCACCCAATTCACTCCAAAGAGTCAACCGGTATGTGGGAATGTCCTGATTTCTTCCCGGTTTCCATAACCGATTTTGAAAACGGTTTGGACTTGGATTACGCCGGTGCAAACACCAAGCATGTGTTGAAGGTTAGCTTGGACATAACCCGTTATGAGTATTACACGCTTGGAAAATACGATCATAAGAAGGACCGGTACATACCGGACGGTAATACCCCCGATGGTTGGGACGGTTTAAGATTCGATTACGGTAATTTCTACGCCTCTAAGACATTCTTTGACTACAAAAAGAACAGAAGAATCTTGTGGGGTTGGGCTAATGAATCAGACACCGTTGAAGATGATATTTTAAAGGGTTGGGCCGGTATTCAGGTATCTAATTAATTAAACCCATAATTTATGTTATATATATATATATATATATATATATATATATATATATATTCAAATCTTATGTTAATAACTTAATATAATGAAATGATATATAGCTAATTCCAAGAACGGTGCTTCTTGACTCAAACAAGAACCAATTAGTGTTTTGGCCGGTTGAAGAGGTAGAATCATTGAGAGGTAATTACATTCGAATGAACAACCATAACATCAAGATGGGTCAACGCATAGAAGTTAAAGGAATCACTCCTGCTCAGGCTGATGTGGAAGTGACATTCTACATTGGAAGTCTAGAGAAAGCTGAGATATTCGACCCGAGCTTCACCCTCAAACCGTTTGAGTTGTGTAAGATTAAAGGCTCAAACGTGACAGGCGGTGTGGGACCTTTTGGTCTGATCACATTAGCGACTCCTGATTTGGAAGAGTACACTCCTGTCTTCTTTAGAGTTTTCAAAGACTCTTCCACTCATAAGCCTAAGGTTCTCATGTGCTCCGACGCTAGACCGTACGTTTTCTTGCATGATCTCTCTATTGTTCTAATATGCTATTATTATATAATATGCTTTTCATTAGAAATAATGAAACATTCACTTTCCTTATAGTTCGTCGTTAAAGCAAGACAAGGGTCCACTCCCAAAGGATAGGATGTATAAACCATCGTTTGCTGGTTTTGTGGATGTTGATATGGCTGATGGAAGGATCTCCCTAAGGAGTTTGGTACGTATAAATTTAAGAATCTTTGATATTTTTGTTTGTTTATGTTTTATAATGTAATGTGACATAAATGGAATTTGATTTACAGATTGATCATTCGGTGGTAGAGAGCTTCGGAGCTTTGGGGAAGACGGTTATAACGTCAAGAGTGTATCCAGTGAAAGCAGTAAAAGAGAACGCACATTTGTATGTGTTTAACAATGGAACACAGAGTGTTACCGTAGAGAGTCTCAATGCTTGGAACATGGAACGTCCTTTGCAGATGAATAATGGAGATCTTTAATTTAGCTATTCTCTCTATAATTTAGCTATAGATACTGTGACATTAGGAAGAAAACTTTTGGATTTTATGTTTTTATGATCGATTTGGTTTGTGCATGTTCATACTTTACGTATGGACTCTTGTACCTTTTATGTCTCAATAAAAATAATTTTAGAAAGCGAAAATTCAAGAATCAGTCGTTGGTTATCACTTATCAGTATTCGGAATGGTGTATTAAGAAATAATCTAATGACTTGATTAAACTACTAATCATTTTCGTTAATGACACTTTTATAAAATACTAAAAATACCATGCGCTTAAGAGATTTATATGTAAGATGCATAACGACATTTTAAAGAAACATAGCAGAGATTTGGAGTTTATTGAAGAACAAAAAGAAGCCAAAAACAGATTTTACTAATAATCTTGTAACACATCAAACTGAAACAAGTTCGTGTCGAAACACTAGAGATGTGTCTTTCAAGATAAGTACAAAATATAACTTCAGGTGAGAAAGAGATCATTTGATCCTCTTCTTTTGTCTCAACTACAAAAGAATCAAAAATTAAAACTTTAATAATCAATCAATATAAATTTTGTAGAATTGTACGAGCTAACAATCTAAGAGACTGAAACTAAACCTGCTTGCTATGGGCCTATGGGTGCAGACGAGCATAACACCTAACAATCTAACATCAAGATGGGTCAGCACTTAACATAGGAGAAAAAAAGGGAATCTTTGCGTTTGTTTTTGCTTCCCAAATCCAAAATAAAAGAAGGGAAACAGCGGTTGTGTTTTTTTTGTTTTCCAAAACCATAAAGCTTATAATGTTATTAAAAGGAAATAAAAGTTAAATAAAAAGGAAATTACATGCCAAAACCAAATCCATATATGCAGGAATCTAAACAATATCATCTATCTCTATAAATACAGGTATTGGGGTTTCGACCTCTCACACAAAATTTTTACATCACCACAAAAAAAAAACAATGTCTATCGCAGAAATCTTCGAGAGAGTCGACAAGAACAAAGACGGGAAAATTTCATGGGATGAATTCTCGGAGGCGATTCGCGTCTTCTCTCCTGAAATAACTTCTGAAGAAATCGATAAAATGTTCAGAGAGCTTGACATTGACGGTGACAACCAAATCGATGTCGTGGAGTTTGCTTCGTGCTTGATGGTTAACGGTGGAGGAGAAAAGGACGGCGAGGAAGTTGTTATGAAAGAAGCATTCGATTTATATGATATTGACCGTGATGGAAAGATATCGGCAAGTGAGATTCATGTGGTGTTGAAGCGTCTTGGAGAGAATCATACAATGGAGGAATGCGTTGCAATGGTTCGAGCCGTTGATAATGACGGCGATGGCTTTGTGAACTTCGAAGAGTTTATGATTATGATGAACAAAACGTCACTCTGATTTTCTTATTCAAGTTTTTAATTGCTTAATTATCTTTTGGTTTTGATTTGCTTTAAGTTTACAATTCGGTTTGATGATCATACTTTTTAGTCAATGAATTATTTTCTTTAGATTTGCGTCTATCTCTTCTAACAAAATCAAGATTCTTTTAGATATTATTTTGTTTCGATATTAGGTAATTTCGATTAATTTAGTTTAAAAAGAAACCATAACATCATGATGGGTCAACGCTTAGAAGTCAAAGGAATCATTCCTCTTCAAGCTGATGTGAAATTGACGTCGGAAGTCTAGAGATATGCTTTAACTTCCTTCATAGGTCGTCGTTGAAGCAAGACAAGGGTCCACTCCCAAAGAGAATGTATAAACCATCGTTCGCTGGTTTTGTGGATGTTGATATGGCTGATAGAAGGATCTCTCTAACGAGTTCGGTACGTATCTTATATAAGAATCTTCGATATATTTGCTTGTTTATGTTATTACACTCTTTAACCGTAAACAAGCTCTCTACTACCGAATGATCAGTAAAAGAGAAAGCAGTAAAACAGAATGATCAGTAAGACGGTGATAACGTCAAGAGTGTATCCAGTGAAACTGAAAGCAGTAAAAGAGACTGCACAGTTGTATGTGTTTTAACAGTGGAACACACTCTGACCATAGAGCGTCTCAACAACATAGATGAGAATGATGACGGAGAAGCTCCTTAATTCAGCTCTTCTCCCTATGGTTTAGCTAGCCTCATCTTTCTCTAATTCTTTTCTTGCATGGAGTCCTATGCAGCTAATGATGGAAAAATTGGGTGATTGAAATACTTAATGCGCTCACGGGAATTAAATTTCAGATGGCAGAGCTACAAATTTGAAGAACTTCAATCTACAATTTTGAAGAATTAAATTTAAGATTTTAGAACTTGTTAAAACAAAAAGCCAAAAATCAGATTTACTAATAATAATCTTAAAATCAAAATTCACTAAAACATGGTTTGTGTCAAAACAATAGAGATGTGTCTTTCTCAAGGGAAACAAAAAAAAGCTTAATGAAAACAGATCACTTGATCTTCTTCTTTGGCCTCAACTGCAAAAGAATCAGAAAATCAAACCGTTAATATAACTAATCACGCAAAAGCTGTAAAGCTAACAATCCAAAGAGACTAAAACGAAACCTGGTTGCTGTGGCCACACTTCTTCTTCCTGCAGTTCACAGCCCTTGGGTGCAGACGAGCATAACACCTAAACCAAAAAGTCAAAACTCAAAACATGAGAAACAATTTTCAAACAAGACTTAAATCACATCAAAACACATATCAGAATCAGAAGAATAACCAAAACTTTAGTGCTACAATCAGAAGAACTATAATCATCAAACATAGCACACTCAGAACAACAAAGCAAAGAGAGATTAAAAAACTTACTTGCGACAGATCATCTTGTCTTGATTATACTTACGAGCCAAAGCCATCAAAGAAGGCTCAATGATACCTCCCCTAAGCCTCAGAACAAGATGCAGAGTCGACTCTGTTTACAAACCAAAAAACAAAAATTGAATCAACAAACAAATCACAGCTAAGCTAATTCCATATTCCAGAGAATCCAAAACAAGAACACAACAGGCAAATTTCAAAAAGAGACCTTTCTGGATATTGTAGTCAGCCAAGGTGCGACCATCTTCAAGCTGTTTTCCGGCGAAGATCAACCTCTGCTGGTCCGGAGGGATTCCTGAAACAGAGCAAAATCAATATCGATATCACAATTTCATAGTACAATTCAAAGAAAAAATCTACGAGTGGTGGTTAGTGAAGCTACCTTCTTTATCCTGGATCTTGGCCTTGACATTGTCGATGGTGTCACTGCTCTCGACCTCGAGGGTGATGGTCTTGCCAGTTAGTGTTTTCACGAAAATCTGCATCTTTGCAGTTCGCCGGAAGTCTCAAAAACGGCGTTGGAATTGTAAAGAATGAAACTTTATAGTTTCTCCATTTCTAGGGTTTTGTATTTGCTTTGTTAGAATGGGCCTTCGATTCCAAAAGCCCATATAATTATGGACATTTTCCACACTCCTTGTAAATCCTACTACAGTATGACAAAGTTCGTTTACCAATCTTTTCATGGATCGTAGTATGCGTTTGATTTTCAACAAAATATATGAACGCATACGTAACTAAGAGTAAGAGAGATACTACTATGTGAATGATTAAAGTTAGTTCACAAATGTATGATTTAACTACTCTTCTTGATTGGTGTTCTGTTCCATCACATTCAGTCCTATTTTACTCCGGCTCATTCTGGTCATGCTTTTATCAGGTTTGATTTGGGGAATGAGAACACATCATTTCTAAGTTTCTGATCAAATCTGGTGCTTCTATTCTTTCGAACCCAATAGTCTTCTAAAGTTTCAACAAATGTAGCTTGCCTCGTGAGCTGACAACTTTTTTCCGCAGCATTGAACATTTTATCTTTACAATCTTTCCCTACGTAATTCATTTAATTAAATCTATTTCCCTAGTTACGTTAACAATATGGTTTCTCACTAACTTTCTCCAGACAACATGACAGAAGATCAAATAATATCGATAATTGCCATTTCTTCATACTTTTTTTCATTAGTGTAATTTTCTGTTTCGAATGAAATTGTAATAACTAACTTACTAAAGAGAAGCTTAGTAGCTAAAGACTCGAAGGGCTTGACTATTCATCGCATCCGAGCAAATACGGAAGCCAATTATACTATATATATGGTGTCATTCGAAAGGACATAGACTCATATCATAGTAGGAAAATGTTGTTCAAATTAATAAAAAGCATTCAACTCCAAAAACTCTTCCACAAATCTAACAAACTCCAAAAAAATTGTTCTGACGAAATGAAACACATGGAGCTAAATAAAGACATCCCATAAGGTGAAAAACTCAGAGCCTCCTTCCTCTTCTACCACCCTTTCGGCGGGTACTGTCTGTTGGGATGGGAGTAACATCCTCTGCAACAACAAGAATAATGTTAGATATGCTCAAGAAACATTACCACAGTCAATAGCAGAGAGAAGATGAGGTTTATGAAGCTTACCGATACGGCCTATTTTCATGCCAGAACGAGCAAGAGCCCTAAGAGCAGATTGAGCTCCAGGACCAGGTGTCTTGGTCTTGTTTCCACCTGTAGCACGGAGCTTCACATGTATGGCGGTGATTCCAAGTTCCTTTATTTTGAATAGTAGTTCATAGAGCAGTTAAATACATGAACAAGGTAAAATCTTTAGGTTTCTAATGAATTTCTTAGGTCATATACATACATATATATATATATATATATAGCAAAATACCTTGCATCGCTGAGCAACATCTTGTGCAGCAAGCATAGCTGCGTAAGGTGAGGACTCATCTCTGTCAGCTTTCACCTTCATACCACCTAATCAAAATCAAAAGGGCAAAAGAGAATAGTTACTCATTTGAATTCAAGAATAAGGGAAATGCCGTAAAGAAATCAAGTGGCTACTCAAAAGATTGGAACACAAGAGAAGTTGAGAGACTAAATAACACTTAAATCTCATACCCAATAAAGACTACAAGGACAATCATCAGAAGCAACAACATCTAAGTACTTAATTTCACATAGAAAGGCATGATTAAGGATCACTGATGCTTACCGGTGATACGGACAAGTGTTTCACGTCCAGACAAATCAGTAACATGCTGCAATTGAAAGATACATCATGTCAGCTTCCAACTTACAAAAATGCTAAATGGAATCTCAATATAGCCAGAAACTCACAATGAAAGTGTCGTTGAATGAAGCAAAAATGTGGACAACACCAAAAACTTGCTCTCCCTCACGAACAGTAGGTCCAAGACTCACATTCTCAACCTTTGGCTCTTTGGTCTTTCTCTTCGACGACTATACAAAATATACATACCACTCAACTGCATTACGCTTCTACACAATTACATTTACGCATAATTGCAAAAACCTAATCTCTCATATCACTTCAAATCGAACTCAATGATCATCTAAAAATCATAGCAATTTAAGATCACAAGCTTAAACAATAAAATAACATCATTTTCTCACTAATCCAATCAAACAGAGTCAAGAAGATCCAATAAACTCCAAATGAAACGGAAAAATATAGGAAAAAAACGTAAATCTACATTTGTGTTATCTCAAATCAATCTGAGATAATCAGAGAGAAGAGGAAACTTTACAAAGGACGAAGCTTACCATGGTTTTAGGGCTAACAAAAGTAAGATCGAATTTAACAAAAAAAGGCTATTGGTCCTGTGGTTCCGCCTACACACAGAGTTTGGCAAGAGAGAGACTAAGATGTCTCAGAAAACGATTTTATATTAGGGTTTATGAATTCGGAGTGAGTCGAGAAGCCTTCGTTTAGGGTTTCGAAATACGTTTTGGGCCGAGAATCTTATTTGTTGGGTTCAGCCCATGTTGATCACAAAAGTCGTCGTTTGACGATATGATTGGGCAAAAGATAAAAAAATATTTGACAACTGTGGGATTTGAACCCACGCCCTTTCGGACCAGAGCCTAAATCTGGCGCCTTAGACCACTCGGCCAAATTGTCAATTGTTGATAGACGGGCAACATAGCTATATATTATCAATTCTTAATGTTGTTTTTTACCTTTGTATCCCCCCAAAGACCCAAACTGTAAAACTATTTCTTTACCAGTGTAATTTTTTTCGATAAGTACTTAAGTAGTAAGACATTAAGAAGGCATAAGACATTAACAAGATATATTCGAAATTTCAATTCATTTCAAAGAGGCAAATGTTTATGTGACTCGAGCAATCTCAACAGCTTTTTTGAGGGCTCCTAAGAGACTTCTCATGATTCTTTCTTCTCCCGGAGGTGCTTTGTCTTTCTTCCGCCCATGACGCGTTGCTTGGAACACTAAACCACTATCTGTGGTTTGGTTAACCAAACAGTCTATGTAAACTGGAACATCGGTCTTGCCTTCATCCTCCATCACGATGAATCCTAACCTCGCTCCTCCACTTATTCTATCCACCTGTAACAAAAAGTAGCTTGTTTGTTAGCTTTTATAAACTATAATTTATATGATCCAGAGCCAAATTCACATTTTGTTTATAGATTTCGATCAATCGCAAAGAGTAAGCAACTTACCTTGAGGGGAACAGGAAGAGGCAAATTGGCTCCTTGGCAAAGACTGTTCGCCCACTGTTGTGAATTACATAAGAAAAATAATCCTGTCAATAAAATAGAAGATCGCTAGATGGAGGGGTCGAACCTCCGACCTTGTGGTTAACAGCCACACGCTCTAACCAACTGAGCTATTCCAGCTTTTGCATGTCATAAATTTACCTGAAAAAGTAGAGTTTCGAATCTCGCGAGATCGGTATTCACGGGAAGCTTCATTGTACCCAGAGAAACTCCGTCTTCTTCCTCCGCCCTGACGCTTCCGCTTCCCGGCGAAGCGTTTGCTACAATTGACCTCTTAATCTGCCGGCTCGCTGCGCCATTAATCGGGAGAACGAGATGCAGGCAAGGAATTGAGGGACGGCGGTGGAATCTAGGAGGAGATCGGACGCTTACGAGTGGCGGAATGACTAGAGCCGCTGCTGTGAAAGCCATTTTCGTACACTTTCGCGTCCTTCACATAGTGAGAGATAGCTTTTTAGAGGATATAAGTTGAAACATGAAAATCTTGATGACGTGTGATTTTCCAAGCCGTTGATTTTCAATGTAAACTAAAATCGATAGTAATGTGGAAAATTTAGGATTATATGATTTGATAGAAACGAGGCAAATAACAAGAAGAAATAGAGAGATAGTGATTTAAAACAAGTTATTTTCATCAAAACCAGTCTACAATACTATCAAGGATCAGTACAGAGTTATACAGTTCTTCATGTTATAAATGATGCTTCACCTCGAGAAAAACTCATCTGCCCTAATCGATCACTTTGGTCCTCAGAATCTTCACTTCATGGATTGGCCTGAAATTTGAGAATGGGAAAGAGATTGCGTCAACTATTCGGGGGTTTTTTTTTTTTTTCAATGGGTCAACTCTTG
Source organism: Turritis glabra (assembly GCA_900406565.1). Lineage (NCBI taxonomy): Eukaryota > Viridiplantae > Streptophyta > Magnoliopsida > Brassicales > Brassicaceae > Turritis > Turritis glabra. Next base: position 5,382,004 of record OVBN01000025.1, read on the forward strand.
TTGATTCTGAATGAGCAAGTAAACTTTACCTGTCGGTGTTATCGGTTTGGACACTACCGAGCCTCTTGATCACCTCCATACCTCGGCACACTCTACCAAAGATTGTGTGCTTTCCTGAAGGTGCATAGACATGTTAAAAGAAGAGCAACAGTAAGTAACAATCTCTTAGTAAACGTGGAAAAGGATCTCAAATTTTAATACATCATAGCAAGTTTCAGAGATGAATGTGTTTACCATCCAAGGACGGTTGTGGTGCTAAAGTGATGAAGAACTGACTCCCATTTGTATTGGGACCAGCATTTGCCATCGATAAGATTCCAGCTCCAGTGTGCTTCAAGTCTGGCTTTATCTCGTCCTCAAACTTTGAACTGAGACAAGGAACAAGGCAAACCCCCCCCCCCCCCCCCCCCAATAAGACAAATGCTAAGAACAATATACGACATGAAAATATCCTACAAAGTAGAAGCTTTGGTGTTTCAAGGCTCTGGAACACATCAGTGGACCCAAAACAAGAATGAAATGGACAATGAATAGAGCAACTTAGCAGTGTCAACCAGTTTGAGACTTCTAGAACATTGTGCTAGACTCGACAATATACATCATGCTTAGAAGTTTGAATAAGGTTTTTTCTTAACCTAATGTCAAATCTCAGTCAGGCTTGAGTGAAGATCAAACGTAGAGTAAGAAACTTAATTTGTTTGCAATGATGAATATAGTCACTCAAAACCTATAGGAGCTAATTCATCAGAGCTTGATTTCATCCCACCAAAACTAACTTCATCGGAGATTAGCCATATCTAAAATTCGATAACTAACACATCCATGGAATCGACCAGCAAAGCTAGCAATGATCAAAGAAAGACAATGATGAGATAAACATTGTGACGTACCCATAAATGGATTCACCACCTCTTCCAGTTCCTGTAGGATCCCCACCTTGCACAATAAAATCCTGAAACCACTCAACAGCAAAAGCAACAAAAATTCCTTAAAAATCCATCACAGTGATGATCTCATTACAACGAAAAGTAGATTGGAAACATAGGAAACAGACCTTGACGATTCTGTGAAATAGAACGTTGTCATAGTAACCTCTCCGTGATAGCTCAACAAAGTTCCGGCAAGTTCTCGGGGAGTGTTTGTAATACATCTGAGCAAATTAACACAAATCAAAACATCGTAAACCCTAAAACACTTCTAAAACCCTAAAATCTTCACAAGGAGGATTCGAGTAGAATTCAATCGGAATGAAGATAACAGATATGAAATCTAGATCTCAAGTTCGTGCAAGCTCTATATATGAATGTAATCGCCGGAATTTGTTTTTCGTTGATTCGATAGCTAAAAAGAGAATAATAGGAAGAAAGAGAGATACCTCGACGGTGAAGGGACCCATGGAGGTCTCCAGTGTAACTTCCGGCGGACTTCCTTCAGGTCTCGCCGACATTTTTCAGAGACGGCGGAAGGAAGAGCAAAAGAGAGAGATTTAGAGCTGCGTCTCGTCGGGAATCGAAGCAGACAAAGATGCGAAGCCGACGCTACTAGGCTACTACCCTTTATCGATGGGTCGGATCTGGATGGGTCGACCCGAGTTCTATAAAACGTTTGGGCCTAGTGCGATCCGTTTAGAAAAAACTGTGAATATAGCTCCAAATCCAGATCAAATTCTCGAGAGCTCTCCAAACTCAAAAAAAAATCTCAATTGCTTTCGTTATAATAATAAATTTTGTTTATATTTATTTTAAATCCAAAAAATATTAAAAGATGCACTAATCTTTTATATATTCAGTTATTTACCAACCTAACCACAATAACTGAATCATCATATATCCAAACTCCTTGTTTTCAGAGGTATTTCAAATGCTAAGGTATCACCTGAATATGTTGGTTTGTTTCATGGTACTAAGTTATTGGTTACATAGAAGGAACTAGCTACATGGAGTTTATCTTCCAGATGCTATATATCAAGTTTGATAAGGCTTGGTTCCACCCTCTCTAAACTAATGTGTTGGGATGAGTTGGGGCCTCCTCGAATATGTCTATGTGCTTGTCGATGATCGTCTGCAGGGTTTCGGACACGCTCTGCCTCACTCTATAACTTGCGAGTGATAGTACGCCTCGAATATAATTGATTGATTCTCTTACTTGTCGGTTTCATAGTTCTTAAGTCCTTGGATTTTGGAAATCTCTTGCGCTGTGAAGCTTTGTACATTGTGAATCTCCACATTTGAGAGCAAATAAGTTGTAGCAACATACATTGCTCATCTTTCTATTGTGAAAAGGCGTTAAAAACTTATGAGAACTTTGATGTTTGTATTTGTGATAATTTTGATATTAGTATTTTTTTTTGTTTTATGGTTTGTTTCGTGTGATGTATGGTGGAATTCGGGTTTTAATACAACTGGATTTATTAGGTACAACTAAGTATTCAAGCGTACAACTAGATTTCTTAGGTATAACTAAGACAAAAGGAAGAGACGATAATAAAAACTAGTTGTATAACTAGGTACAATTGTTGTTGATTTGTCCACATGATTTGGTTGTTATTTTATTTTGTTATAACTGAAAATTTAAGATAAAAAAATGTGGGTCGAACTGTGCTGTCATAAACTACACGTGGCGCCGCAAAGCAAGTACAACTGACACGTTTTTTCCCCACATGTGTGCAGCCTTTTTAACACATAGTTATACCAGAGATAATAGTTCTACCAAAGTTCCACATAGTTCTACTTTTGTTGTTTTCATTTTAATCAGTATTACACACCCTTAAAATTTGTTTTCTAGTTGTACAGTTGATCTATGTGGATTAACATATAATTATGAGTGTTCTATGCATTCATATGTTTCAAACATAGATTTTTGTAAATTTTATCCTAAATTGGATATTATTTAAGAAGTGACATTAAAAGTGTAAAGAACATATTGTATAGATTCTTTCATAACAACCTACTTTGATATAGTTTTGTAATTTCCTTTTTAATACATATTGTAACATTTATTTATGACGTTTACGAACCCAAAAAGTCTGTTGAGTACTATTGGTTTATGTTTTGTTAAAAAAAACATAATTATTATTTTCAATATAGTTATAACAGTTTTTCCTTAGTTATACCAGTATTACCCAGAACCAAAATATAGTATTACATAAGAAAAACCAGTTTTGTATAGTTGTTCAAACCAATATATAATATTACAAAACAGAATATAAAATCAAACACCAAACCGAGCTCCAAATAACAACCATTGTAGTGCTTGTCTAGGCCGCCTTTTATTTTGCGTCATTGGACGTCTTTCCCCTGCCGATGGAAACCTTTTAAGTTTCTTTCTTCCATGTTTCTTTTTTCGATTCGGATGTGTGATTTGTTTGCTTTTGATATCATCTGGGACATCCCATTGAGACCTATCTGACACTAAATAGATTGTCCTGTAATACGTCATTGCCCACAGCTCCGTCCAATAATACTTTGAACACAACTCATGTAATTGGATATCACGACCTCTATCTACATGTCTTAGGAATTCAATGAAAGCGGCTAGTGCGTGCACACAAGGATACCTTTCAATATCGAACATCCTGCAACTGCAACTTTTCAAGAGCAAGTTCACCAAATAAGGTTTTCTATCACTACCGATAACATTGTATTTAAGGTCGAAAGTGTTTAGCTCCGTCACATTCAATTTCTCAGCAACATGCCATAAATCGTGCATGCAGTTCTCCACAAAATGCACCAGTTTATGTTCAATCGACCAAGCCACAGCCTCCTTCCGATGTTTATTAAACCAATTAGAAAATGTTTTAATGATCACATCAAGCATAGATATTAAGAAGTACTTCCTTGCGTTGTATCAATTATACTAAGTTGTTCTAGTTGTGTTGTATTCGCAAATTGATTATAATTAGGACTAAAAACACTAATCTACCTACGATTCATTATGTTTCAATCACTACAGTTTATTAAGTACCAGTGTAATGTCCTTATCGACCCAGAAAACATGTTACTAACACAATCTCCATTGATTACCAACACCAATTTCAAATCTAATTGAAATCCCTAAATTGCAAATACAATAACGAAAGATTTGTACAACGAAATCGACTAAAATACTCTATGAATTTTAAAGGTAAAACACAATAATATTATAAGAATTGACCTGAATTTTGGAGGAAAGCTTCAGTTGTAATGGTGGAAGAATGGATAAACGAGGATGAAGACGACAATGCTGGATTCTCACAAATCGAAAAGCGTGATTGGTCGAAGCCCACTCATTTGTGATTGGTCAAAATTGTTTTTTTTAATGAATTAAATAAAATTATCATTAAATATGTTGTGAGGGTAAAACATGAATTATATACTTTCATTAAGAGTAGAAAAGTAGAGGAGAAAGAGAGTATTGAGATTGGTTTTTTAAGAGAGGAGAGCTCCTCAGAATTTGACCCTCCAAATCCATTTAGAATTTGATTTCTTCTCAAGATTATATGATTGTGGCGATTTGGAGATTTGTTTGTATGATTAATATGCGTTAAAGGTTGGTTGATTTTGGATAAGTTGTATTGGACATTTTAAGGTTTGGTACTTGTGGTTCTTATAACTTTATATATGAAGATTTGTATGAGGTAAAGGTTGGTTTTGTGATTTTTCTTTGCATGAGATTTTTTTTTGGAAGATAATAAGTAATCCTTCATATGCTCTGAACATTCATGTTTGAAATATACTTCAAACTCTCATATGCATCTTTTGTACTACAACATATCTCGTACGTACGTATCATCGCTTGTTGTCATGTACCAAATAAAAGTCGTAGCTAGGTGTCCTAATACACTCATACCTTCCAATATATAGCCTCGAAGTTCGTCAAGATAGGTTCTACATTACGCTTAGGAACAACTATGATTTCTTCATCTCCATTTATAAAAACTTGACACACACGAAGTAGCGTACAACAATAGTGATACAATTTTAAAACTTCAACAATAGCCGCCTTTTTACGGCTTATTATGCAAAGGATTTTAGTCTATTTATTACATATATGTTGAAACTATATAGTCTCTTACGAGATATGACACTTCACTCAACGGCCCTTCCGCTCCATATAGATAAATTTTCATGGTAAATAGCCACCGCTGCCTTCTCCGCCACCAGCACCGCCACCGTGACCATATCCAGAAGCGGCAGCATAACCTCCACCACCTCCTCCTCCACCTCCGGCACCACCACCACCACCTCCTCCACCACCATGCCCACCAGCTCCAGCACCACCACCATATCCCTCTCCAGCTCCACCTCCTGCTCCGTAACCACCACCGTGAGCTCCTCCTTCGCCAGCACCTCCTCCTCCACCACCACCATTTCCACCGCCTCCACCACCTCCATGTCCACCGGCACCGGCACCTCCACCTCCATATCCTCCACCAGCACCACTGCCTTGTCCACCACCATACCCTCCACCATGTGCACCGCCACCTCCTCCACCGCCGCCTGCTCCACTTCCTCCACCTCCACCATGCCCACCAGCTTCTCCGCCTCCGTATCCAGCTCCACCACCTTCACCGCTTCCACCTCCGTAGCCTCCTCCAGGACCACCACCACCACCTCCGCCAGCACCACCACCATGTCCACCACCTCCGCCTCCACCAATATGTCCCTCACCATGCCCACCAGCTCCACCGCCTTCACCGCTTCCACCTCCGTAACCAGATCCTCCTCCAGGACCACCACCGCCACCTCCGCCAGCACCACCACCATGTCCACCACCTCCGCCTCCGCCAATACCACCAGCGCCACCGTAGCCAGCGCCACCACCTTCTCCGCCGCCACCACCAACACCACCACCAATACCAACACCAATACCAGCACTTACACCACTTTTCACGCCATAGGCAGCGACTTCGGCCTCTGATTCAGAGAATGAGAGAAGTGCTCGTCTTGCAGAACATAACCCTAAACCTATTAAGAAACATAGAAAGAAGAGATTTTTGTGATTAGCCATGTTTCAGTACTCTTTCTACTCAATATTTAGTTGTGAGATGAGTTTCCTTGAGAATGTGTCCGTATTTATAGGCATTTCATGAGACCCAACCGCGTAAGTTGCACATAGGATGGATGTCCTAAATTTCACTAGTTGAGGCCCACGCCTAACCTATCAATTCCTTTTATTGTCTTTTGTATGGTGGAACAACAATAGGTTATAGTTTTCAGTGGTTGATATATAAGCATTAAACTTTTATGTTCTTGAGACGTTTTCCTATAAATGAAATGGTAATTTTAAACTACAAATTCATCATTTCATGTATATATACGATAGTACCTTTTTTAAAACAAAATGCATTATGACGGATTTGAATTTGTGTGGTGACACATCGATGATACTAACATACATGAACCACTAGACTACATTTGCATTTACATTTACAAAAACAAATTTCGATCAGTTTAGAAAACACTTGAATTCGACATCTAGAATTTGAATGAGATGGTTAAAAGAGTAACAAAAAAAAGTAATGAGATGGTGCATGAGATACTAAGCTAGAATAACAAATTCGATTATCGTAAATTAAAGTCTTTCGAAGTTTGAACAATTACGACCACTAATTAATAGCACTTCGCGTTTATAGACGGTAAAGCGATACACTATTATCCACATATATGTTTTACGGGGTTTACTACGGTATCACGTACCATTATATATGCGTGAGCTTGTAGCGAACCTACGAACACTACTAATTTCAGATTCACTTATCACTAAGTAGTGCCACTTGTGTGTATGTTTGGTTGTCTCCCATATTGCATAAATGACATATATAATCAAATAATTATACTGTAAATATAATGAATCAGACCTAATTTCTACATAGTTCATATTATCATATTGTTCTTTATGGATATCTGACTCACTCCTATGTCTACACTAACTTTCAGAATATAATAAATTCCTAACAACTCGTGTTTATTAGTGGCTCCTCTAATATTTTTACAAGGCTATAGATATAAACGTTATAAACGTAACTACACGAATATATATATATATATATATATATATATATATATATATGACCTCCAGTTAGTTCTCGTTTTAGAATGTCTATACATTTTTCATTATCCAGAAATCTTGAAAAGATGATTTTTTTATTAGAATTAAAAGGCCATGTGAAATTCTCATTATTAGTTTTTTGGCAATGGTAATGAAGTGTGCCATCCAGCAAATTAGCAACACTCGAGAGACAATACTTTCCAATCATATACCCACTTGCTATTCTATCTGTTAAGAAAGTTTATAAATACATTAGAACAAAACATATAGGTAAGCTAAGTTTCATCACAAAAAACTTATTTATACTCCTAATTTATTTAAATTGATCTTTTAACCTTTTTCGTGATAATGATGTTTTTATTTAAATTATTATAGAATTTTACCTAAACTTATTTATACTCCTAATTTATTTAAATTGATCTATACTATTAATTTAGGTAAAATTCAGATTATGTCAATTTAGCTTTGATTTTCTTTATAATAAATTTCATTGCAAACAAGCATCTTACATATCATCCTAGTAATATAAATTGGTAAGTACATTTAAAAAAATGATAGTAAGATATGTAACCAAGAACAAAACAAAACAAAAAATCATTAAAGATAAAAATGTCTAAATCTTCTAATATCTATTTTTATATCCAAACAAGTTTCAAATCACTCTCAAACTATTCATGCAACCAAACACAATTACAGTAAAACATCTATAAATTATACTCGATAAATTAATAATCACTATAAATAATAAATTTCTCCGGTCCCGAATTGGGTCATTGTAATATTTGACATAATTCGTTAAAATAATAAGATAATAAATTTTTTTTTGAAAACTCTATGTAAATATATGATCTCACTAATATTATAAATTAATAATTGTATAAACTTATCAAAATATTTTATATATCTTATATATGTAAGAAAATTTAGTGAAATATGACTCTTATGTTGACTGTTTTTTCTTGAATTTGCATTAATTTTTGTTGGAATTAATTTTTAGTATTTTTACTTCATCGAAAACTTTTTATTTTATCTTTTATACATGATAATTTTTTTCTTACTTGTAATTGGTTATAACAAAATATTGCTTATACGAACAAATCTTATTTTTAAATAGACTTTCTTGGAAATAATTACGAAATTAGGCAAATCTCTTATAAATTAATTATCGATAAATTAATATCTCTAAAAATTAATAAAATAACTCAGTCCAGAATTTATTAATTTATAGAGATTGTTGGTGTCGGATCTCGCACTCTTAGTTCGGGATCCAGAAGGAGACGTCCACATCACTTCAGATCAACGCGGACGGCCCGCAAACAAATATCCCGAACCGAAGTCTTCGCACCAGATGGAACGAACCAAATAATTTGTAAAGTATTGACGAAGAGAAGGGAGAGTTCGAAGCTTGATTGATGAATTGGTCGTAAAAAGCCCAAGACAAGCCCATCAAGATTCAAATCAAGACGTTACAACATTGATGACTAAATCAAAATGGACATGTTAAAGGAGAGTTAATACATTGATTAAGCCATTAAACGTAAGCATTATATAAAAATACGAAGCCCCTGAGGGGAGATCGAATCTCAAAAAGAAGATCAATACAATACAACTTTCTCTCTACTTTTTTGTGTCTACTTGCTCTTATGTTTCTACGATACTTATACGCTTTTACATACTTTTTAATACTATTTTCATACATATTTCCTCTTGTACTTTTGTTTTTGAGAGTTTTATCCCATGAATAAATATAAATACTTGAAACTGTGAATCCGACATCCACATATATTTTACAGTACATATGTTTTTGTATTCGAAAATCTCCTAAAATCTTCTTAATATCTTAGTAATTACCAAAAATATAATTCAAAAACTAATTTAAAAATCATCCAAATGTATCCAAATCAATTCAAAATTTGCAATTTAGATTTCGTATGTTATACACTAACCAAACTATAATATCTTCCAAACATCAATTAATTATTCGAAACATATTTATATGAAATAAATATTTTTAGTTTGATTTATAAATTATTTCACAAGAAATTTGAAATATGAACCCTCGCTTAGTACGGGATAGAACCTAGTTCAATGTTTATCATGCATTTAACTAACCACATAAATTCAATAGTCTATGCTATCAAATTTAACACATGTTAAATATAAGACAAAGACAACCGTAATCTAACCGAACATTTGCTAATAATACCTAACCAAACCTATAACTGAACCAAACCAGATCAAAATGACTTTGGTTAGATTTTAATTACGGTTTTACTAAAATCAAACTAACTGAACCTAGAAACCAAACCCAAAACTAAACTGAAATGCCAATTCAAATGTGAAAGGATTGCCTAAAGAGGTGTTCTAATCGAACCATAGCATGGTGGTTTATGCTCGACCCTTAGATTCTCAGTCCGAATTGACAGATTTTAGTTGGCCGCAAAGTGTTTAGTTTTGTACATATGAAAGTGGACCCAACCATTTCACTTTGTTTCGCAAGTGGCTCCTTTAATATTTTCCTAAACTTTTGACAAATGGGTTTAGGCTTATGATTGTCATGAAAGATATAGAAGCACACACTTATATAAAATTTAAGAACTTAACATATACAAATTAAAAAAGGTAAAACGTTAAGAACCGAAAATTATAATCGTAATGTGCCAACTAAAACTGCTAATTAATATACACATTATGTAATTTTTTACTGTTTATATCAAAGTATAATTTCACATTAGTAAAAACTTATAAATAAAATGCATGTTTTCTTTTTTTTTTCATAACCAATTCAGAGTGGTCTAGTGGTTCAAAGATTTTACCTAATTAGTTGATAAACCATAATTTGTGTTTTTCTATGCGATTCGATCATTGTTGGCATTTGAATGTTTTAAGTAGCAATAAAGCCTAGATTTTCACAACCATACATGTTTATTTTCCAACATACATAATTTTAAAATGATTCTTTTGATCACAACTTAAAAGATCAATTCACGTGTCGCGTGCATATCTCTCTTCCTTCGGAGTCAGCCGAGTTCCAAGAGAAGCATAGGCCCATTATAGTCTTATGAGTTGCACCAAAACACGATGGTCACTCGACCGTTGCACAAATTCTTTCTTCATCCTTATCCAATTTCGTCCTCTCATAAAGTAAAGTACTATGTTACCGATAACCCGAGCCGTTGAGGATTACAATGTTGGCCAACATATTATATATCGATGAATATGATCCTGTGTTGACAAGATTGTGTTGATATACATACATGGGACTCCTGTTTATATGAATTATTTTCAAAATCTAGACATGTTTTTTGACAGCAATATTATTACCCGTCATTTTAGTTTTTATTTTTATTTTCTGTTAATACCGCATGCATTGTATTCATGACAAATATTAACATAACATGAAACTAGTGATTATATAAGGCTCTCGAATTTGAACGTGTCAACCCAAAAAAAGTTTTTGAATTAGAAAACGTTCATTATTGAGTTTAAAATAACAGCTCTTTCCTCACAACACAACCCAACAAAAGAAAGATTCAAGCTCATACTTTCCAGAGACGTTCCTTAACACCGAGCTTGCAGCAAACATAGACATCATGTGACGCCTGAACTATCTGATCATGAGAAAGTTTGCGAACGACCCAATCACTCATACATATCTCCTTATCTTTCCTCACTCCCTCATGCCCCAAACACTCCTCCACAATCTTCTCAAAAGAACTAAGCTTGAGCCACGTAGGCAGATAGTGCCTTATGTCGAGGAGTCTCCAGATCTCCAACTGCTGGTGGAATCTCTCGAGCTTGGCCTTGTCTTGGCTGTTCCAGACTCCAACGAAAATGATTGTCTGATCTTCCAAGAAACTTCGAAGGACGTCGGTCATGCGCTTACAATGAGACAACTGGATGAGACAGCGGATACCGACGCATAACTGGAGAGTGTCCGGTGGAGGATAGAACCACCGGGTGTCCATTGGACGCCGAGTCCGATCGACAACAAGAGGCTGTGACGAGCGACGGCTGAAGAAGCGGATGCTATGGATCCATCGGCGGATATTTGAGACCCGGTGAAGTTATACTTTTCCAATTTGAATTTAATAAATATTAATCAAAGTAGTATTTTAATTGACAAAATTTGATAATGGTAAATATAAAGGAATAAAATAGATGTTAATAAAATTATTAATAAAAGAATAAAACAAAAACACAAAAACACAAAAATTAAGTAAAAGAAAAGTTATGTTTGTTTCTTTGATAAGCATGAATGATAATCATATAAGAAATTTGTGTTTCGCTTGAAAATAGCTAACTAATTAAAATTGTTGGTCATTCAATTGACAAAGTTCGATTGTACACTTGAAAATAAATTAAAAGTAGTTGGTCGTACTAACCCGGTTCGTGATCCATTGATTGTGACTTATGAGAATACTAAAAAAAAACTAGAGTTTCTCGGATATGTTGATTTCTCGATACTAGAAACTGAGGAATTCGTTGATTCTAGTATTGTTATAATTGTTGATTCGATGATCTAATATTGAGGATAAATGATGAAAGGAAACAATCTCAATTTTATTAATCAATATCAAAATTGCATTACCATCTTAGCCTAGACGACCTATTTATAACAAATCCCCAAACTCTTAAAATAATAAAAGGAAATTATCTAAATAGTAAAAAGTATTAAAAATAATGATTAAAGGTATTGGAAAATTATCCAAATACATCTAGCTGCATAGCATGGAACAAAATGGACATAATCACACGGTATTAACTATTAAGCACTTTTGCCTATACGAACGTTTACCAACTTCATTAGTTTACATTTTCTTTTGTGTTTCAATTGTTAGCTGAAACCCAATTGAGTGGGGGAAAGTAAAAAGCAACAACTCCTCTTCCAGGACCCCTAACAAATCAACTAAACTCAATATCAAACAATTAAAAAAAAGCTCATCATTAACTAGCTACTAATTATTCCTAATCAATCACTGCTTAATACAAGCACTATATATACAGTTGTGTCTTCCATTAGTTTCCACCACAACTACAAAGCATTCCAATACACAACACACAAAGCACACACTTTGTTTTTCTTTAAACCCCAATTGCCAGAGAAAATGGCGAAAGAGTCCACCACCATTGACGTCGGCGAGCCAAGCAGTGTGACCAAAAGTTCAAGCCATGTCGTAGTGGACGCGAAGAAGAAGGGATTCGTGGCAGCCGCCGCAGGAGGTGGTGCCAAGAGAGGTTTGGCTATATTCGATTTCCTCCTCCGTTTGGCGGCCATAGGAGTCACCATTGGGGCTGCTTCTGTCATGTACACCGCCGAGGAGACTCTTCCCTTCTTTACTCAGTTCCTCCAGTTCCAAGCCGGTTACGATGACATTCCTGCATTTCAGTACGTCCATTCCTATTTTCGTAATTACTTATTTACATAATGTTTACAAAATTAATGCATATATTATATCTCTAACTACGGTGGTGAACCATATACTTCTAATTTGTTATAGTTTTCTTGAAATCAAATATTTAAATTCGAGTTAATAGTAAGTCAAGTCATGTTCCGGTTATAGCATTGTGCGGTTAGTGACCTAATGAAATAATATAAATCGTTTTTGAAGGTACTTTGTGATAGCCGTGGCTATAGTCGCTAGCTATCTCGTCCTTTCACTTCCATTCTCCATCGTAACTATTGTCCGTCCACTCGCTGTTGCGCCCCGGCTGATCCTCCTCATCTGCGATACTGTAACTTACCTTATAACTTTATTCTTCATTTCTTTCTTAATTTCATATAACTCACTCTCTTTTATGTTATGGTGATATATATAAAGTTGGTCGTGACGCTCAACACATCAGCAGCAGCAGCGGCAGCATCAATCGTCTACCTTGCACACAACGGCAACCAAAACACCAACTGGCTCCCTATCTGTCAGCAGTTTGGAGATTTTTGTCAGAACGTGAGCACCGCGGTTGTAGCCGCTTCTATCGCGATTGTCTTCTTCATCGTTCTCATCATCATCTCCGCCATCGCCCTCAAGAGGCATTGATATATTTCATCTTTTTCTAAGTGTCAAGATCGTAATGTACGAACCTAGAGGTTCTTCTTGTATATGTGTTGTGGCTTTGTGCTTTGTTTAACATGAGAATTGGTAATATTGTGTGGAAAATGTAATTGAAGTTGTTTTATGTTTTAAAGAAATTTGTCTTTTGGTTAAACTTAAAAGCTTCTGATTCATATAGAGGTTCTCCAAAGGCAAAACCCAACAAGAGACACAAAGCTAAAAATCCCAAAAGCTACAGTCAAAATGTCAAATACCGATTCTACCCTCATCTTCTTCTCCTTCATCTCTCTCTTCTTCTCCATAAACTCAACATGTCTCCTCTTCGATTCTACTTCTCTATTTCTTCCATTTACCCTTTTACCCTCCATCACACTCCTCAAAATTACCAAACTATCCCTCCCGTTCAAATGCGTTCCCTCCATCTTCTCCACCTTGAGACTCACTTCCCTCACGTGCATCTCCTCCTCACCGCACGTGACCACCGTGATCACACACTCCACCGTCTCCACCACCGTCGCGAATTGCGCCTCCACTTCTCCGCTTATCCAGTTCCGCTGCACCGACACCGGCCGGTGACTCGACAGATTCGCCGCTGGTTTCCCGATCGGATCAATCACGATCCAGCTCAAAGTCAGATCATTCTCTAAATCACGACACGTGTCTTCAATCCTCCGCCTTCGCTTAATCGGCGTCGCCACCGTATCCTTCGGATCCACCAGATCAATCCTCAACGGCGAGCTCTTAAACCACGCCGTCGTAGTCTCCGTCTTCACGACTCTACTGAAAATCAATTTCCCTCTGTAGTGAAGATCCACGGCGGAGATTAATTCCGGAAACGGACGGTCGAGATCAGAGACTGAACCGGCGGTGGTTTCCACCATAGAATAAGCGTCGGAGAAAAAAGAACGAGAGCCGTCGGAGCAGGAAGGCCACGTGGAGCGGCAGATTTTGGACCAGAGGATCTCGTTAGAAGCGAGATGGTGAAGATGTGAGGAGGCGCATGAGACGGAGGCTAAGGTGGCGCCGTCGAGACGTGTCAAGATGTGAGACTCTATGATGTCGTGATGGACGGTGGAGATTAAATCTGTTACGGTGGTGGAGAAATTAGCCATCTCTGTTTCACGTTGCTCTGAGTGATTTGTTACTAATTGCGAGGTGATTAGTTAATGATATTTTGGTTAATCAGTGAAGGGGTATTTATATATGAGCGTCAAAGTCTTTTTGTTTGACAAAATGGTCCATCTTTTTTACTTTTATTACAATAATACCACTGCCGCAACTGGGACAGCTTGATATTTTTTTTTATATTAACGTCATTTTCTTTAATATAAATGTATAATAAATAATTGACGCAATTATGTTGACGTTGAAAAGAATAATTAAATAAATAAATTAGAAAATTTTGAGTGATTGAAAAAGATCTATGTGATATATCATTTCTTTTAATTAATTCAATTGTGTTTTTATCATATAGATTTTGTGTCAATTATTATAGATTGTTTGGAAATTAAAATTACATGATTGAGGAGGATTATAAAGGAACTTTGGGACGAAACTAAAGATTTGACGTAAGAAATGTCCACGCGAAGAATACTTAGCCAAAGCATCACCTCACAGGCATTCGATTTCCGGACAACTTGATTATCCCACTAGAAAAGTATATGTATATTCTATTGAAAATATACTCTTTTGTCAATTATATAGATTATTCAAGAATTGGTATTGTTTGTCAAACTAATGTTTACTATTCAAACAAAGAGGCTTGAGATGCTAATTTTAGACATCGTTTGTTTTATTAATAGTAATTAAATTTCTTTAATTCTGTTAACATGTGCCTTGACAAGTTGACAATAAATATTACACTATGTAGGATTTAGTTCTAATCCACAAAAGAATTAAGATTTAGTTCTAAAAGTAAATTATTAAAAACAAATAAAACATTGCATTGAAATAGGCCCAAACATTGTCTTGCAAATTAACAAGTAAACAAAAATATCTCTTTGTTTCACTTTTTTTTTTCCTTTAAACTTCCATACTTGTAAAACATCAGAGCAACACAATAAAAAATTACAACTAATGACAAAAAAGAATCTAAAGGGTACATCAATTCAACTCAATAAAATAAAAAACAGGCGTTTCTATGTGAGAATTGGATGAATCTAAACTATGTAGAGAGATAGGTTTCACCACTTAGAGATGATGTCGTTGATGCCGTGTGAAGGATTTGCCGATCCAACCCAGCACGAAGAGTTTGTTGAATTTCACGAATCATTTGAATTGCAGGCTTTGACGAAGCAATATGTAATCTAGAGTTCCTCTCACTCCAAATTTCATAGACATTTGCTTGTAGGATCAGCTTTGTTTCACTTTTCTATCTCCTAGGGCTGTGATAACTTTTATTTCTTTTCTAATGTAATCTACTAAAATCTCATGTTTTTGTGATTAATTCTATACCCTTCACCCTAAATCTTAAACCCTAAACGGCTAAACCAATATCAAAATCCTTAAGTGTTAATGCAAAAAACATAAAGTGATGAAGATCAAAAACGTACACACATATGCGACGAGACATTCACAAACAAAGGAGTCGTAAAGATACGTAAGAAGGTGGGAAAGGGATGGCCCATGTTGACATCCTGTATTTGTTCAGCTATTTATAAATTAAATAATATGATATCATACCATCTTTCTTATTTATACCACCCGTAAATTCAATTAAACTAGCAAGGGTCGGCGATACAGTATTAGCAAAATATGAGACACAGTGAGTATAATTAGGCCTCGAATGGTTGGAGATTTTTGATATATTTTGATTTTAGTTTTTGGGTTCATGGAAAAAAGTGGAACAAAAATGTCCACGCTAATTGACACAATGATATTTAATTATAGTATTTCTTTTGAATTCTTTTATGTAGGTTGAGTTTTATTCTATTATTAAGACTTTGCATATATGAATTTCATTTAATCATGAATCATATTTCATATATTATTATTAATCTTATAAACGGTTAAAGTGTATAAAATTATATGACCTTCGATTAACCGGTTCAGGCATTAAGCATTGGATCGTCACCGGCTTAGTACTTAGCTTTTGTTTTCTTTAACATTGACAATGAGACATTATTTACAGTTTAATATAATTTCAAAAGCAACAGGGAATGGACAACCTTATAACAACAATAGATTAAGGGTTCCCTTAAATTTAAGTCTAAGATATCGCCGTCGATTAGGTTTATACAGTTTTTGTGTTATAAAATTTTGACTAGTAAGTAATAACCAAAAAGAAAAGGTTGAATGAGAAAAGGATTTGCCAACAATGATTTATATCAGCATGATGAATTATTGTAATTAATTAAAAAATAACGTCGTCATGACATTTTCTTAAATATACTAATATGTATTCAGTTAAAAGGATAGGAAGATATCAAATGGCTAAAAATATTGTTGTGAATTTGTTCAAACTTTATTACTACTATCTATCACAAATCTATCTTAAATTTGTGATGATATTGTTTCAGTTACAGGTTCATTGTAGGTTCCTATCGATTTTAGGATAACATTTGTAATGAATACAACTTTGAATTTTGTTAAAAGTTAAAACCATTAAAAAAAAAATTATCAAAAGAAAAATACTTGAAATATTGTATAAACACACATTTTATATTCATCTCGCAGATGATTTTTTAAAAGAAAAGTTCAGGTTTTGATTAATAGTTATATACACACTTAATAATCTAACAAATACTGTCGGTTTCAGTGATGTGATATTAAAATAAGCCGACAACATTATTGTATGTGTATCCGGTTCCTACTCTCAACCTAATTTTCCCCTTTTGACAGACTATATCCACTGCATATATACAGTTACATTTTGAATTGTATATCTTATATAGTCAAGCACTGATGTTAGCGAATGCATTACATCTACAGTGCACGATATGGAAGTTTGATTTTCAGATGGTGAAAACTAAAGTTCGTGAGTCTTAGAGAAACTGATGATACCTCTCCTGGTTGTAGATTCGACTTTTGGGAAGCAAAGATAACCTCGGCTAGGATGCGGGAAGAGCAGTTTTGATCTCGGAGCAATCATATGTTTCTATATAAAGGCGCCATTAGATAACTTGGGATATAAAACTGACGATCCATCTTTTGTAAGTTCTCGGACGATCCAACGGAGAATGATTGATATGTGCACGAAGATGTGGGTGTCTCTGGGGGGCAGGGAAGACTTGGAGATGCCGCCTTCTAAGTTTCTCTAACGTTTCAAGTTAGAATATAACCACGTAACGGATTACAATATTAGAATTCGGAGGAAAGGAACAATACTTAATTAGTTTTAAACTGGCCGGGTCAAAGAGTGATCGATCAAACTTTTCTTTGGTTGGCTTTTATATGCCACAATTTTGGATCAGGTTCTTCCGGTTCCGATACGCTAAACCGGTCAGAATTGGGCTCCTATAAATTTATTTACTGCAGGTTCAATCCTCGGCCAATGCCTGGATAGTTCCACAAGATTGTGCCTAGAGACTATATTCAAACAGGCCCAAGTTAGGGTCCATGTATCAATTGGATATTATAGTATCACGGTTAGGTCTGAAAGTCTCATGCTAATTATATGCTTACGATGAGTAGTAAACATTCTATAATAGATTTCGTAAAGACAATATATTATAATGGCATTCATCTGTCCATATGGAGCGGATTACTTACTTATTCACATTACTTTTACACTATCAAGTCAATTACAAACTTAATTACAGCATTTGTTTAAGACATCTCATTTGTGTCAGTACTCATACATTATTCTTGCCATAATTCTCTGTATTGAAAAGCAATCTGGTACTCAATTACTTCTAAGTGCAATGAACTTGCACAGATGACCTCATATCTTTTTCAAAAAATATTTGTTTAGTATTAATCCAGGTGTGTCAGATACCTACTAAATCAAACTTGGATTCTCTGTCTATTTTTAAATATTACATTAATTTCGTAATCAAAATGTCTACAAATATCGTACGTGTATATGTACACAAAGGTACATGCACAGTGCACACATACTTAGACGTAGGTGTACGTAGTGGCACGTGGGTATACTAGTCTAGCTGTCTAGATACTTCTATGATAATGGTTTTTCTTGTCACTATATGGTTTAAATTTTGATGCTTTTTTATATAAAAAAATATATTATGAGCTGAAATGCTGCATAAGTTCACTATTAATTTAGTCGGAGGAGCTACGTCTTTGGCTGCTACCATATTTGAAACGACGTGACAAAGTATTGGCTAAGGGTAGGAAATATTTTTTTTTAGTGACTAATGATATTCCGTTAGTTTATTTTTCTTCGATATTTCATCAAGTTACATAGTAAACTAAATTTGTGATAAAAACAAATGATTATATTTTCTTTGACTCCAAATGATAACGAAAATACATTTTTTTCCCAACGAAGTGTCTTTCACTCATTTAAACCTCAAGCAAACAAGTCATGAAATCAACATTGGCTGAGACTGCATCACAGCTTGCTTAGCTAGCCAAGAGATTAGGTCCAGCATTATATACTTTTGACACATGATTCAGGAAAATAAGTATCATATTCGTTTTTCATTAACAGTTAATTCTTGTCGTATTTGTGATTGATAACATTTAACTGTTGTTTTCGTTGCAAAAGATTACTGCTCTAAATGATGGCAAATTTTTACTGAGTTAAAAAAAAGTCAAATAAATTAGTATTTATTTGTTCTTAATTTCTCACAAAACTACTACAATATTATATTTTTAAAGTTCAAGAAATGCTACAATTTTTTTAAGAAGAGTTTAAAACTTTGAACGCGTTTTACATCTGACTTAAGACGCTTTTAAAAATGTTATATACCTTTTTAAAACTTATTCTTGTGGCACTAGATTTTTTTGAAAAAGTACAGGTGTTATTGGAAAAAGAATATTTTTAGAATGCCACATTTTTTATATTCAGTCTAAATCCATCTATTATACCTTAAAACGTCAGATCCATGTTAATGACTCTGTTCAAGATTAGACAAAATGTTTCTCCAAATCAACTAAAAAGATTACCAATCTCCGATGATCTCATTGTTACATTATCATTCGCATCACAAGTCACAACTCAAAGCACTCTGTGTTCCCTTCGTCCCACTGCTTTGTCACCGCCACAACACCGTTATTAGACTCGTCGTCTTGCTATTGTGCTACTATAACAATGGATTTCTAGGTCAGTTTATAGTTTGAATAGTTTTGATTTAAACCAGTATATATATGCTTTTAAAAATTGAATATCGACTTGGATATTTGGAGACAAAAAAAAATAAAAAATTTTGTTTATAAAGTTAGATTGGTGGAATAATCGAATAAAAATGAATCTTAAATAAACATCATTGGAGAACTGTGTAAAATGATTTGGTTAACTTGTCCCGTAGCTACTTTATTTATTCTAATGAAACCATATAGAACTATTTACATAACATAACAAATATTCCAATAATATAACTTCGGAATTCGATTTTTAAAATAAGGTTTATTTAAGACACAAACAACATAGAACATCAGAGTCAAACCATATATATAGTTGATTGATATGAAGAAAAAAAAACTATTAATTTAAAACTTACTTAATAACAATAGCTATTTATGGATTGTCGTCGTTGTTCAGGTAAAATCTATGAATCAAATTGGAGATCGAATAGTTCAGAATATTTACATTTACTAAATATCTAATCGAATCCAAGAGACTTCAACTTCATAGCCGGTCCAAAAATAATTGCCAATTGCTCATCCGAACTATTCATTACTTGTGGTTAACTTAATCTAACCCGCATTCTTGAATCGCGATTCAAATTGATAAATTTATATATGTATGTACTTGAGAAATATAGGTTTAACGTCACGGCTTAACATGATTAATTTTAGTTGTATACGTCGCGTGTATATGCATCATATATATACCTTTTTTATATGTAAAGAGCATCATAGATATTTAGTATTGAAATAAAAGAAGTTATTGGGATCATAAACGGGATCACAATAATTGCGAAAAGGGAATCAAAATGAGTACAGCAAAGCAAAATAGCCATAAGCGTAGGGCATATATGACCTTCGTGCATAGTCAAGCTTATTAGTCTCACTCACTTTCCTTACAATATAATCTCATCCTTTTTTTTTATTTTATGAATCCAAAGATCTCTCCTCAAATTTTACAATTTCTTGGAATTTGTTTGTCTGTCTTTATCTATATATATTTATTTATGATTCCCTATCTTTGATTCTTCGCTAATGATCCATGTTCCTTCTCTGTTGTTCTCATTATTATTTTTCTTTATCTTTTCTATATTTCCTCCGTTTTATTAAAAATATTATTTTAATTTTTTTTACAAAAAATATCATTTTGTATTTCAATGTAGTTTTAAATAATAAATCTTAATTTTATCTCTAATTTTCTAGCTTCTTAATTAGAGAAAAAACTATTTTAATGTATTAATAAAGGGTATAGAAATTTTTTTCATATTTTTCTTAATTTGTGTGAAAAATAATAAAATGACACTATTTATGAAACAAATGGAATACTACATTGTTATTGCAATATTTTTATGATAAGATAATATTTATTAGTTTTAACATGCATTTAATCAAATTTTCAAGGAACTTTTCTAGAATTGACTTACAAAGTAATTTTTTTGAATATAACCAAAATTGAATTAAATATTTTCCTTTTTGTTTCAATGTCAACTCTCTTTATTTCATTTTAGAAGAATTCTCTAATTAACTCTTACAAACTGATTTTACATAAGGTAAAGTGTAATTGTGGAGAAACATTGATGTCAGTTAGAATTGAAGGAATTACCTGATAGAATGAATCTACTTGGAAATTGAGGAAGTTTCGCAGTGATCGAGGATGAGGTATTATCACTTGACCTGGTTTTTATTAAAATATTATATAGAAATATCACATAACAACTTTTTGGTGGACGAAAACTTTTACGAATTAAAATGTTTCAGATCTAAACAAGTTGTCGATATAACGTCAGAAAGAAAAAACAAGTTGTCGATATATCATATGACATATATGACGTTTTTGCAATACATAATCGTCACACCTTCTAAGTTATGAGTTGCATTTCATTATAACCAACCTAAGTTATAGTACAGAATAAGTTGAATTTGAATTCATGTCACACTAATTATAAACTTCTGAAACGATCCACGTGTTTGCTTGCATATATGATAGTGAGATTAGAGCACTTCTCCGTTTCTTCTTTATGAGAACTATTAGCAAAAATAGTTTGAACTTTTTTAACTCTCTTCAGTAGACTTTACATGACTATAAAGATCAATTTAATTTTATATGTACAAATGTTATATAAACTGGATTACTTTCATGTACATTATCATTAAATTTATAAAATTCAAAATAATGATGTTAAACTCTTTTGAAATCGAAATATCATTAAAAATTACAAAATTAACTGAATTTTTAAATTACATTGCATAAACATGATATTATAATTACTGTATATACATATGTAAAAGATCCGCTGGATACTGACCTAACATATATATAACTTTATTATTTTAGAAAATTAATCTCTCAAGAGCATAATGACAGATTGTGATAAATTTGTCAGAAAAAGAAACAAAGAGGACAAAGGAGTCGGATAGGCATAAAAAACAAAAAGCGAGTAACAAATTAGAAAAGTTTGTTTTGGGTTTACGTAATACATTTTACGAATTTTTTTGTTCTTGTTTTATTATATGTTTGTTAGTGAGGGGAGATTGTGAGGAGAGGATTGAAACACGACTGTAGAAAGAAGACAGACAATTGAAGACAGATCTTATCTCTATCCCTCCCACGACTCCTCTCTTTGGAAACACAAAGCTATATGTGTTCTTTTTAATAAAAATATATATCATTTCACATAAAATAGTCAGAGACAAACAATTTTCGAAATTTTACGAACAATACGTAAACATTAATGAGATGTGTCACGCACGTGATGAAAAAACTAAATAAGGAAAGGCTGTACATAGAAATCTTCTTGGTTAAGAGACAAAAGATCTTTTCTAGGCTTTGGTCCATGTATCTGCCTTTCTTCTCTTTTATTATTATTTTTTTTTCATGCTTTTTTTTTTTATATATAATCCAAGAATATCTGCATTATCATCAAGGTAGAATAGGCTACCTTACTATTTCTGGAATTCAAAAACTTCTGGTTAAAATTATACAATATTTTCTCATGTAGAAATATGGGTTTGTGTTAAATTTAATACAGAGGCTGATAATTCTACCGTACCTGATGAAACTGGTAGGGTCACAAATTCAAGTAATAACGAAAATAAAATAACTGTTATTGTAAGAAAACAATATGTAGTGTCATTTAATTTGTAATACAAATGTCAAAAGACTCAAAACTAACATAATTAAGAATGAGATAATTGGATGATCTGTTGGGTGGTGAATGGAGAGCACGTGCTCGAGAAGTTAGTAGTAAGCTATAGAAATGAAGGATAATGCGATAACATGTGCCTTATCCCGACAAAACACATCTCACATGTAAATATAGATATGTGCATACATATATCAAAATGTGAAATCCATACACCCTAAAATACCACTAGATAACAATCCTTATTATTTAGTATATAGTAATATCAACCACCTTTTCATATTTTTCTTTGTTTTGTAAGTAACTTTTGACATTTATATCAGGAATATTAAATTAGTTTTCATATTGTTACTGAACTTTATGTGTCCAATTTTTAATTATTCTTTTTTTACATCGAAATTTATATCTCCAATTATATATAGAAATTACTAGAAAGGCATATCTTATATATATTTATATATACATGATAATTATCGATCAATTTTCTCTTTCTTTGAAACTTATATATATATATACATATATCAATAGAGGCGGATACATGTAACCTCCCTAAAGGAGCATTGGTATCTCAAAAAATATTTGCCCTTTCTCTCTCTCTTTCTCGTCACTATTTGCCATCTCTTTCTATCTCTCTCTCTTTCAAATGTCAATAACCCAATACTCAAGCGATTTCCACTACCATTCTCTTATGTGGCAACAACAGCAGCAACACCACCAGCAAAACGACGCCGTGGAAGAAAAAGAAGCTCTCTTCGAGAAACCCTTAACCCCAAGTGACGTCGGAAAACTCAACCGCCTCGTCATCCCAAAACAGCACGCCGAGAGATACTTCCCATTAGCGGCAGCCGCCGCAGACGCAGTGGAGAAGGGGCTTCTTCTCTGCTTTGAGGACGAGGAAGGTAAGCCATGGAGATTCAGATACTCGTATTGGAACAGTAGCCAGAGTTATGTCTTGACCAAAGGCTGGAGCAGATACGTCAAGGAGAAGCACCTTGACGCCGGAGACGTCGTTCTCTTCCACCGCCACCGTGCTGACGGCAGAAAATTCTTCATTGGCTGGAGAAGACGCGGTGACTCTTCTTCCTCCTCCGACTCTTATCGCCATGTTCAATCCAATGCCTCGCTCCAGTATTATCCTCATGCAGGTACCCTTTTTTATTTAATTATTATATGGATAGGAAATTGTTATTTTTCTCCATAATTAGAAATTCTTGAACTGAAATTCATATTAATCTCTAAAACATGTAAAAATCAGATATTTTGACAATTAAAGCACCACTGTGATTAACAATAATTAAATATAGAGTGAAACTACTTGACCCCAAAATCGTTTAGCTAGATTATATAATAACTAATCCATTGTATATTAATATATAGTAAAACTTATGGAAATAGGAAAAGAAGTCCATTTTGTCGCTTCTATAATTTTTGTCAACGTATAATTCATCTTCCATGCACATATTGGGTAGATTAAATTTAACGAATAATTATGCGATCTTTTTATATCCCCTTTACTTAAAGATAAAAGTGAAAATCTATTTCATGAACTATATGAAGTTACGTGACCCAATCGAAAAACTCTTTTATCTTGTTTGGGTTTTGTAAATGGGCGCGTGAGTGTATACGCGCTTTAAAGTAAGTAGAGAAGTAAAAATAAAGAAATGATGGAAGCCCATAGAAACAGAATCGGATTCGTATTATCTGCTCTGCGTGACATTTGTTGCGTATCCTTACTTACACCTAATCTTTCTCCATTTTTCATTTTTCACTATATACTTATTATACATCCGTGTGTGTATAATATATACACCATACTCTTTAATCAGTATCTTGGACCGTAACCAAAGCGACATGCAGTCGCTGCCTCGCTGGCATGTTCCGAATGCATTAATCAGCTAAAATTCGATTTATGATACACTCATCAATCATCATCAAACATGAAAAATAGTTTAGGAGTATATACTTATTTTCAAATATATATCTTTAATTGTTTCATGTGATGGGGACATTTTGTAGTACCATGTAATTCGCATATAATATAAATCAACGTGGCGTCTCATTGTGGTAAAGCTTGTCATCTGAGTACCAAAACTGGAAATTCTCTTCCGATTAAAGTCTTCTTCTTTTTGGGAAATTATGACTAAAGTCTCGGTAGTAATCCATTATAGATTCCTCGATTTCAATTTCTACATTAATTTATATAGTTGCTTAATTGTATGGCAGGCGCTCAAGCGGTGGAAAGCCAGAAAGGGAATTCGAAGACATTGAGACTGTTCGGAGTGAACATGGAGTGCCAGCTAGACTCGGACTGGTCCGAGCCATCCACACCTGACGGTTCCAACACATGTATAACCAATCACGACCAGTTTCATTCCTACCCACAACAACAACACTATCCTCCTCCGTACTACATGGTACGTTTCAATTATAATATACTATAATTTAACTACTCTATATAGACTTGAACTACTTTATATGGTAGTTAATTTAATTTCGTTTTATTAGAGTCTATATAGAGTAGTTAAAGATCTAAGTAGATGTCCATATCATTCGAACCGACATTTTACGTTTTTACGCGCTTTCAAATTCAAACATAGTTATTTGAGTTGTTAATTTGACCCTTTTGCCATTATAATTACCAAAACGCTATTGTCGCTACGCTATCTATACGTTCGCTTAACGAAGTATAGAATATAGCTAATATGTTTTATAGTTTTATTTAGAAACTAAGGATAGGAACAAATGGTCTTTTTGTTTCTTGGGTTGGGAGGACATTAGAGAGTGAATTTGTACTGTTCATATATCACGCTGAGTGGTCTATCCAAAAGTCTTATCTCCAAAAAAAGTGCGGTCCATTATTACCAAAGTTATAATAGTTATTACTATTATATACTATAAGTGTTATTATTATTAGTGTTTGTTGTCGTTAGGCACGTTTCTCATTTATATCATATGCTTTTTGGTCTTTCAAGAACAAAATTTTTGACAATTCCATCAAACTTTTCTTCTATACCTAATCCTTATACATGAATGAGCATAATTGATGTGTCGATGTTACGTGTGTACGTATATATATAGACACATATATGTCTGTTCCCACATCTATTATTGGATTTTCGTACCGATCACAAGAAAATATATTATTTGAGACGAAAATATTTGGATGTTGGACATATTCTTCACGAAGTGTTGTCCCAACAATAAGTACAAATAATCATATCTCTTTATCTTGGCTAACATAAGTAAAGAAAATGGAAAGTCTACTTGATACTTTTGCAAGGGATTCTAAAACCACATGGTTTCTTTTTCTTTAAAGATTTTAAATTTTATTTTGCAGGACATAAGTTTCACAGGAGATGTGAACCGGACGAGAAGCCCACAAGGATAAGAAAAAAGCTCCTCATCTGGTCCCTGTCATGTTGTTTTAGATGTTGATCCCTTAATTTTACAAAGCTTCATTTTGTATCATTTAAAGTAAAATCGTATTTGATTCTTCTTTAAATCTCTCTCAAATTTTCACACTCTTCCTTTTTTCTTCTTATGTATTAGATTCTTTAGTATAGCTAACAATTGTATAGAATTCAGAGTTCTGGCTATTCCAAAGTTATCTTTACTCTTTTTCTTTTTATATATTTTTTCTTATTCCCAATCCTATGGAGGCAAATATGAACAAATCATATTTCTTACATTTCAATAAAACTGAACCAACGAAAACCGCACACAAATCAAACCAAGACTACCTACACTCATCCCCTAAGACTTCAACTTATCAATGGGCCTTAGTTGTTCAATCGTTACTACTCTATGGGCCTAATTCTTTACAGAATATGAGTCCAATGGCCCAAACTATAAAGACGAGCGTAATATTGTACTGTTTGGAAATATACCTATCCGTGCATCCAAACAAGTCGGACTCTAAAATGGTATCAAATCTCTCTAGGGCTTTTGAAACTGTTTAAGGCAACACTCGTGTCTTCTGGGTTTTGGTTTGTTTCTGAAGGAAAAATCTCAACTTTCTTTCCTTTTCCCCGATAATTAGATATATATGTTTTCAATCTTAATCTGATTCTTTTCACTGCGGCTGCTAATTCAAGGGCCGTCTCTGTTTCTTCAAAATCTATTCTTTAAAAATCACGACGAAGGTTGTTGTAATGGCGAGTAGGAAGCTGGTTCGAGATTTACTGATCACAAAGCAGCCTCTTTTTCAGCAATTGACGCACCAACGGGTTCGTTTCTGGTGATTTGTTTCTAGTGATTGTGATTACGAGCTTAAAAATGGGGATGATTGATTTTGTGTTTGATTTTAGAGAGTGGGCGCAAGACTAGGGCTTCTGCCGGGAAATGGGTATGCGATTCATCGCCGGTTTAGTGTTTTCAGCGAGTTCTCCAAGAAAATTAGAGGGGAAGCTGATAGGTAAGCCTTTCTTTAATGCAAATTGTTATGTGTCTGTGGCATGTGAACCTGAAAGTTTAATCCTTTTTGTTTACATCGGTATTGTAGCAATCCTGAATTTCAAAAAACTGTAAAGGAGCTGAAGGAAAGAGCAGAAGAGTTGAAAGGTGTCAAAGAGGATCTGAAAGTTAGGTAATTTACATTTGTAATTGCACTTTACTTATTAGAAATACATTGTATCTCTAAAGTAAGCTTATGAATGAAATGGCATATGCAGAACGAAACAAACGACTGAGCAGCTGTATAAGCATGTTGATGGAGTCTGGACGGAGGCTGAATCTGTGGCCAAAAAGGTATGCTTTAGTAATTGGCCCCATATCTGTTTCGGATAATCTCATTCGAGAATGTTTGAAAGGCAATATTGTTTAAAAAAATGTAAATACTTGCTTAAGTTTGGCATTTTTTATTTTTCAATGTTAAGAATGTGCTTTCTTCTCTTTCTGACATCATTGGCTGTATGTATGCTGAGCTTTCCTAGTTTGATAACTAAATTTTTTTAGTGAACTGTAACTCACTTCGACTAGCCAACTTTTTACATTGTAAAAGGCTAAGAATCGTCCCTAACAAAACAGCTTTGATGGTGCAGGTCTCTTCAAGTGTGAAAGACAAGCTCTCAGCAGCAACAGAAGAGGTCTTGCTGGAATTTCTCGTTTTGTTGTTGTTGTCCTTTCAGTGGTTAATTGTGGTATTTTTTTTGTTAACTCGGTTATGTATATTTGTGGTCAGGTCAAGGAGTCATTCAAGCTCGGAAAGGAGGAGAATGCAGAGTCGGCAAGTCCATCAGGCACAGGAACCACTGAAAGTGAAAAACAGCAGCAGCAGCAATCAGGTACCACAGAGGAGCAACATACATTTTTTGGAAAATTCAAATCCACCATTTCTTCGCCAAAGCTATCCGAGGCATTTCACAAGCTGAAGGAAGCCAAACCCCTTGACTTTGCAAAGAAGGGACTTGACATTGTAAAGGATGAATTGCGTGGAAACCCATCTAAAAGGAAGCACCTAGAATATACACCTCCGCCGCCATTTACAGGTGAGAGAAGTACGAGAACGGAGATGGTGATTACGCCAACAAAACAGTCTAAGTGGCAAAAAAAATGGGAATCCTTTAGAGAAAAGGTAAATGGCCCTCTTTGTCTTGTCCACTTATGCCATGTTTTAAAGGCCCTTGTTGAGTGTTTTCCTTAAATTTGGTTTAGATGCAAGGTTATCCTGTATTTAAACGTCTAAGCGGGATGAGTGAGCCTGTTGTCAACAAGAGCCAAGAGGTAATGAACATCTTCTCTTTGCTCATTTTGTTCAAATATCTTATCTTGCATTTCTGTCTTTGCTGATACTGCTTTGTTATTGTAAATTGGCAATGCATTTGGGACTGTGTAGATTGCAGAAGATGTGATGGAAAGATGGGAAACCAGTGATAGTCCAATTGTTCACAAGATTCAGGAGTATGCTCTAATTGCTCCCTTACAATCTTCCTTAAAAGTTAACTTACTTACAGAAACTTAAGAGATATGTGCATTCTTTTGTTTGGCAGCATGAATGAGAAGATCTTTGAGGAAACAGGTTCTGGATCAACTTACAAAGAGATACGCCGCCGAGATCCGTAAGTTATAGAGGCTGATTATTGGTTTGAAGATATGGCCCTGGTAATCATATTCTTGTCTCTTTCATGGTCAGATCATTCTCCTTGCTGGACTTTGCTGCAGAAGTTCAGGAAGCCATCAGACCAGTCTTGAATGCATATAGTAAGGTATATCCCAGGTTTTTGAATAGATCATCTCCTCCAATCCTTGTTTTTGTTGCCTCTAATTAATTCCCATCTTTGTGCAGGGAGATGCTGAGACCTTGAAGAAGTATTGCAGCAAGGAATTGATTGAACGGTGCACGGCAGAGCACAGAGCTTTCCAGAGTCATGATTTATTTTTCGATCACAAGGTAAGGTTTTTGTTGTTGGTTCACCCACGGGATCCTGGTTCTCATGTAATCATGTAAATCTCTGAGTAACTTGCATCGTTTTGTGGTGAGTAAAATCGATTTGGCCGTGATGTGCAGCTTCTGCATATATCTGAAGTTGAAGTTCAAGAGACAAAGATGATGGGAACTTCTCCAATAATCATCGTCAGGGTAATGATCTTCATTTTCGATCTGAAGTCATCCTTTAGCTAAGAATTGGGTCTGATGGATTTATTATCTTTGATGCCAGTTCCAAACACAAGAAATCTACTGCGTTCGCGACAAGAATGGAAAAATTAAAGAAGGTGGCCAGGTATAAAAAGACATTGTGAATCAAAATCATTAATCAAACCCAAAACATATGGGCAATGCCACAGTCCATTAAGAATTTGTTGTTGTTGTTGTGTGTTGGATATAGGACACGATACACACTGTGTACTACGACTGGGCAATGCAACAAGTGGAGGCAGCAGAGTTGGGGGAAGATGCGATATATCCCATTTGGAGGCTCAGAGAGATGCTAAGAATGGGTGTTCAAGCTCTCATTTAAATCTTCATCATCTTTTAACTTATATTAAGCTAAGCCTCTCTCTTTGCAATGTACCATCATTTTACTAAAATCTTGTTCCCTCTTAAATTTTTTTATTTTTTTTACGTTTTCTTCTACTCTCGGGAAGGATTGGGTTCCCATGTTTCCGGGGAATAAGTTTTGACAAATATATAAATAGATCCAAGTCTTTTTCAAGTTCAACGAATTTTGTTGTTTTGTTTGTATCCTAAAAGGGTAATGACTCTTTGACTTTGGTTAGAAAATAAGAGAACTAGATTTGTTAAATGAATTTGTCAACTATAGCTTTCAATTCAAATATTTGGGTTTTCACAGATTTGATAGATTAGTGCTCATGTTCTGCTTCTTCCTCTCTAAAGTACCCTGAGCCTTTCCATGGATATTTGTTCAGTAAGATTCTGTTCTAAAACATGTTGTTCGGCAACTCAGCCTGATCATTTCTGGAGTTAAAAAGTTTTGAGGAACAAATCTCATTCATCTAGTAGAAAAGTTTTGAGAATCCTCTTCTTCGACCACCATGCCTTCCATTACTATACTGATATGACCTTCCACTATTTTACCATATGAGTCATTGTTACCTCTGAAAGGTTTTGAGCATCAAACTTTCTTTCTGTAACATAGGAAAGAAATGGGTTCACATAGAAACTCTCATTTTGTCTGCAGTTTTGACTCTCAAGTGCTTGTAGTTGAGATACAATGTCATCACATGAAGGGAATGGGATAGGAGGATGAGTACGACACAAGTCATAACAAATCATGCATTTTGCTACAAAGCTTCTAATATAGTGATCTGTTAAGGCTTTTATATACATGATGACAACTTGACAAGTGTTTAATCCAACCACTTGACAGAGAGTGATGCAGCGTCATCATGATTACTTGGCGAGCAAGACTAGGAGTTTCTTTATTTTATTGTAGTTTCCATCTAGGGTTTCTTGGTTTATATAAAGCCTCTTATGTTCTTCATTGTCCATTAGTTGTTGAAGTATTAATAAAATTGAGAGTTGATCTCTTTGCCTTGTGTTGATTCGATTAAGTTCATCAAACAAGAGGTCTTCTGTAGATTTGATTAGATTCATTTCACGAGAAACAGGTTCCAAGCGAAGATTCTAACGAATCCCTTGGTTGAGCTGATCTATCCGGTTCGTACGATGCGCGAGAAAGCTTCCACTGAAATTGTTCCAATAATCCATGATTTATATTAGTCGGGATTATTAGACTCATCCCACATTTGTCTCTCCAAGTCTTGCCAGAGGACATGGGGTTGTGCCATAAACAAGACTTCAGTATACATGATTCCTTGGCCCATCAACAGATCCATGGCCCATACTTGTAAAATGCTAATTAAAGTTTACAATCAGTAGAATTTGTATAAATCATAAGAAAGTGACTTTTCTTTATGGAAAAAATCTGAAAAAACCACATCTATTTTTTTTAGATGTTTAACACTTTTATTTTTTTTTAGAGAAAAATACATTATTTTAATATATTTGGTCTAAAAATATCTTATTTTTGAATTATTGGTGGATTTGAACCCACGATTTAACAGCCGTTAACGGCGTTAAAGAATTAGTAAACGGTGTTAAATTTTTACAGCAAAAAAACCCGAAAAATATTCTATCTATTTTTCTTTGGACGTTTAATACCCCAAATTTTTTGGTTGGAAGAAAAATACCTCATTTACATATATTTTGTCTACAAAAATCTCAAATTTGAATTGTTGGTGATTTTAAAACCGCGAATTAATAGCAGTTAACGGCATTACGGAATCAGTAAATTCGCGCAATTACAAATATATTGGAGTGGTCTGGTAGTAACACGTAGGTTATTTAACTCGCACAAAACGCCTTTTGATTTGTTTTTTTCTGTTTTCTTTAATGAAGAACATAAAAATTTAAATAATTCATCTTTTTCACTTCTGCAACCCTAATCTCTTCATGGCATGGCAGAAGGAGAGATTGGAGAAACATTGATTTGGGAGAAATCTAGGGAGAGAGCAGGGAGAATTAAGTTAGGGTTAAAGACGGCGTTATTGGAGTTAGAAAGGTTTTTATGATAGTGATCTTTGATGATAGAATGTAACTTTTATGCGGTTAACACTAGTGAGATAGAGACAGAGACGACGGCGGCGATGGATTCGTCATTTTCGTGGTTGTGGAGTTGATTAGTTGCAGAGGATGAGAAGAGTTTGGTAAAAGTGGAGAGATGAAAGAAATGGTTTGAGAAAGATGGAGGTTAATGATTCTATAACGTCGTTAAGAAATGTTAAGTTATGGGTTCGAATCCACCAATAATTAAAGTTAAGGTATTTTTAGATCAAATATATTTAAATTATATATTTTTCTTCCAACCAAAAAAATTGGGGTATTAAACGTCCAAAAAAAATAGATGGAATATTTTTTCTGGTTGTTTTTTCCGTTAAACTTTAACGCTCTTTACTAATTTCATAACGATCGTTAACGGTCGTTAAGTTGCGGGTTCGAATCTACTAATAATTATAAGATAAAATATTTTTCGACCAAATATATTAAATAAGATATTTTTTTTTAACTGAAAAAATTAAAGTATTAAACGTAAAAAAAAATAGAATGAATATTTTTTGGGTTTCTTCACCTTTTATTTATTCTCTCACATTAGCGTTTAGTATCTTCGTCGCATCAGAATCTCTCAGTTCTTCTCTTCTCTCTCAATTTAGGTCGGTCAGATCTCTCAAGCAACCAACTCGAACGAAACCTCAGTGGATCAATCAAATCATGACTCTTGGCTCAGGGGGATCGAGTGTTGTCGGTAAAATTTCGATTTTTTTTTTTTTATCTCAAAAGTTTCCTAGGGTTTTTGATTTTGAGTTTGAGGTGAAACGCGTCTTGTGGGTTATCTTAGATTATTTCAATCGATCTTTTTTTCTTGATTATTTCTGGGTTTCTTGTGTATGATAATTTGATTGTTTTTGTATACTTTTTTTTCCTGTTCTCTCTTGCTCTCTATCTATAACTTTGAAAGTGTTGGTCTTTCGATTGATATGAACTCGCGCGCGTAAGAATTTCTAGTAGCTTTCCGTGATAATCCTAATTCTTGAATTGGGTTTCGTTTTTTTTTGGTTAACCATTCCAATGGTACTATATAGATTCTCAGAGTTGTGTGTTCTGTGTGTGGTGATAGATTGTTTCCGTGCTCTCGGTGCTTTGATTAGAAAAGTAGTGCTTATTTTGTGTAAATTGTGTTGGTTTCACAACAATTTACCTTGTGGTTGTTACAATATAGTTCCGAGGAATTTCCGGTTGCTGGAGGAGCTTGAACGAGGGGAGAAGGGTATTGGAGATGGAACTGTGAGCTACGGAATGGATGATGGAGATGACATTTATATGCGCTCTTGGACTGGCACTATCATCGGTCCTCACAACGTAGTTATATCTCTTTTCTTTTCTTCTTCTTCTTCACTTGTTAGAAACCTTTTGAATGATAGGACTTTGTGTATTCTTCTTGAATGGTTTTTGAATATGAAACAGGATAGGAAGAATCAATACCACATTGTGATTTGATTTGATCTGACTGGTATTTTGTTTGTGCAGACTGTACACGAGGGTCGGATTTATCAGTTGAAACTTTTCTGTGACAAAGATTACCCAGAGAAACCCCCGACTGTTCGGTTCCATTCACGCATCAACATGACTTGTGTCAACCATGAAACCGGCGTGGTAGTAATTTGATTTTGAATTTTGAGATTTGTGGCTTTTGAATTAGTTTACTCAAATGTGAATTTGCGTATAGGTGGATTCAAAGAAGTTTGGAGTTCTTGCAAACTGGCAAAGGGAGTACACAATGGAGGACATACTGACTCAATTGAAGAAGGAGATGGCTGCATCGCATAACCGGAAGCTTGTTCAACCTCCCGAAGGAACCTTCTTCTAATTCTCTCAAAAGCCTGTACCTTTGAGGGGCTTTCTCCATTGTTGATCTCAAGCTTTTTTCTTTCGTACCTAAAAGTAAAAACACTGGTGTCTGTGGATGAATGATGATGTTTGATTGATCATCTGGAGTTTAATCCTTGTGTGCAAATATATGGAAACTGATCTTTCTCATGTCTTCATCTTTTTTAATTTATATATAATATTGGAAACTGATCTTCTAGGAGCAAAAGCAGCGTTGTTTTGGCTTTATTGCATGTTAGTGAATTGTTTGATTTATTTCGCTGTCACTCAACTTGAACTCTGCTATTGTGTTCACACTTGGGTGCATATTATGCAAGAACTGCGTCAAGATCATTGGACTGTAGGTATTCATGCAGTTCGGTATTGGAAATTGAGCCTGAGATCAGGTATTTTGTTCAAATATGATTCCGACCTTTAGTTATACGAGTGGTGTAACTTGAGGGAAGTGTTAGGATTACGATCTTCCCCAAGACTCTAGGACGCAATGAGATTACTTTGTTCTTAGGTAGTTAGGCCGTTCAAAACTTACATTTTTCAACTTGAGGAAGGTGTTAGGATCACGATCCCGTAACTCGAGAAATTGACATGATCATTCCTTAATATTTTCCTTGCTGTCTCGTTGTTTTAATAAAAGTAGATTGTATCTAATTTGGTTATAATATGCCTCTAAAAGAAAATTATCAAAAGCTATTTCTTCTCCGTCTCTCTGTTCCTCGTGTCAAAGTTTCAATTTCGAGTTTGATTTGGACAAAAGAGTGAAAAGGCTGTAACGTCCAGTATTATTAGAATCATGTCGGTGTGTCTGTTTCCTCATGTCCTAGGCTTGGGAAGTGTGTCATATATCCTTCCCCTTAAGCTTGATTATTAACGACACTCCATTACCTCTCCTCCAGTTAACTCAATTTATGCAAGTTCTTTTAGGTTCTTAAGGAATTAACTTTTTTTTAGGTCGTTTGTCACATCATATATTATTCAAAGGTACTTTTACCTATTTAATATCTCATTATAAATAACGATATTTACAATCACGACAAACGAATCTAATTCTATGTAACACTTGAAAACATGGCGAATGGTTTTATAAATGACATGAAAACGGATAGTTTTACTCTGCATCACCAAAATCTATATATTTCTTCATACATTACGTTCCCAGTTGTCAGACACAGTTGCCATATCTTACCACTCGGTTCATGTATCGCGCCACCTCATTTCATATCGTACGACCAAATCATTCTTATTTTTTTTGTTGAAGGCGACCAAATCAATAGCAACCAATGAATCTCAATCAATGATACATGATTATAAAATTATGATTATGACAAAAAGTGTAATATAATGTAGAGAATGCATACATACATAACGCAAATGGGTCCATCCAAAAACCATGCACCCATGTGCTCATCATTCAACGGAACGGAAGGTACGGACGATTTTCGTTTGATTCTTGCTTTGATAACGCATCTATCGTGTTTTATTATTTGATTTTTATTTGGAATGTGCTGTTGGGTTCATCTACAGGATGGTAAGCAGTGGCGGAGCCAGAAAAAATATTGACCGGGGTCATAATAATTTTTAATAAAAAAAATGCATAAATTTTATTAAAAAAAAAATTCTAAAATTCACTCGAAATTCAAAGATGTACTCTACGCTCACTCATATTTTGGAATCGCTTTATCACTGTTTCGTTAGTCACTGTGTTAAGCACATGTTTTTCAATAAAACAAACTAAACAATCACTCAAAAATTCATCACCAATACTATTACGCGCGGCTGTCTTCACGATCTTCATTGCAGAGAAGCACCTTTTAACACTTGCAGTTGCAACAGGAAGAATCAAACATAGCTTCAAAAGACGATAAACCAAAGGATGAGAAAGATGTTTCCTGGTCTCCACCAATACACGAGCAAGATCACTAAGACTCTCTAGCTTAGTAAATATGTCATCTCTTTGCACATTATCAAGGTAGATGTCAAGTTGTTGATCCAGAGATCTTCGCTCCACAAAACTAAAATCATCTGGATAAAGTTCAGCCAATCTCACCAGCGTTGACTTGTCAAACTGACGATAAGAATCTATCGGACTTAAAGATGCCATACAAATAAGTAGTTCAGAATTCACTTCGTCAAAACGATCATTAAACTCTTGAAGTTGCATATCTAAGACAGTGTAGAAACAATCCACCTTATAATGATGCAAGTTTGTGATGCCAGTTTTTTTCCTTGGCCTTCTTGAATCAACAAATTCTTCCTCCATAATAGGTACTTCAGTTTTATTCTCCTTACTAAAAGAGTAAACTTCAGCAAAAAATCCATCCCATCCCTCATCTCTAAGCTTGTGTAACTTTCGTTTAGTAGATTCAACCAATGAAACAGCATTCAAGATCTCTTGGTCTCTTTTCTGCAGAGCTTTTGACAAGCTATTAGTAAGTCCCAGAACAACAAGCATCAGATGTAGATAGAAAACAAAATCAAATGTGTGAAAATATTTGATGAGACCATATGCTTGTTATCTTTTGGTGCTGTCTATGCCTTCAGTCTGAATATGTTCAAGAACTTCCAGAATACATGGAAACATCTCAACAAGACGCAATAAAGTCTTGTAATGTGAGCCCCAACGAGTATTTCCAGGTCTTTTAAGAGAAAGATCTTGATTCAGCCCAGTTCCAGTCTTAATTCTACCCTTACGAATCCCATCTTCCATTCTCTTGCGATTACTTTCAGTGAGAATAACCTTTCTCTTGCAAGAAGCTCCAACCGCATTCAACAAAACATGAACCATATCAAAAAATTCTCCAACTTCAAAATGTTTCTTTGCAACGGCCATGACAACCAACTGAAGTTGATGAACAAAGCAGTGAACATAATATGCAGATTTACTTTCTTTCAAAATTAGTGATCTTAAACCATTGAATTCACCTTTCATATTGCTAGCTCCATCATAACCTTGTCCTCTCACCTTTTTCAAACTCAATCCATGTTTCGCAAACAAAGAATCAATAGCATCTTTCAGAGTTAAAGAAGATGTCTCTTTCACATGACTAATGCAAATAAATCTTTCTTTTACCAACCCAAATTTATCAACGAAACGAAAAACCACAGCCATTTGCTCTTTATCTGAAACATCAGCAGATTCATCTACCAACAAGCCAAAGACATCATTATCAATTTCTAGGATAATAGAATTATTTACTTCTTCTGCAAAGCAATGCGCAATGTCTTTCTGAATTGGAAGAGATGTCATCTGATTATTTTTAGGAGCATTGTTCAACACAACTTTTCCTACATCCTCATTCTGACTTGCTGTATATTTCAGAAGCTCCAAGAAATTACCTTTGTTTGTTGACTCTTCTTTCTCATCATGAGCACGAAAAGATAAACCTTGGTGTAACAAGTGTCTAGAAACATCAATCGAAGCTCCCAAACGGAGCTGGTACTCATTTTTCACAGCATCAGTTTGCTTATGTAAAGCATGTTTAATAGACTGACCTTGTCTCATCAAATCTTCACATTTATTTTTAGCATCATTGTGAAAACTGGTATGATCTCCCACATGCTTACTAAAGCTATCAGCCTTATTCCAGCTAGAAAACCCTGTTGATACAAAAGCATCACTCCCACCTTGTTTTCCAGCTTGAACTCTAAACAAATAACAAAACAAGCAAAAAGCTTTTTCTTGTTCCACACTATACTCTAACCAATCAGGATACTGATCAAACCAATTTGGATTAAAGCGTCGTAATACTTTTCCTATTGACTTTTGTTGAAAAGTATGACCACGAGGTTGACAAGGTCCTCTAGTCAAATATTTGCTTCGTATCTCATCTCTTTGATTAGGATCGTAATCTTGAATGCTTTTTCGCTTAGCTGGATCATGTGGCAAATCATCCAAATCGATACTGGATGATGGAGATTTTCTTTTTTTCAAAAATCGTTCCATGACTTTTGATGCTACATTATACATATATGAATAAACAAACACAAGAATTTTTATCAGAATAACAAAATATGTATAATATTAATACTGTAACTATAACAAATTAAGTATTTATATTGCTTAAAAAGGTTTTTTACAGTTCTCGATTCACAAAGATAGAAAATGTTTTGTTTCGTATAACTTTTATCTTTTTAATTATGTTGAGAAAATTCTTATTGAATTTTTAATTCATAGATTGAATTATAGAAAAAGAAGAAAGTTGGAGAAAGATTACATACCTAGGTTTTTGTGCTTGACTCTAGTCTCGTTCGTATGTCACAATTAAAGTTTATGGTCTGTGTCGTCTTCTTCCGTAATTGGAAGTTAAAATCTTTTGTTTTTCTTTCAATAATAAAGTGATTAGGTTTAATTAGCTGATGTACTTTTTATATTTTACAATTATTATGTTATACTTATTGGGCTAACAATCTATAATATATTTTAAGTTTTTTATTAAATCAAAAATTTAGAGGGGTCAATCATTATTTTAGACATGGGTCAATAATAAATAATTAATAATATTACAGTTTTTTTTTCAAAATTTCACATGGGTCACTTGACCCCCCTTGACACTGTAGCTCCGCCACTGATGCTAAGTTGTAATCTACATACTGATCAGTAATTACGAGCGGCTACATGTGAGGTTATGTTTGTTTCCTAATTGCTAGCGACATTGACAACAATCACCAACATGTTTTTGTTCGTTACCTAGTCATCAACAGTCAGTGACCATCAAAGACGATTAAATCTTGTTTGTTTTGTGGTCGTTGGTTTAACGATTCATTTCAGTAATTAATGATTATAAACTATGATCATTGTTTAACATTTTCAAATTTGAATCAACGGTCGGTCGCTTATCGTTATCGTCAACAACAACAAAACCAACACGATTTAATCGCTGATGACTACGAAACAAACATGATTTAATCATTGGTAACTATCTTTGTGGCCAGCGAATTCAAAATAAAGAGAGCCAAATAATGCCATATATTTTAGCATTTTTTATTTTTTATACATTTTTTAGCATTATTTTTAGATCCCTTATTTTTCTTATATTTTAAGAACATTATCTAACCTAACTCTAATTGTATTAGCTCAAAGATATTGTTATGTTGGATAATGTACTAAAAAAATCTTCATTTTATTTAACAGTATTAGTTATAAGTTATAACGCATAATCAATTAATCATCATCATTTGTCTTCATTTTAGCAAAAGCATTTGAGATTGCTTTCAAATCTTAAGCTTAAATTACCACAAACATCAAGATTTTAAAAATTTAGCATGGATGGAATCAAAACACTCGTATGAGTGAAATTTAGAATATTTGTTTGGGCCACTAGAGAGAAGACAATAATGGTCCCAAGGAAATAAGGATTAGTTAGATAAGATTGGGCCTACAATATTCCTTGAAAGCGATAATCTTAATATTTAATCTTCTTATATAATATATTCAAAGATCCAAAACAGTAACATCACATTCTCCAACTTCTGAGCTACAAATATTATACATATCTTTCGTATTCGTGACACCAACACACTGTCCCCTCTTCACTACTTTAGTCACGTCGCTGCAATTTCATGGACACAAAAACACTCACGTTATAAACCTCGCTCCAATTCCCAAACAAGATATCTAGGCCTGAGACATTATCCGGTATCCGAGATCCGCTCCGGAAAACAGGATATCCGGATGGACCGGATCCGGATAGTGAAATTTCGGATCCGGCCGGATACGGATCCGAATCCAGATAATAAAAAAAATAAAACCGGATATCTGGAATATAATATTATAATAATATTTTTAATAATATTTTAATTATTTATATTATATAATATATATTTTTTAATTTTTCTCAGATTATATATTATAATATTATTATAATAATATTTTCAGTTATTTATATAATATTAATATATATTTTTATTTTTTTCATTTTTTTAATAATAATTTTTTTATAAAAAAAAGGATCCGGATATCGGGGATTTTTTACGAATATCCGGATTTCGGATATCCGGATTAGCTGTATCCGGATCCGGATATCATAACTACGGATCCGCTGGATCCGGATATCCTCAAAAATCCAAGATATCCAGCTTCGTCCCACGCCTAGAGATATCTATATAGATATTTGTAAGCATTATCATATACTAGTTTTTTTTTTTGTTTGATCGTCAATCATATAGTAATTTAAATTATAAGGTGAAAACGAGGTAGTAATTATTTGTTTGGAATGGGACTTGACAAACGGGATTTTTCAAATGTATCCAAAATTGGTGAGCTAAAGCTAGGGTAGGGATAATATTACTATATAACGTTTGTAAATTAGTAGAAAGGAATCATGATTTTGGTATAGCGATGAAGAGAGAAGGATAGATTTCGTAAGAGGAGGACCACATTCTCAGCTGGTGCATCCCACCAAAATGGTCCCTTTCTTTTACTCTTCCACCACCGTTGAACTTCCATAACTTATAAAATATTATAGTTCTAACCATTTTAATTGTTTATTCATAGTAAACATTACTTTGGAACGGGTTATGGGTTCATATGAAAAAAAGATATATATACATACTTTGTTGAGAATCTCGCATTCGAAGTACGCTTTATCGACTTGAACTTTATGAACCTAAAAACTACACAATCTATCGCGCTTTAATCTTTGATGTAAAAATGATTTGTGATTATCAACTTTAACCTTATGAACCTAAAACTATGATCTATCAGACGTTCACGACTTGACGTGCTATAGTTATAAAAACAAAAGAGTGAGGTACGTAACAGAGAAATTAAAAAGTTCATAGCGCACAAAATTTTGATATCTCTCATGGTTTGTAAATACATATTGAAATCTTTTAGATACAAGATCCACATATAGTTTTTCCGTATGGTCTAAAGTTTAGACCATAGATACAGTGTTAAACTCATAATCTATGGACCAAATTATTAAAAATTTATAATGATTAGCTAAGACCGATGAATATTGTTATAAAAAGAAAATATGATTATTCGAATGAAACGCCTACGAAATTTCCATGAAGACAATGGCATAATAAGAATTTAGAAGACATACAGCTTTCAGTCATTATCTTCCCTTTTAAAAATCCACATGATTTGTCTAATATCTCCGCTTATAGTTGTATAATTATTTGGAAGCTTCTACTTCTATAATATATTGTTATTTATCAATTGAGATGTTTTTAACTCATAAATATTGATATATGATAATGATTTCGATATCTCTCCTCCCGTGTCACAATCTCTTCACTGGCGTCGTGTGAGAGGCACGTGAGTGAAAGTTACGTGCAAAGTGGAAATGTGAGGAGACTCACATGGCACTGCCCTCTATAAAATATAAATTCACCGATACGATCTATGATTACTGATCTTTTAAATCATGAATTTTTATTTATATGATCTACTGCATTCTACAGAAAAAAAAAATACGTTCACAGAATCACAGTTCAAATATACTATTTTTATGGAAGAATCATTCTCAGTGAGAGAGATATTAAACTATCTATTTTAAACAATATGTAGTAAATATTTCTAGAATCGTCGGATGAATTATTGACATAAAAGTTAACATTCAATATACATTTATACATAATATACTGATGTGAACCTATAGATAAATATATGTAAATAGGTTTCAGGTGCGAGCAGTCTGCATGAAAGAGAAACACAAAAAAATGTTTCCGATTCGGGGAGGAAGCGTGTAATAACAATTAGTTTTAAATGCAAAATAATTGCAAAATTTGTGATATTGTCTGATTTTACAAAATTTCTTTAAACCGTCGTCATATCTTTTGTTTGTTGGTCAGTTGGTTGGATGATTCGTTGGTTTAATTGGTAGTTGAGTTTTTCTTGTTATGGAGTATATAATTATCTATGGGGTGTTTCATTTAAATCATTTTCTTATGTTTGAAGTCTAAATTGTGGTTGATGTTATGGATTTCGTTTCTGTTTGGGTTTTGCTATTTTGGTTTCAAATTTGAAGAATAGAAACTATATTAAAACTGAACATAAATAGTGGAGTATTTGCTAAGATTAATTTGATACGATTTTGGTGTTGATTTACATCTGTCAAATATATTGTTAAATTTTGATTAATTAAGCTAATCTTTTCCATTTCATTTAGGGTGAATTATATGTGATCATTTGGTTTCTACTATCAAATATTGATTTGAAAACCAAAAAATAATAATAATATTGATGCTTACTTCTGACATGAATTCAGAATGGAACTAAATTATAATAATAAATTGTGTATCGAACAAACTTTTTAATGTGACCTAATATTTTGTCTTTCTATAGAAATAACGATTACGTTCCTTTGCCACGTGCAATTCATATATGTAGTCCCCTAGTACGGAAGCTTCAATTATCTTTTTTGAAACCACGATCATTGACACTTAGGTAACTTTCAAAATAACGAATATTAAAATATTTGCATTCATCTGTGTCTTTTAAAATTCATAGATAATGATGTAACACGGTAAACGATGTTAGACGAATTACTATTAAGAAAATCAGTCGGAGTCAAACCCAATAATGTGTGATATGTACTCCTATTAAACCTTTTAGCATCCTTTCAAAAAGTATTTATCCTAATAAACCTTTTAGCATCCTTTCAAAAACTTTAAATTATCTTTTTGAATAAGTCTAAGATTGAAGAAGCTATGAGGAAAAGAAAAACGAAATAAATACGAAAACAGCCTAACCGGGAAAAGGTTCTGAATTATAGTATTGAATGAACCCCAACCAAACAACATTAAATTTTGAAGCCAATAATTAAATACAACAACCAAATAAATTTAATAAAGAAATATATAGACGTTAAAATAAGTAAAGAAATAAAGACCCCACCAATCCTCTCTGTCCTCTCCCCTTCAAACCCTTAAAATCTTCCCTCCCTCACTCCATTAACTCTCTCACTTTCTTATTTTTGAATCCAATCCCCAAAACATACAAAGTTACAAACAAAAGTAAAAGAAGACCAAGAAAACCAAATTTATTTTCGTGTCCTAGTTTTCTCAGAAAAAAAAACCATGAAACTCCCATTTCTGAACAAGAACAACTCTACATCTTCATATTCTTCAAATTCGAATTCAAATTCATCATCATCTCATTCATCTTCATGGCCTTGGCCTTCTTGTAATCAAACCCCTAAAACCATGTCTTTCAGAGCCACCATCACTTTCACCAACCCTATTCACGACCAAGACGACGATGAGGTCGACCCACCGGAGATTACAGACTCGGTAGAGAATGTGATAAAAGGGCTAAGATCATCAGAGAGACTCATCTTTGAAAGCAAAGGAGAAACCAACTCTATACTTGAAGAAGCTACGAGTAAGCGAGAAGAAGAGAAAGAAGAAGACGAAGACGAAGAAGAAGAAGAAGAAGAAGAAGAAGAAGAAGAAGAAGGCTTCATGCTCTTCTCCTTAGACTCAAACGACCCTTACTCTGATTTCAAGAGATCCATGGAGGAGATGGTTGAGGCACACGCGCTTCACCACGACTGGAAAAGCCTCGAGAAGCTTCTTCTTCAGTTCTTGAAAGTCAACGCCAAGGTCAGCCATCGATACATCTTCGCTGCCTTCGTCGATCTCCTCGTGAACCTAGCACTACACACGAAAAAACCCATCATCAATAACAACATTTCCAAAGACGACGGCGTCTCGGCCTCACGCGCCGCAGCCGCAGCCGGAGAAGCAAGCACTTCTTGTTGTAATAGTATGACTCTTGGCGAATCTCCGTCGTCTCCCTTGTCGTTCTACACTTCATGTTCTTCCTCTTCTTCCTCCGATGAGACTTCCTCGACGTCCGTACGATTCTTGCCGTTGTCTTCGTTGTTAGAGATGGATGAGAAGACTAAAGACATTTTGGTTTAGAATGCTTAATTTGCTTTCTTCTTAATTAATTTGTTCTTTAGTTTAATTAAAATTTGTGCAGAATTGTAACATTGGCTACCCCGGCTACACATATGGAAATGATGAATGGTATTAATATAATATCGGTATGTATATTGTGCTTACCTATTAATTTTTTTCAATACTGTTAATTGTTTTAATTTATATAGGATGATGATAGTTCGATTGGAGCATTTTTTAATAGATCCAAAATTTAGGCAAGTGCATCACTCAGTTTTTTACACAACTTGTATAAAAGGTATTTTATAACATTTAGTACTTTTTATATCTATAAAAGAAAGAAAAAAAAAATCATAACTATAGTGAATAAGATAAAATAAAATAATACTTTATTTCTTTCAAAATAATAGTAAAAGATAAGTATATTGCATATAATGCTTTCACCTTTCAGTCAAAATGTACATATGAAAAGAACTAAATTTGAGTTGAATTCTGGATACTATGGTGAGCCTACTACAACCAATTTATTTAGATAATATTTCACCTGCAAAATTTTGGCATTTTTTTGAATGGAACCAGACAAAGTTTTACTATACTAATATAAAATAAAAACTTTGTTTGAACGTTGGATAAACTGAGAACGGGAAAACAGTGAAGATCTTCGCTTCAACGGCAGGTTTGGCTTTAAGATGAGACATGTGGGACTGTGAGTCTGTGACACAATCCTACGAGATTGTCTCCTAATCTATATTTTACAACTACTAGCAATAGTAAATAATAGGCTCATAACTAATTAACATGGGGTGAATTATCAATTATGTAATGATTTAATTAGTCTCTGACATCGTGTTTTTGACAGATCTTATCTGAGCCGTTGGTTTTGAATTTTACTGTCGTTATTTATATAGCAGGTTTTTGTTTTATAAGAGACCTGGTTCATAGTAAATCCAAAAATAATCCCAG
This sequence comes from Turritis glabra, assembly GCA_900406565.1. Lineage (NCBI taxonomy): Eukaryota > Viridiplantae > Streptophyta > Magnoliopsida > Brassicales > Brassicaceae > Turritis > Turritis glabra. The sequence goes on from OVBN01000025.1 coordinate 5,426,193, forward strand.
AAATTCAGAATATAACAAAATATTAGATGCTGTAAGATATACCTGCATCTGCCCTTTTGAAAAAGCCCTGACATCTCTGCCTCTTTTGATAAATCTTCCATGCATTTTTATATACATTTACAGAATGATAGATCTGAAAAATATATATAAGAGCGTTTAATTTAAGTTCTAGTATAAACTAACAAAAGCTAATAAATTAGAAAACAAATTAGTATTACCATCTAAGTTGTGATTGATTATGAAGTAATCTAACCATGCACATCCGTCCAATAACAAAACTACGTAATTTCATTGCCTATAAATTAATCACCTATATAACACACACATTAAACCACTTTTTAGAACACTAAAAATGATGTAAGATATTTAATTATATTAAATACGAGTCTTGCTAGTGATCTACCGCTACATTACTAAGGGGGCAAAACTATCTACCGTTACATTGTTACAGGGGCAAAACTTATTAATTGTCGACCAGAAAAAATGAGTCGAATGTTTTCTCCAAGATATTTTTATCGGAAACTAAAAATGATCGGTTACATTTACAAAAAATATAAGTATATTTAGATTTTTATTCACTCCTAACTGTTAAACCGGTTGGTTTCAGTGAAAATATTGCTCTTTTGTATTCCAAAGATTATCCTATTAATATTTTTTTTACTAGTGATCGTTTGATGGATATTAAAACTATTATTGATGGAAATCGAGTTTGTATTACTTTAACAGTAACACATTAATAACACTAATACAAACCATTATATCATAAGTCAAATAGTATAAAAATGTTGTCTTTTTGTTTATAGTATAAAATGTGTAGTTAGAAACTTATAAATTATAATAAAAACATTTAAAATTGGTAAAAAGATCACATTTGTTTCTATAACAAAATAAATGTCGTTTATACTATTTTTCAAATTAAATATTACTTTAGATTTTCAATGTAATTATGATATAAAAATCTCTAATATATATGTATAAATTTATATATGATACAGAAATTTAAGTAGTCAATTGTTTATTTTTGTATAAAAATTGATAAAACGATATATGATGCAGAAATTTAAGAAGTCAATTGTTTTTTTTTAATTTGTATAAAAATTGATAAAACGATACTTATAATTAACACGAGAAGTATAAATACATTAATTTGGTCTCCAATATTGTTTTCATGTGTCATTCGTTTACGGTGTTTGAAGCATTAATATTTTTTTTGGCGACCAAAACTTACATTTTATTTCTATTATATTGTTTTACGTTGAAATTTCGACTCCTTATTAACTATAAAGTTTTGGGTGTTTAATATGTATTTTCTAGACTTGTTTGATGATAATTATTGTGACGAATATATAAGATTAAATCATCCTTCCTCAAAAAGAACACTGGACACAATACTTGACTAACAATTGTGGCATATCCAAAAATTTCATCCATTTTAAACGTAACACAGGACTCCATTTTGGATAAGCGCTCAGATATATTTACATTTTACTGTAAAATGTTTTGCAAGCGCATGTTTATTTAATAGTAAAAGTGTAAAACCAAATGAGATTCAACTAATCTCGAAAAGAAACGAAAAACAATACAAAAACTTTTTTCATTTTTCTTTTTGCTTTATGTTTGTAACATATTGATAGCCATGGGCATTCGATTACCCTATCGGTTAGTATTTTTCAGGTATTGGATATGTTCGGATAGAGGGTTCTATACCCATTCGGGTATTTCAAAAATTCGGTTCGGGTTCGGGTTCGGGTTCGGGTATTTGTGTTGAGAACCAAAAATATCCAAAATATTTTCGGTTTCGGATTGGATTCGGGTTTTTTTACCCAAATCTTTCAAAATACCTAAAATAAACGAAATACTCGAAATAACCAAAAAATATTGGTTAGTTTTTACCAAAATGTAACCAAATGTATCCGAAATTACCCAAATTACCTAAAAAAAACTAAAACATTGGTTACTTTTTACCCAAATATATGCAAATGTATCCGAATTACTCAAAAGTATCTAATATATTCGGGTTTATAATTCTAGTTTTGGATATTTGAGTTATTATAAGTATTAGTATAATTAATATTTTTAGATGTACTTATATTTCGGATACTTTCGGGTATTAGATTCGGTTCGGGTTCGGTTCCAATTTTTTCGGGTATAGAGATTTAGGACCCATTCGAGTATTTTTAAAAATCGGTTCAGGTTCGGTTTATGTATTTTTCGGATATTTCGGTTCGGGTATTCGGTTCCGGTTTTTTTGCCCAGAGCTACATATTGATATGGGCTTGGAAATTTTAAACTAAAAAATTTGAAAGGTTCAAGAACTCATAGTGTATAATACTTCGTTTTTTGTATAATATCTCATTTCGCATATATTGGAACTGCGTTAACTTCATTCAGTTACTTTTAAAAAAAGAGGTAGATGATTATACAAAAACCTAATTAAAAAGAGGTAGAAGATAAAAGAAAAAACAAAAAAATAAAAAATAAATATAGGAATTATTGTTGATATTGCCATTTTGGCATCCTTGGATTTGCCATTAGTCTTCAAATATTATAGATTTGTCATTTTTGTCACTTTAAAAACTATACATTTGTAATTTTTTTGTATAAAATACATACTTAATAACAAACACTAAACCATAAAATTATGGAACAAAAAACATAATGTGTAAAATTGTGTGTTTTAAATATAAAAATGACAAATCTAAAATATTTAAGGCAAAATGGCAAAATCCACAAATGCCACTAAAAAAATAATTTTTTCCTAATTGATTCTAAAATGTAATCTAAAATTCACTTCAGGACGGAGATGATGAGACGAATGTTTCTGGCAAATTACAGAAAGTGGAACGAGTGGCTCAAACCAAACCTTCATCATTTTCCTATCATTTCCAATTTCATGTTCTCACTAATTTGCCGTGTTTTGGAATTAATTAATTTTATTTTTTTTGGCGTCAGAGGTAATTCCTATTGAAACCTGATTAATTTTATAGGTGAATGTAGTTGTAATTCCTATTGAAACCTGATTAATTTTATAGGTGAATGTAGTTGTAGATAATATGTTCACCAGATTTGCTAAATGGGTCTCAAACATACCATTGTTATGAATGATCAAATGGGAGTGAAATGTTTTGGATGAAATTATGATCCCAAGAGAAAACGGGTTGTTGACATGTCTCCGAACGCTTAGGTTTTAAGAACTAATTTTGTTTATAAAAATATAGATTGTCTTATTATTTTAGTATAATATTTTACTTTGATATATACATTATTAATAGAAAAATAAAAGATTAGCAATTAAAATCTTGTTTGAATCAAATAGTAGTTGGTTCTGTAACAATTTTTGATTCAAAAAGTTTCAGTCTACTTCAGTTCCTTCAACTCTAGGATATTTTTCTATTATTTTGAAGAAATTGTGATGGATTGAAACTTTTTTAAAAGTCCTTGCCAAATTTACAAACTTGAAAATACAAATGTAGTTGATTATATAGCTAATTACTCCCTCTGTTCCTTATTATAGTATTTTCTAGAAGAAAAAAAATTGTTGGAAAAATACATTTTTTAGGTTTTCTATGCATTTTTATTAGTTATTAATAATGAATTGTAGATTTTAAAATAAATAATTAAATAATATTAGTTTAAAGTTATGAAAAATTGTTAATCACAAAAATGATGTATTTATTGTCAATCTTAATTATGTTTTTTATAAGTGTGAAAAACCTAAAAAATACATTAGTAAGGAACGGAGAGTATATAACAACACCTATGTATGCTAATTAAGTAATTAGTTGCAGCTTAACGGTTATCGACGACGCTAATTAAGATAAAGAAAAATACTTTGATTGATTTTATAAAATACGTTATAAATGATGTAAAAACAAAATAATTGACAACTCTCTACCTTTGAGATTAATCTTTCTGCGGTAACGATTATTCAAATCTCAAGAAGCTTCGACTAACTTTTGTATCAGTAACTATTTTAATATTATTTCTAATCACCCTCATCATCTCTCCAATTTGATATATATCTTTCATATCTTTCACTTTTCTTGGCTTTTTGTTACAATTTCTTAGCATGTGTTAACATAGAAAACAAATTTCATTTTTTTAGAGCAATAATATCTTAAAATTATTCTCGAAGTTTAGGCATATACAACCATCACAAGTATAATAAAGAGTCATTAAAAAGGAATAATAGAAGTAATTAAATATGAGCATTATAAATGGATTGGGTCCAAAATTTTAGGCCGTGTTTTGCTCTCTTGAAATTCAAAGTTCACATTTAGTAAGACCAAATCTCAAGTAAGATATCAACTTAAGCTCATATTACCAAGCAACAACTCCTTAGTGTTCCATCTTTTTTATTTTTAACTCCTCATATCTTTTGTATACCGCTTTTAGCTTAACTAATGCTAAGTGGTTCGCTATGCCAACTTATGAAAAATAAATTCAGTCACATTTTCTAATATGGTGTAATTGGGTTAATTTGTTAATACATTGTTGGAAAATTTACACTAAATAATTTAAATATGGTATGTATTATAGATAACAATATTTTACATTGGAAGTTGAGCATGATCTTAATTGGTATATATAAAATATGGATCAATCCATTCATTACCAATTAGTTTGGAGTTGGAAGTTCATAATCTAATATGGTATCATAGCTCGATCCACACATGTCTAAACCGATCCACAATCGGCCTAACCCAATAGCTGGCACGCTGATCCATGCCCGAACATACCGAGATTAATAGTTAGAAGAGACATCATCTCGAGGCAACGTATTAAGGATAACAATATCCCAATTAGAAATTGAGCATGATCTTAAGTGGTATATATAATGAAGATGCATATGAGTTAGACTCAATATATCAGGAAGTATCTCAAGAAGTAGTTCAACAGAACTGAGACTAGTGTGGATAAGAAGTTGAAGTTAGAATTATAAAAACATTCTATAGGCGACGTATTGAAGACATGAAGCTTGGAGAAGAGTCTAGAAGGTTGAAGAAGGTTTTCTTTATGAGAAAAAGGAAAACATGAAGAGAAAAGATAATTTTCTAATTCATAAAGAAAAAGGAAATTGTCAATCCCTATTACACTTAAAATAGGAAAATTAGCTCGTTGTATAGCCACAATCTAGTTAGTATCAATAGGGTGCTAAGACTTGAGTGAAGATTAACATAAATAAGAGAGAAAAATTCATAACAATTATGTTTTAGTTTCAAAGAAGAAAGCTAAATACTTAAAAGAGGGCTAAAGGGTTTTTTGAGAAGTTCTAAATCGGGTTGTGATCTGAGAATGTGAGATTGGGAGATTAGAAAATAGTTTAAAGAAAAACCTTGTAACTGAATTTTCTATTAATCAAAAGTTGTTTGATGAAAAATCCTTGTGTTATTTTCTGATTCGATTCCTGAACCAATAGCTCGTGCTTTTTCATATAAGATACAGATCAATCCTCTTGTTGCTAATTAATTTTGAGTTGGAAATTCATAATCTAATAATTTTTTTTTTGCAGAGATAACAAAAAACAGTTTTAAGTTTCTCAGGCAGATTGGTTGCTACTTGACGGAGTTACCCATAATTTTGTAAGCATGCACATAATTCTTTGCGTTATCTGCGTTACTTCATTTCCATCAGTTTAGTTATCTACGTCAATAGTCTTCACAACGGTTATCTACCTCAATTGATCAATAATTCCATTATGAACTAAAAATGTCAATACAATGATATATACGTCACTGTCGTATTGATTATGGGGAGTTCATGGCATTAAATTGTTACAAGTTACGGTGGTGGTGACCTGTTCTTTTCACCTTTCAGTAAATGTTGCTCACCTGCTATGTATCGTGGTTTATTTTGCCTAACTTGTTTCATTAATTAAAAGCAATATAGATAACCAATTCAGTCCGGATTCAAAGTCATTGTCTACTAAGCTTCTCAGTCTTTCTACCCTTTCAAACACTCAAATCGAAACGATTTCAAACACTCAAAACTTGGCTCTATTTAAAATAAATGGATTCATTAGCATAAGTTAATTTTCTAGGAAAATGGAGATACAATTAATGGCTTTGTAATCTCAAATTAAATTGTTTTGTGAGGAATTATGTACTGTATTGGGTTTCTCTAAAACATTTGGACTAGTAAAAGCCTGCAGGTGTGTCTGTTACTTTGTCTAAGTTCCAGTAATCAAATACAGCTGACCCATGTTTGTAATGGTGGACTCGTATTAGGAACTTACGCATCGCCGTCAAGTTGGTTGACTTTTAATTAACACCGTTGATCACTTGAACAAAACTAGAAGACTATTCACTTGAATAAATCACAAATCAATTCAATAAAAACAAACCAAGATTCTTCTATCATGACACATCAGTTTTTTTACATTATGAAAGAGTGACACATCATTTAAAAAAACTAACAAATAAAATTATAAAAAATAATACAGATCACCAATTTTTTTTGCTGACATGTTATTTTTTTCTTAGTGCTGACACCTCAACTTTTTGGTGTAATCTAGAGCTGACACATCATTAAAAATGCAAACCAATCAAAATATTTTAATTAATACACATTAGTTCTTCAACTTGCCACATCATCTCTCCAACTTGCCACATCATTTCTTCATTAAAAACACATCATTTTAAAAACACAACTAATCAAATTAAAATAAATAACACATACCATCATTTTTTTTTATAATGATGTATGGATTTCTAATTTGTTCAAAGAAAACAAAATCATATTATATATAAAATGAACATATTTCTATCATTTTAAAAACACAACCAATCAAATTAAAATAAATAATGCATACAATTATTTTAATTTTTTTATAACAATCAAATTAAAATAAATAATACATACCATCATTTTTAATTTTTTGATAATGATATATGGATTTCTAATTTGTTCAAAAAAAATTATATTCTATATAAAATAAACGTATTTTCATCATTTTAAAAACACAACCAATCAAATTAAAGTAAATAATACATACCATCATTTTAAATTTTTATAATGATATATAGATTTTTAATTTGTTCAAAGAAAAATAAAATCATATTATATATAAAATGAACATATTTCTAATATATTTCTGCGACAGAAAAAATTCACCACCTACAGCGTAGCGCGGATCCTACGCTGCGGATCCGGACCTAGTGCTAATTAAAAGATAATTATCGTATACCACTCTCCGAACCATCTGGTCTAAAGTAACAGCCCATATTGTTCAAGCCCTTAAACATTTGTGGGCCGACTCCAATTGTAGGGTTACAACTTTAAAACATTAGTCTCTCCGACGAAAAAATATATTTGAGTATACTAATGTTTTATAACGTATGATCGAAAAATCCACGTCAACATATATACGTGTGACTAAAAACAATCTACATTAGATATAAATCTGGTTAACTCCCCAACCGTAACACATTAATCTTCAAACTCCAAACCCCAAATTGCTAATTTATACTAATAGTCTTCAAACACCTAAACCCGAATTGTTCTAGTATACAGATTGTGAGAAAAGATGAACATGTAGTCCTTATATATGTTATCTATAACAGATAGAAACTTGTAATAATAAATTCTTGGTGATCGATGGTTAAATTATGAAATTGGGAATTAGAGTTCAAATCATCTTAATGCAATTTCAATTATAGCAAGAAATTACTCAGGCATATCATATTTTCTAGAGATTAGACTCGATTTCTATTTAATATCCCAGTTTTAAAAAACAAACTCATTAGATTTGGTAACAAACTAACAATACAAATCTATAGGCTAAAATTTCAGAAAGTTTTGAGAGATATTGCTTCTGAAGCCATTAATGGAGGAGCACGAGAATCTCACAGAATCGTTATTGCTCCTTTTATTGCTTATCGTTAATGCTCCTTTTATTCACAGATTTATGAGCTTATAATTATTACTAGTTGCTGGTTAGTCTAATCTGAAATTTACTTCAATATTGATTACCATATTTACTTTGGTGGTTGGGTCATATATTTATAGCACCCATTGATTATTCTTTCAACATAATATGAATGCGTGTATTTATAGTCATAAATACTATATACGAGTCTAGTTGGACGAAGTTACGTATTTTAGTTATGTGATTTTGGTTTTGGACCTTTGTGATGAGAAACCAGTGTTTCTAAAATGGAATCGAACCACCCGGTCAGATCGGTCCAACTCTGATTTTGAAGGATATATGGTTTGGTTTAATTTTACACTCAAATTTTTTTGAGCCAACACACACACCAACACCAGTCAAAAAAGTGTTGATCCGTGGTTACACTTAAAAAAGAAAAAAGAAAGAGAGTTTCTATTTTTGAGTGTAAGAACTTTGGATTTTGTAGTGGTACCACCCACCAGATGGTCCAGGCGAACAAAGTGGTTTTTGAAAGAAAGAAAAAAAAACAAGTTTGATAGTTTTGTTGTTAGTTAGACTGAAAAAACAAAATTAACCAAATAATTTTGTTGACAATGGAAATGAAAATAAATATCCAAATTCTATATTCTTTTTCCATCTTGTTTGCACGCAAATAAAAACCACTCAATTGCAACTGTGGTACATGATCCAATAACATGTTCAGAAAAACAAAACTGAAAAATCATAAAACGATCGTCCAAAACAACTGAAAATCCGTAAACTATAGTATCAAAATTGGCAAACCATATTTGTGTCAAACGAATGAAATTTGATACTATGGTTTACGGATTTGTCATTACATGAAACTCTTTTGACAAAAATACTATATTAACTGGGTCAGTGAATAATTAAATTGCTTGGGGACCAATGTTAAATGTCTTGCGACAAAACTTTAAATAGAAAAATGTAATTTTTTGAAATGTCTGAACTGTAGACCTGAGTGGGCCACTAGACAAAAAACTAATAATTACAATTTTCTTAGTTTGGCAACAAAAATTACAAATATTTAAAACGATGGGTCATATCGGAAACTGTAAGAAGGGTTCGTCCAAAGTATCATACACATAGGTAGAAGTAATGCTGTAATAAAATGGTACATTTAAGTGTCTGCCTCACTGTTTGACAAAAAAAAAAAAGTGTCTGCCCACTATTTATCTAGGTTATTAATATTACACCCTCTTTCTAATTATTACGAGTACCAAATCCCGATGCAGCCTCATGTCTTTTACCGCCAGTATCCACTGGTTCGCTACTTTTCTATGACTGTTGTATTCATTATGACTTATGAGGGTAGTAAAGAATCATTACGGGGAAAAATATTAACTACTCACTATATATTATGTACTGTAGTATTTTTTGGATTAGTTTGTTTCACTGAAATTTCTATTAGTCGCTTACAACTAGCATGGGTATATTGTTTGATGGGATTTGTATATGAATTATGACATTTATTGTCTTTAGAACAAGAAAACAGAATAAAGTAAAGCATTTGCAGACAAATTTCGGACTAATATAAATAAATAAGACTATAAATTGCGATAATATTTGTCTCACTATTTTTATATTTATAATATTTGATTTAAGAGAAGATTAAATCTAGTAATACAAGTTTTAAAAAATGGCTTAAAAAACGAATAAAAAAAGGAAACTTGGTAAGATAAATTTTTTAAACTGTGTTGACTGTAAAGTTACAATTCTATTTAAAAGTTATTACTCTAATCTTGTGATCCAAAATACAAAAAATTTAGTTTTTGGATCATTTTGAAAATAATAACAATAGAAAAGCTATGTTATCGTTTTGCTATATGCGCTCATGCTTTCTAAAGCGACTAAAAACTTGCAATCAAAATAGTACTGTAGAGATCAACTAAGAAGATCACACATCCATTCATATTTGATATCTGACATGTGCGAATCAAGTCTTGTCTTATCTGGCCGTTTACATAATCATAACCAATGATTAAGACTTGCCGTACTGAACCATCCTTACACACGAGGATCCATTCTTCCATTACCCGATCATGATATTGATCACATCCATTGATCACACCCATTGATCATATATTTCCTAATCTGACCATTCATGATTAATTACACATATTACTAACGAATTATAGGTTATGATTAAGAGTTCTCTTCCATTAAGTATTCACATCTATCTAACAGGATCGTCCTTTCCATTTTACGGACTAAACAGTTATGACCGTGGTTGAATAAAAATGTCGAACAACCAGTACTCTTTTTAATGAGCTGACCTCAACATCTACATTTTTACTTATCACCACTAATCTTGTTTTTGTTTTGCGATTTTACTTTAGATTAAATATCAATATTTTTATTTTAACTATTTTAAGAGACTCTTATAAAGCTTCTTCTTTTTTTTTTTGTACCCAACAACATTTTTCATTTTAAACAATGTTCAAACGATTTATAAATTTGAATAATCTGGAGGCATATTGCTAGAATGTCTCATTATGGTTATATGTTAATTTTTTCAATAAAATGTATGTAATGTTCTATTGGTATCATGGTATGCCCCATGGTAGATAACTATTTTGGATTTGTACACGAAACACACTAATATACTTTACAGTCTTCTTATGTTGCTTACTAATATACTGCCACACTTCCAAAGTAAAGCATTCAATCCGAATTTGGCAATAAAAGGTTAACATCAGACTGATATAGAATCCGAAATTTGGTACTCGACGCATAGCTAAACTATTGGTGTAAAACTAGTAGGTTCGGCTCAGACCTAAAACCCAGCAAACTGGTGCTTTAGGCAACATAATGTATTTTTGTTTTTAAAAGCATCAAATTTTTGTAAAAATCTTATAATCTAGTGGTTGTTGACTCATTTAATGATATAAAGTGACGAGTTCAAACTTTGATCAGCCAAACTTTTTAACAATTTTTATATTTTAATTTATGAATATAAATTTTTTTTTTTTGGATTTTAAGCATTAAAATTCTTTGGATCGATCAGCTCCGAAAACTAGTAACAATCTTAATTAGGCTAGTCTTCAACATGCCAACACATCTTTAGCTAGCACATGAGGTTAAGACACACCATATATTGTCACATATTTTAATATCTATACATACTTCAAGACAAATATTTAACATGTCGGATTTTAGTCCAAAATAAGCATTCTTCTAATGGTTGATCCCCATAAACTACCCAAAAAATTGTATTGCATATCGCTTTCTAATTCGTCACTGCAAAAATGTTTGTACCTCAAAAATTAATGCATACCGGCCAAACAAAAGTAAGTTATCTTTGGAGAAAAATGAAGAATGCAATATTGATACAGTCCACAAGTATTGAAAAGACATGCACGGTTCATTTCTGAAAAACTATAAACCATCGAACGTTCAAATAAATTCGGCTACAAAAATATTTTCTTCGACGGGGTTATAAGAATAATTTTTTAATGCCCATTTCGTACATTTATCAGTCTTTGACCATATCTTACGTGATAAATTAAATTGCATAATATGTGAATATATATTTGTTATTATTATAATCTTCCGTACTCTGAGAATAAATAAATAAAAAGATTTCACGTGGACTTGTTTTGGGAACCTTCACGTCATCATCCTAATGAGAGTCACGAGTGTCACAAGATCTTTAACTTCTGTTCTTTTTCGATTTTGGCCGGATAGAACTACAAAAATCAACATAGAAACATGTAGCGATATTATAAATATCCTACCATTGTCGTTACACTTGGTTAAAAAAGACAGAAGAAAATCCCAAAGCTGTAAGATAAGAAGGTAAAAAGCAAAGAAAAAAAAAAAAAAAGAAGAAGTTAAAAAGCACAAACCCAATAATATATTGACACGTCGGTAGTAGGCGAAATGGATAGTCAACGTGTCAATACATTATTGGTGACGTGGCCTAATTTTCGTAGTTAAAAAAGGTTACATCGATCGGTGGTAGTGGTTACGGTGTGAGGCACGTGAGCCATGACGGTGGACGAGTGGAGACTCTTGGACGCCGCCACGGCGTTTGACGGCGGCGGAGAAAACTCCGTCCCAGATTTCAGAGAAAGCGCGGATGATGATGCCGTGGTGGTAAGGCTCGTTGAGGGAGAGGAAGCAGTGGAGAAGCTCTCTGAGATCGTCTTTGGAGTAAATCTCGTTTTCGAGAATCATCTGAAGCATAGACTGGCGGAAATCGAGGTAAGGGTCGTCGGAGTCTTTTTCAACAGCTACGGCAGCGGTGGAGGGTGTGGCGGAGGATGAAGAAGTGTCGGAGAACCAGTGGGAGGTGGAAGGAACGGCGGAGGAGGAGGAGGCAGTGGTGGTGAAGGAAGAGTGGCAGTGGCCGTAATTAGAGGAGTAGTGACGGGGCTTTTTGGAGGAAGGGTTGAAAAAAGAAGACAAGCTTGGGAACTTACAGTTGTTACAGCCGATGTCTACAACAGAGACTGCCTTAAGGACCATCTTCTTCTTCTTGCTTTTGCCTGTCGTCATTGCTTGCTCTCTCTTTGTGACTCTGTAGAGGAAATTGGTATTAGAGAGGGAGAGAGTGAGTGAGAGGGGGAGAGAGAGAGTTTACTTGGATTGGTATTAAAGGGTGCATGTGGTGACTGAGATGGATTAGTGAGAAGGAAACTCTTGGCAATAATATTTAATTTGATGTTCAACGACAGTTTGCAATTTCTTTTAAATTTTGTGAACGTTTTTAAAACACTTTAGTAAATGTCTATATGCATGACAGCATGAGCATTAATTTGACATATACTTACTCCACTGGTTCTATAAAAAAATATTAGATAGGATTATTATTTGAGTTAACCATAAGAAGCTATAGCTATGGTGTCTAATATATGTCTTTCCACTAAAATTTCAATTTTAGTTGTCCAATGTATTTATCTTTTAAAATTTTTTTAACCTTTTGTTCTTCCCAAAGTCCGAAGATTAGTATGTCTTTGGCATTCACAGTCGAAGATCTATTAAAAAAATATTAATTATAATATACACTCTCTTCATTTCATAAAAAATATTTTAATTTAGAGATTGTTGTTTTAGGATTTAACGTAAATATTGATGATAAAATATATAATTTAGGAATCGTCACAAAAAAATAAAAAAAATTTAGGGATGACGTTTACAAAGATTTCAGAGAACTTAGAATTAGTCAACTAGAGTTTAGATCCAAAATACATTCTCAGTAAAGTTTGTTTTTTAAATGGATTTGTATTGGGTCTTCATGCTTTATAAAACGCCTTTAGATGAGCCCAAATGATTTGTCACTCAAGACGGATTTAAATCCAAAGGCCGTAGCTCCTCCTTCAAACTAGCCTAAAGAAATCAAGACCACAAGTTTTTTATCAACAACTGCGTCGACTCTTGTTTTCCAATATTAATATTACTGCTCTAAGTAGAAAGGTGTACTTATCTTTGTCTTCGCAGCCCAAACAATAAGTAAGAATATTTTTTATATATGTAGCATTGTTGTTATGCAACACAATTACTATAAACCAATTTAAATTCACTGAAAACTCATAATTTCTAGTAATATTTATCAGAGGGCGATGTACGGTGGAGGTTTTGGTGGGAATTCGATAGACATAAGATATTGTCGATCAATGTGCTTTTCGATTTGAGACATGACTAGCGTAAAATATAAGTAACATAAGTAACAACTCACTACTGATCACTGCAGTATTAGCCAGTTGATTTTGAGTCAAATTTCTACATGTTTTTTTTTGTTTACTTACATTATGTTTGCTTTCGGTTTGCATGATTTTAATTAGATTATAACGAAGGTATTAACATAAAATCATAGTAAGTAAATATTCTTATAAATATGTTAAAAGGCCCATTGAAGCATTGACTATGTTTCTGGTCTATAAAGTTTTACCATTTTGACTAGGTTTACCTGAAAAAAAAATACAAAGAAGGCTAGGTTTGCTTCAAACCGTCCATTGGATAAGATGTTTAGATAAAGTTTTAATGGATTTCAAATTTTTAGTATTATTTTAAATTTATAGTAGTTTATAGAATTTCGTATGTAGTATTCTTTTTGAGGACAACAGAAGAATATATTTCTTAGATTTTAATTTAGTGTAAATTCAGTCAAATTTGATTTTAATTCTTAAAGGACTTGTAAATTCAAAAGAAGCATCGGACAATGTTAAATGACGAGAATAACCTTAAAAATACAATTATCGGAGATAACGGTCAAACGGTAAACCCGTTCCTCGTACCCTCAAAATTCAAGTAGCGTTTGTGGCAAGAAATTTAAAACCGTTTACTTTTTGTTTATTGACATTTATATATTAAAAAAAAAAACTAAACTGAACCCTGAATTATTCCAATTATAGAACTTACGCGTCTTCATAATCTTCCTCTTTTTTTCCTCATCTTTGATATTCAAAGTTTTTTTTTTTTTTTCTTTGCTTAAACCGGGGAGACACCCTCTCCATAAATTTAGGTTTGTTTTATAACAACTTAGACATTTTGTATTTTCTTATAATATACAAAATCCGTAACCAATAAACATAGTTTGATCTCATTTGCAGGTTTTGATACTTCTGGGTTCCTCGGGAAACAAAAAAAAAACCCCCCAATTCCATTCATTCGTCTTCATAAGTCGTTCAAGAATCCTTTACGAGGACGAGATCTTCCCAACGTATTTGACGTTCTTCAATAGGTTCGTTTGCATTTGTCATACACGTACGAAATGTATCGATTCGGGTTATGTATGATTGTTGAATCGGGTTTGTTATGTTTGTATCAGGAAATAATTCTGATTTTGGTCGAAGATGTTGGGAGATTTCATCATTAGACTCCTTGTGTATGTCCTACCATATCTCTTTCTCCTTTATTATTTTTCTCGTTAATTGATTATAAAGATCAATGCATACATTTAATTGAAATGGTGAGAATGGCAGATTAATATTAGGGTACACATACCCAGCATTCGAATGCTTTAAAACGGTGGAGAAGAACAAAGTTGATATCGAGGAACTCAGATTTTGGTGCCAATACTGGTATTTATATATTGTCATCCCTTTTTTTTTTTTTTTTCTATCCTCATAATTTTAAACATTCGTATGTGTAATGTATGTATATTAATTTGTTGTGATGGGCAAATCGATTTTAGTTCGGTCATAGTTATATACAATTTTTTTTCACTTTTTGGGTTTTTGTTTGATTTAAAAACATAGAAGACAACAAAATTCCGTTAAGTTGGTGTTCTGTGTTAGAAAAATCTTTTTGAATACACTTTATCTTTTCTACAAGTCTTTGGTTTCCAACTTTTACTATATTCATAGTTTGGGTTTGGGAATGGTACAATTCTATTAGGATAATTTATTGACATCTCAATGTATGTGATGCACGTAATTTTTAATATAATAGTTTATTGTCAAGTGTACTGGAAAATATTAGTAATTTATCAAACATTTTTATTTGAATCATCAGGATACTTTTGGCGCTAATCTCATCATTTGAGAGGGTTGGCGATATATTTATCTCATGGTAAGTAAATTTATTATCAATAAATTCATGCCCTAATCCGTCTGTGTCTTAAACATTTAAAATTCATCAAATAATTATTTGATATATGCCATTATTATTTGCAGGTTACCGTTATACGGAGAGATGAAAGTAGTCTTCTTCGTTTATCTTTGGTACCCCAAAACAAAGGTAAATGACATATTAATAACTAAGGTAAAATTTGTTTAGTAATTAATTTATGGTGAGACTAATATTAATAACTGAAAAAATGAATGAAGGGAACGAGACATGTGTATGAGACATTGTTGAAGCCATACATGGCTCAACATGAGGCAGAGATTGACAGAAAGATAATGGAGTTGCGAGCTCGAGCTTGGGATTTTTTCATCTTCTACTTCCACAACTTTGCCCAGGTCCTTTTTTTTCTTTCATATTTTTATAATTTGTACGAAATTGTCATAACATTAACAATATTAATATAATATCGATGCACAGGCTGGTCAATCAACCTTGATCCAGGGTTTCCAGTACGTACTCGCCCAATCGGTCCGGTTCTCAGCCGCTGCAGCTACCCAACCGGTACCAACCTATCGCCTTTTTGCTTTTTTTTTGCCCATTAGTATTTTACACTTACCTATCTTTTCAAGTTTTGGGTATTTGATCAAATTCAAAAGCAGTCCATAAAGTGATAAATTTGGATTTTCCAAAATGTTTGACGAAAATACTGAAAGTGGTTTATATTTCAAAAGCAAAATGCCCCCTATTTGGGTTTCTTAATTTTGATGTAAATGCAAACACAAATGCAGAATTGCGATTGAGAGAAACGAGACCTATTCCAGGTCTAAATGATCTATCGAGTATTGTGACCATTTATAATATGTTGAAATTCACATGTGATTATTAACTACCTTATTTACCTTATTTGTTTTTTTTGACATCAACTACCTTATTTACCTTTGACCCTTTTTTGTGTTCCTGCTAAAGCCGATGGAGCGGAACGTGAACGTGAACGCGCAGTCACCGGTAGAGATGGACAATGAACCGCAGTCACCGCGGGCTCCAAGGCCACTGAACAAATCTCTATCTGCGTTGCGATCGCTAGAGAAGCAAACGAGCAGAGGGAGGAAGTGGCCGCCACCAACACCACCACCAACACCAGGCCGAGACTCAGCCGGAACATTCAACGGAGAAGACGGAGTCAACATTCCTGATATTATTCCGGGATCACCCCTCACTGATGCTCGAGCGAAGCTCCGACGTTCTAACTCCAGAACTCAGCCCACAGCATAGTAACGTACATATTTACGTGTCTCGACGAAAACCCTTCTCAATTTGTTAAAAGATATATAGGGAAAGAAAAGTGAAATGAAAGTTTTGAATTGCTTAAAAAACAAAACAGATTGATTTTTTTTTCTTGTGTTTTTGTAAATTGAAGCAGTAAGTATTTATACAGCGAGAATATTTGTGTGCTTTGTTTTCGCTTAATCTTCTCTGCTCTGGATAGGTTGTTCAATCTGGATATCGGTTCGGGTAAAGAACATTTGTTATATAGTGATTCATGGTCAAAAAATTATACTCAAATAGTGTACCAATGCAGCCGATGACGTACATTCTCTGTTAAACTTACATTAGTTTCTAGTAACAGGTGCTCTTCTACAACATCACTCTAGCAATAAATGAATCATAATCTAATGGGACATTGTATGGAACGCACCTGCCATTGGTTCATACACGTTCCGTATATGCTCCCTCCTTGGATTTGATTTTGGGAGTGTTGTGAGGTAACACATTTGGGATCAGAAGTTGAGATGTGTGTTTGGTATTGTATCATCTCGGGGTTGTGTCAACAGCGGTTGGCGCTATTTCGCCCATTACCGGTGGTGGAGTACTCACATCGGCTATTCCATAATCCCAATCGATACCAGCTTTTACTAGAGTTAAGGATTGCTTATTTATTATATGCAGATAGATACATTAAACTATAAGAGAGAAACAATTTGCATATATGCGAAGGATACAGTCATTTTTCCAGATATCCGTCATGCTAATTTCGGCATTTGAGAGAAGCCAGTAGTCCGAATCATCATTCTGCACAATATAAGACCAACATCAAATGACATTTATAAGATTCGATTTTGAGAGTCATGTTAATAAGTTCCTGTGCATAACTTCATAATTTTCTGTTTCATTCTATAGTTTTAGAGTATCTTAAAATAAGCAGGCAGATGGCTTACTTCGACATCAGAGGGAGTAATCTTAAGCATTCCTCCTACTTGCTCCTGCAAATAATTAAGATCAGAGGTATCGCCGGGTTGAGGATGAGCATGATCATGATCATGAGACACCTGATGCTCAATAGCAGTTCCTGTGTTATCAACAGTTAAGGCTTCGATGTCATGGTGTCCTGTAGATCCCGAGCTAGAAGCAATGGGCAAGCATGCTGGTGCTGCTGCAACACTCCCATTTGTGTCTTCGAACTTCCCTTCAAATTCACTGAACATGAAGTCAAAGTAAAACCATGTAAACGGGAGAGTGATTTTTCCAATCAAAGAAATCTTTGTTTTGCTATGTTCAATTATATGTACACCACCATCAGTAGAGTACATTAAAGGTACAGAAAAAGTCAACAACAAGTTTCAATTATTTAAAAGCATAAATACCTGACGAGGTATACGTCAATAGGTCCCATTGTACTTCTAAGAATGATCCTGTATCTCCTTTGTGGGTGGTCAACCGCCTGTCAAGTAGAGAAGAAACACTATCATAACGTTTTGGATCTAACAAAGATTAGCAGATGTCTTCCAAAGTCGCTGAAAGAGACTAACTTCATCTGGATCAGGCACTTCCAAAGTTGTGCCATGAGGAGCTTTGACGGCTATCAGAGTCTGGTTCTGCAGAAACAGCAAAGAGAGAGTTAAGATATAAGTGAACAAGAAAGTCTCGGGATCGACATACATACAATCAATTGATCAAATTCCTAAGGATTAAACATACGAAATAGGAAAGACAGACCTGGAAACCTGGTAAACTCTTGATATCCTCTTCAGTTACAAAAAGCCATCTGAACAATGTGAACGGATTGGTTAAGTGTCCTCATAAATAGCACCATCTCATAGCATAAACAAACTAGCCATACAAAACGATAGATACATAGATTTTTACTTTTGATTCTTTTCATTTTCGCTCAGATCTCTTAATCTTTCCTCCGTTTCTCTGAAGAAAAGTTGTTAAGCATCAGCATTGGTTGAGTAGATTAATCACAACAACCCAAAACTCTCTAAATGAATGCTTTGAAACCTGATTTGATTATCTAATGCTTGCTCCTCGAGGGCAAGGTTTTCAATTTCTGCCTGAAAGGAGAAAACAAGATCATTAATCAAACGAAGCGAGAATCTAAGTGCATGATATTTTACGATTTACATGCACAATGAATTTTAAGTGTATGCTGTTTCACTACACCTGTAATACAGATACGTCAGCATCTTCATCGCCAGGACTCGAAGCATCAACTCCCCTAATCAAGTTTATTGATCAAGTGAGTTTACATGTAGTTAAACGATTAAGGAATATCCCAATGAAGCAGATACGCAGAAAAATTTGGTACGAACTACATAAGCATACTATAGCATAACTATATTATAATAATCCTCACTTCCAAAGTATTCGATTCTTGAAAGGCTTTTCGATGAGATCTATCCCCTCCAAAACGTTTGTAATATCATATATACGTCGTTTCTGCACCTCCAATGTTTCTGCAGCTTTGTTTAGGTCCAACATTCCATCTTTAGCTTGTTTAATTAGATTGACGAACTTTTTTGTAAGGAGACCTGACCAGCTTTATGTCAGCATCTTTGTATACTCTACAACATGTATCAGATATAAAGATATATGGAGTTCTTAATTACCTAAGGAACTGTCATAACGGCAACTTCCTGAAGGAGTAAGTGTGACAGGAGAACCTGCAAGTATACCAGGAAAATAATCAGCTCTTCGACCTACTAGTTGCTCTATACATGAAAGATATTTCAAATAAGGATCTAACTATACAGCAAGGCCAAAAGAGGTAGGCAGTCAAGAACACCAAGGATAAGATTCTACAATCGGTAATCTACAATTCTTCTTACCCGCATTTGTCGAGATGGGTGTTTGGGGAGTTGACTTATTTCCTTTGGCCTTTGACCTGATGTTGACTCTGCCCCCCTTTGCAGGAGTTTGACATGGACTGCTGGGTATGCTAGTGAAACCAGAACTCGTGAATCCATTATTAGATGGAGCAACAACCACATCCATTGTCGACTTTCTCTTCCGTGACTGCAGATAATTAAGTTGTTATTAACTTGAAAGAAGTTGGTCCATCCCCAAACCAGACAACACAAACGGCAAAGTGATATCACCCAAATTGTTTTAAAGCATCTACACACAAGTTCACTATGGGATCTACTTGAAACATTATACCTGACAAACATGTCAAGCTTCCTACACCAATACTTAGATACCAATTAGCTTATGCTTAACACTATGTGAGGAATCAACTTAAGAGAATACTTATAGGATACTTACAGGGAATGAAAAAAGCTGATGGAAACTCAAAACATGAAATGGGTAGAACAACATGGACAAATTCACTGATTACTGAAGAAAGAGAGCAATTGAAGTGCAATTTCACACACAATTGAACACCCCAGGCAAGAAAATTGCACAATCAGAGCCCATTTGGCATAGCAATTGGAGAAATGGTTGCCTGATTTCAAGATTCGCGTCAATTGGGTGGAATTGAAACGCAGTGTCAGACAAATTACCAGCAAAATGTACCATCGTGAAGCTAAATTAACAACAAAAATTGACATGAATCCACGATAATCTGAACGCTGCGAAGCATATTAAATCAGACTTAGAACCAACAAGTAGCAATCGAAATCCCAAAACATCATCGAATTTCTAAACCCAATCTCACAGGCAAAATCCCAAAATCGAACAATCAAAAGCACCCAAGACTCACAGGAGATCTAACAACGACAGCATCCTCCTCCCGATCTACAACACCGCAACCATTAGCGAAGCTCCTATCATTATTATTGCTGAGCGAAGAAGGGGTAAATCGATGGTAATCATCCGAAGGATGAAACGGAGGTTTTGTTGAGGCGAAAGCTAGGTGACGACGTATAGGTGGTACAACCGGCGTAGATGTAACCGGAGCCGAAGATGACGGCGGCGGCGGCGGTGGCGGCTGAGAAGAACCGGGAGAAGATCGTACGACGCCGGACATGGATCGTAGTAACGTGAGTCGGATTTGAAGATTCCGGCGACGAAAAGAGCGACGGCGGTTGAAAGAAACGAGGGTTTTAGTGATAGAGAGAGAGAGAGAGGAAGAAGAAGAAGGGGAAAAAAAAGAAAAGGAGAAGAGCAGAAAACGAGGGAAGGAGGGAATTTTATGTTGGGATAGATGTGGAGGGAAGCCTACAGCAATTAATACATAAATAAATAAATAAATATCTTTCTATTTGTGCCCCGGAATTTTGTATTTAGTTTTATATTGACCCTACTTACTTTACGTAAATTACTTTTTTTTTTTTTTGTTCCTTTTTAGTAACGGGAATATTGACTTTTTTTTTGTGTTGTTGTAAGGGTGATGAGCAGACATATGATCTAGAAGACTAGAACTATTTTGAATCTGATATCTAAAATTTTATTTAAAGGTGTAGTCGGTAAACAGATTTCTGCAAATAGATTGGGATACAATTTGTTTATAGTACATGTGCGTGCTGCTGTTTCCGTTATGATATGCGTATTATTAATATCAAAGCTTATCAAACAACCCACTGGTTTTTCGAATTTATTTTTATCCTTTTTTGTATTTGATTATTGGTTGTTGTATGGCAGTGAAAAACTGATACATAAGTGTAGATCAAGTCTGAATTCATAATCCAAGACACTATTTGCAAGACTATAATATTGGGTATGATTGGTGATATAAAGTTTTTTTAACGACGAAAGAAAGCGGTAAATGATACGAAAAATAGATAGAAAATGGGCAAAGTTTTTGTACCGCTTTTTTCTTGTCCAGCGTAAGCTTATTATTTATTGGTCACAAGAAAAGCCGGTTCACTCTTTACCGTTTGATCACATTTCCAAGAGAGCGAGGTATTTTTGTAACCTTTCGTTTATGTTTGAACGAGCGTAAGTGTAAAGTCCATTTGAGACGAGATAATGTAACACAGGTTATCAAGTTCAAGCCCAAGAAAAGAAACGGATGGGAGCCGAAACAAACATCTAAAACAGAGAATCTGATCGTATAGACGGTCTATAAGAGACCAATGGCAAGATTTACGCAACCATCAAAGGACTAAAGCTCTAAATCATCAAGATTCTGACCCCAATTGTTTCTGTTACGACAAATGCTAATCAGTTCATACATTCATCAATCATCATCCTGCCTCCAATTGTAGAACCACAATTCTGTGCAAATCGGAACTCTACACAGTTTCTGGACTTACATCTACGTGAACAACTGCTTGGTCACAACAATAAGTAGACCGAAAACATGACATTCTATTGTAAATGAACATTCTTTCTCCTATCAAGGTATAATCTCACCATCTCTCTCTCCCAAAATGTAGGCAGAGACCGGTTTCTTCATTCTTTGAGCTCTTCAGAATAATTCATTACAAAAATGTACCTAAAAACAAAGCAAACCCCATGAATTCTCACCAAATCTCCAGACCCTTAAAAAAGCAAAACAATAAAAAACAAGAAACTCTCACTCACTTGCTTTCCATGTTCCAAGTTCCCTAGCACAAAACTTTATAAATCAAGAATCTTTTGTACAGTAACAAGGCGAGAGGTCTTCAATGGCGGAGAAGAATCACAACATACCTCCAATGTATCTCTAAACCCAGCTTCATTCGTCTTCAACATCACCGGCAATGGGAGCCTCACACCTTTCTCCACACAAGCCTGATGTCTCGGTTTAATCCGATTCTCCAAACTAAACGAGAAATACTGAGGAAACTCAAGAACCTCTCTCACATCTCTCCCCATCTCCACCATCAAATAATCCAACTTGGGCTTATAATTCTCAGCAACACTGTAGTTAAACAGCTGCGGGAATCTCCGGAACATGGCGGTGGCGCAACGCCGAGAGAAACCTAACTTCTCAAAGTAATCAATCCGTGGGATGAGTTTATGCTCAACGCTACAAGAGAGCAGATACGTATGTTTATGCGGATCTAAGATTCCGATCCTCTGGAGAAAGTAAAGCGTTGGTCTAAGCTGGTGATCGACGCTACAAGCGAGAAGACGAGGACGACGGCGTAAAGCTTGACGGAGGTCAAAGATTGAGTCAACGCCGACTTCACGGAGGAGGAAAGTGATGACTGGGATTGTGTGCGAGGTTAACGGTGAAGTGAGAAGCTCGGGGCACATGGAGACGAGGCGGCGAAAATCTTGTAAGGTGAAGTTGATTGGTGGAGTGGTCATGTAATCGACGACGGATTTAACGGCCGAGAGAGCGGTGGAAAGGAGAGGAGGATGACTGTTGATTAGGGTTAAGAAATCGATTCCGAGTGAATCGAGGTAAATGAGTTTTTCGTGGACGGAGGATTCTAGGGTTTCGGTGGTGGTTGTGGAGGAGAGAGAGGGGAAATCTGGGGATTTGAAGAGTGATGAAGATGAAGAAGAAGTGTTTGGTTTGAAGGAAAGTGCGGGAAAATTGTGGAAGCGGAGGCGAGAAAGTGTGGGAAGATTGTGGTGAAGGGAAGGGAAAGAGGAAGAGAGGAAAGAGAGAGCTTCTTGTTGCATTGTTCAAGAGACATCTCACACTACATAGATGATTCGATGAAGCTCTCTGTGTGAAGGTAAGTGATGATGAAAGGATAAGAGTGGAACAGAGTGTGATTTGAAGATTGGGATTTTTGGAGAAGGAGAAGGGGATACCATATCTTGATTGATCCGGTTTAAATCAAAACTTAACCGGTTTATTCCAATCGAAATTTGAAATGGTTATGTCTTTTTTTCTTTTCTTTCCTGCCAAGCCCACTGGGCCGCATATTTTTATCTTATGAATAGAAGTCGCAAAGTGACATGGGTAGGCCTGGGCATATAACCCGAACCCGAAACCCGAACCCGACCCGAAAACCCATACCAAAACCCGAACCCGATATTACTTAGTATCCGATCGGGTTTAATATGTTGAAATTGCGGGTACCCGAAAACCCGTACCCGAACCCGAAACCCGAAAATTGATTTCTCTCATTTAGATTGATTTCTCTTATTTTTTTAATATGTCTAAATTGATGTAGATGTCTAAATTGTTTTATATGTCTAAATTGTTTTATATGTCTAAATTGATTTCTCTCATTTTTTTGTTTTTTTTTCTAAAACCCGAACCCGAAACGCCAAAACTTGGCCTGAACCCGAACCCGTCCGAATCTATATATATACCCGAATGGGCTTTTGATGACAAAACCTGAAAACCCGAAAACTCGAACCCGAACCCGAATGCCCAGGCCTAGGCATGGGGTCATTCACAACAAATGAAAATGCTTGGATAGTTTATGCTTAACTACATATGGAAAAATAGAAATGAGTTAACATATAACGGAATGGTGAAAACCAAATCATATGTTATATGATGAATCACAACGAGTTTCACACACTAATTTTTGAAATTCACTTAATGGCATGTAATTGATTCAGATAACATATGTGAAAGGAGAAGCTGAACATAGTTCTTTCTTCAAATTCTCTGCTACGAATTGGTGTTCTCTAATCTCTATCTTGTAAAAAGATAATAGAAAAAATTAACAAAATAAATTTATTATGAGCACCTAAGATTCTGATACCATAATAAAAATGATAATTTTGATATTGTATAAAATACATAACACACACTTAGATGAGATAAATTAGTAAGTTTTTCATATTATTCTTTTGATATGACTCTTAATCGGCTATTCCATTGATAGTTCCTCTACACTGGACTGTGCTGGTTATTTCGTTGTTCATGCTCTCTCGTTGTTCTTATGTTAACTTTTTTCAATAAGGCCATGCCATCTGAAAGGATGGTTATTATGATTACGCCTCCATATATCTTGTTTAGTTTGATGGCAGACGTAGAATTTGCAATCTGTAAGAATCAGCCAATTGAAGAACTATGTTTCTCAGAACAGTTACGGTTAAAAATTTAAAATGGAATTGCCACACATAAAATAGCACATCTAGATTTATCCAATTTAAATTGGAATTTAACTGGTTTATGCCAATCGACATTTGACAAAAATGTAAATTGGTAATGTCTTTATTCTTCTGTCAGGCCCACTGGGCCGCAAAAGGGAAGTTGCAAAGTGGCATGGGTCATCGACAACAAATATCAAAATGCTTGCACAAAAAATGCTTGGATATCTCTTAGTTTTTTCTTAACTAATGATTAATTATATATTTTTTTTTAAAGAAAAGAGTTAACATATAACGAAAATAGTGAAAGCCAACATTTTTTATGAAGCATTTTCCCAACTGCAGCATTTTTCTTTGAATCTTCATTCTTCCTTTGAGCTTGTACCCACTAAATCTATTAGGTTTGTACAAATGTAAAAGGAATTGGTTATCTATTGTTTTTTTTTTTTCTTAGTTAATGGTTAATTATATTTGAAAAATTAGAAAAGAGTTAACATATATGAAAACAACAGAAATACGAAAAAGTTTTACATAACGAGTCTAATCAAAATTGCATTAGGCGAATGTTTAATTGATAAAATATTTTGGTTTAAATTTAAGTGAAGTGAAGTTGGCGAATGTTTAATCTACAAGGCAAATGTACTCAAGCCCGACTTTAGAGGTGTGCTGACCGTACAAATGCACATGACCCCACATATTCTTTGTTTATTTTTTACAGCCCTAAATGTTTATATTTTTGCAAAGAGGCCCCGATTTTCAAATTAAAATATAGAACACGATTTAAGAAAAAAATTGAGAATGGCACAGGACACAAATATTCTTTGAGCCAGGCCTGAATGTACAACTGCCAAAGATTTGAACTTTGTATTGCAAGTGACATTCCCATTAATATAACACTCAAAAGTAATATGACAGGTGTTTAGACAAAAATAATCGATTCGTGAGAATTTATAGAAAACGAGAAAAAAAATCGAATATAATATTTTTATTGATCAAAGTATTGATAACAAAATACTAGAGTTAAGACACAATAATTCAATCTATAAACTTTAGTCGTGTTCTAGAGTTGAGTCGTATGTTTTGCGGTTTTAATTAATTCTCTTCTCTTTTCTTTCGATTTCGTGTCTCGTTATGTCAAGGTAGCTCCTCTTTCAAAGAGTAATCTCTTTGACCCTAATCCTCGTGAGATTCGAATTCTAGTCACCGCCTCTTCACATAAAAATATCGTTTCGAATATTCTTTTGACAAGATCGACCCAAATATTCTCTTGATATAGTCAATGATTCCTCACATGATAAGGTCATTCCCAGAATCTGGTTACGGTATGTATTGACCCGGTTCTTGCGGGTTACGGCTCGTATTGTTACGGTTCTTGCGGACTACTGCCTGTACTGTCACAGCTTGTTGGTTACGGCCAATATCGATCATTCATGAAACCTTCTGCAATATTCTTTATTCTTTATCCTACTAATAAGGGTTAAAAAAATTATATTGGAGTTTATCCAACATAATTTTTATGGTTAAAATTATACCCAACAACTTGCCCCCACTCTCTATTTTCTTAATAAAAATTTGTAGAGTAAATAAGACAAATGGTATTATTTTACCAAATGCCACTTATGTTGCTTTTCTTTGATTTATAGTCGATTTTCGTAGTGACTCTTGAGTCGTTATCAAATTATCATAATGACTCTCGTTCCTAAAGTCATTGTCAAATTTTTGAAAGGACTTCGTAATGGCCTTGTAACGGCTTTGCAATGGCCCGTAACGGCTCTATAATGACTTCGTAATGATAGTGTCATCGCCAAATTATGTTTGGAATAGTTTTTCTTGAGTCATTCCCATATTTTAAGTAATTTTGTCGTCAAATTTCTCAAAACGGCTCTGTAGTGACAATGCTAAGTCATCGCCAATTTATCGTCGTAATGGCTTCGTAGTAACTCCGTAATGGCTCCGTAATGACAATGTTAAATCATTGCCATATTTTAGGCATGTCTTTTACTCATTACATGAGTTGTGTCTCGTGACACGATTTGTATCTCGTGACCATGACGCAACTACCGTCTCGTGACCGTGATTATTGTCTTGCGCATGCAACTCATTTTATGTTATGTGACATGATTTTTATCCTATGCCCGTGAAGCAATTTTTGTCTCGTGTATGTGACGCGATTTGTGTCTTATGAGATGACATATGTATAAAAAATTTATGTCTTGTGACACGATTCCTGTCACGTGGCATGATTTCTGTTTCGTGGGATGATCTATGTATCGTCCTTATGATATCAAGTTTAATACCGTGCTCGTGTCTCCTGACACGATATTCGTCTTGTGCTTATGATATTATTTGTATATCACATTCATAACATGATGAATCACGTATCGAGGCATGATTTATGTCTCTCAGAACGATTTGTACCTCGTTCTCGTGATACGATTGTATCTCACGCTTCGTGTATCTTGACACGATTTGTGGCTCGTGCTCGTGACATGATTAATATCTTACACTTCGTATATCGTTACACAATTTGTGGTTCACGCTCATGACGCGATTAATATCACATGTTCATGATATTGTTTATGTCTCGAGCTCGTCTTCATGACATTGTGTGTACTCATGATGCGAGTTCTAAGTTTTAGCAGCGAGTGTCTTGAAGATTTTTGCATCAAGCGTCTCATTATGAGATTCTTGTTAACGAGTGTTTCGCTGTCAATCTTCTATATCTCGTACCCAACTATTAGACGAACAAAAGATTCAAGAATATTTTATAAGCTAACATCTCGTTAACATCTTTCTGTATCGAGCACCCTACCATAAGATTTTTGTTAGTGAGTGTTTAGCTATCAAACTTCTGTATCTCGTGCCCAAGTAACAGGTGAACACAAGATTCATGAATATTTTAGTAGTGAGCGTCTCGTTAACATCTTTTTGTATCGAGCGCCTCACCATAAGGTTTTTGTTAGCGAGTGTTTTGTTGTCAAGCTTTCGTATCTTGTTTCTAACCTTCGGGCAAACACAAAATTTGGAAGAATTCTAGAAGCGACGTCTAGCTATTAGACGGTTGCAGCGAGTGTTTCACTAACAAACATTTGCATATGGCAAGCAACCTCTAGCTACCAGATTATTCTAGTGAACGTTGTGCTAACAAGTATGCAATGAACGTCTCAGTAATTTGGGGTCGTGCCCTCTATCTTGTATTGAGCGTGTAAGACATGTCTTGTTGATCATCAAAATAAAGAAAATCGACTTCATTGAAAGTTTTGAAAATCAACAATTGTTTAGGTAAAAATAATTGATTTGTGAGAGTTTACGGAAAACGAGAAAGAAAGTCGAATATAATCTCTTCATTGATCAAAGTATCGATAGCAAAATACAAGAGTCAAGGCACAACTAGTCAATCTATAAACCCTAGTCGTATTCTAGAGTTGAGTCGTGTGTCTTGCGGTTTTGATTAAGTCTCTTGTCTTTTCTTTCGATTTCGTATCTCGTTATGTTAAGGTAGCTTCCCTATTATAGAAGATTCTCTTTTACCCTAATCCTTGTGAGATTCGGATTCTAGTCACCGCATCCTCACATGATAAGGTCGTTTCGAATATTCTCTTGACAAGATTGTCCAAATATTCTCCTGATAAAGTCAATGATTCCTGACAGGATAAGGTCATTCCTACAATATGGTTACAGCGCGTATTGACTCAGTTCTTGCTGGTTACGGCCCGTATATTCACGGTTCTTGTAGATTACTGCTCGTACTGTCACAGTTCTTGCTGGTTACAGCCAATATCGATCATTTATGAAACATTCTGCAATATTTTTTATTTTTTTCCTTATTAATAATGGTTAATAAATTTATGGTGGAGTTTATCCAACATAATTTCCATGATTAAAATTATATCCAACAACATGAGATAAATTAATACAAAAATTAAGTTTTTGACTAATGACCAAAGAGAAACGAGTTTCAATGAAAAAAAAAGTGGACTAAAATACGAATGCACAATCTAACAAAAGTGGCCTTTCGAAGTGAAATCGTCCGTAATATCATCCCACACTATTTTGGATACAAAATCGTCGTGTTTTGGAACATACTCCTGCAATTACAAACATGAATTCAATTAATTTAGCTATCCCCTTTTGGCATTGACACATTTAGTCTATATATAAATAGAATAATAAAAATTATTGAATGACAAAAAAAAAAAAAAAAACCTCAAGAAGTTGAAGTAATTGAGGAGCGTTCGAAGCGGAGACGATGATACGGCGAGCGGTGGAGGAGACAAAGCCTTCGTCCACTGCCTTGTCGATAAACGTCAATAGTGAATCGTAGAATCCATCCACATTCAATAGTCCCACCTACAATTTTTTAACTTCACATTATGTATACACCTAAATTAATATTCCCCGTTTTCGAATTTTGTTACCATGCAATGCATATGTAAGGGTTTTCGTATACGTGTATGTTTACATGTTTTGATCAATTTTTATATGCATTAGGATAAAGTAGGTACGATATGATGTTGGAGTACTCTCTTTAATTATGATTAACATTAGAATGAAGTTTTCACAACCTTAGTTAAGACATTATTCCATGTGAATATATGACTTCAACTCATATGCTTAGATTCTCTTTCCACACATAACACATATATAGCGGATAAAGAAAACTGTTTTTTCTTATTTGTCTATGTTCATCAGGAAAATCTCTACTTCTCCATCCATAAATACATAACAAACATCTCTACTTTCTTTAACTATGTTTTGTCCTATAACCGTATTTACGGGCCGGAATCCCAAGGTAATTCATACCTAAACGAATTTAATTTAATTACCGGTTTAGTGTGGATCCCAAGTTGAGACCAGGTGATGACTTCCAACAACTCTTCAAATGTCCCATATCCACCTGTTTTGTTTGTCAAATAACACCACACAAATTATTTTATGAACCTTCATGATCTTAGATATATAAACGTCTTTAATCATTTCATTCTCTACTAATACATAAACTGAAAAAGAATTAAAAAACAAACAAACCAGGAAGTGCGATGAAGGCATCCGCTTGGCGACCCATTTCAGCCTTCCTTTGGTGCATAGTCGATACTGTTATAACTTCTCCTATTGATTCACCGGTTATCTAAACCCAACATCATTTTATCACATCCATCATAATCATGTTTTAGTTCACATATATTTTACTAAAATTTCATTTGGACGACACAGAATAGACTATATAACTGTTAATGTATGACAGATATATATACAGTTAAAATGTATATTAGATTTGTAAATACCTCTCTTGGTGCTAGAGACTTCGGAATGATCCTGCGCATAATATCAACATCTAATGTAAATAATTATCACTTACAATTAGTATATCACATCATTCATTTCGTTTAGTCCCCTTACTTTGTAATGGTCAAAGATTCTTATCCTTTCTTTAGATTTCTTAAGGTTTAAGGTTCAAATTTCTTTAAAACATTAAACTTCAATTCTTCGTATATGTTTAAGTAAAACTAAAGAGAGCTGCCTTTTCCCTCTTTGGCCTTAGATTTTGTCTAAAAAATAATATAGAAAAGCGAA
Organism: Turritis glabra; assembly: GCA_900406565.1. Taxonomy (NCBI): domain Eukaryota; kingdom Viridiplantae; phylum Streptophyta; class Magnoliopsida; order Brassicales; family Brassicaceae; genus Turritis; species Turritis glabra. Next base: position 5,456,338 of record OVBN01000025.1, read on the forward strand.
TCCAGAGCATTTTTAATCATATTAATACATATAAGTATATATCTTGAAGCAATCGAATTGCTATTTATGATAATGTTACCCATCTGAAAGGCAGGACAAGAACATGAGAAGAACAAAAAAGAATGATGCACTGTCGCTTTGTATGTATAGATAAATTAATACTTCTAATTTTTTTATTGTTTGATAATTTTAATAATAAAAATATGAGATAGATAGATAGATACCCAAGAACATGACGACCACCATCATGAACAGCCTGAGAAATGAGACCCATTAGCCCCACGCTTCCTCCTCCATACACCAAATCGATGTTTCTCTCCACCTTTCACATTTATGTGTGTTAGTAGTGACTAAAACAAGTACAATTTATTCTATGAACTTTACTTATATACATGTTACAGTTAGATGAGTTTATTAATTTATCCATATTTTTTAACACAACATTAAGCATGGTGGATTTTTGTTAATTGAGGAAGTAAATTTCAACCTTAATAGATACAATAATACAACTACACAATGATTTGATACTTAATTTTCCATACACATCGAGCACTTAATTATTTACATGCTCGATTATTTACTATGGACATACGTTTGTGTATCTCTGAAGTTTTTTTTAGCTAATGGTTAAATGCATTGCAAAAAAAAAAAAAAAACAGAAAAGAATTAGCATATATATAACGAAATACTAGTAAAAACCGAAATCTGTTATCGTAATAGTGTTCTTTTTTAATTAGTTAGTTAATTAAATAAGGATTAAGTGTGGAAATAGAGAGAAACCAGTTGGTGGGCGAGTTGGAGAGCAGCGTCGTGATAAGTGGTTTTGTTGCCGGAACTGCTTCCGCAGAAGACACAGATCCTCCTGAATCTTGATTTTGTCTCTTCCATTCTCTCTCTCTCTCTTTCTGTCTTTTTCCTTCTTTTTTTTTTTTTAGGTTGTCACTTTCTCAACTTTTTATTTATATATAGATAGATATATGAAGACGAAGTATACAGATTTGTTTGGCTAACGATCCAGGTAAGGCTGGCTATGGCTAAAAATATACATTTAAATGCGTTAGTTTACCTTATAATTGGATCCCATAGATTGTGACAGCTTTTTTCCTTTACAATATATTTTAGAATATGCATTAAATTTTAAACAAAAAATATAAAAATATTTAATATTGTTTAAACGAGACATCTTTTTCCATATATCAAAGTTTACGTTAAAAAATCAGGTTCAACATGTTTACAAGCAAGTTCAATAGCCGAAGATCATAATCATTTTCATAACCTTAACTCAATCTATTTTATTAATTTTGAAATGATTATTACCAATAAAATTGTGAATTTGAGATCGCAATTTGACTATGACCAGAGGATAATCGGACAAGTATCCACCTCACAAGAATCCAGGGATTCGATTCCGTTAATTCCTTCTTGTGATCCTTTAATTAAATGTGTCAAAAACTAAACCATATCTTTGATTGAAGAATTGGTCACTATGCGTTTCAGATATGTTACTTCTTATTAATCACCAAATCTCTAGAATCTTTTGCTTTCATACCTTTAGCTAAAATTTTCAATGGCAACATGACTATTAAATAAGTTCACAACTGGATCGTTAGAAAAAGAAAAGAAAAGAAAGAAGCTCTTAACTGGATTCCCTCTGAACTATCGTTTAACTATTTACTTTATATATTAACTCTGATATTGGTGTTGTCTATGATAACTGCTTATCTAGAATGGTTACAATTTCCTCTCTATACATTGGAGATATATATAGGTATATAGGATACCCATAAATTATTAATTTTAGTTTCTTAGTTTGATTAGTTTAAAAATCAAATTGATGGATCCAAGACACATTTTAACACCCTTACATCAAAGTTTTCTTTATCTAGTTTTGCGTAGAATTATGTGCTATATGAAAACATGTATGAAATAAATTTGTAGTCCAAAAGAGATTTCAAGAAACGTTCTGATATGTCATGTACTCATTTGTTAGGTATCATGTAACCTTTACATAATTAAGGTTATAGATTTAAATGTACTGCCAAAATAATAATATAAAGATAAATATTTTTTGTTGTTTTTAGTTTTGATTGGCAAGTTTTGTTATTGACTGGAACTTTGTAGTATTCACTTTTCAAACTTTAACATACTTGGGAAATGATGAGAGCAAAATATGATTTTAAAAATAGATGAAATTGGGTAACGCAGTGGTGGTTCGACATGTGATTGAACCATAGTATTCATATATAAAAGCAATCTTAATCACAAAAAGACAACATTTTTCAGCTACTAAATAAAAGGAAATCTTAATACATAAATACCCCATCCCAATTTTCAAGTTAATTACGAATTGTTCTGATACCAACGACTCTCACTGACGATATCTCCTGCCTCCTCGAGCTACTTAAACCCTATAAAGTCTTTGATGTGCTCTCTGTTCTATACATAGCCCTTCTCTCCGTTAAAATATCTTGGAGCAATGTGAACGCATCCTCTCGGAGGGCATCCATCATGGCTACAGGCTCGTCATCACGCAAATGGTTAATGTCTTCGGTAGCCTCTGCGATCTGTTCGAATCAACAATCCAAAAACTATTTATCAGAACAGTTAGGGTTAATTACAAAGCTTAAGAATCACTGAGAGATTCGACTATGGTTGAACTTACTCGGTCGCACATTTGGTCGACCCATTTGAAACGAGTGTCAAAAGGGATGGCTTTAGCATCTTTGCCATTTAATTTATGCATCAATTCTGTCAAATCCTTACGGATGACACAAAGATCAACAAGATCGCGTGGGATCCTACAACTGCCCATTCCAAACAAGCAAATAGTAAGAATCATACTATATTACGTTCACAACTAGATTTAACTATAATTTTTTATGCAAACAATAGCTACGGCTTGTTCCTTACTTTAGTAGATCACGATAGATAACGGAGGCCAAAGATTTGAATATCTTCTTCTTTGTTTTGCCTGCTATGTCCACTAACGATGAGAAATATGTCTTCGCCTGTGAACATATCAAATCAAACATTCATCAAAGTGATATAGCAACAAGTGTTTGACATGATAAGGGTGGGTGGCAGATTACTTACCGAAAACTTCTCCAGAGTAGTATTTGATTCAAGATCCCCGAAAAACTGAGCAGAGGATATGGACTTTGCGTTTGGGAACTTAGTTCTGGCTTCATCCGATTCTTCAACCTAGTAACAAAGTTAGTAGCAGATGATTTGTAACTGGATAGTATCTCTGTTTCCCAGTTTCACTAAATCACACGGCTTACTATAACTTTCGACGAGCTGGAGCTTGATTTATTGGGCAAAGCTTGATGACTTTGGTGGAGCGACATGGCAAACCTTTTGTACACAGATAGGTTTTTTAAACGTACTGGGAACAACCGAATTAGAAGCTTTAGGCGAAGAAGTAGCAACGGTAGCTTCACTTTCGTTAGGACTTAGGAGGTAACTCTACGTTGGCAGCACAAGGAGAAACCCCATTAGATGCTTCCGTTAGACCGGTACTAGTTTCTTCCAACATGCCTTTAGCAACTTCCATAGAAAGAATCTTATTAGAAAAGATCATGTCGTATGTAACCGATGCCCATGTCGGATTTTTCACACTACAACACTCGAAGCATACCTAAAAAAATCCAAATTTAGGATACACTAACGTATTTTCGATCGAAGATCAAGACACACAATCAAATCGATAGAGATCTCGAACCTTGTTCTCAGATTTTGCTTTGAGTTTTCGGAAGACGATAGTTTTGTCGGTAAACTTGTGAGAAGCTATCGTCGACAAGATTTAATTAGGGTTTTGCCGATTGAAATCAAAAGCTGAAGAAGTGAAGTGACAATAGATAACACAGTCCAAGAAACCCTAAAGGAAATGACGATACTAAAACTATAAATTTATTTCATTAATTAGGATAATAACATAAGGATATTATAAAGACTAGGTTATGATAATTTATAATTTATTTTCAATAAATATTTTACTGTAAATTATTTTTTATTGTGTTTATGTATTAAATTATTGTGATAATGAATTCAAATATTTGAAATATTCTGTAAATTATAACACTATTTTTATGTTATATTGTTAATATTTTCAAAAGATTGTTAAATGCTTATTAAAAAAAAATTATGAATAAGAATATGATATTCTGAATATTTTTTTTAAAATGGTAAAAATATTTGTAAGTGAAAAAATACAAAACAAAGAGTTGTAATAAAGAGATGCGACAGTCCAAAAATGTTTTAGAGAATTTATAAATAATTATATTTTTAAATTTTATTTTTAAGTAATTTCATAATTTTTTGTTAAATTAATGATTCTAAGAATCTTTAAATCTTAAAATATATATATTAGTAATTTTTAAAATACCTGAATTTTTTTTTAAAAAAATTGAATATATTGAACCATTAATATGGATAAATAAAAAATAGTTTTTAGAAAACTAATAATAAATAAGGTTAAAAATACATGAGTGATAAATGAAAGCGCATGGTAAAATATTACATGACTAATATTTATAATAAATAGTATAAAAATATGGCTCTCTAAAATAATGTTCAAAATTATTAAAATGGTTATAAATAAAAAGATACATCACAAATAACTATAATAAAGAGACGTGACACGCGGAAACATTTTTTTAGAAAACTATTTATTTGTTTAGAATTCTTTAGAAAAAACAATCATAACAATTTCTTCAATTATATAATAATGTATGTTCAGGAACAATTTTAAAATACTTAAAAAATGTTTGTTTAGATTCATTAAACACTTAACATGCTTAAATGAAAAATGTTTATTTTCTTTTTTTTTAAAGAGAGAAATAAATAGATTTAGAAATACATGAATGATAAATAAATGCATATGTTAATAAAAATGTATACTATGAAGAATTATAGTAAAAATGATGACCCATACATAGTAAAAAATACAAAACGAAAAATTGTGATAAAAAGATTTGACATTTCAATATATTATGAGAAATAAATAAATAAAAACTTAGTTATCAAATAATTGATGAAATACATAGAGTTATAAATATATTAATGTTAGATAGACACACTTATTAGTAAAATATATAATTATCTTAAACAAATAAATAATTGAATAAAATGACCATAATAAAAAAGTATGAAATAGAAGATTATAGTAAATAATCGCTATCCTATATAGTAAAAAAAACAAAATAGAGAGTCACAATGAAAATAGTATGAATTCTTGAAAAATATTTAAACAGTTATAGATATAAAAATCAATACTAAAAATATATATATATATATATATATGATTGAAAAACGCAACCCTCGAAGATTTTGTTGGGTTTGCTATTATTATAAGAGATGATAGTAAAATTTAACAACAATGTTCTGATCTCAAACCAAATTGGTTAGTTGATTGAGGAGAAAGGATGGTACGGAATCGAAGACGCTAGATCAGCATCGTGATAGACACTTCAAAGATACTTCACAAAATAGAGAGATGATAGTTACGATAAACCGACATAACCGTGTTTTGATTCTTTGTGTTCTTTTCCAAAAAAAAAAAAATTGTTTAGCCATTTTTCTCCTTTTTATTTACTTTTGATTAATACCCATAAAATATATTTTAGAAAGAAAAAATATTGCAACGATATATCAACTATACCAAAAGTTGCAACGATTAATTTATCAAATAAAGTACAAGTCGCAACGATTCATCAAATATACAAAATGTTGCAAGAGTTCATCAAATAAACTATAAGTTGCAACAGTTCATAAAATAAACTAAAAGTTTCAATGGTTTGTCAAATATTAATGGTTCAATTAAACGGTTGCAACAATCCTCTATATATTAAAAAAGAGTTTTTTGTGCTTATGTGGCAAACCTACAATTTTTTCTCAACTATAATTTTTTTTTAATTCTACTATACTCATTGCCAAACACTTTTAATTCTACTATCCTTATCCTCTATATTCTAAAACCAAAAACATAACACAATTTAATACTAATAAATTGCCAAAATTAATTTTTCGTATTTCCAAATATTTTATCTTATGGAGGAAGATTCCTTATGTATCAAATACAGTAAATTTTTCAATTTTCAATTTATTCTTTCCTAAATTACTTGAAAGGTCAATTTTTAAAAAATTAAAACAACAAAGTATATGGCCTAAAATTTATACAACCCTTCTCCTATAAATATCATGTATTGTGTGCTATATATATATATAAGACTATCAAAAGATTAAATAACGTAAAATTCACGCGTGCATCTCACGGAATCTTACCTAATTCATTTAATTATATATTAATAAATTAAATTAGAAAAGAAAATTATGAAAAGTTATAACCGAGAGACGTGGTCATAGAAGATATATATTTTTAGCTTGTTATTATATAGAGCAAAAGTTGTAACAATTCATCAAATATACCAAAAGTTACACTGGTTTATCAAATATATTAAAAGTTGTAACAATTCATCAAATAAGCTAAAAATTGCAACTATTCATAAAAAACCAAAAATTACAATGGTTAGTCAATTAAACAGTTACAATAAATCATTTAAATTTATTTTAGTAATTCAAATTAAAAATAATTATGAAGAGGTATAACCAAAAGACGCAATCATAAAAGACATTTATTCAGTATGCAAACCATATTGCTTGAGGATATCTTTTCATATTTGAACTTTGTAGTAATGTTAACGCACATTTAAATTATGTTGTATGCAACCCATATATACTGTTTTTAAGTAGAAAGCATCATTATTACCATACAAAATTGTTAAATCGAAAATATCATTATATAATCTATCCAAATCTGGAAAACATTTGTTAACATCTTCATTAGAATTTTATATTTAAAGTTGACTAAAAGTTCTATATTATTATAGTCATTCCAAAAATATTTAGTTGGATCAATTAGTTAAATTTTTTGAAACTTAAAATGATGTATGGTAATAAATAGTCTAGAGAATATAAAATGACGTTGAACCTTGAATTTAAAATTATTTTTATTTATCATAAAACGAAAAATATGTGTCGAAAAACAAAAGTTTGGTCGTTTTCTACAAAGAAAAACAAATATATAGAGTTCAAAAAATCCGAACAATTGAATAAACACAACTGTTTGTAAACAACACAACTCTAAATGAACAGATGCAACTTTATAGACGCAACCGTAGAAGTCATTTTTCAAAAATAAAAAAATATTGTACGAAAGCTTACGATGAAAAGACGCGACTATAAATGACATTTTTCGTTTTTCAAAAATAAAAAATAAAAAATATTTTACAGAAGATAACCTAGATGACATTTTTTCATTTTTTCAAAAATAAGAAATAAAAATTATGTTATGAAATGTTAGAACGAAAAGACGCGACTGTTGATAGCATTTTTTAGATTGTTATGATTATATATTTTACAAAATGTTACGATGAAAAGATGCGACTTTACATGATATTTTTTTATTTTTTCAAAAATAAAAATAAAAATTATTTTACGAAATGTTACAACGAAAAGACGATACTCTATATGACATTTTTTCATTTTTTTCAAAAATAAGAAATAAAATTTATTTTACGAAATGTTACAACGAAAAGACGCGACTGTTGATGCTGTTTTTTCAGATTGTTATGATTATATATTTTAAGAAATGTTACGATGAAAAGACGCGACTTTAGACGACATTTTTTTATCTTTTCAAAAATAAAAAATAAAAATTATTTTACGAAATGTTACAACGGAAAGACGATACTCTAGATGACATTTTTTCATTTTTTCAAAAATAAGAAATAAAATTTATTTTACGAAATGTTACAACAAAAAGACGGCGACTGTTGATGGCATTTTCTCATATTATTATTATTATATAGATTTGAGCAAAAAACAACCACTTTTTGAGTTAAAGATTGTATATATATATTTTGTAAATGATTAGTATCCATTTATTTTTAAAATTTTCGTCGATCATTAATTAAATTGGAATCTTCGTCGGAGTTTTCGCTTCAGCATTTTCTTGGGTGATTTTCCAGTTTTACACTGTTTTTTTTTTTTTTTTTTTTTTGGGCTACTTTAAATTTGGAAGATGAGTGTTCCGCATCTTTCTTAAAAATTTTGAGGGTCATCGAGATAATAAGTGATCAGATGCCACTGTTTTAGATTCTATTTTCTTTGCAAATCCTAGGTTGTGTGGAATTAGTTGTATTGTGTTATGTGAGGCAGACAGATCTTCTTCCGTGAATGAAAGAAGCATGTAATTGTATGTGATTCCATCACCTTTGCTTTTAGATTTTACAAAGAAGTCATTTCAACATAATTAGGATATCTTTTCTCCATTCAACCTTTAATCTTTTATATCTTTATTTCTTCAAAGTTAAGGCCGCCCAAGGGAGAATTATGCCGCAGTACGATTCTATTTGTTCTCTACTTCTCTGTGGTTTCATTTCTATGTTATATGTGTTTTAATTTGAAAAACAAAGAAACTGTTAGAAGCTATTCTTAATACAACTTTGTTGTGTTCCCTTTAAATTCCTGGAAAAAGGGTTTGATTTTGGGAAAAGTCATGTACAACACATAGGGATGTTAAATAGGGTTTTTTCGGTCCAGCCCGGTCCTATTTATTTAAAGTTCAGCCTTGAATGAGGCTTAACCCATTTTGAGTCCTGAAAATTTGTATAACAGGGTTTGAGCTCTATTTTGGTTTTTGAGCCCTATTTTGGTTATTTTTTACCACTACAATTTTTTCTCATACTTAAAAAAAATGTTTTTTCAACAAAATTATATTTTCCCGCCAAGACCGCAAAATCATATTTTTTCGCCAAAATCATAAAATCATATTTTTCCGCCAATACCGCAAAATCATATTTTCCGCCAAGACCGCAAAATCATATTTTTCCGCAAAAACCGCAAAATCATATTTTCCGCCAAAACCGCAAAATCGAATTATTCCGTCAAATCATATTTTTCCGCCAAACCAGCAAAATCATGTTTTTCCGCCAAAACCCGCAAAATCATATTTTCCCGCCAAAACCGTAAAATTACGTTTTTCGTCAAAACAAAAAAAATCATGTATTTCCGCCAACATCGCTAAGTTCTTTTTTTTGATCAAAATTGAACACATTTTCCATTATAACCGATGAATTATGTTTTCCCGTCAAACTGCAAAATCTCGTTTTCACGCCAAAAATCACAAAATTATATTTTTCCGCCAAAACCGTAAAATTATATTTGAATATCAATTTATGAATTTAAGCGACAAAAAAAATTTGCATGTAATAGGGCCGGCCCTGTTTTAGCCCAACATTTTTTACTAAAACCCTATATTAGCCTAAAGTTCTCCATGTTCAATTATTCAAGGTCAGGGGTTACATTAATTTTAACGGATCAGGACCGGCCCTAAATTCTCAGTCCTATATAACATCACTAACAACACATACTATTTAACTTTTTTTCTTTTTTTCTTTTCACACTAACTTAACTTGAAACTCATTTAAGATTTGGAACCAGTTTCAGCTTAACTTGAGACAAGCAAGAACTTTGTAAGTTGTTGTAGTTTACCAAGATTGCAAGTTGACATCTGCATAAAAAAACCTTTAGCAAGTTGGTTGGAGAGAATGATGGATTTTATGATTTTTTGTCTTGATTAAAGCATTTGTGTTTGATTGTCCTGGTCATACACTTTTCTTCAAAGGTTTGGTGGATGCAAGTGGCTTTTCGTTTGTGTTAGAGGAAAAATGCTTTAATTTGATCAAGTAACAAAGTTGATCGGTTTGGATTAAAGGAGAAAAGGGTTTGCGATTGGGTGTGACTGAAGCAAACATCTCTATTCCCTGTCTTTTTTTTGTTCAAAACGCTTTTGCCTTCAGTTTTCTTTTGTCCCTCTCTCTCTCTTTGTATGGCTTTTGGGTCTAAGTTCATATAAACGACATTTGGTGACTTACTCATTATTCTCTAAACTGTCCTCTTTGGTCCTACATGTCCTCCGCAACTAAGCATGAATTTGTGTACTTTTCTAATATAACAAGATTGAATAATATTTCCCCTGAGCTTGGAGTAACATTGTGAAAACTGGAAATTGATAGTTATTTTTCTGTTGGAGCATAACTTGGATAGATTTCACACCATTTGCTTTTCCTAAATACTGATTGTCTGATCATTCTCTCATCTTTAATTTATGGAACACCATTTTTTGTGTTTTTAATTCTTTTTTCTCTAAAATTAAAGTATTGATGCTTCAGTTTGGTTATAGGAGCCAGAGGCAGTGAGTGTATATAAATTTTGTTGATCGATGTGTTGCCTTTGGATGAAGGCTTACAGAAAAAAACGAGTAAAAGCTGAAAATATGATTGGGGAATGAAAAAAAACATCTCTTACACTCCTTTCTTTGAGCTATCGGAAATTAAAATTTACATTTACCATTTCGTTAACCTTTTAGGACATATACAAGATTCTGTTATCAAAGTGTAAAAACCTTGTTGGAGATTCCTAGGGAAGGTGAATGGTGGTGCTTTCTTAATTTTCTTTTCTTTCTATGCAGTGGCATGCTTCATGAGACAGATATATCTATTCATAGTAGAAGTGTAATAGTATAGGCTCCTCATACCAATTACTGCAAAATGATCTCTTGATCTGTATATATTGGATTTTAGCATTTCATAGTGGATTTTATGCAACATTCACTGAATAGCAAATGGGTTTTGTTTGCTGCCAAATTTGAGAGGCATCTGTTCTCTCTTTCTTTGGTGTATATAATGAATTACCGAGTTGGGAATAATTTATCCTTATATAGTATATACATTTTATGTCTTTTCTAAATAGTAAGCACCTTTCATTTCTTATTCTTAGTTGGTTCTCCTGTTTTTTAAGTGAAAGATATGGTATAAAAGTAACATACTTATATGAAAGTAATGAAAGGAGAAAAGAATTGTATTTCCACTGCAAAAGTTAAAGAAGATAGAAAGATCAAATAATGATTCTAAATTTGAGAGAGAACCTTTGGGTTACAGTCTCACAGAGCCTGGAGAGTTAAAAACAGCACCATCGGTTATAAGTCTTGCTTACTTTCCCATCATAGTGATGATTTGATAATCTTTTGGAACTTAGTTTCTGTTAATATTAGTCTTGCGGCTATTTTGATTGCTTTAATGCTTATGATATGGGATTAGCTTGCTTGATTAGTTCTAGACCAGGTGACTGTTGTCTTAAAAAGTGTTGGGACTTGGCTATTAGTTGGTTGAAGGGGCTGAGAAAGGTAGTGATTTGGAGGTATTGTCTCTATATATGTATGTAAGTGAATAATGATTTGCGTCTTTAATTTGGTCTTTTATACATATTAAATAAGTGATACACTTTGCATAAAAGAGAGAGAGACCCACTTAGCAAGCAGTACCCATATTACATCTTTATTTATTATGTGTATGTGAAATTTGAGATAGAAAATAATATTAAGGGGTAAAGCTGAGTTGCCTTTTGCTTTTGGTACTGATTTGTCACCACATGTATTCCACTTTGGATTACAAAATCCACTTTGGACCCTTAAACTTTGCCTCTCCTACAAGAAAAGCATACACATTCGTCCTCCTCCCCATATATAGCTTCAAGTTCCACTTCTCTGTATACTCTTACTCATTGGCTTACACAAACATCCCTTAGACTCAGCCCCATAGCCTCAAGCTTTTGCTAAAATCCTTTTGTGTTATTGTTATCAAAAGAAAGAGAGTATCATACATAGTTATAGTATGAGGAGTAGAGGTTGCAGTGTCCAGCAAGCCCTCATGCCTGAGGCTGCAACTATGGTGAAACAAGCCATGGCTTTGGCTAGACTGCGTGGGCATGCTCAGGTCACGCCTCTCCATGTGGCTAGCACCATGCTCTCTGCTTCCATGGGTTTACTCAGAACAGCTTGTCTCCAATCCCACACTCATCCTTTTCAATGCAGAGCACTCGAGCTCTGTTTCAACGTCTCCTTGAACCGCCTCCCAACTTTCACTGAGAGTCCTATGTTGGTCCCTTGCATATCTAACTCTCTGACTGCAGCTTTTAAGCGTGCGCAGGCTCACCAGCGGCGTGGTTTCATCGAGAACCAGCAACACCCAATCTTGGTCGTCAAGATCGAGCCTGAACAGCTCATAATTTCCATACTTGATGATCCTGGTGTGAGTAGAGTGATGAGAGAGGCTGGTTTCTCAAGTCCTCAAGTGAAGAGCAAGGTGGAGCAAGCTGTGTCTTTAAAGATTTGCTCCAATAAATCAAAAGTAAACAAGTTGCTAACTGCGGCGATCAAGAACTTCAGGTAACGTCTCTTCTTGTTTGGTCATGAAACTCGCACACACACACACACACACACACACACACACACACACTGAGATCTAATTCAGTCACTTTATTTTGTTTGAAATAGTGAGATCGAAAATGAGACCATCCTAGAATGCTCAACGATGAGGGAAGCAGAGGGTATGAGAAGCTGCAATGCTCTCCCAGCGTGGCTTCAGCTATACAAGAAGGAGAATCAACATAAAAACACTGTGAGTTATGAATTATGATCTCATCATTCTCAGTCTTCGTATACTTTTATCTCCTAAGACTTGGTATTGTTTTAAATTTGGCAGGATTCTGATGACTCAATCTGCAATTTAATCCACAAAAGGCCATCTGAGAAAACCCTTGACATTTCTTCTCTTTCTTTCTCTTCCTCTTCTTCCAATACTTATGCTCCTACAGAAGCCAACCTAAGATTGTTCGTTCCCGAACATGACAATGAGCTCACAACAACACTCTTGATGAACTCTGCAGCCTCTTCTAGTGAGGTAATAGACGTTGAATATGCCCCCAGGTTTAAGGAGATGAATTCTGAGAACCTAAGAACTCTCTGTGATGCCTTATGTGGCAAGGCACCGAGGCAGAAGGATGTAATCCCTGAGATCGTGAGAGCACTCTTGAATTGCAGGTCAGGATCATCACCTAGGAAGCTCAGCGATGGGAATCGAAAGGAAGATACTTGGTTATTTTTCCAAGGTGTGGATGTGGAGGCCAAGGAGAAGATAGGTAGAGAGTTGGCAAAGCTTGTGTTCGGATCGCTGAACAGCTTCGTTTCAATCAGCTTGAGCAGCTTTTCTTCCTCTTCCATGGAAGATCTTGGGAACAAGAGGAGGAGAGATGGAGATAGCTGGAGCTACACACAGAGACTGTTCGAAGCCGTGTCTTGTGATCCTCACAGAGTGTTCTTCGTCGAAGATATAGAGGAAGATGACTATTTGTGTCAAATGGGTTTCAAGAGAGCCATTGAGAGAGGAAGACTTCAAAGTGGAAGTGGTAAAGAAGTGTTGCTTAAAGACGCGATCGTGATCTTGAGCTGTGAAAGACTCAGCTCGAGATCAAGAGCATGTTCGCCTCCAGAGGACGAGAGAAAGATGAGGAGCCCTTGTGTATCTCTCGATCTAAACCTTTCTCTTGATCATGATGATGATGATTATGATGGAAATTGCAGTGATCATATTGGATTACTCGATGCTGTAGATGCACATATTCTTTTCAGCATGTCGTCAACATGATTCATGTAATTTCACTACCATGTTCCTGTTCGTGGTACATATATACTTGACATGGTCATGGTCATGGTCATGTGTTACTTCCTTCCTTGGGACAATTTTCTGGGTCAATTGTGTAGTTAGGAGGCTTAGGAATTTTATAGAGGGCAATGTTAACAAAATTATCCAATTTATGTATCCAACTGATTAGTCTAAAACTTTGAATTGACGGTAATGAACACTAGAATTAGTAAAATTTGCACCGAACGATTATACACTTTGTTTTTTTACAGATACCACTATTTAGGTTCAAATGATGGATTGTCTTGCAAATTAAGCTTGTCCATTCTATTTTAGTTTTACTAACGAATAAAAAAAAAAAAAAGAACCTCAGAATGTTACGAAAGAAAGACATGTCAAATGCTTTAATCCGTAATCCTTTTTTAGTTTTTGTTCAACAAAATTTTATAAATATTGCTACTCTCCATCAAAAGACATGGCAAATGCTTTAATCCGTAATCCTATATTAGAATATATATATCCATCCTCCTATACACTTTTTTTTAAGTAAAATTCGTTCTTTATCCGACTGATATTTAGTAAAGTCTTCGAATATCAACTTAATTTATAGTACTGCCACCGCCAAAGAACATATGGTTGATCAATATCTACAGCATTTACCTTTAACACTTGATGAAAGTATGGTATAAATATGGTCCATGACGTAAGAGTTGCACAAAGGAAAGATCTGTTTTTAAAGATAAAACTTAGACGTGTATATTCTGGGAGATGAGGGTGATAATTTTCAGGTAAAAAAGTAAAAATAGGCAATTTTTGGTTTATGGGTTTAACTACGGTTAGGAATCTTATCGTTCCATGAAAGTTGTGTTGACCGTTGTATTGATAAATCAAAATACTCAATTAAATAAGAGGAACACAATCGCGACTTCCGAATGAAAGAAAGAAACCAAAACTTATGAAGATGTTAAAAAGTCTGGAAAACTAAAGGATTTATAGACTCATTTAGAGAGAGAAACTTAGAGAGAGATTTTTTATGAATTTTTTGATGATCTTTCACAATGGGGGTACACACATATTTATAGGGGAGGATTGGCGCGCTGACATAAGCGCTTACCTCATTATTCATGCGATTACATCATCGCTTATATCACTATATATACGCTGACATAAGCGCTTACATCATTATTTATGTGATTACATCATCGCTTACAACACTATAATTATACATATTTGAGTACTTAGGATTACTTAATGATCTATTCCGAATTCGATGGTATGTTTGTCATAACAACCGTAACTATCTCCTGGACATTTGTATTCCATTTCTGATTCTCCAAAGTCTTTCTGCGAACTTGTATTGATATTGAACATTTTCTCCATTTCATCAATATTCATCGCATCATCAGGGAGCTGTGCATCTAGGAAATATGCTGGCGGGCAATTCGGAGACAATGGTTCTTGCTTTATCAACTTCGGTTTATCTATCATGCTTTCTTGTTTTGTCATGAAATATTGCAGATTTTCATCGAGGCTCATCTGGTAGTCAATTGGATAGTAGGTCCAATTCGGGTTGAATGGAACGAGGAATATCTGTCTAGCATTGTTGAAACGAAATGCATGGATCTGTAAATCTTCATATGCCTTGTTATCATGGATATTGAAATCTGGACGAATTCCTCTCTAGTAGTCATTGTGATGAATGAGTGTAGGTAGTGTATGAATCTTGTTGGATTTTATGTTAACTTGAACGGGTCGATGGAAGAAATAAATTGTATGAGGGTTGAAGAAAGGATTAAGACCTCCTTGACTTTTCAGCTTCTTGAATGGCAAGCTTGTTGCTTTCGCTGATCTCCGTAATTTTTCGCTCCATATGCTTAATGGTGCAAACCATGTCAAGAATGTCGAGAGACAATCTTTCTGACCTTGCTGGGCATTGATGAATTGATCTAGCCATTGTATGTCAAAAGTAATGCCTATGGTGTAGACTGAACAGATATACCAGATGAAACAAAAGACTTCTTCTGGTATGTTTGTACTTTCTATCATGTAGAGGTGTGCAAACGGATAGTCTGGGTGGATTCCCAACGGTGCAAGGTAATGGCAATGGATTCCGTGCTTTGACAAGATAATTGACTGGTATTTGAAAATTCTCAGTTGAAATACCAGTCAATTATCCTGTCAAAGCACGGGATCAATTGCCATTACCTCGCACCATTGGGAATCCACCCAGACTATCCGTTTGCACACCTCTACAGGATAGAGAGTACAAACATGCCAGAAGAAGTCCTTTATTTCATTTGGTATCTTTGTTCAGTCTATACTATAGGCATTATTTTTTACATACAATGGCTATAT
Organism: Turritis glabra; assembly: GCA_900406565.1. NCBI lineage: Eukaryota > Viridiplantae > Streptophyta > Magnoliopsida > Brassicales > Brassicaceae > Turritis > Turritis glabra. Next base: position 5,472,234 of record OVBN01000025.1, read on the forward strand.
CAATTCATCAATGCCCAGCAAAGTCAGAAAGATTGTCTCTCGACATTCTTGACATGGTTTGCACCATTAAGCATCTGGAGCAGAAAATTACGGAGATCAGCGAAAGCAACAAGCTTGCCATTCAAGAAGCTAAAAAGTCAAGGAGGTCTTAATCCTTTTTTCAACCCTCATACAATTTATTTCTTCCATCGACCCGTTCAAGTTAACATAAAATTCAACAAGGTTCATGCACTACCTACACTCATTCATCACAATGACTACCAGAGAGAAATTCGTCCAGATTTCAATATCCATGATAACAAGGCATATGAAGATTTCCAGATCCATGCATTTCGTCTCAACAATGCTAGGCAGACATTCCCCGTTCTATTCAACCCGAATTGGACCTACTATATAATTGACTACCAGATGAGCCTCGATGAAGATCTGCAATATTTCATGACAAAACAAGAAGGCATGGTAGATAAACCGAAGTTGATAAAGCAAGAACCATTGTCTCTGAATTGCCCGCCATAATATTTCCAAGATGTACAGCTCCCTGATGATGCGATGAATATTGATGAAAAAGAGAAAATGTTTAATATCAATACAAATTCGCAGAAAGACTTTGGAGAACCAGAAGTGGAATACAAATGTCTAGGAGATAGTTACGGTTGTTATGACAAGCATATCATCGAATTCGAAATAGATCATTAAATAATCCTAAGTACTTAAATATGTATAATTATAGTGTTGTAAGTAATGATGTAATCGCATAAATAATTATGTAAGCGCTTATGTCAGCGCATATATAGTGATGTAAGCGATGATGTAATCGCATGAATAATGAGGTAAGCGCTTATGTCAGCGCACCAATCCTCCCCCTATAAATATGTGTGTACCCTATTGTGAAAGATCATCAAAAAATTTCATTAAAAACCTCTCTCTAAGTTTTTCTCTCTAAATGAGTCTCTAACCCTTTAGTTTTTCAGAATTCTTAACATCTTCATAAGATTTGGTTTCTTTCTTTCATTCGGAAGTCGCGATTTTGTTCCTCTTCTTTAGTTGAGCATTCTGGTTTATCAATACGACTTTCGTGGGACGATAAGATTTTTAACAGTGGTTGAGCCCAGAAGCCGAAAATTGCATATTTTTGCTCTCTTTACCTGAAAATTATTACTTTCGTCTGTCAATACGACTTAGTCAACACGATCGACCAAATTGAACACCGAAAAAAATCAAAGGATCGCTACTTTTTCTCACTTGCAAAAAATATTTCGAGGCGCCTAAACAAATATCAATTGAAAAAGAATTTGTTAACTTCCTTTGGTCTTTTACTTCGGAAAGGTATGGGATTAGCTTGATGAGTAAGATATTATTCTTTTTAAAATAAAAATTAAAAGCAAAAAGATAAGCCCATGAAAAGAAGTGTTAAGTAGGAAACAAGAGGCATCTTATGCTTTAGACTATAAAATATAAAATAAGTGTACTAAATACTTATAAAAAGTTAAAACATTATGGCCAAAGAAGGGCCTTTGTCGTATATGAGGTAACCTTGTAACATATATTGAGGTCGTTGTGACAATTTCTTTTTTTTAAATGTGTTTTCTATAATATTCAAGTGTAAAACCACTTTACATAATAAACGTAATTAAAAGCATACAAATCAAAAACATGTAGTGGCAGGCTCATAATTTTATTTGAAAGTTTAGACAGCTTAATCGATATGATCTAAATTTCCACAAAACTTTATTTACGTTATGGTCATCAACTTCGGCAAACCATGCTGCCATTGTGGCATAACACCAACTGGAATAGATTAGTCGACTACGCGTTATCGCGTTCATATGACACACTAATCCATCTTTATCTAAGATTATGTGTAAATTGTACACATAAATATGTACAATTGAAATACCATACTTTTTTTTTTGACGTTTTGAAATTAAGAAAAACAAGCATAATATTTTCATGTACATCAAAATGTTGATAAACATATGTACTTTTTCCAAATTAACTTCAAAAGATAAAGAACCCCAAAACAGAGGGTACAACTACCAAACCACCGAAACAAAAGTTAAAGACTCGTCAAAGAGCATCTTCCGACACTTAATCATAAGTCAAGCCAATCCTCCAAATGCCTTATAGGATTGAAACCGCCCTTTCTTGTCACAATCTTTACAATAACTCGCGTGGCTAGTAAATGTCACATACGATTGAAACCGCCATATACTTTTCGGGTCAGCAAGCGGGCTAGTAAATATCAATTACATAAAATAATGTTTTATTTATATATAACAACAACAAACAGGAGAAGATGAATAAATTTATACAATAGGCTCTACAGAAGATAAGTCGTAATGGTGCTTAAAATAAAATAAAATTAAACGAACCAATATATGTGATGGAATGAAAGCTAAGACTCAAAAATCGAAGTCGCACTTGATCGGGAAAACGGTAGAGGAGGTTGTAGTTCCGTTGGAGGTACTTAAAGGAAGCCTTAGATCATCGCAATTAACCTTAGGCTTAATCCTCCGAAACTTCAAGTCCCCGAGCTTAAACCTAACTCTAAGCCTGAACTTGATCTCTATATTGTAAACACCGGAGATCCTCTCCGCGTTCAAAGTCCGGGACTCTCCGGCGTCAAAGATAACAAGGTTTTGGCCTTGGAAAATTGGTGTGAGAACGGTCGTGTTTTTGTGTCCTTGATAGAAAGGAGTTAACGGGATAGAACTAAATCGTTTTCCCTCGTAGTAGGCATGAGCTTCGATCCTGTCGTAGTAGACTCCTATCCTTTTATTAGGGTTACGGACAGGGACAGTGAGGGATAGGTTATACCTTAAAATGTTGTCCGGGGAAGTGTGGTCAAAGCGGGTAAGGGACGCATCGGTCACGTGAAACTTGATGGCACGAGGACGGACAATGAGCCAGAAGATGAGAGCGGCTACGCCGAGGATGACAATAAGGGATACGATGACTTTGACGAAGAAACTGAGGAGGCAGCAGCCACAGCCGCGACCGTGCCCACGTCGGTAGTAGCCTTTGGGAGCCGGTGGTGGGACAGATGGACCGTAGAAGGCACCGTTGAGAGGTTGTTCAGCCATGTTTTAGTAATTTTGTGGAGAGTTGGAATGAATGGGTTATATGGCTATAAAAGGTTGATGTAAGTCCTCTTTTATATACACTTTTCATTTATGCATTGGTCAACTTATTAGATTAAGGTATTGTCACGTTACGCGGGATTTGATTGAATATTTGACCAGAGAATATTATGCAATTGTAGGCTTGTGATGTTGCACCATAACTTCCAATAACGAGTATTTTATATAAGATCATAAATTCATAATATATGTTGTTACTTTTTGGTCTCTTGTCGTACGTCGTTGGTTTCTCATTATACTGTTCTAGAACCTAGAGGCTAGGCCGACTGTGTCACCATAATTATGTCTGATTTTTTTTCATTTTGTATTCTAAATTTATTAAATTTTAAACTTTAAGAAGAGACATATTTGAAAGATTTTACACAAAAAAATCTTTATCCATTTAAAAAAAAATCTTTATCGAGTTTTAATTGGTCAGTTCTTCTACATGAATTTATCATATTATAAATTATGCATGATTTTATGTATAAATGTTTAAATTATAGGCTTACATTATGCAGATTTTCTATGCATATTCAGTCGTTAGAATTTAAAGTTGAATAATTATCTAGTGTTTTCTTGATATTAAAAAAAACTAATTATTTTGTCTACGTCCGCTTAAGTACAAATTGAAAACTCCTAACAAAAAAATAACAAGAAGAGCTGCCATGTGAATAATTATTGCTAAATGAAATACGAGAAGAAATCCGCAAAATAACTATTGCTAAATAAATTACGAGAAGATATCCGCAAAGATTCAATGTGCCATGTGAATGGACACAACTTGTGAAACTAACTTTCTTTACATCACAAATATGACTTTCTTTAATCTTTACATCACAAATATTTAAAAAAAAAAGAAAAAAAAAAAAGACTTTTCTGCGTAATTTGTTTGTTTTATTGGCGCCAACAACAACCTAGAATGACAGATTGTTTGCTTTGTTGTCTTCTGTGTGTTAAGAGACACACAAATAAATAAAAATGACGTTTATAGTGTGATCAATTATTATGTTTTTGTCGTCACATTTTATTTCCGTTAATATCAACACATGATACACCGAGTTAAAATGTTGAAAGTCACTTGGAAGTTAGGAAGGCACTGGTCGATGAATTTGTGAAGTCCAACCATTTAGAATCCGTTTATTTTCTTGGAAATGGGCTAAGCTTTACTTCGTATATCTTATCCGTTAGGGCCGCGGGATTTAAGCCCACAAACTATCCAGTATTCTATTCACATGTGATCCTTACTTTTAAGTTTTAACAATGTGCCGACCTCCCAAGATCATTTAAGTGACAACCGATATAAAACATTATAAAAAGACAAATAGAACATCTATAAAGCTAATTTAGTTGTCCCCTCCAAATAATTCATATATTTATTTTCGAATCTGATATTGAGATACTATGTCTAAAGTGTCTTCATTAAAACACTTTTATTGAATTTGTTATTGTTTTTAAGACACTCATAATATAATATTAGTATTTTATAATTAAATTTATATTAAGACATCCACAAAAGTTATTCAATGGAGATGGTCTTATCTCCTCCAATCATTTTTCTCCTCACATATTTTACTTCTGAAATTAATTTGGCATACTTCAGATCTAAGTCCACTAACAAAAATATATATTCCAAATTTATGTGACATGTAGGTATGGGCTTATAGCAGATTCAAAAAATCTAACAAACACTGTATAACTATAGTGTCATGGCAGTATAATTTACGAGAAGATCAACAGAAACAAAAGGGTAGACAAATTAAACGATAATAGAAGCAAAAACATTATCCGAGTAGAAGAAAACTGAAAAGAAGAAGAAGAAAGAGTAAAAGCAAACTTTAACGGCGTCAACCGTCAAGGTTGTGTCCTTTTCCCTAAACGTTGACACTGCACTTAGTGACCAACGTGTACTTAACAGCGTTTTCGCCGACATGAACTCCGGCGGCTTTATCAGCCAGATTTATGTATGCCGGACAACGAACATGGAGATGATACTTACCAGTGATAAGAGTCCCAACCTTCCACCTCACGCGCCCATCGGCGCGTATAATCAACGCGACAAGCCCTCGGTTCTGCTCGTCGCCGAGAGCCACGGCGTTGAAAGGAGCGATGGGGACGGCGTTTCCGTATACGAAAGGAGACCAAACGTTGTCTTCTTTATGGCCTTGGTACGTAGGAGGAATGGCCGTACGTAGAGTGATTTGTTGGTTACGGTAAGTAGCGTAGACGTGAAGACGGTCGTAGTAGATTCCGATTTTGGAGTTTGGGTTACGTGAAGCTATTGTGATCTGAAAGTTTGAGGTGAGGAGGTTAGGCTGCGAGAGGTTAAAGGCGTAGACGGTGGCGTCTTGGAGGATGAATCTTGGTTTTGTTGGTCGGAGGATTATCCAAACGAGGAAGATTGTTATTAAGACGATGATGATGAAACCGATTATCGCTCCGCAGATTCGACTGACGGTTCCTCCTCCTCCGCCGCCACCACCGTGGCTCCCGCAATCTTTGGACATTGGTATTGTGTATTTACGGTTTTGCCACTACGCTTCGTTGTGTGATGGATGGAGAAGATGTATGTGTGATGGAGAGAGTGAGAGTGAGACTATGATTAATATTTATATTGATAATTAGAAGTGATATAGTTTTGTGACTTTGTGCACCTTTTTATTTCTAATTTACACTTAGCTTAGGTTTTACAAAATAATGAATCAATACGTAAATGAATATATAGACGTAATTTCTTTAGGTTATAGTCTTTCTCCGTAGCAAAGAAAATGTGATTTTCTAATTTGATAGTTTGCAAGATGGCCGGTTTCATGGCATCGACAATTATGTGATGACTTACTCCCGCACTGGAATGCGTTATTTTTAAGATCTTTAGATCCTTTTATTTTTATTTCAGTTGTAGTTTATTTTTTGGTTTTGTAGTTATCCGGATTGTGTTTGATTTTTAAAGTAGAGTAACTCGTGTTTATCTTTATTCCCATATTAGATACTTCATTGTTGTATCGCTTTCTTAACGGAGAATTTTCTACTCGTATCTTAATTAAATGGTGTTTGTCGAAAAAAAAAAATTATTGATAGTTTGTATTCAAAAAGTTACATGGAGAAAGTAAATGTGTACGGATGAACGAGTTTTAACTTTTAACTCAATCATGTAAGAAATTTATCATACCTTATGTATGGATCATATAAGTTTGTAGGGAAACAAAGGAGTGGACATAAATCAATATTCTAAAAGTTTATGCTATTTAACTTTTAGCGTGGCTTCATCTACCCTACCATTTTTGTTAAGAGGTGCAAGGTTCCCCCATGAGTGTATCAGCTAACAACTGATTAATTGCACATTGAACGATGATTCCTAAAAGGACGAAATTACCCTTCCCAAACCAAGGTGCTCCGATCTTCTCTCTGGTGTAAAACGGTAAAGTTCAGCTCTTCTCTTTCCCCGGAAACCTGTTAAAGTGTTACTGCCAATATATTTTCAACTGTCTCCATTAATTAATTGTTTTCCTCGACAAATGTCTTTGACTGCCAATATATGAAGAGATAAATAAAATAATTTTCTTTATTGATAAAGTGAAAACGAATATAAGATTAGAGACGTTCGTTTAATTTCAGTTCAACTATATGACTTGTCTTTGTATCTTACTTTGGAGTTAGGAAATATTAAATTTATAACTTTAAAAAGATTAGAACATTCGATATAGTATTACTGGTCCAAAATCAGCATCTGACGTCTACACTCAAACGATATATAATGAGACCAAATAAATGTTAAAATGCTATATACTGAGACTGAATAGATGTAGTACGATGGAAAAAATGTAGTACATTCATGTATCTTAATGTGTAACTTTTTTGCTTAAATCAATCTTTATGAAAGAAAAGAGTAATCTTATAGTCCATGGCTCCATGCCATGGTCAAGAAAAAACCTATACACTCTAATTCTTTTGGATATAGGAAAATTTTGGGCCCAATAGGAGCGGAGAAGGGCTTTTTGGAATTAGCCCACCACCATATGAATATATGATCATTACGTTTTGATGCTAGTAAGTAAATAACAGTACTGATTTAATGAAAGCAAACTTAACATCGTCAAAGTTGTCTTCTTTTCGCCATTAAGTACAATTTTTTGAATTTGAGATAAAGAGCAAACTGTTGATCCAAAAACTCGTTCATACTCAAAAGATATTTAGACCTTAAAATCAAGCTTAATCTACTTGGTCATCTTCAAACATTGTCCTGATTATTATTTACCTCCTAATTAATACCCAAAAGACCTAATTAGTAACTAATTGAACTTGTTCCATCAGAAAGTCCAGTCCTTGGAGAAATCCATGTCTGAAGGCAAATGGTAATGACACTCGTCCTTCTGGTGCTGCTCCTGCATTGTAGAACTAGTCATTACTCCTCTTCTTTCTTTGGTCAATAACTCATTCTCACGTTGATTCCGTTTCCTTTGATCTGCTTTGCACAAGTAAACAAAAAGGGTCAGAGTTTGTCCCTTTTTTTTTGTACCAACCAAAAAACATACAAAGAACTAGTCTCAGTTTCCATTCTAATAAGAGAGATTTCAAGACTAGAAAACAAACCAAACATTCAAAATGAAGGTTTTGGAAGAAGAAAAGTGAAGACGCTTACTATGCTTCTTCATGGAGTTAAAAGTCTTAGTAGTTGGACGCTGAAGAGGATGGAAAACGCCGGTTCCTACAGATTCCCTCAAAACGTTGCCGTTACGATGAACCAAACCTCTCTTGTGTAGCCGTGCCTCTTGTCTCTGTAAAACCTTAGCTCTATCTTGACGTGACTGCAACCACCGCCCAAAAGTAAAAACATCAAACGATGCACAAAGGAGAGCCCAAAAGAGTGACAAAGTTTGCATTTTTATTTACCTCGTTTTTGCGGACCCTTGAAAGATGAAGTTCATAAAAAGGTTCAAGCTTGGGCCTTTCTCCGTACAATATCTGATGAGCTTTAGGACCATTAGGCCTTAAAGACTGAAAAAAGCCACACCATAACAAGAACATAAAGTTTGTGAAGAGAATGTGAAACAGAGTAACGAAACAGAGGAAAAAAAGAAAGGACCTGGAGACTCGAAGGTAAAGTAGGAACCGGTCTGGATTTAGGACGGAGAAGAGACATCGAAGAGAACTGGTCAGAGAGTGAATCCACGACGTCGGAAACGTACGGATCACGGTGGTTACGGCTGAGCGAGTTGAATCCTCCGGCAGACGTTTCGAACTCATTGTTGAACAGATGAGGACGAAACCCCAATTCTTCTGCGTAACCCAAATCCACACGAAACTGATGATTTCTCGCCATGAAAAATCGAGAGATTGAAGACTCTCTTTGAGAGAAACAGAAAAAAAAAAAAAAGGCTCTGCTTTTTTAAAATGGGTTTGACGTTACATAAATAAAGAAAAAATATCCAATTTTATTTACTTTTTAGTTATTATTATTTTCAGGTATCACGCGAGTAGTGACTGCGAAGGTCACGTGATCCACTCTCCCACTCGCCCATTATCTCCGTTAAGCACAAACGTCCCAATCAGATGCTAACACGTAAGAGCAGAAGTGATAAAACTGTTGGCGCGTGTGATGTACGTTCTTAAAGGTGAAGTGTATATATCGTTTCTGCAACCGCCGCAGACACACGCAGCCACCAATTACGATGCCTACACGTATCAGAACTGTTACCTATTAGTTTCATTTATAAAGTGTGTGCTTGTGTATGTTTCCTTTCGTGCACCTTCCTCGACTCTTATGAGTAAGGAAAAATAAGTTCCAACTTTCCAAAAGGGACATGAAACGGTATTGCATCGGAAAGTAAAATAATACAGATTGAACTAGAAGATGGTCAAAAAGAATACAGTAGTTAATCACCCAATTGTTACATAAGCCTTTACTTTTGGGTCCAAAATGGGCTCATCTTAGGCTCACATGGAGACGATTTTGGGATCACAATGTAGATGATTGGTACATGGATGTAGTTTGTTTTCATGGGCTTTAGATTCTCCACATTCTCTCTATTATATTCCCAGTCGTTGGGCTCCATCTATTTTCATATTCAAATTGGGAAAATAGAGTTTGAATGAATGTTGTTTGGGACAAATTTTTAATATTAAGTTTTTTTTGTCATAATCTCGATGTACATCACCAAATGTAGCTGAGTAAATGAAGCTAGTTTTTTTTTGTTTGGCATAATTTCTGAAAGGTCAAGTTAGGGTTATTGAAATTGGAAGTTTAATAAAATTGTAAGCACGGATCTAGGATAAATGATTAACATATTTCGTTTATGAGGATCTGGTGGAATCTCATAACAGCTTCCAGTTACGTGACCAGCAGTTGAAAGTGAAAAACTTGTATGCATCATCATCATCCTCTCGGCTTCGATTAACATGACGGTTGGTGAAGTGGTGATAAGAGATTAGGTAGTAGATTGCAAAGAATAATTAGTGGGAATAATATATGAGCGAGAATTTTTAGAGGAAAAGTACTTATGAAGTTAAGTATTCGCTAATTGTTTCAAGTTTCAACCGTCAGTGTATGTTCATAGTCGGTAAAGCTGATATGTTATTTGTCTTTGCAGACATGTGGTTTTAGTTTAGAGCCATCACACATACTACATCAAGAGAAGTTACCTTCACTATAGACGGCAAAATGTATTTTCTCCTAGACTCCTACCAATGCTATATGTATATAGCCTTGAGCCATATAAGCAACATTCTTTTTAACCTAACTATAAATAAATGCATATATGTTGAATTCTACGTTTATAATTAGTGATAACCTTTTATATTAAAAATATAATATTTATGAGTCAGATACTACTTTCAATGGTGGACTTTTTTTTTTTATTATTGTAGAAGTTTCATGAAACCGAATTAACCGAATACAACTAATTCATGTCAAAGCCATATTTAAATAGTGTTATGCATGCACGGTGTCAATCATCTTCCTAGTATCTTCAATTATGTAATCATTTACTTAATTACTAATTATGGTTATTCACTCAAAGTTCTTCTTTTTCAAGTAATGTGGAAATATCGCATGCATATGAGTTTAAACCAAAAAAAAGAAGAGTAAAGCTCAGTTCAAGAATAGCCCAATAAAGCCCATTACATCAGCACAATTTATCTTTAAATTATCTACCAGACTTTTCGGGGGATAGGGTAAGTCTAAAATGTTTAATCGATAAATTCAATCTGATTTTTTCTCGTCAAATGTGAGTTAAATAATATCCAAAACGTATATTTCTAACGGGTTGGACAAAAACATGTGTAAACTTTTGTTAGATACATTTTTTTTCTATATACTGATTGTTTCACATAATAGACACGACTAAGAGATCCGATAATGTAACATGTCAATATAACTGTATATACGAAGGAAAAAACGAAGTCTTAGGTAAAAGCGCAAAATTCTCTTTTGGCAGAGCAAACTTCAAAGCAAAATTCTTTTTTGGCACAATACATTAGAATTTATGATTCGTACGACATGTAAACTTTTCTCAGGAACTGACTTAAATAAGTTGGACTTTTTACAGATTATGAATATTGGAAGCACAAGTTACATCAATGTGAATACAACTTTAGTTTTCATATATATAGTCTGTTTTAGTTTCTCTAGTACGTACATGCTACTCACTTTCTAAAGACACATGTTGTTTTCTATGTACCTTATTCCCAATCAATTGAAAAGATAGAAGAAAGAGGATAAGTTTTTTTAACAAGAAAAAAAAGGATGAGGATATGTTTATTATAATACACATTACTTTTTTTAAGTCTGGATTTATTCAAAATGTTTTGGTAAAAATAAAGATAAAATTAATAAAAAGAGACATGTAGGATACCACACTATGGTGTAGTAGTAATGTGAAAGTTGGAATCTCATAATTGAACAAGAATAAAAAAAAAGCTTACAACTTGCTCTTCAAAAAAGTTATTGCTAAGGCCCCATATCCCTACTATTCCCCATTCATGCATGTTTTCATTTTCTAGTTTTCTTACTTTAAATTTGTTTTAATTATCCTTTATATAAAAGAACATCATCATATATATTTTTTGTTGCACAACTTTGGAACTTCTCATATCCTATAATATATTTTTGTTATGAGATGATGGCAAGATCACGCCTAGATCCGCTTTACTCTTCAAAGGAAAATTCGGTAAAACCCCATATTCTTTATGGGATCGAACCCTTGCGAAATGGATTCTTCTTTATCGTGATTGTCTCTATTTTACTTAAAGATATAGTAGAACAGATCCTAAGTCTACTGAGAATAATCTTAGACTCAGGATCACATCTTAGATATCAGAGTCGTTTTACATGTTTTATATTTTGTTAAAAAAATTAATTTTTAGGAGCTACAAATGTGAATTTTGGCATTTCGTGAAGGAACTCTAAATACATAGGATGGGATCTGCATTAAGTAATTCCACTGCTTCAATATATAGCGCACTATTAATGTATACGCATGAAAAACGCCATGAGTACTACACACTTTTTTGTTTTACGAAATCTGGTAGTTTTAGAAAATATCAGATAACTTGTCTTTTGCTCATTATATATTATTTATTGAGTTATCGCCTTCTAATGATATGAAAAAGTTCATTTTTCAATATATCATAGCTTTATGAATTTAAGTATTATTTTGAAGTGCTGTGCTTGACAAAATGAAACACAACAAAAGATTGACATGAAAGTTATGTATAAGTTATAACAATGATTCTGATAGTGAAGTGAATATTCATATTTTATATGCACACAGGCACATGAATTGATACACACACACATATATGATATATATATACGGCTTTATTAGGGACCCCAATCTCCCTTCAATCCCTATAGAACCAGATTCCATGCTTCATATGTGTTATAACTAAAATTTGCGGACTAAGAATTTTAATCTTAGGTATGTGAAGTTCTCTCTCTTTCTCTCTCTCTCTCTCTCTCTCTCTCTCAATATACAGACAGATATTCAGAATTCTTGTGATTATATAATCATATATAGAAATATTACCATGAAAACGCCAAAGGGTCACTAAAATTAAGCTTAGTTGTTTCATGCCTTTATATTTCGCATTTTAAATATATGCATGTTTTGATTTTTACGAACAACCGTGTCTTCTACTAAAATGTTAAACATATATCAGCATACACATCATAAAAATTCCATAACAGTTCTCACCTATATGAATAATATTGTTGTTTTATTTCTCATATCCAAATATGAATAATATATCACAGTTATATAAAATAATAGTATCTAAATAACTTTATAATTATAAAAAAACGTAAAAATTTATATCAGAAATAAAAATGGAGTTAGGCAATTATTGTGGTGTAGCCTTTTGAGTCTTGACCTATTTATTAAAGGGCCAATGGTAGCCTTGTCTTTCACCCATATTTCTGTATCATAAAATTCAATGTTGTCCCCATGAAACTATGATTTTTTTCTTGGCAAAAACTATAACTTTCGGACGCATATTAATAATTCAGTATCATATTTTAACCAAAAAAAGTTCAGTATCATAGACTATGACTATAAAACCGACTTGCCATGGGCACATTTTTTGTAACCGGCACCAAGGAAGAGCGATATTAATGCAAGCAGCCACAAACAACAACAACTATAGTTTTATATATTTCAGGAAACTTGCACCGAGTAATTTGGTACGATAACTCGACATCCATAGTGTCCTATAGTAAGAGCCAAACTTAATTTACGGGAAGTGTTTGAGGAATAGTTTTATTGTCGTCGTTTCAAGGGAAATTTTGATACAAACTGTAGGAAAAAATCATTTACCCACGACTTTCAAATAGGATATATTTTTTCTTATTGGGTTTTCAAAATATATAGGGTTAGATATCCGAGCGCTCCTAACAATGTTTCAAAGAATTTGTTTTTCCTTTTATTTTTTGACATCTTCAAAGAATCATTATTCACAGTCACTTTCAAATCATGAATAACCTAGGCAATTTTCTTTTTCTTTAACTTTCATACATTACCCCGATGCGGGTAGGGCTCGTAAAATTGATTGGATTGCATTAGAATGGAAGTCAATATTCAAAAGTCAGGCTTTGCCCAACCTTTGACCGCACAAGTATACAAATGTGATCATATCTCTTTGTTTCTTTTTTACTTTTGAACCAAAGCTTCATTACCATATATATAGCCGCCGAAATAATAACCACTGGTTGTTCATAACCCTTCACTTTGTGACAACATATAAGTTCATAGAAATGATAATATATATATATATATATAGGTGTAGGACATAGTCACAGAGTATTGCTTTTCTTAGTGATAATTCTCAATCTATTGAACTTACTATTATAATATCGAAGCTCTACCAAAACAAAAAAATTGGAAGATCTCACGACCTAAAATATCCAACCACTCTGGTTGGGTTTATATATATTTTTTATACAAAATATCAAAAATACTAATATAAAACTTTATGGTTCGCGGATAGACCTACCAGTATATTAAATCTTAAATGCTATATCTAATAAATCTGGAGAGGTAGCCACTCTCGTACACCCTCAAAGCTCCTCCATCTCTATGATTGGGGTTATTCACAACATTATATCATCATGGTTCATGTGACCTTGACGTGTCTCATTCTCATTGGTCACCTGATGACAGCAAATTTGGACTGTTTCTGTAGTGTTTTAATAGTCCACTGGCTCTCTGGTCGGGTTATGGGCTTCTTCTAATTTTGCATGTTTTTAGTATACACACGTATTATGATGTTAGGCACACTTTTGTGAAAAGTTTTTTTTACAATCTTTAAAAAAAACTTATCTTCATCATTATTATTAATGCAGATGAAAAAAAGGTTCGTCTGTGTGTCGTGATACGTACGCGCGAGTGAGATAAGCAAGCTTATTGTTTTTTTTCTTTTGTCATGGCACTGTGATGTCACAGTGAGCACTCTATGTTTTTTTGTCCTCTTTGAAACTGCGTAGGCCTTACGTCACGCGCCACTTCCCTCTCCTAACACGGCAACTTCGAAAAAACAATATTCCACGCGCCCGTGTCGGGTCGAATCTCAACCTTACGATCAAGAACCAAAAACCAAACCAACGGTGCATAGAGAAAGGGGTAGAACCGTAACTGGCATAAGATGATGGGTCCAGGTGATCTTGGAACCATTGGTTAAGAAAAATGCGGGACAACCTCGAGTGGTACTAAGAATTGACACGTGTCTATAATAAATCAAACCGACAAAGACAAAAAGTCGGAGATACACGCATATCTCTCGCATTAAAGGACCAAACCCGATCGCCTAATCAATGTTATTAACTTATTATTGAAATTATTGTGACTAATTAGTTTATATATTTTTTTTTATGAAATTTTTTAAATTTAAGAGAATTGTGAATATGGAGAAAAAGGATAATACGGTGGGGGATATATAATTGGAGTCGCTGGAGTAAATGGAGAAAATAAATGTATAAAGGTGAGAGAGAGAGTCGTGGAAAATTGTAACAATTATAGGATTGGCTGCTTTCTTGACTTAAGAGGGGGACACATGGGGTCCTGCTATTTGTGGAACTACACGGCCCCTATAAAGAGGATTTTTTTTTTTTTGGATTGGGATGTGGGGTTCACAGCTCGAAGACGAATCTTCTTCGTTTTATAAGAGCAATGAAATAAAAGTTTTTTGGAAATATTAGGGAGGAGAAAGAGCCAACACGAGTGGGGTCTATACTCTATATAAACACTGTGCACGCGTCAACTCCACAGCTTCTATCTTCTTTTCTTTTTTTCATTAAGAGAGAGGGGGAGGGGGAGAGTTTTCGTGCGTTTGGCACGTTGGAACAAAAAAGTATGGGGTCGGAGTAAAATAAATTATTCGGTTCAAATTGAAATCGATAAGAATGAAAAATGTGTGATCGAGGTTTTTGGGGCTGTAAAACTTGTTAGGTTTTTATTTGATACTTTTGTGTAATGAAAAGTTTGAATATCTCCGAGAAAATTGAATGAGTCGCGAAAGCCTTGTTTGATTATTTAAATTTTGATGTTTTTCATAAGAATTTGTCGTGGGTCAAAATTCTAATTAACAAAAATGGAATACATGTCAATTGATCGATTAAATTTTAACACATATTAAATTTTTAATTATCCTATTTTCATAATATTTTGTTTTCAATTAAATTTGGTCCATATACACGTTATTTAGAATAAGCTTTATCCTCCTATTATTCCTATAATTTCTTTTTAACTTCTTTCTGTCATTTTTATATTTGTTTATGTTTTTCTTATATTTTATTTACTTTTTGTTAATTTGTTTTAGTTTGCTCTAATTTTAGTTTTATTTTTGTAATAAAGATATGTATTAAACTATTAATAGAGTTGTAGTAAAAAAAATATTTTATCATGGAATTGAGTTCTCATGGTTTTTAAAAATTCAATTAAAGTGAAAAAGAGGGAGTAATATTTTCATTCTCTTCATTATATTAACTAAGAAATAGAGAGTCTTGAAATTTCAAATAATATAGGCTATTTAACATTAGATCAATTAGTTAGAAAGTGGTTTCTTGCGTTTGGCATGTGGGAACAAATACGTATGGGGTCGGAATAAATAAAATAAATATTTGGTCCAATCTTGTTATTTTCAAATCGATAAGAATGAAATTGTGTGATCTAGGTTTTTGGGGTTCTAATAAACTTGTGAAGTTTTCTATTTAGTATTATTTTTGTGTGATAAAATTTTGAATAGTCGCGAAAGTCTTGCTTGATTATACTAGTTTCAAAATTTCATTTAAACGAAAAATGACTTTATTAAGAGGTTTTTGATTGTTTTCATTTAATGATATATTTTAAGACAGATTTTTTTTAAAAAAAAAAATCTACAACTTACACGAACTAGATAATAAAAAATAAAAAAGGTCAATCAATCTCATTACCAAACAAAAGATTAAAGTTAGTGTAAAATGTAGATTAAATCTAACATTAAGCAGATTTAACACTTCGTAATGGAGTGCAATTTTACTAACACCGGATCTAATTTAATCTAGTCAACACTCCATTTAGAAAACATTTATAATTAGGCTAATGAGATAGTTAGAGTTTTTTTCTTCTAATTCATGTAAGTTAAATTTTTTAAAACTAAATATTATTCATTATGTTGCATTAACAGTGTCATTTTGATGTATTTCATACATATTAAGAAATACGTTAAATATACAAACATACTCTAATTTAATATACCCCTAACAATATCATTATGACTTAAATACAAAGGTTTTTTAATTTTGAATAATGGGCTAATCAGGAAATTAGGTACAAATGTTGCATTAAAAATATAAATCGACATTTTTTAAAAAACAAAAAAAAATATAACTCCAAAACAACACTCATTGTGAAACAAAAGGAGTGTCTTTTTTAAGATCTCATTTTTCTTTCAATGCACATGCATTAATATCCGAAAAGTATCAAACTACATTAAAAATAGGTTAAACAAGAACTTAAACCTCTATTTTT
Organism: Turritis glabra; assembly: GCA_900406565.1. Classification (NCBI taxonomy): domain Eukaryota; kingdom Viridiplantae; phylum Streptophyta; class Magnoliopsida; order Brassicales; family Brassicaceae; genus Turritis; species Turritis glabra. The sequence goes on from OVBN01000025.1 coordinate 5,488,849, forward strand.
ATAAGAATTTAAAATACTCTTTATAAAATTATTAAATTAAACCTCTATTTTTTACGTATACTCATCAATATGATATTGACCAATATTTATCCACATTTTTATTATGGATTTAATCAAATTTTAATATTATTAATTTATAATTACATCAAAAGGTTCTCATTTAATAAAAAAACTATGATATATATACTTAAATATTACTCTCTCATTTTCATAAAGAGTGTCGATTTAAAATTTTATTTTTATTTAACAAAGAATATCGTTTTGTATTTTAATGTAATTTTAAATACTAAATCTTTATTTTATATTTATTATTTCAACTTATTAATTAGAAGAGAAAGTTTTTAGTATATTTATAAAAAGTATAGTAAAAATTTACATAATTTTTGTGTGTATGTAAAATATGTCAAAATAATATTTTTTGTGAAACAGAAGAAATAATATAAAGAAAATAAACAGAAAACCAAGATTGCAATTATTGTTTATTTAGGTATCATTAAAAGGTCATTTACTTGATTGATATAACACCTTATCTATTTAACAACTCCCATCAACCCAAAGTCTTAAAGTGTACCAATTAGGTTAAACTGACTCGTCTAATTAAAACTTAAAATTCAATCAACTTTTTGGTCACTTAATTGGCTATATTAAGAAAAAAATTGAAATTTATCAGATTAAATTGTGACTTAGCATAAACCATACGATAGTATCATCCTAAGTTATTTTAAATACCCAATGGATCTTCGAATTGCTGAACTAATAATATTTTGATAGTTTTTCTCATATTTGAAAAAGTTACTTTTAATATTACTAACATCGTACGCTCACATATCTGGATGTGACTACAGTTTTGCGGTCCTTTGAGAGACAACTCTGTATAATATAGTGACAAGTACATAAACTGAATAATTTATTGGAGATGATCAATGATTAAACCAATGACTAATTACTGTCTCACCTTCAGACTAAAATACTAAATCATCGTCAAACACAGCAACAACAAAACTGACAGGCAGTCATTGTAATCTCGAAGTGGATAATATATATTGGTGACTTATTTTAATACATGTCAAACATCCTTCATGTATGACATCTCTTACAAATATTTTGAAGATAAATATGTTTATTTTAAATAATGAGTTAGAATATGATTAGAAATTGGAGGATATTCTCTACTTAAGAGGACTAGCGCGATAAGCAAATTTCGAAGCGAGAATGATATATGTTGGTATTTACTATTAGGGTCTAAAAATGTTTCATATCAATGGGGAAAAAAATTTGGGCAATATATATAGGATGTGGTAATCCTCAACTCTTGAGTTAGATTTTGGATGTCAGTTAAGCCATATTCTCAATATGGTATCAGAGTCCAAGGTTGATCCAAAAAATAATTTTTTCATAAAAATGGTTTTCCACCTACGTAATCCATATAAGTGGCATGTCTTGTTATGGTATTTCCGAGATGTTGGGCTTAAACTATTTTCGTTGGACCGTTTCTCACCCACATCTCAAAAGAGGTTATTAGAATCCAAAAATGTTCTACATTAGTTGAGATAAAGATCTTTGGACAATATATATAAGATGTAGGAATCCTTAACTCTTGAACTAGTTTTTGGGTGTAAGTTATGCCACATTCCTAATACTTACTATACTAACATGAAAATAAAATGTTGATACTATACTAAGTCCAAAAATATACAAACCAAGTTATTTAGTGATTTTTTTTTTTAAATTGAGATCCAGCGCAACCGATTCACAGTCTAAATAGTAGATTGTTTTAATTCAAAACTTGACGAGTTAAAAACCAAGTAAAACTTGAACATTTTATGTGGTTTGTTATTTTGGGTTGTTTTCTTTTAATCATCACCTCATCACACTATAGAAAATATGGGTATTCTTAACGCCGAAAAACTGCTATTTAACGATATAAAAACGGAGTAGAAAGCGTTATGTATACTTCCGTCATGTAAAACAAAGAAACAAACAGTAAACCATACCCTCTTTAAATGCTACCAACAATTCAAGTTGGACATTTACCTTTGATGTCACTAGCCTTGGAGATTTTCTCTTTGGATTTTGATTTTGTTTAATTATGAGAATTTTGCTACATAGTCAGGAACCTACTGAAGGATAGTTTGAATTATGTGGCAAATAATTTTGCGAGACTTTTGTGAATTAATTGGAAAACTCACAACGAGGAATTGTTCTAGATTAATTTTCAGAATTCTCCAGAAATAGTAACTCACACTTTAGGAACTCAAATTTTGGTTAGAAACCAAATTCTAAAATGGTTCAGAACATACAAGTAAAAAAATATTCTGACTGGTCTGGTCTTAGCGCTGCGTCTTCAACTCGGAACTAATCCGGGTTTTAGTTTATAAAGTGTTGTTGACAACAAAAAAAGTTAATAAAATATAACTGGTCATATATATACATACATCACTTGATTGTAGTTAACTTGCTAAGGTATATATGAATGAATATGATAGTGCGTTGGTAGAGTCAAATGCATATGAAGCGTGAGTCTTCGTGATTGAAATAAAACCATCCTTTTCATTCAAAAGGTTGTACAGCTTTAATTTGTGAAATACGAATTTTCTTTCACCGAGGATGAGCTTTCACTTGCAGTACAATATTTATGATTTCGCCTGGAAACCTGTAAAAGCTATAACTAAAAAAGGATTAAAAAAAAAAAAGATTTTGTAGTAAATTGTTGATATACCAACAAAAGCTACATATGCATAGCAATAAGCCAATAACGTATTGGGTTTTTTTGTGACTACAGATAGTGTATTGTATTTCCTAGTCTTATAAACAATTATTATATATTTTTGGTAAAAAATAGATATATAAAATTTGTTGCATCAGTTTATTTCGTTGCAAACATTTGCGAATTGTATTAATTCATCAAATGTTTCACTCGCAATTGGCTAATTTTGGATTATTTTGCAGCCATTTGCAAAAAAATGTTTCGTGGGAATTTAGGCACAAGTTTTTAACTGATTAATTGTTGGTATCAACGGAAAATTCTAGTTAATATACTTCAATATTTGACGCAATTCGTCAGTGCTTATTGTCTCAATATGTGACATATTATATTTAGCTAATTAATGGCTGAGAGACGCATCGTTATTGTATATATCACAATTTATCGCAAATTTGGATTAAGAAAAAGACGTCTTGGTTAGTGACAAATGGTCTGTAGTTAATTGTCACAACCTGTGAGTCCGTGACAAAGAGATAATTATGGCACTATAGTGCCAAAAGTAACAACAAGACATCACTATATTCTCTTCAAAAGATAAACAGTGAAAAACAAGTGGAAACAAGTGAATATTTGCAATAAGAAATTGAGTTAATTAGTTAAAAGACAGTGGAAAAGATTGAAATTAAGTAAATGACAATGAAGCGATTTATTACTATCCAATAATTTAAAATTTACGATAATTTCTTATTTTACTGTTGATTGAAATTTAATGTGCTATTTTATTAAATTTATATTTAAAAATATATATTTGGTATTAATATACATGGATATCCTAAAATATAATGTGTTAAATGATAACTCTTATTTTTGTCAATTTTTAGAATTATTTTAGTTACGAGTCTTGAATCTTTTTGTCGAGAACAAATTAGTTTTCGATGTTTTTGAGTTTTTATAGGTTTCTACATCTGCTGGAGTAAATAGTGGAGTTTTAGAGAAAAATGGAGCAAAATGCGTCAAGAGAAAAAAATGTTGAAGACGATGATCGACCTGTTACACTTTTGCACCGGTCGGTACCGAAGACGTTATATACCGATCGGTTTGGATTTTGTAAATTTTCTTTTTTCTTAATTCTAGGGCTTTGAGTCTTTGTATATAAATATCATATAAACTTTAGCCGCAGAAAAGATATTTTAATGCGATTTTCTAGTTCTTAAGGTTGTTCTTACTTTTCATAATTTTGTTAAGAGATTTCTCTAAACCCTGCAAATCCCTATTCAAATCTATGATCCTTTTATCTACTGTGATCATTTGTACTTTTGTCATGTGTGAGTAGTCCTATCATTGAGTTTTGTGATTTCAAAGGGGATGTTTATATAAATTGCATGTTATTTTCTTTATGTGATTGTTCTTATTGTTCTTTATCTATGATTATGTTTATTGCTTGAGTTGAATTAGGCCAGTTTAACTTATGCCTATAATCAAATTCATCAATCCTTCAAAAGTGGTGTTGAATCGATAGATCTATCATTCAATGAGCAAAGCTTCTTTAGTCAACCAACAATTGATGTTATTGTGCTTTGTGAACTAACTGAATTAAGATCTCCATGCTTGAGAATTCTCTGAAACAAACGAGAGTTTTAGTCTTGAGGAAATATATTTCATAGATAATTATTACGTGCGAGAACAGAATAATTTATATGAGTAATTCAAGTGCAATAACGAATCTTAATGTTTCCCATAATTTATTTATATGCTTTATATAAATTTTCTGATGACTTTCGTAGGCTCAATGTTCTATTTACTTGATTGGATTTATTTTTATTTATTTTAATTTTGCAAATCTATCTGAGTCCCTATGGCTCCTTGTTTTATTCTAGCTTAATTTAGATCTATATAGTATATCATGTGTTTGATTGGTCTTTGTGGATTCGATCCCTAAATACTACTGTAATTATTACTGTGCACTTGCGGTATTTTTTTGGATTAAAACATGTGTTTAACTTTAAATAAAATAGAATTCTAAGAAAATTGATATCATACATTTATATGATGGAAATAAAAACATATTATATAAATTATACTCCTCTCTTCCATTATATAAGATTTTCTACTAAAAATCACAAAGTTTAACAATTACATAGATTCTGTTTTTCTTATGTTTTTGTATTAAAACATCATTTCTATATAATTGGAGATAATTAAACCAATAGAAAAAATACTGCAGAATATTGAGAGTCATAAAATATCAAATTAAATTAAATAAAGTATAAAATCTTGAAAAAACTAATTAAATGAAATTAAAAATTTCTTAAATATTTTACACTATGAAACAAAGGAAATATAGTACATATATATAGTATTATACAGAAAAATCACGTCTTATGTACACAATTAAAGTGACCATTTAAAATTTTCATATGGTAAATAAGGTATCCACAAATAAATTTAGTATGTTACCCAAAAATTGTTTTGTTCGTAATTTAAATTGTTAGAGAAAAAGTAAAAATTATCAATATCCTCTTACAACTATTTATGTTTAGTTTCCATTTATTTCATAGTTATAGAGTGCAAATACTCTAAAATAAAAGAGATAAAGATCACCACACTTGTTCACAGCAATTTGTACCACAACCATTTGACAGTCCATCTACAGTAATACCATGCTTATAGTTTATAATTACCACCGTAATTCAGAACTAGTATCAATTGTGCAGTCTTATGAGGATGATCGATGCTCAAATTTGAAATAGCACATGAGATTTTGTGCCACAAGATGATGCGTATAATGTTGTTTTGTTGGTGTTTACTATTAAAGTTTTGTCTGACTTACTTTTTCTAATCTACTAAATAAATTTGATTTATTTTGCGTCTATGTATTTTCTTTTTCAATATTTTTCGATTTTGTATTACTAAAGTCTCTAAAACATAAAATTTAAAAAAATTCATTTATAAACTTTTTTCTTCCAAATTACACCATCAATCATATAATGATTTTTAATTAATGTGTATTTGATAAACAAAATTAAAAAATTCACCACCACAATTTTAACCGAAATAAGAGTTCTGCTACGTCATCATCAGTAATTGTTGTTCTAGCGATGAAAACGTTGGACCCTATTATATGCAAGCATTAGGTGAAAGGACTTATATTGTTGACTTAATAAATGTTGGATTTTCAGAAGAAAAAAATATAGTCCCTAAGTGTTCAGATAGTTATTAGGCAGTACGTAACCTATATTCATGTAGTTGTTAAACATTGGTATATATAGATGTAAACTCGTTTTGTTTGTTTTTCTTATCTTTGTTTACTTACATCATTGGCTCACATCATTGGTAACTATTCATATACGACTACTATGGTTAGCTACCTTCTCGAGTATCAACATATTAACAATATTAGACGAAAATTTAGAAAGGCTAGACATGCATGTTAATTAATTTTTAATTATTAATAATATAATGCATGTTTAATTTAAAAAGGCTAGACATGCATGTTTAATTAATTTTTACAGATTGTGATGTAATATGGTTTCTGACATTCTGCTCAGATGACGTGTTAATTTTCCTGGCTTTTGGAGTTTAATCTTTATCATTCGCCAAAAAATTAAGGAACATTTTCCTTATCCTGTAACAGTCTGATGCCACGGTGAGGAATACAAATTTGTCGAAAAACTTTCCGAAGGTTATTGGTAGTTTGAATTGTAAAAACATTATAATTCGTTTCGATTTTAATATTACTGAAAAATGAGTTTTTTCCTTCTTCTTTTTTTTTTTTTTTTTTTTTAATTTTCATGGAGAGAATGAAGGTTAATTTATTTTCGTTTTTGTATGTCCTTTATTATAATTAATGATAATAAAGTATAAAACTTTAATTGATGGAGGATAAATAAATTTAATTATTATTGAAAACCAAATTTTGTTTCAATTGTTATTGGTTCACAGTTATGGAAAAGTTAAAGTGTTTACTGTTTAGTGTGGAAAAATGGAGCATATATAATCATTAGAAAAGTAAAAATAAATAGAAAAAATTAGCATTAAATATTTATTATATGTAAAAAATATACTCCCTCTGTTTCAAAATAAATAATTTTCTAGATCAAAATTTTTGTTTCATTTTAAGTGATCTTTTAATTTTTCAATGTAACATTAATTTGTTTTTAATTCTTTTTGACCAATAATATTCTATAGTCTTTTTTATCATTGGTTGAATTAGATAATAAATGATTTTTTTATATAGAAAAACTCAATAAATTATGAATTTGTGTGATTTCTTAATTTGTGTGAAAATACCTTAAAAATCACTTATTTTGAAACAGAGGGAGTATAAGACAACTCAATCTTCTTGAAATGTATATAATATTAATTAATAGATTCTTCTATTTTCAATAAGGGAAACTTTTGCGTTACTAGTTATATGGTTTGATAATTTCACTCAAATCACGTGGTATACAAAACGTTTACTTGATGTTATTTTATAAAAAGTTATGTTACAATAATCAAGATCCTGAGATTTTTATTCATAAGACCGAACATCAAAATATCATGGATATTTATTATTATTTATAGCTGTTATAGTTAAAAGTTAAAACAGAAATAAATCTCTGTTTTTTTAATATACAAAATTGTTTCAAAATTCAATAGATCTCTCATTTTCTAAAAAATAACCAATACTATATTAATTCTCAAGTTTTAAAATCAGCAACCTCAATTTAAATCAAAGTCCCAAGAGGACATGCCCTCCTTTTAGAAGTAACATTAGTTTTATGATTCTATTTTCTTTTTTCATAAGATGGTGATAGATTGGCGACAATTTGGTGAAACTAAAAAAAAAATTTCATGATCAGTTAAATTTCTTTAGATAAATTATATGATGTTAGTAGATTTGTTTCTAAATTATGCTCATTTTTAAAATTTAATCTATAATAAATTTTTCTTTTTTTGTGTGTCAACAACAGATTTTAGCCTTTTTACTCCATTTATTTTTTGTGGGGAAGTAGAGCCAAACTCTTGTGTTTACAAAACCTTCAGAGGTGGCAATGTCACTTGGCGATAGTGGATCTTGGCAATCTTCAATAATGTTTTGTTTAGATTTTTTAACTATCAGTATAGACTTATAGTAGTTAAATCTCAGATAACTCGTAACTTATTATATGATAATGCAAATAAAAGAATAAACTCAGAGAGTAAAACATTAACTATTACTATATAGCTTGCATGCTTATTTTCATTCAAGCTGCATGGCTCCAGCCCATGACAACAAGTAAACAAAATTAATTAAGAGATTGGTGAGATATGTACAATTATACATAATGACAGAAGTAGAATTGAATAGAGATGAGTAACACACTTCATTCAGAAATATACTTTGCGCAGTGACGATCTAATTTATATTATTTATATGAAACGTTAAAATGGTAGGGACAGAATATTTTTCCTAAATCTATGAAAATAAATGCATGTATAAAAGTGACAGCTACTTTTCCACCTATTTTGCTTGTACTTTGGTTTCATTCAGACAAAAATATATATTTTATTACATTACATTTGACAATGAGAAAATAATTAATTTAGTAAATAGCATAAAAAGATTAGCCAATTTATGATTGTTTTGGGGGGTCACTCAAGTTCATGCAATATACATTTTTGAGTGAAATGTATCTAATCTTTCGGAAAGTTTACACACACAAAAAAAACATGAAAGTAACGTTCAAACTCTTATATGTCGATAGTTGTTCTAATATATAAAAACAAAAAATATTGTAAACTGATGAATTGTTGAAACTATAAAAAGTCAGAAGATACATATTTAGAAGTTTTTGTTGAGCCATTTGTCTGACTTCTTTCTCTAAATTAATTTTCTTCAATTATTTTGAACATCAAAAGTAACAAAAGTTCATGGCGATCCAATAATAAAAATTCGTAGTAGTCACATTGACATAAAGGAAAAACATTACTTAGTCAAAGGCATATAACATGCCAAACCGATCGGGATGAGAAGGCAACAGATTAAAACGTCCAAATTGATTCATGCGTGACTGGACATCTTTTAGGAGCACTTAATACACACCCAGTGGATATTACTGACCGTTAGAACACGGTGAATATTGGTTTAATGATGATAGCTATATAACCAAGCCACACGACGTATCACGTATGTTATGTAGTCACATATCATTAACCGTTGATCATTGGAATATCTCTTATATAGAACCTACCCACAATCTCTACGAAATCATTTGTCTCTTTCTTGTAAATATGAAATCCAGAAATAAAAGAATACGTTAACTTTCTCTTGAACTGAATCCTTTACCAAAAACAACTTCTCATGAACTCAAACACACCTCGCAATTAATCAACTCAAATTCTAATTATATTTTTAAAATTACATACTTAAGTCAAATACCCTTTCAAAAGAAAAAAATATATATACCCTTTAGCAAATACAGAGACATACGTGGTAAACCAAAAGAATATAGAGGACACAGACACACACACATATATGAAATAAAGAATCAAAGTAACTATATTTATAGTGGGACCCACTCTTTCAATCATACTTCATTATCATTATCGTTATCATCTTCTTTCTTCCTCTCTTTCTCAATAATTTAGATTTTTGTGTAATTAAATATTTTAGGTTTTCTGCAGAAGGAGACGTTTCCTCGTTTTTGTGCTGTTTGGATCTTCTGACACACTTCACTTTTCCGTATAAATTTTTAATTTCTCTAATCCCATTATGTATATTTTAAAATATTATATACTTAACCTATTTTGTGTTGAGTCTTGTGTTTCGAAAAAATATAAACTGGGTTTCTTTTTTCTCATAGATGACTACGCTTCAAATATCAAACGGTAGGGCTATTGAAAATCAAATCTATTCATTTCTAGAATATCGAAGTGTTTATGCGTTTTAAGTTTTCATGTGTATATGATAAAAACTTTGGTAAATAGAAGCATCTTAATTTGCTAAGGAAATTTATGACATAAATATCCTTTAACAAAGAAAGAATAGTATGATATAAACTTGGTAACGTAAACATTACAAAATTTTGTTCTTAATAAACCCTAATCAGCTCAAACTTCTTTGCCATTTTCAGTGTACAGTCTGAACCTAATAGGTGATAAAAGTCTGCAAGAATAGTAATCTCATGAATACTTTATGTTCAGGATTGTAGTTATATCAATAAAGAAAGATTTGGATTGAGATGCGTGTGGGATTTCTTTTTATTTAAATATATATAAATATAATTTTAATAAGAAAATGATATGATTCTAAATTGGACACGACATACACATCACTATGTCTTGATGTGATAACATTTAATTCCTCTATAAAATTATATAGTGTATAAATAACTAAATAAAAGAGTGTTTGCTTGTTAGGATATGTGGGTTCATTACCTGGTCAATACATAAAAAGGCCAAAGTCATATCATACAAGTTCCTCTGTTTTTCGACTCATCCGCAAGTACACCAATTATAATTTTCTTATAAGATACATATCATATCATATATATTACAAAATAATGTATACATATGTACAAGAAATAATAATAAAATTGAATTTAAACATTATATCTTTTGTACTGAATGCCGAAATAAACAATTATATATACGCATATATTTGAAATCCTTTTAACTTAAATTTATCACTTTTATCTTACTACGATGTACTTAGTAACTTATTTATCACCATGCTATATATAGTTATGAATCTTGATTGTTAATTCCCAAATAGAGTAGGATATAGCTTTTCTGAAAACCTGAAGTAAAGGGTTTTCAAAATATATATTATGAAAGAATGCTATGTCTTTTTCTTAATTTATTCTTAAATTTGTTTTTCTTTTATTATCTTTTTTTTATCAACCATTTCTTTTATCATGTAATATTTATAATATCACCAATTGTTCTAGAGTGTAATAATATAAACTAAGCATAATCCAAAATTTCACACTCCAAAATTGATAAGTGTATAAAATAATCTTAATAGCCAATATAATCCCTAAAAGTGTAAAGAAATTTAAAATTAATATTTCATAAAGCTATATATAGATTTATAAGTTAATTTCAATGTTGAAAATAAATTCCAACATGGTTGGAGTGTCCATTTAGTATATTAAATAAAAACATAAATAATACTAGCTGGTGGTGAACGGTAAACACACAGCAAAATTTTGTTTTGCGGATACAAGTATATATCAACATGAATCTAAATTCAAGTTACATAGTGGATTCATGTCCTAAACATTTGTTATTGTCTCATTTACCAAAAAATACTCTTGGAAAAAAATTCGGACAACTAAAATCCGCTTTGGTTATAAGATATACCGACCACAGCACAAAATAAAATTTAAAAAATAGAAAGAAAGTGAGGAAAAATGGTGGCGTACTAAGACTGTGGGAAGATTAATGAGTGAAGGAAAAGATGGGTATCTTTTATCTCTCCTTTCTTTGTCCTCTCTCTCTATCTCTCTCAATATCATCTTTTTATATATATAAAACTTATTTCTCAGCTTTTTAATGTATTTTATATTTCCCCTTTGAGCAAGAAAAGAGTTGCAGAGATCTTTGAGTCTGACACAGAGACCAAACTCACATAGCAATCACACACATCTCCACAAACACAGGTATGTATATATATAAGTGTATATTCTCGTGTGTGTGTGTGTGTGTGTGTTTCTGTCTCTCTCTCTAATCTCTCCCTCTTTCTCTTTGATAGAAATTCTTTAAGTAACTTTCCTTTTGCAGCTTGAGATGATCATGAAACACGTGCATCCTCAGATCTCTATCAATCCAGGTTCTTCATCTTTCTTTCTTTTATAATATTCAATTTTTTTTCTTTCAATTTCCCCTATAATATAACTCTATTATTATATTATTTTATTTTCAATCATGATTATGTCTTAATTTCCATATCCTTCAATCTCTCTTTCTCATAATCCATAATTCGCCCCTTCTTCTTCTTGATGTGATCACGATTCTATCTTTCTTTCTTTCTTTCAACTGTATAAGATAGATATATACAGATCTATGTTAAACTTATAGTGTTTTTGTTTTTGCTCTTTTTCAAACTTTTGTTTATTTCTATGATCAATCAGCTTGGTGAAAGAAGAAGATCAAGAATCGAAAGAGAATCGAAGAAAACGACAACGTTTCATTCGTGAGTAAACAGTATACATATTATACTAATTATAGATGGCTGCTTACTTCCACGGGAACCCACCGGAGATCTCAGCCGGATCCGACGGTGGTCTGCAAACGTTGATCCTCATGAATCCAACGACTTACGTTCAATACACCCAACAAGACGACGACTCGAACAATAACAACAACAGCAGCAACAATAACAATAACAACAACAACAACAGCACAAACACAAACAACAACAGTTTCGTTTTCCTCGATTCACACGCGCCGCCGCCAAACGGGAGCCAGCAGTTCGTCGGAATCCCACTCTCCGGCCACGAAGCTGCTTCCATTACAGCCGCCGACAACATCTCCGTACTTCACGGTTACCCTCCGCGCGTGCAGTACAGTCTCTACGGTAGCCACCAAGTAGATCCTACCCACCAGCAAGCCGCGTGTGAGACGCCACGCGCGCAGCAAGGCCTCTCTTTAACCCTCTCGTCTCAGCAACAGCAACATCAACAACACCAGCCCATCCACGTCGGGTTCGGGTCCGGACCGGGAGAAGATATCCGGGTCGGGTCTGGCTCTACAGGATCGGGGGTAACAAACGGTATAGCGAATCTTGTAAGCTCCAAGTTCTTGAAGGCAGCACAAGAGCTTCTTGACGAAGTAGTCAACGCTGATTCTAATGACATCAACGCCAAGTCCCAACTATTCTCTTCGAAGAAGGGGAGTAGCGGAAACGATAAGGCTGTCGGAGAATCATCGGCTGGTGGTGCCGGCGGTGAAGGTTCCGGTGGTGGAGGAGAAGCAGCTGGGAAACGTACGGTGGAGCTAGGTACGGCGGAGAGGCAAGAAATACAGATGAAGAAAGCAAAGCTGACTAACATGCTTCATGAGGTAACAACATATACGTATTATATACAACCAAACTATACTGAGTGCTCTCTTATATCACACATGAAGTGGACTTAAAAGCTATATCCCTAAGATCTTAAGTCATTTTCACAAATCATATTATACTATTTCTTTTATTTTATTTTGTTTGCTCTTCTGATTTCTCAAATTGACAATCTTATAGAGATTGATATATGAATTATCTTTTTATCTCTCTATTAGTAAAAGACTCACAACTTTTATAGATTATATATATATATATATGGAGACCGTACTTTTATAATAATTCATAAGCCTCACACGTTACGTTGTTGGTTGGAAAATGATAAGGTGGAGCAGAGATATAGACAGTACCACCAACAGATGCAGATGGTGATCTCGTCGTTTGAGCAAGCGGCAGGGATAGGATCAGCGAAGTCATACACGTCGCTTGCACTGAAGACCATATCGAGACAGTTCCGGTGCTTGAAAGAGGCGATCGCTGGTCAGATAAAAGCGGCCAACAAGAGTCTTGGGGAGGAAGATTCGGTGTCTGGTGTTGGGAGGTTTGAAGGGTCGAGGCTCAAGTTCGTGGATCATCAATTGAGACAGCAAAGAGCTCTTCAGCAGCTGGGAATGTATCAACATCCTTCCAATAATGCTTGGAGACCTCAACGTGGTCTCCCAGAACGAGCCGTCTCAGTCCTCCGCGCTTGGCTCTTCGAACACTTTCTTCACCCGTAAGTAACCCCCTATACACACATCCACTGCATTTCATCACCGGAACACAAACTAAGTCACGAAGTTGTCTTTTTTTTTTTTTTAATTAGATACCCTAAGGATTCGGACAAGCACATGTTAGCCAAGCAAACAGGACTCACTCGGAGCCAGGTAGGTTTCAAATGATTCTTTCTTGTCGTCTTATTGGGTTAACTAAGGAAAAAGTTTTTTAAGTGGATTTATTTTCTTTATTTAGGTGTCGAACTGGTTTATAAACGCGAGAGTTCGGTTATGGAAACCGATGGTGGAAGAGATGTACACGGAGGAAATGAAGGAGCAGGGAAAAAACATGGGATCCATGGAGAAGACTCCCTTGGATCAAAGCAACGAAGATTCTGCTTCTAAGTCAACAAGTAACCAAGAGAAGAGCACCATGGCCGACACTTACCATATGAATCCCAATCACAACGGTGACCTAGAAGGCGTCACTGGAATGCAAGGAAGCCCCAAGAGACTAAGAACTAGTGACGAGACAATGATGCAGCCCATAAATGCGGAGTTCAGCCCCAACGAGAAGCTCACGATGAAGATTCTAGAAGAACGGCAAGGGATAAGATCAGACGGTGGCTACCCTTTCATGGGGAATTTCGGGCAATACCAAATGGATGAGATGTCAAGATTTGATGTAGTCTCAGACCAGGAACTCATGGCGCAAAGGTACTCAGGAAACAACAATGGCGTGTCCCTCACGTTAGGGTTACCTCATTGTGATAGCTTGTCGTCCAGGCACCATCAGGGTTTCATGCATACCCACCATGGGATTCCTATAGGGAGAAGAGTGAAAATAGGAGAAACAGAGGAATATGGAGCCGCCGCCATCAACAGTGACGGCTCGACCACAACGGCGCATTCATCAGCCGTAGCAGCCGCGGCTTACAATGGGATGAACATACAGAACCAGAAGAGATATGTGGCTCAGTTATTGCCGGACTTCGTTGCTTAAACCCACCTCTCTCTAAAAGGAGAAACCGAAACAGGTTATTATACGTTTCTAGTTTTTAATTAGTATATAGTTTTTCTTATACCATTGAACCAAAACAAAGAACAAAATTTAATTTTAGTCTTTGGTTATATATGGCCGACGGTTGTATATCGATTTTGTAATTTCTTTCTTTTTTTCGTTTTTATTGGGGGATGGATAGGGTTATATATGTATATGGATTTAGTTACTTGCAATAGCTTGCTTTTGGGTGTATACCAAAATATATTTTTACTTGTATTTCAATGTAATAATAAGATAGTGAACTGATCTATCAAATATGTTATGATGATTACAGACTAGATCTAAGCTGTGTAGATTCCGAATATGTATGCAGATCAAGCTAAGTGGCAGGAAACTTGGAGATAGATCTTATCAACTTTTTGAGAAGTGGATATGTGTTAGAGGCATATTCAAATAAAATTATACAAATAAAAAAAGATGCTTCGAAGAATATACAACTCAAATGATTAATTTTAAATAATTCAATTAAAAATAGGTACCAGTATATTCAAAGCTCAAAGAATGCTACAGAGATCACCTTCATTTTCATTTTTCCCAATTCAACAAATAAAACAATCTCCCAAACCTATGAAATTTGCATATAGTATAAAAAATATCACTTAAAGAGAAAATGTTTATAAAACTTGTTAAATTGTCTTTTCAATAAAAAATGAAGACGTACAAATCATTTCGAAATCTAAAAAATCCTTCCGCTCATCCAATTCATCTATAGAACCACATTTTCAAATCAAAATGTTCATGATGTGCTTCCAGATTAGAATCTTGCATTCTAGATTTTATCTTTTCGAAGACGAGCTTCCACCGCGATCTTAATTGTTTTTATTCCGATTCTAAAACAAAATTCATATCTAAAATGGATCTTTCATGCATTGCAGAATTAGACAAACAACGAACTAAAATCCTAAACTATCATATAATATCGAGGACTTGGTTAAACATATATCTATAGAACTTATATCAAGATGTTTTTTTAAATGTCAATTTTGAATTTCATTCATTTTATTTAGTACTCTCTATAAATAAATATTATTAATTTAACACAAACCGGTGGAGAACTGAAGTCATACGAAAGTGGAATAGCTGCTACCTGCTGAGAGATAAACTTACATTAATCTTTATGTGGAGACTGAAGCTATAGCCTATATGGGTGACAATGAGTGAGACAATGAGAAGTGGATTATCTGTGTGCCTGTACCACCACCTTTTTAGCTATGGGTAATTATTGATTTCGGAGAGATTTGTAAATTTTTTTTACAAAAAGTATGCTAATAATAACCTTTTCTGCCCATCAAGGGCCCAAAGACCTCTTTTTTTGGGGCCGAAAGATCTTCCTACAAATTTTAAAAAACAACAATGAAATTAAAGTGAAGCACATGAATTGTGTTGCGAGTCTTGCGACTATCGAGCCAAATTCATCATGTCCGGTGCATACAAATACTGAGAATATCTCAACCGACACATTAAGTAAAAAACTCAATGTTTAGCTGTTGAGTCAGCACAAGCTGTTGTCCGAAAAAACAAAAAATTTGAACTCAACGTTTTAAAATTTACAGGCCCAGACTCCTATCAAGGTTCCGATTTGATTAGGCACATTACTCATTTCAAGCTTCCCTCCAACATCGCCACTTTGATTAGGCCCAACTCAATAACTTTATTTTTGTTATAATTTAAATTCGATAAAAATAAAATTCTTTACAAAGGGGGCTTCATGGGCAAAAATTTACATTGAATGTTCAAAATGTGCTCATATAAATTTAAACAAAAACGTTAGGTAGGAATTTTATCACCGAGTCCACGAGATAAATGTTCAGAGTTGCCCAATTCAATAACTTTTCAATGCGAATTTTTGTGTAACTTTTTTATGCGAATTTTTGTATAACTTTTTAGCCCTTCCTCTTACTTACAATCAACAGTCTTTACCGATCAAGCCAGCTGTAACCGGATTGGTTTGGTTTTTCATACCTGAACAAGATTGGTTTGGTTTTTCTACAATCATGTCAATTGACCACATTGTTTTAATATATATTATTGATATGCAGAATCATACATAAAGATACGACATGAAATTGATTTGTGACGTCTCGTGAATATCTCGAAACACTTTATACTAAAAATTAATATTAAAAGTATAAAAGAAAGTTTTAAAACTATTTTGAAATTGTTGAAGAGCTTTAGATGCATTGTACCTAGCAATTACAATTGTTAGTCGTAAAGTAAGATTACGTTGTTAGAAATCGCTAAAAGAGTGTGGTCAAATGAATTAGTGAACTACTTTGTATAAATATAGAATAATATATTTTGTTATCTTCAGAAAGTTTCATACGCGCATTATATTTTGCCCTTTCATGCATAAGTATATAGTGGTAATATCTTTTAAACCGTGTTATATTTTGCGTGGGTGGCATAAGTTGTTGAAGCTCCACACTACTGATTTGAACCCATCCCTGGTATGATGATACGTTTTGCCACCTATTGGTATTTTGTCGATCTTCTACTAAACTAATTTCTATATTATAATATCATCCCATTATGTATCATCATCATATGATCCTCTCTAAAAAACGACTGCTATCCTAAGAGAAATCCCTTTTTGTATGTTTTATTTGTTCATGTATATTTCTACAAAATTTATATTAATATATAAATTATGAAGTAGATGTTATTGACATGTTACGTTGAAGATTGTATTGAAATTTTGAGTGAGAGTCGGGTAATCGTTATATATGATTTTATCAATCAATCATACAACCTTTACTAAAGCATGTCCTGTTAGAAGCTCGATACGACACGATTTAACAATGATCGATACCTAAATTATATTTTTACGTTTAACATATATGAAGAGGTTGTTTCTCATAATAATCAAATATTCTCCAGTTTATTAGACTTTGACTTCTAGAAAGACAACCATTGACAACTATATTATGCATGATCCACGTCGTCAAAGTAAGTATGAAAAATCACGAAAAACGATTTAATAAAATGTCAATATTCAAAATATTGTAGAAGATCCTAGAAAAGAGTTGAACGTAACTATATAGTTATAACTCCGTCTGGGTCCAATAGGACCGTTAATGGCACTTAATTAGGTATTGTCGGTAACAAAAGAAGAAATAATCAAAAGAGAACAACAATTTTTAAATAGAGCTAAGAGGTTACCCATAACTGCAATCGTGGAAAATGTAAAGGAAGTGCAGGATGATGAAACTGAAATTTGGGTCACCCACCCATTTTGCAGAGCCAAAGAAGAAGAACTTTATAATATTTAAAATATCTTCTTTTGGTAACAAATCGTATCATCAGCATAGTCAAACTCATACGTTTAACCAAGAAATTTGAAGAAATAAATCCCAAAAACCGGTTTTTCCGTGCAAGGATGTCGGTCCGACTGATGTGTAATGTAATGTCTAACAGAGATTAATTTAATCGTGTCGGCATGCTCAGTTCTGCTCAAAACACAAGAACAATGCATTATACCAAACAAACGTAAGCAAATTTTATGTCAAACAAAAATTAAAGGCTGTTGATTTTAAGAACATCCGGATAACGAAGTTATTTTGTAACATTGATTCGAGGAAAGTCTTTTATCTATTGTCAATAGAAACAATTAAAAACTATTTACGTAATGACCCAAAAGATTTGAAATACTCGAAAAACACTATAAGATAAACCTTCAAACCCAACCATAAATTAGAGAGCAATTAGGATTGCAAAAAATAAATATCATATTCGATAGAACACACAAAAAATACCAACGTAGCCACGTAGGTGGTTTGTGGATTAATTATTGGTTATTGTGGGATCATTAAGCACAAGAAGATTTGACTCGTTGGTGTCACTTAAGTGGTTTGTCGATAATTTTTGTTTAAACAGTTTTAAGAATTATTAAAAAGCAAAATTATCATTTTATCGTCATATCTGCCGGCTGCCGCCACTAACAAATAAGAATCAATTTAGTAGATGTCAATGGATAATTAAAATTGAAATTAGGTAAATTGCAATGATGTGACTTATTGCTACCAAGAGTGTATGTATTTTTTACTATTTTTTATTTCATTTTTAGTAAAATTTAACGCGATTTTCGTTAAATATATTTTTAAGTATTTGTTCATTTGGCATCCTCTTGAATGGCTATCTGATCAATATTTAGCACACTAAGGAATAATATAAAAAATAAATTATATATTATATGATCAAAATATAAATCTATTGAATAAAATAGATATTTACATAGATAAATAACATGTTATGAGAAAAATCACGCATTTCACCATAATTAAATACCAAACATTAAATATTTTTTGATAAATTATTCATTTACATAAAACATTAACTAATCTAAAAAATTATTGTTAACTTGTTGTTATTTGTGTCCAAATAATTACCACCCCACATAAATGTTCAAATTATGTCTATTCGTTATTACGTAAACAAATGTCACCTAACTATTCGCAAAATAATTATTTAAATTATGTTTATTTACTTTTACGTAAAACCAAATGTAACGTAAAAGTGAATATAAAGAATAGGTTCCTTGTGTTTCGGGTTTAATCTTTTTTAGAACGAAGAAATATTTTTTAAATTGGATTAAAAGCTGGTTTCGGAATACCAAAAAAGATTATAAGCTAAAAGGTTCGGTACTATCGTGGTTAAAAAAAGAAAAAAAAATGTAATGATTACATGTAACAATGTAGATGATAGTGATGAGGCGGCAACGATAGAATCATGGCAACAATATAGATGATAGTGATGCGGCGGCAACTACAAATATTCATCATATCGTGGAATATAATTTAATAAGAAACGTTTGCTAATTTTTATGAATAGTTTAGAAAATACTCCTTTCGATGTGCTATAAAGTTTAATTAAAACAAACAAAAGGAAATACTTTTTCAAAAACCAAAGATTTTGAAAGAAAAAGAAAAAATGAAATTACCTCATATTGGCAAAAGTGTAGACTGTACATTAAGACGGTAAATAATGATTCTCGAACAAGATACCAAATCATCAAGAAGAGAAGCGATGGGTTACAGATTTGAAGGTTTTGAGGATCGTGATATTGCCAAACTACGGTTTCGTGGCCGTTATAAAGGAAAAGCGTCGAGTTTTGTGCTCGAGAGCCTTGGAGGTTGGGTTAGTGTCAAGATGTTAAACAATTTGTTTGAAGGCATTAGTATCTATGATAGTGGAATGGTTCTGAACTACATGTTCGAGGGTCTTGGTGACCGGGAGATGTCATGCAAGATACTCGAGGGTGTGATGGCCGCAAACATGGATGCATAAAGGAAGATGGGTTGATGTATGAGAGTATATCATTGCTCTATGTGTTTATGAATATGAGATATTGTGATTCGATTGTATTCATTGATTGAAATGTTTGTTGATTTTCGTGTTAGCATGTGAACGAAAATAAATTGTCCTTACTAGATGTGTTATTCAACATGTCGTGTTTAGTGTGTGCGAGACTATGAAGATTATACACATATCGATTGTTCGGCTTTTTATACCGGAGAGAATTCAGTTTAATATTTTAAACGGGAAACAAAAAATTTCGAATTAACACTATCATAATGTGTGAGAAAATTATGTGCCAATAATTAACTATATGATTATGGGGGGATCACACTGAATTTTCAAATATTATGGATGAGAAACTATAAATTCAAATAAATATCCATGTGCATTAAATGGTAAGATCGCATGCATGTATTGATTGATATTCATGTAAGTGATTGTCTAAAAACAAGCGTGATATGAATAGAAAATAATAACGTGATAGTCAATATAAAAAAGGAAATTGGATTAAATGGTAATTTTATCTAAATGTATCAAAATTCCACCAATTTTTATTTAGGATAGGTGAGTAATATATACAATTCACTTTGATACTATCCTAAGAAAAAAGAAAAAAAAATCCTTTTAGTACAATTTTAGCAAATATTGACTAATAGTCTCAAATAAAAACAAGGCCGTACTAAAAATTTGAACACTTACAATTATATTTTACGACACAGCAAAAAGGAAATCAAAAGTCAAAACGGGTGGCAAAAATGTGTAACAAGAGAGGAAGAATCAATCAATTATGGCATGTGAGTAATAAAAAAAGACACAAATCAGACACTTCTCTTCACCACCGGCACGACCCAATGACTCTCTTTACTTCTTATTGATCACCATTTTCTTATCCGTTAGATACATACAATCTCTCTTTGAAAAGTCAAACCTTTTCATACGTCTCACGTGTTCCTTTTTCTTCACCCAACTCATCAGAGAAAATAAAAGGTCAAATCTATGTGCCTCGTACGTTCCTTCTTTAAGAAAATAATACTAATAAACTTTATTAAATAGGGGCAAGTTTTTTCTTTTTTTTTAGTATATAGTTAATAGGGACAACAGCTTTACAAAGAGTGTCTAATAGTATCTGTATTTTCCGTGTGTTTGACTTTTTAATTGCTGTGAATTTTTGCCATCTCCTTTATATTTAAACCCAACCTCCTTTCTCTCTTCTTCCTAACTTATTCAAACCAATTCACATCTTCCCAAACCCAACTACTACAACTTGTAGCAAGAAAAAATATATAAAATTTGATTTTGTTCCTCAGCGACTTTGATCAATATATTCGTCTGCGTTCTCTTCAAAACTCACAACCTCTTCATCATATGTCCGCAGTATTGATGGATGAAGAGATCGAGATTCCTCCGTTCTTCCTTTGCCCCATCTCTCTAGAGATCATGAAAGATCCGGTGATAGTCTCTACCGGAATTACCTACGATAGAGACAGCATCGAGAAGTGGCTCTTTTCCGGCAAGAAGAACTCGTGTCCGGTCACCAAACAAGACATAACCGACGCCGATCTCACCCCGAACCACACTCTTCGCCGTCTCATCCAATCTTGGTGCACCCTAAACGCCTCCTACGGCGTAGAGAGGATCCCCACCCCGAGACCTCCAATCTGTAAATCTGAGATCGAAAAGCTCATTAGAGATTCAGCCTCTTCGCATCAAAACCAGGTCAAGTGTCTCAAACGACTTCGTCAGATTGTGTCGGAGAACGCGACCAACAAGCGGTGTTTGGAGGCTGCGGGAGTACCGGAGTTCTTGGCTAACATCGTAAGCAACGACTCAGAAAATGGGTTTCACTCTTCAGGGAGTTTGACCGACGAAGCCCTTAACTTACTCTACCATCTCGAGACCTCAGAGACAGTCCTCAAGAATCTTTTGAACAACAAGAAAGGCAACGATATCGTAAAGTCGTTGACGAAGATCATGCAGCGTGGGATCTACGAGTCCAGAGCCTATGCGACTTTGCTTCTCAAGAACATTTTTGAAGTAGCGGATCCAACGCAGATTATGACTCTCAAGCCAGAGGTTTTCACTGAGGTAGTCCAGATCTTAGACGACCGGATCTCACACAAAGCGACGAAAGCCGCGATGCATATATTGGTGAATATATGCCCATGGGGAAGGAACAGACACAAGGCCGTGGAAGCTGGAGTGATCTCTGTGATCATCGAGCTTCTCATGGACGAGAGCTTCTCATCAGAGAGGAGAGGTCCAGAGATGGCGATGGTGGTTCTTGATCTGCTGTGTCAGTGTGCGGAGGGACGAGCCGAGTTCTTGAACCACGGAGCAGCCATAGCGGTGGTGTGCAAGAAGATACTGAGGGTTTCGCAGACGGCAAGCGATAGAGCGGTTAGGGTTTTGTTGTCGGTGGGAAGGTTCTGCGCGACACCTGCTTTGCTGAACGAGATGTTACAGTTGGGAGTTGTAGCGAAGCTGTGTCTTGTGCTTCAAGTAAGCTGTGGGGGCAAGACTAAAGAGAAGGCAAAGGAGTTGCTTAAGTTGCACGCTAGGGTTTGGAAGGACTCGCCTTGTCTCCCACGAAACATGATTCTTGCATATCCCTGCTGATGAAAACCAAGAAAACAACGTACAGATATACAAACGAGTCCAGTTCTCAATGAGTACAATCACTTATGCGAGAGTTATTCATCGTATGCTGTCGAAAAGACTAGCGGAATATTCATATTATTAATCCAATTTTCTTTAGTTTTCTTTTTCATACTTATGATGTTCACAATGTAGATAATAGTGGAAAATGTTCATCAAAAATTCTTTTTATGAAAAACTGCAAAGATATCAATGAAATCACAGGTTACATGGAGATTCTCACTTGCAATTTAATTATTACGAAAGCGCTTTTATTTCTAAGATTTTTTCTTTAATTGATGTATCATTTAATTTCCCTTATAATCCAAATAAAAGGAGCATGCCATTTCATCAAAAAAAAATTTAAACGATCGTAAATGATTAATATGTATAAGTTTTGGGCTACAATAATTTTCTTTCTTTTGGTTTTATACAATTATTTTCTTACGAGTGGGAAGATGCATATATCAGTTTTGTAACATTCAAATTCAGATCAAAATTATATTTTTCCAATTTCTTAACTAATCCAATGCACGGTACCTCGTTTTTATTGCAAGAATCTTTGTGTTTAACAATGTGGGCACATGGTGTTGGACTGTTGGTAGATATTACAAAGGAAAACTTTTTAATACTAGGGTACCCAAAAAAACATAATATAAAAGGAAAATCTTTTTCCAGATCGCATCTGGTTGAAACTTCGTTCTTCCAATATTAATGCCTTTCTTACAAAAAAAAAACATAGAGATCAGTTTTGTTATACTTTTGCATTGCATCTAATGACTCAAATTCTCATTGACCAGCGAAAGTAGAAACGTCGAATCACTACAAGTCGACGTAGTCGAGAGTGAAGACAAAAATTTATGAAAGATATATAGAATACAAGAAAAGAGCCACCTAAAAAGAAATATTAACAAAGAAGTTGGCACAGAAGAAAAATGTGGAGCTGGCCAGTATAGAACCACACCACGGCCACCCACCCATATCACACAAAATATAGTTTGTGGTTTTTTTCTTCCCAGAAATATAGTAAATATTTTAAACAGGTAAAAGCATGACCATTGTTTTTAATTGGTGTGTATAATTAAAAGGAATAGTGATCAGATTTTATTTTAGAAAAATAGAGAAGTTGTCATATATTGCGAGCAGCTCTAAAGATTTAGATGAGTTTAAAAGTGCAAAAAGTGGGTCCAGACTGGACCACAATTGGTAGCTGTTGTTGAACAGTACACAGACAGATTCATAATTCATAAATTAATAAACATAAAAGTCTTCGACTTGATAAATAAAACAGTTGTATGTGTACTGTTTCGAATACCTCCGATCTTTGCAAAACTAATAAATATATTTGATTTTATTCTTTTACAAAATGATGACTATAGATAGAACCATATTATTATTTGAATTATCCGATTAAGATAAACAAAAATTACATACAATTATGATGAAAGGTTCTCAACAACTATATAACGAAAAACTCTTTCTACAGTATATATATTAACGATAAACGGCTTCACTTACAGCATAGTTGCGATAAACTATTTAATAGTAATACATGAGACCACAACGATTAAATCTAAAGCATATTGGAACTTTATTAACTCTGCATCTATTTATATTCTATATGAAATTGCATTCTTTGGATCGAACCTTATACGTAGTGTATAAACGTTAAACCTTTGATCAACCATTATGTGATGGTAGTTTTTTTATTGGTTGGAATTGCTTGACTAATATCTTTGTAACTGAAAAAACGTTTTAATTTTCTTTTGTTTTCTCGTTATCTATACGCATGGGTGGTCCAATAAGAAATTCAGTCATAGACATGGTTGATTCGATCTTCCTCTTCTTGTTTTAAAATTTCAGTGCACCGTATAAAATTCAATGAATATACATGCTCTAGATGTGGAAGTTTTGAAAATATTCATATCGTGATTCCTTTCCGTGGGACTTGGAGTAGTAATTGCGACCACCAAATTTTATTGCTACATTTACGTCTGTTCCCGTTAGCAATAATTTCGTATGTAATGTATACATTCGTGGATGAGGAGAAACCCCACATCCACATATTTATATGTAGCCATGCTTTTATGTTTTGATCCAATAACATTTGTTTGGCATATTTTGATCCATGTACACACGCGCCGGTATGAATTTGTTTACGCATGCATTATATATGCAAACATATATCATAAATATGTGGACCGGACGTGAAGGACCAAACTATTTTGACGCCGCAATAGGAGACTCGTTTATTATTTAACGAGAGCGAGAGAGTTGATTTCACTGCAACGTAGGGTTTAAACTTAAAATTAAATGAATGACCTGTGATTTTAAAATAATATATATACAAGGACGTAACGCAGACACGTAAAGACCCACTCTACGGATATGGTTTAACCATTGACCTGCTCACTATTCTTCTCTTTTTTTCAAAACTCAACCTATGACAAATTACCAAACTATCGTGTACGTAAATTATAAACCAATCGATAATTTGCAGTTATAACTTAAAGCATGTCTGTGTCCACATAAATTTATGGCCACATATATTTACATATACACCTAAAATTTTTAAGCACGTTCAAATTGAATTCGATTCTGGCAAAAAGAAAACGAATAACTTAAAAGACAAAACAAATTAAAACAAGAATGAGATTGGGCCTGCGAAAATGAGCGGATCTAATCCAAATAACAAAGAGTTAAAGAAGAACGTCAGAGTAGGCCCCATGGTTTTAGACACACCTAGTTGGACATAATATGAAAATGCAATGAATTCCGTAGTCATAACATTTCAATTCATTGATGTGATTCTGATTTCTCGGAACAATTCTCAAATGTAACCACAGCTTGTTAAACTCTCACCGTTTCAGCGGTTCCTACTATCAAAGAAGAAAGTCTTGTCTGATACCATGTCAATAAGGATCTATTCTTAAATGTAGTCAGAGCCAATAACACAAGAAGCCACGCTCATGACCACGAAAGCTTGAAGAATCAGATCACATGAGTATCACTGCTTAGCCTACCTTCTCATTAATGTGACATTTGAAACTATTAAGCTAACAATGGTATAGTCGAAAAGTCGACCTTTGTAAGCAATTGCACAACACAAGAAGAAATTGCTAGGCAGCAAGAACATGATGATAAACCTTATTATTTCCTTTCAACATAAACATTATAACCACAAAGAAAGATAGCTGAAATGGGAAATGAGATGAAACAACAAAAAACTCGGCCTAACCGAAACAACGCAGAACTTACTACAACCTTTCTTGTAAATCCTCACTAATCAACAGCTCCGAACTTCATACTTTTATTACCTTTTAAATCTCGAGGTGAGTTTAGAGTTCCAACTATTGACCTTGCTTTCCATTAATTAAGGTTTTTGATCCCTCCTACACTAAAATACACTGGTACTTTCCTAATACCTGATGTTTCGGCTATGCAACAACTCCACCACAGCTGAAACCACTCCTTTCCCCTCTACTGTTATGTCCAAACTCGGATCCTCTATCTTCTTATTCAGCAGCTTGTCCACCTCTCCCCGCAATCTCTGCACAATCATATAATCCTCTTCACATTACAAGAACACATGAAGACAAGAAAGTTTTGACAGAGGTAATCCAATTTTACCTGTATCAGTTCCAGTACATTCTTCGAGGCTGAGAAATGGAGATACCCTCCCAACATCTCTATACCTTCCCCGGTTTTGCTTGGGATAAGATTGCCACCAAACATAAGGAGTGCATAATCTGATATGTTTGTTGAGTCTCGGATATAAACACTTGTCGTCTTCACCTTTTCGCTGTAGACCAAGTATGGCAAGGAGAAGAGATTCACTCTTGCGTTGACAGATCCAGGGTGGATATCAACTTTACCCAACTCTTTAGTGTAGAACGCAGTGCGCTTCCCTCTTCTTTTGCATTGCACAACATTTGGGTACAGCCCCGCACACAGAACCGCGCTTATCATCTCCATGTCCTGGCTGTATTGGTTGTATGCCTGAAAAGCACCATGTGCATGTGAAAAGTCAATAGTTTTAGGTTCTATCAGCGCTCCGAAATATAACTGAAATATTAGGACTGGTTCTCGACGCTTACATTTGGCCTTGATTTGTCTACGAACCCTATATCTGATAAAAGATCAAGAAACTGGTTTCTCATATCCTCCATCATCCTTAGAGTTACAGGGGAAAGAAAGTTTTGCCAACAAAAATCTTTCTCATTTCCACCACGCTTTGCATCCCGATATCCCTCATATGCCTTAAGAAGAGCAATGTGATCACTGCACAACACAGAAATGCCAATCCTTTCTGTAAGAAGCAGAACACAGGGACCTGATTGACTAACTGGGTGAAAATAAAGTAATTTGCCTACAGGTCATACCTGCAGGAATCACCAGCAAAATATCTTTTAGCCTCATCAGCTTCTTCTTTCCTATTTAATGGTAAGACAAATGGGCTACGATATGCCAGAGCAGCAGCAATTGTCAAAGCAGGATTGACGCACTGGAAGATAGCTCCAATCAGAAGCATTTTTCCTATATTTGGGTCTACGGGTAGAGTGCAAAGATGCCGACCTGTAACATGATGGTTTTGAGTATAACATATATCAACAACTATTATATAAAAGTGCACAATCATAAAGACCAACTACTTGCTGCTCACCAAGGGGTGTAAGATCTTCCATGTCATCTAAAGCCCCAATTGTTTTGAGAAGTTCAATAGCATTCTCAACAGCAAGCGCATCTGGTGGCTGCAGTGCCTTGGCCAAGAATGATCCTATGGATCCAACCTGCAAACTTTTGATATGCAGGCATAACTCTTGCAATGGAGTCCGTATGATTTCTGGTAACTGATACTGTGGGAAAGCATCATAGATGACTTTTGGATACAACCTATAACAAAATCCAGCTTGGACGCGTCCAGCACGTCCTCGTCTCTGCATTTGTAAAGCCCCAGAGAAAAGCGCGGGGTTTAAGATCTTACAAGCCTATCTATGATTTGGGCGCAGTACTTAAATCATTAAATGAAATAACTGATAGATGATTTGATGGTTAATTGAATACCTGGTGTGCTGAAGCCTTTGAAATCCATGATGGCAAGAGACATGCCACCTTGTTCAAAGCATCATAGCTAGTTTCCTTTGCTTTACCGCAATCCACAACATATACAACATCATCAATTGTAATGCTACTCTCGGCAATGTTTGTAGCCAAAACTATTTTCCTACAAAAGCAGATCATTTGCTCAGAAAAGTTGCTACAAAGCATACTGATAAAAGGAGAACCAATAGCTCATGTGGCTAACCGCTTATTAGGAGGTGGACGGTCAAAAATTTCACTTTGATTAACCGTCGGCATTGAACCATGTAGAGGAAGAACTAAGAACTTGCTAGAATCTCCAAGCAGTCTGTTCCCGTTGATTTTTTCAAGCAGTTTCGAAATCTCATCCCAGCCAGTGAGGAAGACAAGAATTGCCCCATCACCTTCATGACGGCAAATATGTTCAATTGTAACCTCCACCTACGACATAATTTCAACGTCAGTTCATAATAAAAGTCTCCAGCAAAATATGATGAAGTTAGCTGAATCAGCAGGAAGTTACCGAGAGGATAGAGCAAAACTCATACCAGATCCAAATCAATCTGCGCACCAGACCATGCTTCGAGAGAAAGTCTTGTGGCTGAGCTAAAACTTTTATAGTGAACATTGATGTCAATATCCTAAAAAAATAAAACACCACTTGGTAAGGCATTCAAAGTAAAACATATTCACGTATGCTTCAGCCTTTGAAGATGGAAAAAAAAATGCAAAAGTGCAAGCTTGCTGCAGTTCTTTTAACTACTATAGAGCCACTTTCATTCGTTGAACCCACAAACTTAAACTACCACGTGAATTTAGCATTTTGGTCTTGAGGTTTAATCTTTTCACGTAGATGGAGACCCAATGTCTATATTTGCGTGATCTAAAAAGAAAAACAATTCTTAAGGCTAGTTAAAGCAGACTAATGAACCAAACTTGAATGCAATACTGATGAATTTGAGAACTAGAATTAGTACTCCATTGGTATACACATCGTTCTTAAGCAGTATCTACATACATTTTTTATATATTGGTATCATAATTAAGCTCCAGGCTTCATTTTCGAAGGAACATTTACCCGAGATTAGCAAGTAACAATTCATCAGAAGAATATTAGGGAAAATTTGTATCAAAAACATTTGTATTAAATCAGATCGGAGGAAGTTTGTTCTATAACAGGTGGCTCAAAACTGTATCAACGGATTGGTACATAGTAGACGTCTTGATGAGATGTATACAATATCTCTAGGTATAATGTTATATGTTTACAGATTAGTCATGACGGATGATAATTAAGCTTAAATGTCGATTAAATCGCACAGATCTACCCTCGTTAATGGGGAAAAAGTTTATCAGGCTTACTGTTAAGAACAATTCTATCTGCTCGAGATATTAATTGAGTCTATATTCCCTAATGAAACCCTATGTTTTTTGCTCAGATACCATTGGGAAGCATAATAATACCTCAAACAGAGTAGTCAGGTCATCTTTCTTGGATTCTGAGTCTCTTCTCCTACCTCTCGAACTACTTTGATAATTCCCTGAATCAGACGACTTAATACTGTAGCGACTTTTCTCCAGTACATCTTCTAGGAATAACTCTGCCACAGGGAATGTGAAACCCTGACAATAAGTTGGAAAGAGATTAGTCACAGATATCAGATCATAAACGAGACACTGGATATATGACTAGTAATACCGGGATGTGCATAGTTGGAGCGTTCCCGAAATATGTTGAGAACATGTCAGCGTTTATCGTAGCACTCATCAGAATAAGACGCAGATCTGGGCGTCGAGGAAGGAGATCACGTAGTATGATTAGTAGGAAATCCTCATTCATGCCTCTCTCGTGAATCTCATCCACAAGCAAATGGCTTACATTAGTTAGATTAGGATCCTCAATCTGCATTTCAAAAATTGATTCGACACATCAGCATTTCAAAATTACAAAGTATTCAATATCATAGTTCAACTGAAATGTGATGAGTGGATGTGTAGTAGAATAGTTGTATCTTACCAGCCGCCGGAGTAATACACCAGTAGTGCAAAATAGCAATCGTGTTTGATCAGAACGCTTTGACTCTAGACGAATCTGATAACCCACAGATTCACCAATGGATTCACCCCTTTCAGCAGATATACGTGAAGCAACAGATATGGCAGATATACGTCGAGGTTGTGTACAAATTATGTTGCAATCAGCACCTCTTAGGGATGATATTTCTTCTTCCAATATAAATTGAGGAAGTTGTGTTGTTTTACCACACCCGGTCTCTCCTGAAACTACCAATACCTGAAAAATAAACACAGGACACAACTATTAGTTCAAGATCAACACTGCTCAAAGAAATAGCTTGACAATATTATTGGAGAGGGAGAAAGTAGCCGATGGGGCTTAGAGAAGAAAAAACATACTAAAAGATTACCTGATTTTCTGAAACAGAGTTAAGGAACCCCTCTTTCATTCTAAAAGCAGGTAGCTTTTCTCTGAAAGCTTGAAGTGCTTTTACACTCTCAGTTGCCTGCGTTGAAACCGTTATAAATTGACGTTATGTCCAGAATCTACTTATACCATAATGTATACAGTTTACTTTAGCCATATATATACCTTTAGCTTTTCCTGCCTTTCCTTGAGTGCAGTACTGAATTTTTCTTTCTCAAGAGAATGCGGCAATTTGGAAGCAGAATCAGGTCTTTTCAAGCCAAGAGTTGCTGTGCGATCCTGTTGATCATTAAATGCTGAAGTAGAGGCACTTGAAGACCCTGATTCTTGTGTTGTTTTTAAAAGACTTCCAAGTTTTCTCTCAGTCTCTGTGGACATTTTAATCTACAAGAAAAGAGTATAAGCGTCTTCAGCAGCCACCTCTGAATATAAAATTTGCTTACTAGAAACATTTCTGTTACCTCTTTTTGAGTGGATCCATGCCGTTCATCAAGATCTGCCCGATAATCTGGCAAAGGAACTTTGCTTACTACAAGAGCCTTCCCTTTATTGTATGCATGGCTTCCTTTCCAAAAAGGAAAAGCAAATTCATGACATACTCTCACCATGAAAACTAAACAAAAAATACTTCTAGAAACAAATGCCTGGCTTATAGATAAATTCGAGAACAGTATACGTTAAAACAGCCAAATTATGTAAAATATAACTCAAGCATCTGCTAACACAGCATAAATGATCAGGAAAGTGTAAGATTCACAGAAAAAAGATGGACTTAAAAAAGAAGTTGCCAAGAAGATAGACTTACAAGTAAAGACCCATCTGATAAGCCATATCAGAAAGTGTTTGCTGATCTCCCCGGCTAAAATTACGCTTAATTAGCATCTCTTGTTCTCCTCCTGTTTTCCATTGTTCAATCTTGTTCCACCATTCATTCTCATCAAGAACTTCCATCTGAAAATGAAATGATTCCAATTAGCCTTCTTTAAATTCACTCAACCCAATACTCCTAAATAAAGATTACCATCTCCAACTAAATCTAGTTAGTTTCAAAGCCTACATACCAAACCTAAGTACCGATTCTCACGATTGCGCGAAGGCACTTAATCTGTTCAACTCCTAATTCTCAAATAAAAGAGGACTACATCTTCCAATTCGAATTATAGAATCGATTTCTAAGGCGTTCGTTCACTAGTCGACCAAACAAGCGAGGAGCTAAAATTGAAAACCGAGTAAAAAGGTCGAACAATGTATCCATACCTCAACCTGTTGCTGGCGCAAACGCTCAGCTCTCCACACCGGATCCCACCATCGCTGTTCTCCACGACCGCCGCCGCCGCCGCCGCGTCCACCACGGCGACCTCCACCGCGACCGGAGGAGAAACCTCCGCCTCGACGACCACCTTGAGAATTAGGACCATGAGGAGGCATGGCGGCGATTTGGAAGAGAGGACGAAGCGGAGAGAGTTTTGAAGAAAACGGAAGGAGAAGGCGAAGTGTGGAGAAAGGAGACAACACTAGTTGCATTCGTTATATTTCGTAAAATGTAATTTTAAAGTTGCAATGTCACTAAGTAAGTCACACTATTGCTTTTATTGAATATTTTTTGTATCGAATTGTGAGTAGTTAAATTTAAACCCTAATTAGATTCAACCAAACCAATGATTAAAATCTACACAAGAAAAAATATCATTAGCCGAAGATATCTCATTACTATCTCTAATAAGTCTTAACATTGTTTGCCATTTATTTTCACTGCTCTTTTCTTTAGCTAAATGACTATTAGATCAATATTGACAGCAAATTAGTAATGGTGGAATTATAAATTATGTAGATGTATTTGTGATGTCATGTCACCAAACTGAGCCAGCTCAAGTTTTCAACTATGAGACTTGGACAACTTATTCTAACGGTGACATAATTAATGATCAAATATGCATGTAAATCTTATAAATGTTACAGCAGAATGTCAGGTTCATAACAACTTCTTTGCTTCTTGCTTCTTTTTGTTTTTTTGCTGCTTCTTCCAAACTTCACATGCCTTGTAAAAGTTTTTGTTATATTCGGCCAAGTAGCTCAATTAGTATAACCATCTCTTTTTTTTTTGGGGCAAATTAGTATAACCATTTTTTTTTTTGGGTTCAACTAGTATAACCATCTAAAAATTAGAAATTAGAATCACAAATTCGAGTAATGGGGAGAAGAAAACTAGCTTAATATGTTTGAGAATCCGGCCCAAAAATATGGTTTAAGGCCCATAAATTTGTATTACTCAAAAAGAAAATATGTTTTTGGGAACGACTGAAAGAAAATGAAAAATTGGAAAAGGTTGTAGGCAACTACACAAAAAAATTCACTGGGTACAATAATACAGTGTTAAATATGGTGTATTAGAACTAGATTTTACCCCGCGGTATACCGTGGATCGACTTTTTTTTAACAAAAAAATTTAAATTTTAAGTTGTATTTGTTTTGTTTATATTGTTTGTTTTGTTTAGTGTTTAAGATTGTATAATTATATTTTGATTGTTAATTCTAAGATTTCACCCGCGATATACCATCATGTATTAATATCGATGCAAACCTGTCCCGTCATATAACCCCGTCCCGTGATATTTTCATTTTTCTAAAATTTTAAATATTATATTTTAAACGTTTTATAAAGTTTAAATATTTATAATATTTAAAATTCTTATAAAGTTAAAGTATTTATAATATTTGAAACTTCATAAAATTTTTAATATTATAAATATTTTAACGTTTTATAAAGTGTAACTTATTAAAAATTTAAAATTTTTGAACTATTAAAATTTTAATAAAGTTGAAATATTTATAATATTTAAACTTTATATAAAGTATAAATATTTATAATATTTTAAAACTTTTTAAAAGTTTAAATTCTTTGAAATAAAGAACCGGAATAAACCGAATAAAACTTTTAAATTTGGATGCATGATAAGTCAAGCTTCCTGCTCATTTGTATTCGGAATTATTTTGGTCTATTTTATAGTATGACTCTGAACCATTTTCCTATTTTTCAGGCGATGTGGGACATTGTATACATATTTTTTTTATTCATTTATTGAGTAATATATGTCCGTTTAAAAAAATTTTAATCACATTATATGCAAAAAAAAATTTCAGATTTTATTAACTAAATGTATTATATAATAATTCAAAATAATTTAAATATAAGATTAAATAAAAGTGAAAGGAGAATCATATATTTATGTTTGAATTAGGTAGAGATATTTTACGAAATTAGCTCAAATTTGTTATGGTAATTATTGGTGTCAATATCTATTAAAGATTTTCGAATATTTTGTGACCCGATTTCAAAATTGACCCGACCCAACAATGGCAATTTTTATAAATAGTTTCGAAAACCAAAGGATTTTCCCAAATGTACTTTAAAAATGTTAATTATATCTTGAAAATTCACAGGGTGCATTCATTCTTCACCAAATGAATCCGCCCCTGGATATATACGTAAAAGTATGATATACGTTTTTGTCTGCATTCTTACATGTATTTCAATATTCTTATCATAGTGTATATTAAAATAAACATCATGCAAGCATGCAATGACACATTTTATTCATTATAACACCTGTCCAACATAATTTTTTCCATTATCAAAGATTCCTTGTGTCTAACTAACTTGGCCGTTTTTGACAGATCTAGGTTTTACACAATGCCGCTCAAACAACATTTATTTAATCGGCCTCATTTGTTCAATTAATTCCCTTAGTTCTGCTGGTAAACGTGGCATGCTAAAGTGATTGAGGTCCCACGTTCGACCTTCAAAAGAGGAATTATTTTTTTTTTCTCTTTTAGTTTAACGATAATTATTTCGCCAAAAGTTTTTTTCACATGTTGAATAACGCCTATGATTTTCCTACGACTAACCTACGAAACATATTTTGTAAGAAATTGGTAGGAAACGTTCCTAAGAAATTTCTTCGAAAATCATACGACTTTGTATTCGTAGAAAATTGGAAGGAATAGTTCCTACCAAATTCCTACGAAATTTATTCGGTATAGTTTTCGTAGAAAATTGGAATGAATATTTCCTACCAAATTCCTATCTTGTCTTTTTCCATCAAATTCTTTCCGATTTCTTACGAATTTTCCTAAGACTATATATTTTGTAGGATATTCGTAGAAAATTTCCTACGACTTTCTCACGATTACTGTTTGTAGAAAACTTATTTCCAATTTCCTACGACAACAGTTTTTCGTTAAAAAATCGTAGGTATGTGATAAGAATTTTATCCTACCAAACTTTTGGTAGAAAAATTGGTAGGATTCTACCATGTTTTTTTGTAGTGAATTTAGTTAGTTTGCTAACATCAAATTTTATGGAATACAAATGTTAATGTCCATGATTAAAATGGTTAAATTTTTATTTCCTCCAGTAGTATACAAACTAATAGTTCTATATGTTTTAACCTACAACAACAGCGTTTGATTGTACTGGTTTTTTAGAAGACGAAAAACACTTTTCTTGGGAATTAATATTACTGTTTTTAATATCGGGGTAGATCATAAGTCGATATCTATATAAATCTTCGAGACCAATGTCATTGCGACCACAAAATGAAAGTAGATGTTATAGCATAATGGCTAAAACGAATTATAGCGATTTTTGTAAATGGTAAAACTCGATTCATGGTCTTGATCCATGAGACAAGTTTTCCGTCCATTTGAAAAGTTTATAAAATTTCATGTCGAGAGATTTCAAAGTTTTGAATCCGGAGAAACTAATATTAAATTAAGATAAATATCTCGACTTAGAAAACAAACGTTGCTTAGGTGACAAAGTAAGTAATTGGACTTAAATAATCCTAAATAAAGAGGATAATTAAACGTACATAAACAACAAGATTAATATGCGTAGCGACGAAGACGTTGACTTCTGTGATCTTACCCACTGACCCCTCCCTACATTCCTAAATAAAATCTTAATACTCTACTTGTCAATATTGTAAAAAGGTTTCATATCGTCTTTACACCATGTGATTTTTATTTTATATTAACGGTTATAAATAGATTGATGACCAACTAAATTCTCGGTTATATTGGCCACACACAAATGAAGAAAAAAAACAAATCTTGTCCAACCACGCCAATGCAAATTATATTAGCCTATATCCAGCACATTTCTGCAACCATCCCCGAGTTAATAAATTTTTGACTTTAATCATCGCTTAACTCATCTACATTTGTTTGAATTATTATACGAGTGAAATCTAGGAGGTTTTAATCATGGAGAAAAAAAAAACAACGAAATACTAAGTCAATGTATGCGTTATACCATTACTTATAATACAATATTAGCAAATTTATACATTTAATTATTATATAACCATCCACAAGTCACACCATTCTTGCTTTGACAAGCTTTCTTATCCTCTCATTCACATGCATTTCCTCCCTTTGTCTCTCTCTCTCTCTTAGCGTTGACTTTTGATAACCCCAAGATGCTTCAATTTACATTAGTCTTATATCAAATGGCTGACCAAACCTCTCCATTATTTCTCTTCTTCCTCCAAAACCCATTAAACAAAACCATCAACCCGCAGCCGCAATGAACACCTTCCATCCACCGCCACCGCCACCGCCGGGGATGCCGGACTACAACGGCCTCCTCGGCACGGACGACATCGGAGGATTCAGATACGGAATCGGAGTCTCCATCGGAGTGCTCCTCCTTATCACCACCATCACCCTCACCTCCTACTATTGCACACGTAACCAGCTCTCTTCTTCACCCTCACAGACCAATCAAGATTCGACACGTATCCATCACCATCACCACCATGTCATCATTGACGTCGTCCCCGGTCTTGATGAGGACATCATTCAGAGCTATCCGAAGATCCTCTACTCGGAAGCGAAGGGATCAACAACGGCGTCGTGTTGTGCCATTTGTTTAGGAGACTACAAGGGAAAACATCTGCTGCGGCAGCTACCAGATTGCAACCATCTCTTCCACCTTAAATGTATTGACACGTGGCTTAGGCTCAATCCTACGTGTCCCGTCTGTCGGACTTCGCCGCTTCCAACTCCTCTCTCCACTCCCCTCGCCGAGGTTGTCCCCTTAGCCTCCTCCGTGGCCGCCACAAGGATGCCTTAATTATTTGTTTTCTTTATAAACCAAAGAATCCTTAATGACTAATCTCCGAGCCTCTCTTCCAAAATTCTTCTTTAATACCTTGTAAAGTTTTGATTTTTGGTCACTAAAACTAATCACTGTATGTATTCTTTAAAGCCGTAAGAGGAAGAAAATTAAGGGTAAATTTCACAATTTTGTTGGCTTAGTTTTTTCTTTTAGCAATGTGAACAAATTGATTTCTACATACGTTACCAAGAAAGAATAAATAAAGTCGTTTTGAATATCAGTGGGAGGCTTGAAATATGTTTCTTGGCTTGTATTGAACTTTAAGGCTCTGACAGATCATTTAAATATTGACACGTCAAAGGAAAAGAAAAGAGTTAAGAACAAGTTGGAACTTAATATAATGGGATCGAATCAATTAGGCGTTTGATCATCAGTCTGACAATATTTCTCAATCATGGTTTATTATTGTAGCATCCCCAATCTTCTTTGTCCGTATTAAACACTCCGAAGAATAAATACATAATCAAACATAAGCATTAAGCAGATATTTAACAGTGTATTTGTCTTATTTGGTAAACCGTTACCAATATATACGATATATGAGAAAGACTTTTATGTGGACGTAAAAATAAGATATAAAACGTTGACCACGAGAAATAAAATAACAAACACTCGAAAACGATTTTTGTTCTTGTCTCCAATCCCAGGTGGCTGAAATCAAAGGATGAAAATGATAAAAATGAGACCACTAAATCAATCCGACAATTAAAAGTATCACACCAAAATCATTTTACAAACATATCATTAATTTTTCCATTTGAATTGTGTATTGATCTGTCGAGTTATCGACAAAATAAAAAGTTGACAAAAATATGAATTTTTTATTGATTTATATGAAAAGAAATAAAATTCTTTTTGTTTGTTTTGTTTTTTGTTTTTTGGAACTTGTAGTTTACATATTTTTAATCCAATACATTTTTTTTTTACAAAACTAGTTAGAGCATATTTTAATTAATCATTTTTACAAAAGCATTTCAGAATTAATAACCATATAATTTATCGTTCTCTTAACTACCACAATTCAAATATCTCTCAAATTTTTAGTTGCTACTATGGACCTACTAAAAATGTTTCAAAAACAAAGTGAGTAAGACTTTTTATTGGTAAATCAAACAATATGTGTGGATTTTGACGCCAATAAGAAAAAAAAAAAAAAAAAAAAGGAAACCAGACACGGAACAATGAAATTTTGACAACAAATGACTTCGAACATAAAAATTGGCCAAGTAAAAACAAATTACGGTAATGTGTTTTTTTTTACAAAAATCAACGCGAAATGCGTGTACTGTGTAGTGTGTAGTCATAATTGGTACATACAAATCTGAGTGTGGTTAATTAATTAACCCCCGGCTCTGGTTCGGTTAAGGCGCCATTTTAAAAAGCACACATTTCTTTTGGAAAATTCTCTTTTTTTTTTTTTGAATTGAATATAAAACTATATTCAACTAAAAAATTTGTTTACAATAAATGTTTCAGTTTATTTGAAAATTTTGAAAAATATATTGAAAACAGAGATCGTGTTTATTGGTAGCCGAGATCGTGTTTACGGAGTTGGTCGAATGGAGAACCACAGCCTTACACTGACACTCAAAAAAGAAGAAACTCATCACGAATCTAGAGCTATGGGTCGGTTCTGGAGAAAGGATTCATCCTCCTCCTCCGACGCCGGTAGCGATACCACCGATCAACAGCTCAGAGATTCCACGGTCGACGACGGCCTTTGCCTAAACCTTCGAAGGGGGAAAGAACGTTGTGCGAGACTAATTAAGGAGGTTGAGCCTGGAAAATTTGTGAAGAAATGCCTTAAAATCAAGGAGAACCATCGCAACTGTCTTGGCAAGTGAGTATCTACAATCATAATTTTTAATCATTAAAAACTAACAAAAAGCATATTGATTCGATTAGGGTTTTAGACTCATATCACACCATGTGTTCACCAACATTTTTAGAAGGTGTTTGTTTACACAGTTATTAACTGTGTTCATCGCTACAGATACTTTGAAGCCCAAATAAACCAAGTGATGTGATGTGAACCCGGTAGTCTAACCCCTGTGATGTGATGAAAGTCTGTGAACCGAGTAGTCTAAACACTGAAAGATCGGCATGTGGGTTTTATTTTTGAACTCGAACTCCCTTTGCTTCCTTAACTCGCAGCTGCTTCTTATTGTCTCTCTCTCAACTACTCTCTTCAAAGCGTTCTGCTCTCTCTCTCGGCCCTGTGTATTCATTCCTTTAATAACAAGAAAAAGTGTACGTCTTTCAAACCCCTC
The DNA here is from genome assembly GCA_900406565.1 of Turritis glabra. NCBI lineage: Eukaryota > Viridiplantae > Streptophyta > Magnoliopsida > Brassicales > Brassicaceae > Turritis > Turritis glabra. Next base: position 5,527,243 of record OVBN01000025.1, read on the forward strand.
TGATAACCTTGATGCAGATTTAAGGCTTCCTCTTTCCGCTGGGCTTCTAAAATGTCCTGGCCCATCTACCATAACTAATGATGAAGACTTTCAAATTGGTACATTTAATTGTGGAAGTTGGCAATGTGGAAAACGTATTACCTAGTAATGATGTCACGGGATTGAGGCTATCATCTATTATATAAAAGTTGAGTTTGTCTCACAAGAGGATGACACATCAGCATCCCCTTGTCTGACACATCAGCATATTTTTTTTTGGGCAAAGGCATATGCTAAAAAAATATTTTGATCAAAATCGAATTGGGAATCTCGGCCGGTCCAATATGTCTATCTACTTCCCGAACGGCGAAGGATGACTTATATAAGGATACGTTATCTTATTTACGACTATAAAACGAAATTTGACATAAAACATATTCATTTTATAATTTAGGCTATTGATATTGTCCATATATCTTACTGTCGCATCTTTATTAACGTGGTCATTTGTACCCCCTTTCTGAAGCAAATGATTCAGTTATCATCTCAAGTAAGTTTTAGATTACATATCTTTGTGGACACTACTTTGATCTTACTTTCTTTCTTCCGAGTGGATTTGAATTATTTCCAATGTCTCTCATTATATAATGCAGACAAATGAACTTTACCAATTAGCTGTTGTGGCATTCTGTTTACTATCCGCATGGGTAAGTCTACTGAATTCTATCATTTCTTTTATGCATACCGGTGGCTTGATTAGCTCTCTGGTCCCTTTTGGTGTTTTAGAAAATCTGAGTAAAATGTTTCCTAAGCTTGCATTCTAATGATAAAAATTCTGAAGAAAACAATGATGATTGCAATAGACACTGACGTATTCCAGTATAATAGCATATGGCAGGCGATCACGAATTTGATCATTCGCTTTCAATCAAATTAGATTGTCCGGTGCGCAAAAAAGTGAGGGATCTTTATAGGTAACCAGTCTTTACTTAACTCGACCCAAGTAATGCCGAAAGACTCCCATGCCTTTCTTGGTTGGACCAACCGGCACCGACAATTTCCGACGAGTCTTTCAGAATTTGAAGAGCAAGAAGCGGAACTACAAGAAAGCTTCTTTATCTTTATGGATAACCAATTCATTAGCTTCTCTATAAACTATTATTTTCCATAGCACTCCTTCGAGTTACTATTGTATAATTTCAGAATTTCTAAGAGAGAAGTCTACATTCTTTATTGTCTAATATTGTGAAATAATTTGCAGAATTTATTTAGATTATCAATTCTTAAAAATATATAAATTATTCTAATAAGAAAAGTACAAAAATGTGTTTGACTAAAGATAAATATTTATGCTATTTTCTTTTTTACAAACTTCTAAAAACCAAAAAAAAATTTAAATAGTTGAATTTTTTTTAAAAAGCAATAAACATAAAAATAAATTATTATCAAGCATATGTATAGTTAGTTAAAATATTATATTACTTACAATTTTTAAAATATATACCCGCGTGTACACGCGGATCTTCACCTAGTTTAAGATTAAAGACAAAGATTTCTACGGCCAATTTCACAAGTCTATCCAAATCCAACCATTCCAGAAGCTTAAGAAATCAGGGAAATGTAAGCTTTGTAATATGATACTGTACATTTATTCAAAATACCTAAGTTGTTAATTATATGATTTTAATAATGTTAATATACATTTTTTATCAGGCTAGCAAAAACCGCATAAGAAGGGATGTTTCAGAGACAATATTTGTTTTTTTTTTTTACTGTTTCGTTTACAATGACATTATTGTATTTTCTATTCAAACTTTATTTATAAGTTGTTATATTTTTTTTAACTACGTATTCTTTTATTTTCTATATTATAAACTGTTTGAAAAGTACACACTATACAAAATAAATATGAAATGAAAATAATTGTATTCCAAATAATTAAACAAAAAAAAAATAATACCAGATAACCAGACCATAAGACTTTGTAGTAATCTGATATCTGACAAAACAACTACACACTAAATTTACATCTTGATTAGAACAATTCATAGTACCTAGTATTGCATTATTATAGGCTTGGGTAATCGGTTTTCCGGTTCAGATTGATAAATTTTACTATTCTAGTTTGGTTTGATTTGGTTCGGATGTTATGCCGACTCTTAAGTCGGTTTGATCATCACGAATTTCACGAAAAAAAAACAGAAGAAGGCGAGACTATAAAAACACATGGGAAGCTTCGAGTATTTCTTGAGGAACACACACAAAGAAGAATCTCATCACGAATTTTAGCTATGGGTTGGGTCTGGGTTGACGATTCATCCGCCCTTAAAGCCGGTAATGATCTCACCGATCAACCACTCAGAGATTCCGCCGCCGCCGACGGCAATTGCTCCACCACCACGGTGGTAAGATCGCAGTGCAAGACGGAGGAGGTCGAGGCTGGAAAATTCGTTCGGAAGTGCGACAAAACGGAGGAGGTTCTTCGCCACTGTCTTGGGAAGTGAGTGTTTCGCATCTTTTCTCGCTTTGAATTTAATCGAAAAGGAAATATGGGATTGGAATTTTTTTTTAGGGATTAGAGAGTCATAAGCTATGATGTTTTGATTTTGGATGTGGAAAATAAGTTTATTGGACTAAGTAATTTAACCGTCTATGTAGAATTGTAAAGATCAAATAGATGTAAGTTTATTCAGGATGAGTGTGTTGGTTGTTTTTGGGCTCTGAGTTAAATTGAAAGTTCAAGCTAAAAGGTATAGTTCCAAGATTGACTCTCTCTATTTACGGTAATAAATGTATGAATATAGTTGCGTTTATGCATTGGAATGGGTGATATTGCTTAGTTATGGTTGCCCCTCTTGTGGTTTCATGTTTTTTTTTTTTTTTCCTCATGTGAAAGGACCCTCTATCGCTGAAACATTATGGTACTACTGTTTCATATTCAAAGAAGCCTGTAGCTCAACGTTAGATTCTACCTCGAGAAATCTATTTTGTCTATGAGTAGTGTATCACCTAACAGTTTCTGTATATGTGCAGCCAGCTTCTTGTTTGTTTTGTCATTGTCTTCCTGTGTTATGAGCTATTCCATGCTAACTGTGAATTAATGCTTTCCTTTGTGGAACAACTCTTTGATTTCTTATCATTAGATCATCTCTTGTATTCTTTCTCTCTTTTTGTGCCTGACTTTGAGATTGCACCATTCAACTGTTCAAGCCTTGTTTGTATCATGCACTCCTTTTCTGAATTATGCTCACTTAATTGATTTTCCCTGGTTTCTGTATCTGGTTTAGGCCCTCTGAAGTCGTTCAATCCAACACAGAGCACACAGAAGAGGATGTGACAGACCAGATGGTAGGGAGATCCGTACTTCCCAATCAGTTTGATGAAAGAAATCCGCTAAACTTTCCGGGACTCCGCAGAGATGTAGACGCCATCGAACGCCATTTCTTGAGCGGAATGAAGAATTTCTTTGAAGCGGCTGAGGAGATGACAAGCAGCTTATTTGATATCATGGCAGACCATAACCCAAGCACCAGGAGAGGGACACCCATTGAAAACCATCCGAAGGTAGAGGAGCACCGCAATGACGAAAATGCCCCTAGACGGCCACACTCCTCGGGAGAGATTGATCACTCGGGCTTGGCCAAGGACGTTTGAGAAAGGTCGTCTGCTTCTTTTTGTTCTATCTTTGGCATATATAATCTTAAAACATGTAATATGACTTTCGAAGAATCGTAGGGGATTGTGGTCTAATGTTAGCGGCTTGCACGTATTTGCCGAGTGGGTACAATCTATCATGTATGATCATACTATATATTTTTATGGTTTTATGTTTGTGTCTTTTTTTAATCCTATGCTACCAACCAAAATATATTACTGATCACTTTGTCTCGAAAGTTATCTTACTACATTTTTTTTTATATATATCTTGCCTATAAGTCGTAATTTCCATTAAATAATGGTCAAAGTAGAGTTATGGAGTGGAATTAAAGATTTGAAATCTAACCTTACGTTTTCTGAAAGATTGGTTACCATTTTGTGGCATGGAGTTAGTTAGAAAGAAAACAAGAAATATATTTGTTTTGGTCTTCGATTGAGTTGAAGATTTTTCTTACCAATTTCGGAATTTTAAGGGACCGAACCGCTAAAATCAATGTATTCACACAGTCTTTAACACAGCCTCACAGAGTCATATGTTAGATTTTGGTTAGAGGAGAGAATCAAATAAGTTAATAATTTAATTGAGAAAAGCCAAAAACCCTAATAAATCCCCCCAAAAATTCAGTCACGACGTGAGACCCAATTCCTTTTCGTCAAAATCATCTTCCTTCTCAATCCCCATTTCCTTATTCTATTTGTTCTTCGTTCTTCATTTGTGTATTGTGTGTGTTTCTTACGAAATAATGAGATGATTCGTAGAATTTTGTGAAAACCTCGAGATCTTTCTCCCTTAGATCAGAATCCATATTTGGGAGATTTATCTGTGTTTCTTAATGGAAGTGGTTATGGTGTTAGATAGGAGAGATCTTTGTCTCTATGAGATCAGATTAAGGGTTTCTTTTCTTGCGTGAAACGGAAGAAAGAAAAGAGACTTTCTTGTCTATCTTTTTTGGGGTTTTGCTTGTAGATTATTGTATAGCGTAAAGTTGATCGGGGATTTAGATTGTAGAAATGGGGAATGTATGTGTCCATATGGTCAACAATTGTGTGGATACGAAATCGAATTCATGGGTTCGTCCCACAGATCTCATCATGGATCATCCCTTGAAGCCACAGCTCCAAGACAAGCCTCCTCAGCCAATGCTAATGTACAAGGACGATAATAAACCCAAGATTAGCGACACTCATGGAGACCCTAAATTACTTGAGGAGAAGGCGAAAGCTGATGCGCAGAAGCAAACGAGTCAGGAACAGGAAGGAAGGATGAGTGAAACGACAAGGAAGTGCAGTGATGAAGAGAATAAGAAGCGAGCGGTTGGGATCGCGTGTGGTAACAGCAAAAGAAAGGCTCACAACGTCAGGAGACTGATGAGCGCAGGGTTGCAAGCGGAGTCAGTGTTGAAGACCAAGACAGGGCATTTGAAGGAATACTATAACTTGGGGAGCAAGCTAGGTCACGGGCAGTTTGGGACGACGTTCGTGTGCGTGGAGAAAGGAACAGGGGAGGAATACGCGTGCAAGTCCATCCCGAAGAGGAAGCTAGAGAGCGAAGAAGACGTGGAGGATGTGAGAAGAGAAATTGAGATAATGAAACATCTCTTGGGGCAACCAAATGTGATCTCTATCAAAGGAGCTTATGAGGACTCAGTGGCTGTTCACATGGTGATGGAGCTGTGCAGAGGAGGTGAGCTGTTTGATAGGATAGTGGAGAGAGGGTATTACTCTGAGAGAAAAGCTGCTCATTTGGCCAAGGTCATACTTGGTGTGGTCCAGACTTGTCATTCTTTAGGTGTGATGCACAGAGATCTTAAACCTGAGAACTTTCTCTTTGTCAATGATCACGAGGATTCGCCTCTTAAGGCTATTGATTTCGGGTTATCTATGTTTCTCAAGCCTGGTATGTTTCTTAACAAACAGAGATTTTGTGTTCCTCTCATATAGATAGATGTTTTCCTGAGATATGTATATCGTTGTTTGAAGGAGAAAACTTTACGGATGTGGTTGGGAGTCCGTACTACATTGCACCTGAAGTTCTGAACAAGAATTACGGTCCAGAAGCAGATATTTGGAGCGCAGGTGTGGTGATTTATGTGTTACTGTCTGGTTCAGCTCCGTTTTGGGGAGGTAAGATTGTTACTTTGATCAGAAACTATATGTGTCTATGGAGGTGTTCTCATGTGTGTTTGTTGCTTCAAGCAGAAACGGAAGAAGAAATCTTCAATGAGGTTCTGGAGGGTGAGCTTGATCTGTCATCAGAACCTTGGCCACAAGTTTCTGATGGTGCAAAAGATTTGATTAGAAAGATGCTCGAAAGAAACCCCAAACAAAGACTCACTGCTCAACAAGTCTTATGTAAGTCCCTATAATCATGTAACGCCATCAGTTAAAGCAGACATAAAACGTAATCTTGTTTCTTTATTTCAGGCCATCCATGGATTAGGGATGAAGGAACTGCACCAGATACACCACTTGACACCACTGTGTTGAGTCGCTTGAAGAAGTTTTCAGCAACAGACAAACTCAAGAAGATGGCTTTAAGGGTAACTAATACAATAAAAGCTTTTGATTTTTTCTTTAGATGGTTTTGATGAGAGAATCTCTGATTACTAGTGTTTCACTTGCAGGTGATTGCAGAAAGGCTTTCCGAAGAAGAGATTCACGGGCTTAGAGAAACTTTCAAGATTGTAGACAGTGAGAAGAGCGGGCGAGTAACATATAAAGAACTCAAAAGCTGTCTTGAAAGATTTAACACAAATCTTGACAACTCTGACATCAATAGTCTTATGCAAATGCCAGTAAGCAGGCACTAGTACTGTCTCAATATATGGATTTACTGATGAAAATATAAGTTTGTTTCATAGTTTTTTCTTACATATTGGGATCATTTTTTAGACCGATGTGCATTTGGAAGACACCGTGGACTACGAGGAATTCATAGAGGCGATTGTAAGACTGAGACAAATACAAGACGAAGAAGCAAAGGATCGTTTAGATTCATCAGAAAAAGTGTAATGAAGTTGGCGTGTAAGATATTGTTGTCTGAAGCAGTGTAATGAGTACTCAAAACTGATGATGACGAATGTAAGTAAATGTGATGCATTCACTCTTTTTCACATTCTTTAACGTCTTAGAGCTGTTGTTATAAATCTCGTATTGATAAAATGTATAATGTTAATATTTCAAAAACGTTATCTATAATCTTTGTATGTTTATTAGACCTGTAGGAAACTACAAAGGGGCTGCAACAAAATGAATATAAGAGGGCAGAACAAGGAGAAGAGGGACAAAAGAGGCCACAAAAAAAGTAAGTTGATGGATGGGAAAGACTAGAAAAATAAATGGATGTGTAGGCTCTTTTTTTGTTAATCATGTTTTTATAAAAGATAAGAGCAAAAAAAAAAAAATGAAAGATGTGTTTTGTTGTATATAGAAGTAGTAGTAGAAGGATAAGGAGACACAATTAATCTCAGGTGATGTTGATGCTTTCAATACTTTCTTCGCCTTTGTGCCTTGAGGGTCATATTCATATTAGGATTAAGAAGAATGATTATGTACCGCAAAAAAAACCAAATGTTGAAATACTAGCCCAGATCTTAAGCATGTTATCTGAAACACAACAGTATCAGTTAAAAAGTAGTGAAAAACAAAGAGGTTTCACCGTAAAATATTTGGACAAATCCTGAATGATTGCAACGTGTTAGTATACATGTATGAAAAACATTGTGGGGCTCGTTTTTTTGGCGATCAAAAGCATAAAAATCTTCGAAGATGGGTCCGACAAGATCTGACGGTGGAGAATTAAGATACAAACCTACGTGGAAGGAACAGTCTTCTCTGGTCGAGACAGCTCACGCGCGGCTGGCGGCGAGAACAGGGGGACCCGAACGTGAAAACCAATCATGTGGAACGGTCGTGACACGTCAGCAATAACGGACGAAGGGAGTGGGGTCCACAAACGGCGGGTATGTCGTGGGGCTTATGGTTCGCTGTAACGGAGGAGACCCTCTCCTCTCTCTTCTTCTCCCTCCCCACGTTCTCCAACACCCTTCCTCCTCAATCATTTGCTGTCTATTTACCATTCTACCCCTCTCTCACTCTCTTTTGACCACATTATTGACCCTTTTTGTGATTATATGTTTGTTGATTGCACCAGAAATTTCAGCACCTAACCATTGGGAATTTTAGACTTGTTAGTGTCTTGAGAATCTGTGATTATAGGGGCAAAATCTACTGATTAGCTGTCTTATAATTTTGATTAATTAATGCTTTAGTGAGAGAGAGAGCCTTAAAAGAGGTCAAAGACCTAACAAAAGAGGGGCGTTTCCGTAATTTGGTCATCGTTTTTGTCTACATCTTCTCTCCTTTGACGTTGAAAAAGCCCCATCTTTCCTTTGCTCATTCCCACACAGAGAGATACAAGACTCGCTCTTCTCTTCGCTTTTTCTTCTCTCTTTCTCTTTGCCAGTGTCTTGCTTTCAAGCCATACGAAGCTTTTAGTAGAAAAGCATATACGCTTTGTGACTAACAAGGTACCTTTGTGGAATTATTCTTTTTAGTCATTCACTTTTTGTCTTAGTTACAACTTACAACATGTGTGATTCCTCTTTGTTTTGTTGGGTAATTTTTGTTCTTGCTTCAGATTTAGATTTGGACTCATGGGTTTGTTTTTAGTTGTCTGAAATCCATAGGAACAAAGTTTTGGTTCAATCTCTTTTCAAAAATATCAGAGCTTTCGAATTTGAAATTTTCAGGTTATGGTCTGTTTTTATGAATATGAGGATAGTTGGTGATCATAATACTAGCGTTTTGGTGCAAAGTAATGGAACTGAATTTTATGATTTTACCGCTTGAACAAGCTTTAGATTAAGTGTGTGATGGGAATATGTATGCTTTTAAACAAGTATCAAGTGCAGACAAAGAAGAGAGTTTGAGCGTTACAAATTTTTTTGATTTTCAATGATTCTTGACAGTAGCATTGCTATGTTACAATGTTTAGTCCTTAGGATCAGATGAAACAATGGGTGGCTACTCAAGAGAAGAAGGTCCGTCTTTAGTTTAATTAAGGGATTTGGATCTGAGCTGAGTTCGAAATTTTATCATCTTTGTCGGATATACATTTGCTTTGTGTGGATTTGGAAGTTTTGAACTGAATGGCGTCCGAGGATTTGAGTGTTGTTGCGGAATCAAAGAAAGGGGAAGAGAATGTTGATGTTGATAATTCCAAAGACATGAACAGACCAGAGAGTCTTGACTTATCTACCGAGAAAACTGATAATGTCAATGAGAATGTTCCAAAAGATGAAGCCGCTAAGCCGGTAAAGGTATAGGGCTTCTAACAAGACTGGTGTTTTGAACCTTGTTTTGCTTGTGTAACATTCTCTCTTCTGTGTCATTCTCTGTAGGAAGCAGACCTCCCTGAGTCTGGTACTTCAGTGAAGAGTAAAATAGCCAAGGATAACAAAACTGTAAAGAGAAAGTCAGGGACCTTTTCTCGGAGCCCAAGATTCATGTCTCAGAGCTCTTCATTTCCAACTAAAGGAGCTCATGCTGATATTACTAGAAAGAGCATTGATGCAACAACATCAAAGACTAGTCCTAAACCTGTAGTTGCAATTGGATCCAAACCAAAGGCCACTCCATCTTCGAGCGGCGGTGTTTCCACCACCAAGCGCACAAGTTTAGTATCTGCACCCCTCAAAAAGCAGACTATGGTAACTACTGAATGTGTAGCAAGCGCAATCTATTTTTGTTAGTTGTTTGAAGCTTTCCTGTTCTCAACTTTTCAATTTCTTCTGCGCTGTGTCAGCCTGTGAAACCCATTTCTAAGGATGCAGCTTTAGACCCTACTTCAAAGTGAGTCAAAATATTGCTCATGTCAAACCTAGTTGTAGAATGTGAAGATTTGTATAGTCAACTAAACTGTTCTCCCGCAGCAATTGCAGATTGGGAGATGAAGGTTCTAAATCCATTAAAGATGAAATGGAAAGCAAGGACACTGAGGAGGCCGGACCAACCATCGCTGTGTAAGTCCTCTTTCTTTACATTGTTTTGGCATATATGTTTCCATAGTTTTAAATGTGGAAATGTGCAGTAATTAAAGAAGTACGTAAAAACATATGTAAAATTGTATGCATCTGTAATTTTACAGGGTGGCAAATAAAGTATCTAAACCGATGAAAGCTGAAATGGCAAGCAAGGAAGATGAGGACACCCGTTCAACTACCACTTCGTATGCACTTTCTTCATGTTCTTCCCATGTTCATTAATGGCATATGTATCTCTATATATAATGTTTGGATGTTCAACAGAACTTCTACACCTCGTGGGCGGAGAAGCAGCGTTGGGTCGGCATCTGGATTTTCGTTCAGGCTGGAGGAACGGGCTGAAAAACGGAAGGAGGTTGCTGCTAATCCTCATTCTCTATGCTTACAACCTTTTCATTCTAACTTTTCAAGTAGGTTTTTTACTCCCTCCTAACTTTTTCGGGATTACCTTTCAGTTTTATATGAAACTAGAAGAGAAGATCCATGCAAAGGAAGTGGAGAAGACCAATTTGCAGGCTAAATCAAAGGTTAACTTTTGAGGACTCTTCTTTAATGGAAGAAACTGTTCTTTGTCTGACATTTTCATTTTTTGGTCAAATGGATTGTGTTTGTTTAGGAGAGTCAGGAAGAAGAGATCAAAAGGTTGAGGAAGAGCTTGACGTTCAAGGCTGGTCCTATGCCCAGTTTTTACAAAGAACCTCCACCTAAGGTTGAATTGAAGAAGGTTTGCTTCTTTGCTCTTCCTATGTGATCAAGTTTTCCTGAACTGCTTTTCTTATATCGATGTGTGGTCCATGAAAATGTTGCAGATACCAACTACTCGTCCAAAATCTCCAAAGCTAGGACGCAGAAAGAGTAGCAGCGATGCAACAGGAGGTGAAGCCGCTCCTCGTGTGACGAAACCAAAAGACTCATCATCATCATCTACATTGAAAAAACCCATAACAAAGTCTCAGCCAAAGCTTGAAACTCAAGAGAAGTCAGGGAAGGCAAAAGAAAAGAAAAAGGAAGTGAAGAAAGAAGATGCAGAGAAGAGAGGAGAGGAAGAAAAGGCTTCTGCCGTGGCTGCGAAACCCGAAGAGAAGAAACCGAACTCCAACAACATCCAAGTGAAGGCTGAGATTATGGCAAGTGAAGTTGCAGTGGGAGGCTGATCAGAATCTAAAAGAGCATTTAGCAGCGATATCTAATGTCTGCTTCTTTTTTTCTTAAAGCATTAATGTGAATAGAGTTGTTGCATTGCGTCTACTTTAAGAGTTTACTTCATTCCTTCAGTTTATTTTTTGGAAAATTAATCCTCAATTGCTTCTTAAGATGGTCTCGAATGTGTTGAACTCAAAATGTAACTTATATACATATATTATGAGGATGTGATGTGTGAATTTGAAAAGTAGAACAGTGGTGAGTTGTGCAAAATATTAATGTCAAAGGAGAGGCTTGTGGGGTCTTTATTTACAGCTGAGGTTACTGAGGTCAGATACAAATATCCTTGTGGGGGTATTCCGTATTTGGAACATATTTGTGGTGGATATGAGATCATGCTTTATATCTGTGAACTACATTTTACAAATTTGCATCTGAACCAAAAAAAATAAAGAAGAAGAATTAATCTCGGCTTGGTTTGGGTTAACGTTTTGATAGGTTCTAAGTTAAATGATGGTCTTGGACGGTATACATTTTACAAACTAGAGTCACGAACTGTGTAAAGTTTTACATACTCCAGAGAATTCCTTGATTAGACTTTTACCCTTTGTAATAATCATCAGGACTAAAATGGATACTCCCTCCGTTTCATATTATTTGTTGTTATAGTTTATTTCACACAAATTAAAAAATCAATTAAATTTTTTATTATATCTTTAATTAATATACTATTTTGTTTGATACAAGTAATTAATAAGCTAAAAAGTAAAGATAAAACTGAAAAGTTTATCGATAAAACAAAACGGAGTGAGTAATTGGGATCGGTCGCAACCTAAAATGCATAGAAACTAGGATAAGACCCGCGGTACACCGCAGATTTATGTTTTTTTATATTTTATATATTATATAAGTTAAGATGTGATTTTTGTTTGTATAAGATATATATTTCAAAGATTTGTTTTGTTATATAAGATAAAATAGGCATATTGGAATGTTAGAATAATTTCAGTTGTTTGATGTAGTAACAAATTATTTGTTTTTATTTGGAATTTGATCAACTAAAATTAGTTGATGTAAAAGTAAATAGTTGTTATTAATATGTATAACATTTTGTAGTTTATATAATATGTGGGTATAATTTATAAATTGATTAATTCGAAACTAATATGACAAATCTCTAATTTATGAAATTAGTTAATAATATAATTTATTAATTTATTTTGAATTATTTAAAACACACAAAAAATTAATCTGCGATATACCGCGAGATAATTTTTGTATTTTATCATTAAAAAATATAGTTTTGTATTTATAATAATGTTGATCCTAACCCGTTCATCCATATGATTCAGAAGCTTTTGAGATTTATTTTTTCATATTTATAGTTATAAAATAAGATATTGTTCAGATGTGGATTGTCTTTTGAATAACTTCTTTTCATACTTTTAATAATTTTAAAACTGAAAAAAATAAAAATAAATTATTTGAATTGTATTACCAAATATGTTATATTTTATAAAGGCAAAATAAAACCCATAATTTATTTTATGAAACAGACGCTGTTAAAGAAAAAAATGTGTCCAAATTTAGATTTTATGAACAAAAAAACAGAAATAATAATTTTAAATTATTAAAAAGATATATAAAATCTCCTCGACATAAAGTTTGGCAACTAAAATATTTAGGCCGGTATTTTGGCACTCGATTCGGAAAATAATTAGGAAACAAAAAATTTTTGAATTATAGAAAAAAAAACTAAATTGATATAAATGCGAAAATAAAATCACTAACACTATTCTTTGGCTTTTCTCATCATAGTCTTTCTCATATAACAAAACAAATCAAATAAACAAAAGCATTAACATTATAAATTAAAAGTTTGGTACATCGCGGGTGAATACTTGTTAACATGTAGTGTTATTACATATATTTGGCCGTTGTTTATAGTTTAAGTATGAAAATAATTAACATAGTTTAAGAATAAAACTTCTAAAACTTTGATTTAGTTAATATTTAGAATAGTATAATTTGTGAATAAGAATTTGTATGTAACATAATCAAAATTTGTTTTATACATTTGACTTCATACATTTTTAAGTTTGGATGAATCGCAATTTAGTTATGATTCGAACAATGATTTTGGAAATATTTTTGTACTCGATTTTTTTATATAAGTATGATAAGGATTCAGTGGAAAAAAAATCTAAATAATTAAGCAATAAAAGTTCCAACACAAACACATCAAATGTACCTTAAAGAAAATATAGTTTTGATTACCAAAAGGAAACGTAGTACTAAAAACCAACATCATAGTCTTTAATAAGAAAACTTAATAATAAACAACACTAAAAAGTGTTGCTACTATGAGACACATCTTCATCACGACTGGATCTTTTTTTCATGGACATCACACCAGATCGCTCCAACCAGATTACATTTTCTCTGTTTTCTGAAATTTTGTAAATCTCATAAATGACTGCAGCTCTGTGAAAATCAGTTAACATTAGTTAATACTATATCTTACATTTCATATAGATCAGATTTGTACATTCGGATATCAATTTATATTTTACTTACATGTACTTCTCCTCTTGAATTTCAGGGAAGTTAGGATCAATGTAAAATCTAGAACTTCCTATTTCATTTTTACCCATAAGACATTTTTCTCCTACATAAAACATTAGTCAAACCATTATAGTAGTGTAGTAAAGTCAATATAAATTATGACTAATCTTAAAATCATTTACTCGTAAGAAAGTGTAAATACATCCAAGATCAGAGAACCTCCAAACCTTAAAACACTGAAGACACAACCATGACGGTTTTTTCGTTCATAGCCTCCATTGATCCACATATTACTTAATGCATGAGCACATCTTCTGATCACACACCGTTAAGGTATGTGTTCTTTCTTTGTGATAAAGGTTTTCGAATACAAATATATTAGAGTTTAGGTTATTTAGAATGATGTAGATTAGATGGTATATATATACTGCAAATAATTTGGCTTATGCATTGTTAGATTTTAGGTTTGATGAGAATGAAATAGGCACACAATCTTTCAAGTAATTAATATTTAGTTTCAGTTTTAGGAATATGCTCCAAATATTCAATTAGCATATCAATAAAATCTTATATTTAATGCATATATTCGAAAGATTTCGAATCCCAATTAGGTAAGTTTGTGTTTTTATTTATAGAAAATATAAAGATTTGAATATTTTCTAAGATTTGAATATAGAAAGTTTAAAGGAATCTGCTTTTCATTTCCTTTCCAAAGATTTCCACTAATCGAAATAACTAATTATGGTTACTAATTTGAACATATCCGAATTGAAGAACCAGATTTTTATACTTAAAACGGTTAAGCCGATAAAGAAAATGGAAGAAGATCCGAATCAATTAATTGCGGGTCAATTTCATAATCTTGCACCGACCCGCTAAGAATTCAAAAATTTTAATACCAAATTACCCTTAATGAATCTTCTAATATTAACTAAATCTCAATGACATGTTTAGTAAATATTTTTAAAAACTTTAGTCATTAATTTTTTTGTACTTCTCTTTTAATAGTATTAAGATGCTCATTCCTAACATTTTCATTCTTCACATAAAATAACCATACAAGATATTATGGTTCAAAATGTTAAGTGACTTCTTAGTATTCACAATTCTTATTTCTTTCAATGTTTCATAGGTAGACTAGTTTATGGATCTATGAGAACGAATGGATGCTAGGATTAACAAAATTATTTAGAAATGTTCTTGTGTATGGTTTTTTATATTGCATTATTATGTACATATCATAACGTTTGACTTTGACTCTAGAAGCTTATTACACAATTTGTGAATTTCTAGAGAAAAGAATTTAGTGATATTAATTTGCAAAAGACTAGAGAGAATCAGGCTTTTATTACATGAGGACAAAAGCCCCACACAGCTCACCTGCCCTCGTGGCCAGTGCCCACTTACTCCTAATATCTTCTCACCGTCTTAATAGTAACATTAAAGATTCGTGTCCTAGGCTGTGAAATATTAAAATCTGGCTGTAAAACATAGGAAAGTTCATTTTTGTTTTTCATTTTTTTTCATTTTAGTAATAGCTTTATAAAAGCAAATAGTTCTCCAAAGAGTTTAAGTGTTGTGATCCTAGTTAATCATGTGATATAGCTATATATATATATATATATATATATATGTAATATGCCCAATTGATTACTGTATACTTTTTCTGTTTCAAAATATAAAATGTTTTGGACTTGTTTTAAAATATAAGATATTTTCACATCTCTATAAAAAAAATTAATTTATTTTTAAAATTAAAAAACAATTAAATATATAATTTTTTATTAATTTTAGCAAATATTCTTATTAATTAAATAAAATATTTTGATTAAAAATATAAATTTATTAATTTTTATGCTAACTCTCGTTATATTTTGAAACGAGTATATGATGGAGTACTAAATTTTTCTTTGTTTTTAACTTTTTAATATTTGTTTTTGGTAAAAAAAATATTGTGTTGGGTATTGCATAAACATTAAACAAAGACGCTGACTTTAGGACCAACTGAATAAATGTACAATATTACGTTATATTATAATATAAGATGTTAATTTATGTATTAACATTATGTACATTGTAACAACCATTTCCAATCACACATTTTTTATATGACATTTATTTGACAGACATTTTAGATTTTATATTTACAGAATGCTAGCAATAATTGATAGGAGAGATTTATAACAGAATAGGCACACAAATGGATCCTTCCTTTATTATTCCATAGTTGTATAACTTGTATTACATATTGATTTCTCTAACTCCTACGACTTTTTTTACTCACCCCAAATAACAAACTTCATTAAAATCTACTGTCCACGTATTTATATATATTTTTATGATAAAAAAATCACAGATACAACGAACCCAAAAATCACATCATTTACATATTCAACTCTTTCTCTTTTTTTTTTTCCAGATGTTTACAGAATAAAGAAATTGTGGAAGCTGGATTTTCTTTTTTGATAACGTGTAAAATTACTGACACGGAATAAACCGTGATCCCATCATTCTACAAGCTACCTCCATCAATTTACCTGCATGCATAGATTATCATATCATCAGTAACATTTACAAATGATTAAGTGCAATGAATATATGATTAGAAACATATCCAAAATACAGAAAGACAAAAAGAAAGGGTTTGGTTTGGGTTTTAGTGAAAATTTAGATAAGCTGTCGTTAAACGACCAATGTGTCTCACTCACAACTTGTCTTTTAGAAAGAACAAAGTAAAAAAAAAACATTTTTCCCTAATTTAATGATTATATAGGATTATTCGTCGGTGGGTTATAGAATAAAAGTAAGCTAATATGTGGAATAAAAAACAAAATTTGTTAAGAGAGTTTCGTCTCCATTCTCTTACAAGTCTCTACTTTATTCCAAAATCCCACATGTTTACTTACTTCTACTCTCGTTAAACGACCAAATTGATGGCTGCTAATCTATGTGATTAATGTTTCATTTCACACAAAAAGTTAAGTATAGTAATAATGTTTAGAATAAGATTTTTTGACACTCAATGACACAAAACAATGATAAATTTTGGGTTTAGATGTCAAAATCAAATATTTATTGACCGAAAAATTAGAATCTAAAAATAAACGTAACAAAAGATTAAAGAATGCAAATTTATTTTTACCTCTTCTTGATTTAGTAACTTTCTTCACGACCGGAGCAGCGGGTTTGATCTCCGTCGCTGGAGTCTCCTCCGCCGGGAACAAGACTCCGTCAATACCCTGAACTGAAATCCGACCGTCGGTGTAAATATCAGGGTCAAACAAGTAAGCTGAGCCTTCACCGTGTCCGAATTTGACAGATCCATCAGCTTCTTGAGCCAACACTTTATGTGGGAATCTCAACGAATCGTACTTCACTTTCCCGAATCTCCGAACAGCGTTGTACATACTCTCCTCCGTTTGATACTCCGGTATGATATGGTAATACATAATCTGTTCAGGAGCACCTGGCTCGCTAAGCTGGTCCGTTGTAAGCTTAGCCATGGCTTCGTCGTTGGGAGCAAGAACGGTTAAAACGTAGCCTTCTGACACGAGTCGACCCATCTCAGTGGCTAAAGAGGTTAAATTGACGAGTATATCAGCCATCTCGTTGTAGCCACCGTAATGCAAGAGAGTGTGGATGAAATCTTTAACTTGGGCCTCGCCGTTGAAATGGCCACGTGGACCACCGGGTCCGGGAGCTGGAGCCGGAGCTAGGGACGGACCTGGTGACATAGCGTCGTAGATTGGAAGAACCGGAGGGGCTCCGGCGGGGACGGCGGGAGCTGGTTTCTTGAGACGGTGGGTTCTTGGGTCTACCTCAGGTGCTCCTTCTGGAATAACGGCGGAGATTGAGCGGAGACTACGACGGCGGTTGAAATCTTCTTGAACAGAGCGAGGGATGAGAAGACGTTCGATACCGTGGATGATACCGTCGGGTCTAATGACGTCATCAGGACGGACGAGCACTGCTGAATCGACTTTTAAAGTGTTGACGTCGACGGTGAGGTGGAGATGGTTGTTGGAGAGAGTACGGTGGTGGTGAGAGAGAGAAGGCCATTGAGGAGAAGAGATCCGTTTAGGAAGAATGTGGAACATTAATAAAGATTGTAAAGATTTGAGATTTCGTGGTTCGAGCAAGAAAGATTTGAAGAGTGGGTCTAAGTTTCGTTCCAAGGCATCGTTACGTGGTGCGAAGATTGTGATGTTGTGTTTGCCAACTGCTTCTTCGAGGGTTTGAAGAAGGAGGGCTTTTTCGACTAGTTCAGCTAGCTCTGTGTAGTGAGAGTCAAGGAGAGCTACGAGGACTGAGTTTGAGTTTATTTGACCTGATACGGGTTTATTATCGGGTAATGCGGTGGCAATGGAGGCGGTTAGGAGGAGGAGAAGGAGCTTTGTGACGCCATAGGAGGAATCCATGGCGGTGGAGAGAGAGAAGAGAGAAGTGTCGGCAAAATGAAGGAAGATGAATGAGTTGGTGTTTTTGCTTGTGAAGAAGGAGAGAGAGAGAAAGATAGATTCTGATGCTGATGTGAAGTTTCTTCTTTCTTTCATTAAAAAAAATATTTTTGGGTGGGTGGGTTTTTTTGCTTTTTTATTTTATTTTATTATTTTTTGTGAGGTAAAAAGTTGGGTCTACACGAGAAGCAAAGGTTATGTGATGTGTCGTGTCACTTTGTTTGGCTTATGCCTAACTCGGACCCTCTGTTTGAGACAAAGGCGTCCACTTGGTTCTGTTGAACAACTCAGCACTGTGGCTCTGTCTTCGAGCCTCGTGTCGTATTCTGACTCGGTCCATATCTGAACTTCACTTGAAGTAAACACTTTCCATCTTTGTATTTTTTGTTTTTAAAAGGAACAAATCAGATTGTTTGGCTGCAAATCCAAAACGTACGACTCAAACAATTGTAAATCCGATAATTAGTTGCAAATCACCGATGTGTGCTATTTACGATGATTAGCTATTGGGCAACATCTGGTGTCGTGATTAAATTTAATTTGCATCTAGAATTTTTAATACTTGTGATTTACTAGTTAAGCTTCATTGATACAAAAATTCCATGCTTCGTGGCAATTCTTTTTTAGGTTCTTGGGACTTTTTTTTTTTATCTTACAACAATTGAGACACAAAAACGTCAGGTGACTTGTTAGCAAAATTAATAACTTATAAACACCCTTTTTAAAGGCTCGGCCACCACCGTACGTGGATCCAATCATTATATGATAATCGGTTCACTAGTCCAAAACCAAAGATTTGTCGACTATTTAGTAAAATTTGAAAGATTTAATCGATTGATTTGTAACTCTTATGTCTTCATCATCTTTGAACCTCCACGTTTTTTTTGATTCGTAGGTTTCCTATTTGTCATTCATAACTCCATAAAACTAAAAAGATTTATCGACTAGCAAAGTAGCAATGCTAATCACCACGAAAACATTTTTTATTTTATTTGTCGATAGTTTCAAGATACTAAAAATCATTTATCTTAAAGTCAATTTATTCTTAAATTGTTCCAACCCAAACATATGTAAACTTTTCTCCGGATGGAATATAACAAACTGAGTGTATCTTTGGTGATATATATAGTCATATCATATCAGTTAATTATCTTTTCATGAACCAGTATATCTTCAAAATAAATTTTTATATTAATATAGTTCTTCATTGTAATATTAACATTGATGATCGAATGAATTAACATTGTGGAAAGTGTTTATGAAGTGAAGTTACATTGTAGATTAAAAGTTCCCATAATTAATCCATTTTCGAGGATGAAATTATAGAAAAAAACCCTATTCAAATTAATGACTTTTAGTTTCTAGAACCACGAGCCTCATATAGCTATAAACATATTTTTACTACATATTGAAAGCATTGTAAGAAAAAAATCAGTGAAGGAAGGTAAGATGTCTTTCGTCAAAATGTACGATTTAAACCTTTGATCTAACATTGTGTCAAATTTATAATAAGAATCTTTGTTTGTAAGACTACAGACCACAATGCATACAACATAAATCTATGAATAAAATACATCTCGAGATGGGGATCTAATTGATCAATATACATGAATATGGTTAAGTAAATTAGTTTTGTGAGACAGTTGCAAAATAAGAGAGGCTCTCATGGAAATGTGAAGATCATAGTTTTTACGCAAAGGCCTTAATAAAATTAAGAGTATGGTTTGCTTTAGCGTACGTGTGGTGGAAAAGCGTGTGAAAAAGTCGTAACGTGCGCATGATGATTGATATAAAATATCGTTTTCGCCGTTAATAAATGAGCTGAAACGGCGACGTTTCTCCTGCCGTTAGATTTGCCATCGCCTTCGAACCGACACTGTCTTGGTAGTTGGCTTTCTTCTTTGATTCGAAGCTCCGTTCCGAGTCAGTCCCACCAACATTATAAAGAGAAAACAATATTCATTTAACAATACGAAACAAGAAAACATTTTTGGGCATCATTTTAATATTTACATTGATATTATATTTGGCCAAGGAGCTCCACACCCGTAACATGAACGGAATTCTTCACTATTAAGTTTTTTTTTTTTTTTTGAATATAATAATTTTACTTTAGATCAATATATGTTTTTTTTATAAACAATTATTATTGGAGTGGAGATTCATTTTTTTTGGAAAAGAAAAAGTCTATTGATTTTTAAGGACTTTTATATTAGAGAAAAGAACATTAATTAGACAATAATTGAAAAAAAGAATGCATTGTACATAAACTTTTCGGGTAGATGCGAGATGCATGGCCATTCGAGATATTATGAAGATCCTGAAATATGAAATTATTAATGAAAGTATCCTGCAATTAATTTACCATTGATTTGATTCTTATAAAACTAAAAACTGATAGGACAATAATATAATGTGAATGTACGCATTTATATTTGTACGTTGTAGTTATTAATTTAATTGTTTACAACAATTAATAACTCGCTACCTAACTAGATATCCATTATTTGCTTCATAGAACTTAAAAGTTTATCGATATGTATAACACAAACATGTAATTTGTTATTTAACTATATATACTATTTTTTTTATAGACCTTGTTATTATAATTTATATACCGAGCTTAATTTATACTATATACACATATAGTACATTATAGTGTATATATTTGGTTGAGGTTAGTGTTGACGAAATCAATGGAGAACGAAAACAGAAATCGACGGAGCTCAACGGTAATTTTAGGTCGCACTTTTTGTGGTAGTGATGATTGATCGACAAAAAATGTTAATCGACCAATATTTGTAATCTAATGATTTATATTAGTATTGTTTGTTGTGTTACCGATTTACCGTCCAGATTTAAACTTCTATGATACATGTTGTTGGGAAAAACCCTATGCAAAAGCCCAAAAATATTTGGAATAAACTGGACCGACACCTACCCGAAAGTCTCTGAAATTGTTAAATGTTAGTTTGAGCTTTGAAGCGTCTCTAAAGAGTTTAGAGTTCGACCCAAATTCGATCCAAAAATTATAAATCATAAGAAAACTGACAAAAAAGATTAGAAAGAAAAATAAAACGACGAACAAATAAAAATATGGCACGGTAAGCAGTATATGACTGCTTGCGAAAGTCTCAAATTCGATTGGGCTTGTCCGGAGAGCCCAAAGTGTTTTGCGAGAAAAAAAAAGTACTGGTTGTAACTTTGGCTGGTTCTAATCAATACGCTAATGTTGCATAGTTGGCTGGTACCAATTAATACGATAGTCGATACTCGATACGAATCAGAACATTAAACAACACATCTACGTCCATTGACAATTTGACATAAAAAAAGAAACACATGGAATGGGTATGTAGCGGTTTATAATCAATACCAAAATAGGAAAAAGATAAAAAAATTTTATACGAAAATTATTGTGTTGAATGTTGACTTGTTATAAAACTTGACTCTTTTGTGGGATTCTTCCTCTTCTTTCATCATCCAACTTTGATTTACGAAAACTCCGGCGATACTCTTCGTTGTTCCCCGACGGCTCCACCATATCTTCTGCAAAGCTCACCTTCTTCTTCTTCTTCTTCTTCTTCTTCTTCGTCTTCCTTTCCTTATTAGGTTCGAGCTTGTCCATGTAATCAGAGAGGAGACGCTTGTGAAGCTGAGCCGCAAGGAGCACCACGCTTCCGGAGACGGCGAAGACTGTCATGAATCCAATTGAGCTCTCCATCTTTTGAGATTTGGTTGCTGTTGTTTTGGATGAGAGATGAAAAAGATTAGAAGATATTGTGACATGGTCTGAGTTTCGAGGAAGGGAAGCATTGTGTTGAAGTATTCTCCATTAATAACTCTCTTCTTTTCCAACTTATGAAACAGTTACAGAGAGTTGAAACTTGAAAAGGAACAAAAGAAAATAAACAAAGGCGTGGAAGTGGAGGGTTTGGAAATAAATGGAAGGTGGACTTTTTGTAGGAATTTGTAATTTTGTGTCGATTTTTATAACAATTTCATATAGCAAATACGAATTGTAATTATTTGTACAATTTTACTAGTGTAAGTATAAAACTATATCGAAATTATTGGATTTGTAACATATCGATGAACTAAACTATTTTAAGGTTGTGTACTACTTACTTCAAGTGTGGTATATGCTCACAAATTGGATCCGATGCGGAATGCTAGTGTAGTAGTGTTTTAAAAAATTCCTCTCGGATATGTTGCACGAGTCGTTTCTTCTATAATTAAAGATTTTTTTTGTCACACAAGCAATCACTTGAGCAGTTGAGCTTTAGGGTTTGGGACTTTTGTTTGTCCGGATCTAAAAGCTCTCACGGTGATTTGTTCTTTTTGCCATGTCTTTCTATAACATGAATAACTTCTTTTATAAGGGATTACCCTGATTCGTAATCCAATTAGGAATTACCTTTTCCTAAGTCAGAGTTGAGTAGTACTATTTGCTTCATTACTCTCTCTATATGAAACAATTCTTTAAACTCCAATATATAAGAAAAAGTACTTTATAATTAGATCCAACTATATTTTGATAATTGATATGGTCTCTTTAAATGAGCGACTCTAGGTTCGCATACTAATATTAATAAAATATACTCTTTCTGATTTATTTTAAATGATATTTAAGTTTTTTTACTAGTAACCGATTAAAGAATCATATAAATTTCATTTAATTTCTCTTTTTTTATACAAAAACATCATTAACTTAAACTAATTCAATCAATAAAAAATATAAAATAAACTATAAATGGTCTAAAAAGTCAAATACATTTAAATTTTTGCATAAAAATTTGAAAACATCACTCTAAAGCATCATTTTATATGCTTTTATTATGAAGAAACAATTGAACCAAAGAAAAATAAAAATAATGAAATGGTTGTTCTCAAAACGTTGTTGTTAGTGGAATGGATAATGTTATTTGTGGGAAAAGAATTTATTTTTGTCAAAAACCCAACTCAAACAACAAAATTCGGAAACTATTCTAATTGACTGTTCAAACTATGGCTGCGAGTTCGGTTAACTAAAACCGAATCGGACTTCTCGATTATCAATTTTTTCGGTTAGTTAATAATATTACCAAAATTAACCGAATTAATAATCGATTCCGTTTTGTTCAGTTTTCGGTTAATGAAATTATACCGAATAAACAACAAAAATCAGAAACTATTCTAAATGACCGTTCAAACTTCAAAGCCTCATTTTTTATGCCAACCCCATGTAAACAAATACTACTGAAACTATTCTAATTGACCGTTCAAACCTCTTTTTTTTTTATGTTAACCCCATGTAAACAAATACTAATGAAATGACTTTATCAATTCAAAAAATTGCTGTCTTTGCAAATGGATAATATCATATATATTTGTTGGTCCAAAAGGGTACTTAAAGAAAACGGAGTTAACTTGGAGATATAGATCAAAGATGTAGAATGAGTTCTGAGATCCAAGTTTTATCACGGCAATGTTTTATTGGATCTCGTGTGTTTATATCCAAGTTCCAATGATTTATGGCAGAGATCATAAGATGAGAAAGAGAAGAAGTCTTAATCTGTAGAGGGATGAGGTGACTCAGATGATCCAGCTGCTATCATCCTTCACAATTGATTCTTCCGACCATGTTTGCTGTACATGTTCCCACACCAATCCTTCCCCTTCCTGCACATTCCGCGGTACCGATCATCAACAAAACTCTAAGAGCTACTCTTATTACACAATCTCATACCTTTGAGGTGAATTTGACAGTTGTTGTGCAGCATCTGCGTTCATCCCCTGCAAGAGAAAAACAAATGGTATTTCAATTTCATGGGTTTTGATATATGGATGGAGCAATTTTAGGCATAAAGGCTTTACCACTTTGTTCCCATTTATCAAGCTTTACTATCCATGTCCCAGGAGTGGTGTCTGTTGCCAGCACTTGATCTACCCAAACCCGAAACTTCTTCCCTTGTTTGTCTCCATGGTACTTGCGCAGCTCATCAATGGTATCTCTCAGAGATTTTTCAGCACCAGATGGATGGACAAACACACCACCGGGATGCTGAAAGAGGTTTGACACAAGAGTCAGATATATTATCCCATTGCAATGCATTATCAAAATTATGTTACATACTCACACATGAAGTTTTGAGGCTTGCTGTGTATGCCTCACAGTTCTCAACCTCACCCCGTCTCCATCTCTCGTAAAACAAGAAAAACTTCACAACCTCGTGACCGGGGTTCACATTCTCTGTCTTGCACTCTAAGAAGTCAGAGACATCTCTTGGAGAAAGGTTTGGACCAAGCTTGAAGTGACCAATGGCTTGTATAATCCCACCGGCACACCTCTCCTTTGCATGGATTACCTTTGGGTTGTCTTTTGCATTTTCAGCATGCCACTTTAACAGCTCTTCTTGAGCATTGCTTACCTACGAACGACATAACAGATTTCAACATCGAAATGAAATGATATTCAGAGAGATGGTGGATCATGATTGAGCAAAAACCAACCATGACGCCATAAACATCCGGAATGCTAAACAGTTCAGCATCGTTTCCAGAGTCGCCACAAGCAAGAGTATTGACAGGGAGTTTTCCTTCAGTCTTCAGCTTCTTCAGCAGATATGCAAGCGCTTGTCCCTTCCCGGCACCTTGTGGTAAGATATCCAAATCCATGCCTCCACTGTAAATTATCTTGACATCCAACTGAAAAAACCAACATAACAAAATTTGCTAAGTAACAATATCTAAAGAGACAAGACAAAGTTCAGCTGCTACAAGAATATTATGAAAGAAACTTACCCCACGTTTCTCAAACCGCTGTGATAGCTCCTTAGTCACTTCCAGAGCCTTGCTCTTGTCAACATAAAAGCTAACCTTGTGTGGCCTCTGCTCAGTTTCCGCCTACATGGAGCGATCACACTCTTGTCATTGTACCATTGAGTAGAGAGACCACTAGATTGTGAAGACATAGACTTTGTTGAGCCAGTGAGTACCTGAAGCTTTAACTCAGAAAACTTGCTAGCTTCTTCTTTGACAAATCCCAAATCCCATTTATTGTTCAAGGTGTCAACCCAGCCATGATCAGGAACCATTGAGTTACCAAAAGTAATCTCAGTTCCTACAGACATAATGGTAATATCAGGGGTCAACAAAGGTTTCTCTTTTCTAAGTTGTTTGTACAGCGTTGGTGATCTTCCCGTTGAGAAAACAAGAAGAGAGTCATGGCGATAAGCGTGTTCCCACAATGAATTGAATCTCAACAGAGATAAATTCTCAGGATCATGATGATCAACCTGCACAAAACCAAAACCTTTCCTTGTTAATAATATAGCAAAAACAAGGAAAAGCTAAAAAGGCGTGAAAATGGGCGGCTTAATTACCATAGTATGATCAAGATCCGAGACTATCATCAGACGAGGAGGAGATGTTAGACGCTCCATGATTTGCTAAACGTCTTCCTGAAGTTAGCATATTCGTAATCACGAGTGTTAAATTCATCAGATATTTCACAAATTCTCAATCCAATAATCAAAAGTGGATCACCACTAACTAAGTACAGATTCTACATATAACGAAACACATGATGAGATCGAAATAATAATAAACCAGGCGGAGATAGTGACAATGACGTCGATCAGAATTAAACGAACGGGCCACTCACTCACAGGGCAGGATGATGCTACAATCGAATATAATATGAAGAAAATAATTGTAAGATAATAGAGAAGAGAAGACTGTGTGTACCCCCAGCGAGAGAGACTCAGATTTGGCCTCAATTTCGGATCGACGATCGAGCTTCTCTTCATAATAGCCTCAAATATGGTTTTGTGCGATCCAAAGATGATGATAGCACGTGTAATATATCCAACGGCTACGAATACACGTATTATTCGTTTTTTTTATGATAGTTAATAGTAATTAAATATACTTTATAACTGGCGGCAACAGAGCAGAGTCAGAGACTAGAAACATCGAATGATGTGACCAAGTTTTTCTTTAATATTTATTCAAGGTTGCTTTCCTTTTAAAAAACCAATTCAAGAAATTATTATACACCAGGTGGATTTCCGAGGAAAGGAGCACTGGAAACAGGGTTGGTTAACTTGGTTGCATATTACCAATTTGTACGCACACAAGTATTTGGCAGTTGCATATCTTAGACATGAAACACAGAAGCAAGGAAAACACAAGCACACTGATGATTGGATTGAGCTAGGTGGATGTGTCATCTTTGTGTTCAAATCGGAAGATGACTCCATTATTCTTCCTGAAATCATGTGTCGTGTGATCCACCACCTGAACATTTACAAACAACAACAATGTCAAATACAAGGTCACAAATTACTATTCACATATTTACTTAAAAACCCTCTCTCACATTTGTGTTGCTGAGCTCTAAGTTGTAGAAATCCATGGAGCTGTCTCTGAAGAGAGGTCCTGCGTGCCATGTACCGCGGTTGAGTTTAACAAACTTTGGTCCCGAGACCCTGAAGACGCGCACCTCTTCAACCGCAGGAGGAGTGTACAAGTGACTACCAGACCCTGATTCTACTCTTTTATCATCATCATCTTCAATCAGAGACGGCTTAGCCACTCCAAGATACCAAACATGAGCTCCTATTGATCCTAGACACTGTGTCACGTTCGCGTGATGAGTGATAGTGGAGAAGCCAAACGATCGTTCTTGGAGCCGCATGATATAGAGCCTGTCAACAGTGTGAACATGACTCAGAATATGTGGATTATACACAAAGAAGGAAAAAAAACAGAACCTGAAACCTAGTAGCTGGGCAATTTCAGGAGTGGACACAGAATGATAGATTAGCATGCATCAAAGATGAGGAATTTAAACAAATATCAAAGAAATTAACAACGAGTTCGATTCGCAGAATCAGATTTATTATTCAGGATCATCGGAAGTTTTCAAACAAAAATCGCAAAGATTACCGTGGAATTCCTCTCGAGAGATCCAATTGAGCGTCGTTGGGACCGAACTCGTCACCATCAGGAGAGGCTTCGATTACTTGACCATAATCTCTGAAGCTCTCAGAAGTAGCTTCGATCGGGATCAGATTCACTTCCATCGGAGATTCCGCCATTGTCGTTCTCTTCTCACCAGAAGAAAATCAGAGTGAAGATTTGGGGTGTGTGGTGGTGGTTAGTTTAATTCACGGATTCACTCAAAAAGTTTAAAATCAATCAGAAAACACCCAAATACATTTTGGACTGTCTTGTTAATTCAAAAAGTATGGGACTAACATGAAAAAACGGTAGAAAATAAGGCGTCTTTTTGCCATTTCGGGATTCTAGGGCTTGTTGTTTATACTACTTATACTTATCCGCCGTAAAACAATGTGATTGTTTAACATATTCGATCAGGAGGCGCAGCTAGTCATGGGTAAGCGGCTGCCAGGCCGAGGTATTCCCTTAACAGGCGCATTTGGTTTCTTCAGAGGTTGGCCGTACATAGAAGGAAAACCTCTCCCTGTCCGAAATCGTAAGTTTCCACCAACACCACCAACAACGACTGGTCTGTGTGGCCCTGATGATAAAATGCGTTTGTGTGAGGGAAACCGTCAGTTAAGAATCTTTGGGAATCGTTGCGACTCTGTAAATTTGATATCCAGGAAAAGTTGTCGTCTGATATCGTTACTACCGCCAAGCCTCAGTCGCCATCAAGATTGGCCTCACAGGGTGGCTCTAAAGCTTCGCTGCGAGCTTGTTCTACCCGTATGGAAAGAATCCGTTCAGATCAGAGACTTGATCATTTGAAGGGATCTGATCAGTATCAGACCACTCGTGACTCTGAATTTGATATTCAGGAAAGTTTGTCGTCTGATATCGTTACTACCGCCAAGCCTCATTTGCCATCAAGACTCAGCATCGCTAAGCAGCTCCGATCAAGTTCAAAGATGCAATTCCTCCACAAATGCAAAACTTCTGAAAACAAGAAGAAGAATAAGCTCGCTAGCGCAAAGCCATATCCACCACCTAAGTGAGCGACTATGTAAATCCGCGCTCGCTTTTCTTTCACTTTATCTTTTATCCCCTGTTTTTGTAACTTAAACTTGCGATGCTTTATCATGACTTAAAAAAAAAAACATTCGATTTCAGAGAGAGATGAACCTTTGTGATGATCGAGTTTCTTAATACCTACTGAAGAAGAGACAAGTATAAGTAACTAAGCGTTTTTTTTGGGTTGAAGTTGTAAGGATAGAGAGAAGTAACATATACGAGTTTAAATTTGAATCTCTTATTGCTGCAGGCATTGAAATCCCCAAGCAGTGAATTTGCGGGGTTATCATAACAATAAGCAGTGATTTTGTACTGTCGATTGGTTTGTCTTTATTAAATTCACAACGTTGTTTTTTTTTTTTTTATCAACATTTACCGAAAGAAAAACCTCATTGATTGACAAACATAAACATAGATGTTGTGATTAGACACAAGAAGAACACAAGAACACTTTTGTTTGGCTTTTTTTTTTCATTCATTTATATAGACAAACAGAAACAGAGATGGAGCCATAACTCCTACAAGCAAGGAACGTGGAAATGTGAAAGAGGTGGTTCCTTAACATTAGGAAGACCAATTCTCTTCTTTATTTTAACTTGAAACAAATAGCATAAATTAGTTACAAGAACTGATTACTGAAAGTATTTGCGGTTCGGAATTCGTCTCCGGTTTGATGTCGTGCGGTTCGGTTCAATTGGTTTAGCAGCTGCATCACAAACTGATAGGGCGGTTGAGCTAGGACGATGTCTCCTCTTTGGGTTCAAATCGGAAGATGACTCCGTTATTCTTCCTGAAATCATGTGTCGTCTCATCCACCACCTGAACATATCATCAACACCATGTCACCAACAATGTCGTCGATACAAGAATCACTGATTACTATGTAGATAAAAGAGCTCACTCACATCTGTATCGCTGAGCTCAAGATTGTAGAAGTCCATGGAGCTATCTCTGAAGAGCGGTCCAACATGCCATGTACCGCGGTTGTATTTAACAAATTTAGTTCCAGAGACCCTGAAGACGCGCACTTCTTCAACCGTAGGAGGAGCGTACAAGTGACCATACTTTGATTCTACTGTATCTACTCTCCTTCCAACTCCATCATCACCTTCAATAAGAGACGGCTTAGCCACTCCGAGATACCAAACATGAGCTCCTATTGATCCTATGCACTGTGTCACGTTTGCGTGATGAGTGATCTTGGAGAAGCCAAAGGATGTACGTTGGAGCGGCATAATATATAACCTGTCAAAGACTCAAAGTATAAACACAGTGAGAATGTGATTATTAGCAAAACAAATCTGAAGCCAAAAATACCGAAATTTTGGAGAATCGGGAAAAGAGTACCGTGGGGTTCCTCTGGAGAGATCCAGTTGAGCGTCGTTGGGACCGAAATGGTCGCCATCACGAGAGGCTTCGATGATTTGACCATAGTCAGCGAAGGTCTCAGAAGTAGCTTCGATCGGGATCAGATTCATCACTTCCACCGGAGATTTCGCCATCGTTGACCTCACCACAAGAAAATAGAAGTGAAGAAGATCCGAGCTGTTTATTAAAATTCACTCAAAAAAGTTTTTAAAAAATGGTCAGAGAACACCCAATAAATACATTTGGGTTTTCTTGTCAATTTAAAAAAGTATGGGATTAAAATGAAAACGAGTGAGAAAATAAGGGACATTTTCGCCTTATCGGGATTCTTAAGGGGTTGATGTTGTTTAATTTATAACTACTTGTCCTTTGTCATCCTTTGGGGAAAAGATGAGCGGCGGATG
Source organism: Turritis glabra (assembly GCA_900406565.1). Lineage (NCBI taxonomy): Eukaryota > Viridiplantae > Streptophyta > Magnoliopsida > Brassicales > Brassicaceae > Turritis > Turritis glabra. Next base: position 5,556,859 of record OVBN01000025.1, read on the forward strand.
TGGCATTCAAAGCGTCGAGGACGATAGATTGGGATGGTATGGCTAAGGTTCTTGTCTCCAATGCGGCCCGCAAAGAGTTCTCCAGTCTTCGTATTGCTTTCGATGAGGTTAACACTCAGCTCCAGACCAAATTCAGCCAGGTCTCTCTCCATCTATATTTGTGTAGATCTTCGTCATTTCTATTAGTGAAGCACACAGGCCTCGGTCTAGCTTATCTCTTTAGTGAGATTAATCAATGTGAGATTGTTAGAGAGAAGATCGATTTCTTGATACCTTTACTAATCAGAGAACACTGTACATTAATTAGATTTCGAGATGTTTTATGTTGCCTATCTGAATACAGTTAGATGTAGTTTAGGTTAATGAAAGCTCCAATGCTGACTATGTTCTGATGATTTCGATCCTACTTCTTACTTGTTCACTGATACTTAGCATTCCATCTGCGTTCATTATTGCCCTGATTTGCAAGTTACTCACGAGTCATCCCTTACCTACTTCTTGTATTGCTCAGGAACCGGAACCCATTGACTGGGATTTTTATAGAAAAGGGATTGGGTCTGGCATAGTGGACATGTACAAACAAGCTTATGACAGTAAGTACAGTTACTCTGTACTTTTCTTTTACTTTCCACTACTTTTTGTTTGATTATTAGGGATAACTTTACAAGTTTTCTGTGTTGTTTCTTATACACGCTAAAACCTGAATTAAGAGATCTGCATTCCTCAGTCATTAGTGTTTCCTTCTGTGGTTGCTAAACATTGTGGGTATACACGGACGAAACTAAACCTTTTTTCGCTGTTTCTGTTTGCTTTTTACTGCTGAAGTTGTGAGGATAGAGAGAAGAAATGTATAAGAACCAAAGTTGAAATCTTCTTATTGCTGCAGGCATCGAAATCCCCAAGTACGTGGACAAAGTAACTCCTGAATATAAGCCCAAGTTTGATGCTTTGGTGAGGAATAATACCATAGAAAGTAGTAGATTGTTAACATATTTCAATTTTTAAGTTTCTCATGTCAAGTTTACAGTGGCTTGTCTCATGCTATAGTTAGTTGGTGGAACTGAAAGAAGCAGAGCAGAAATCCCTAAAGGAATCGGAGCGACTAGAGAAAGAAATCATTGATGTCCAAGAGATTAGCGTAAGTTATTTGGAACAAATTTATGATATAAGTAAGATCACCAACAAGGAGGGATTCTGATACATATATCTGCTTGTGTTGGGTGATCACAGAAAAAGCTGAGCACAATGACAGCGGATGAATACTTTGAGAAGCATCCAGAGCTGAAGAAGAAGTTTGATGATGAAATCCGCAACGACTACTGGGGATACTGAGCATTATTTCCAAAAGACACTCTACTTTGTCTTCACTGTGAATTTGTGAAGGTTATCATAACAATAAGCAGTGATTTTGTACTGACAGACTCCTTTAGTTTGAGTTTATTAAATTCACAACGTTGTTTTTTAAATCAACATTTACCAAAAGGAAAAAAGCTTAATGATTGAGGTGTGTTATCTTGGTGACAAAAGAGAGTAACAGATTTAGCTTGAGATTCGTATTATGGCGATTTGTGGAAACTGTATATACCACTGAAGTAGTTGTAACAGTGAAAGCACCAAAGGATTGTAGAGAGCGCAAAAATAACCTTTTTCTGAACCAGAGAGTTTGAAACTGTCCTCAATGCACAACAAAATAATGAACTTTTTTTTTTGTCAAAAATTTGCAAAGTAGCATTTAACAAAAGAGGAGTCTCCGGCTTAAACTGCCCCCAAAAAACTTCGTAGCAGCAAAGCAAAGTAAAATCCCATTAGCAAAGCTTCTTCTGACCAAGCTGATCCGCTAGCACAGCATCCTCGTTCTTCTGCATTGCTTTTTTGGCTAGTTCGTAGCCAGCAAAGTTCATAGCACCTAGAGGAGCCACCCAGAAGAACCTCGGGACTGCTCCTTTGAACAAACCAAGCGGCCCCTCATTACGCAGAATCGAGACAACAACCATCGACATTGAGATCGGTCTCCCTGGTGTTGCAGTCATCATTCTCGTCTTCATCACATCAAATGGGGTTGTTACAACTGCTGCTATACCTCCTGACACCGCCCCAACCGCTATTGTTTCCCATGCCTCGAGTTCTCTTCCCAGCGCTTGCGCCACCATCTACAATACCCACACAAACCCCAATCAATATAACAATTACAGTCTTGACCCTTTTGATTATATCATCATTTTGGTTTTGTTACCTTTTTGGACTCTGCATACAGTCCCATGCCAACAACGTATAGTGGAACTTCACGGCAAAGAGTTGCGCCTGTCCCACGGAAAAAGCCCCTTGGACCATCTTGCTTCCACGTCCCTACAATGGCTTCCCCTACATTGTTAAACATGCCAGCCTGCAACCGTTGCTTCAGCACCTCACATGGAATCCGCACAGCTGTGCCTAATAGTGTGCTGCAGAATGATGCAATCGATTGAACCTGCATCAAATGCCCAACATTGCTTACTGAGTACAAAACACCAAGATCAGAAAGCACAAATGCAGAGGATGTAACTGTTAACCGAAAGCGGTTGGGTTCTTCTTCTTCAGAAACCATACACAACTTTATCAAACCAAGTAATTAAAAGACCCTATAGCCCCAGTAGCATCAGGTATACATTACTCTAGCCATAAACTTTACATAACTACTAGAACTTTATAACCAAGGAGATGCCACTAATAGTGAATATACAGTGATCTACCGACTACCATGGGACAAAAAGCATCAAGGAAGCTACGTACTGCAATGAAATAGCCTTGATATTGGAGTTTGCCTCTATGGTTCACTTACTAGATGCCATGAACTATAGAGGACAAACGCAGTGCTGAAGTTTCTAGGAAAACGATATAATGTTGGATTTTCCAGAGGACAAGTGGAGTTTTGAAGTCATTTAATAATATATATAAACTTGAAGCACAAAATTAGAATCTTGACGAAACCAGCCAAACAGTGAGTAGAGTGATTTTCACCTGAATTTCTGGGAGATTGGGAGCAAAATTGATCAACACAAGTTTGCTTGCTTCGAATATTCCTGTCCGCAGGCCATGGCTACAACGATGAAAGAGATTAAACCACATGGAAATGAAATTTAACAAGTAGAAGTAAAAATATCTTTGATTTGAAACAATTGAAAAGACCTTGAAAATTGTCCAAGAATTGCTGGAATAGAACCCCTATATACTCCCCGCACACCAATCTCTGGAAGCTTTGCTATTACTTCAGGAAATGATAAGGTTGATGCTTGCACACGTGTCTGGCATGAAAGCGATAATAAATCCGTCAAACCAACAGCATACCACAAGAAGCCAGGAGGAATTATTTGCATACTACATTTATCTAAATATTCAAATATTGTAGAAGCAGATGTCAAATACGTCCTGATGGAGGCTGAGTTTTGTGGTAGCCAAGTTCTCACCTAAATTTGTCTAAATTGAGCATTTAATTATATTCAGCTGCAAAAGCAACAAGAGGACTCACCTTGATTGTGTCAATCGGATGCATTAAGGAAGTGGAGAGAGCAGAGGCAAGCCCTCCCGCTAATGCAGATTTTAGAACATCTCCAGCAGGTAAGGCCACAGGGGGTGCAACAGCAACAACAGTCGCAGCTTCAAACCAGATGTTACTATACAAGTAATAAATAGCACCAATCACCATCCGTAGGACAACAAAAATTACAGGTTTGATATGTTTAAGGAAATAAACATGAAATAGATGAGAGCAACTAAGGGGGAAATGGTCCGGTTCAACCCAAACAATTTTACTGGTTAAATTGCATTTTACAAAATTAAAACATCAATTTTATTCTACAACAAAGATTTATACTTACCGAGGATCATCTTGTAACCGCTCATATGGCAGCAAAACCATGAAATTTCGGAAATGTCCATATGAGATAGACTCCTCGGCATCAGCCTTCAAAAATCTCATCATGGCTATAGCATTTTCTTCATTAGCAGGAAGACCTGCGTTATTTAGCGATGCCAATATCTCACTCTTCTGAAGAGTACCAGACTTGGTCAAACAGAGAGAAGTATAGGCACGGAGGATGGTTGGCTCCTTCTGTTCCATCAAGGACAAAAATTGCTTCCAACCAAACGATTTCGAGAAAAGATGACTCCTAGCTCGCCGCATAAATTCCTTGGCGTATCTTCTTGGCAATTTTCTTCTCCTCATTGCAATTTCCAGATCTTCCAAAGTTACTTTACCATCACCATCTCTATCTAATTCTTCAAAGAACCTCCTGCCTGGATGGACCAAATGGAATGAATTATAGTACAGGACGTAAACACCCTATGTTAATCCAATTTTCAAAAGTAAATAAGAAATGTGTTCCTTGTATTAGCAGACAATCTAATAGTATTGAGAAACTGCAACACACATTACTTAAGTTATAACAGTTGAGACATTAGTTTAGGATGATGAAAAGAGCAGGCAATAAAAGTGAAGACATGATATAGTATGTCTATTATAGCCATAGCAACCACAGGTTTTCCTTTGTCAATAATTTCAACCAACACAAAATGCCTTCAACAGTCAACTTCAAGCTTTGGAAAGATGAGTAATAAATATGCAATGCCAGCCCACGGCTCTCTTTGCTTACCAAGTTATCAAGAATATGTAAGGTTCTTAATAAAAAGGGGAGGATTCATACCTTCAGACTCGGTGTATCTGAAAAAATCCTGAACAGATATTAGTTTTTTCTTGTCCGGATGGTCTCTTGATGGTCGTCCTAATTGCGGTAAAAGCTCAATAAGTTCAGTCAATGAAATCGTGGACAGTGTGGATTTTAAGCGCTCTACATTTGACAAAGGTATACTCAGTAGGCCACTTGCAAGGTTTTGTGGAGAATCAACGGCACTTTCCTCCTTACCAACAGTACTGGCATTACTTTCATCACCATCTTCACTTACGGGAGATGTCAGGCCTACTATACCTGACGCCACATCTCCAACTCTGGCAAACATCAGGTTCCCGAGGAATCCATTTACGTCGAGTTTTCTAGCCTCCCAGATGTTAAAGATAAGTGGACTATCATTAGGACTAGCTTCCTTGGAACAACAAGATTCATTCTCTGAACAATCCTGTATGAATTGGTCCAGCTTCTGGAGATTCTGAGTCAACATTTCAATAGCAAAACCTATGGCACATTCAATCGAAAAAGGGTTCCCTTCCTTTTCTGTAGTAGATTCAGCCGACTGGCACCTCACTTCTTTCCGATTAGCAAACGAAGCCTTTGATTTAAGGCCGTGTTTACGTAGACTGTTCTCATCGTCCCCCATCTTGTGAATCCTTTTTTTACCTATCTTAAACGGAATAGGAAAAGCATGAACAAAGCCACTGACCAACAAAGACCAAGTCATGGCAAACTTGAAACAATTCGTACAAGAATCATCATCTTTCTCCAAAGACTTATCTTTCTTCACCACCACCACCTCATTTATACGACTCAACTTATCACTCGCTAGATTCGGAGAAAACATCCCAAAGAGTGACTTCACAGGGATCTTGATAGACAAGCCTTTCTTTCTCTCTTCACTTACAACCACACACTGAACATTATTATTAGCATTGTCGTCAAATTCAGGACTAGCACAAATCCGCTTCTTCCTATTTCTTCCAGATGATCTCAAAATCAAACCCAGATCCCTTTCTTTGCTTATCCAACAATTTTCAATATCTCTTGCCGCCTTTTTCACCCCAAGCTCAATCGGGTGAAGAACATCTTTAACTACTTGAATTGAATTGAATATAGTCTCGATAGGATCATTCTTAGACACCATTGCGTCAGTCCGTCACCACAACCATTCAATGGGAGATACCCAAAAAAGAAAAAAAATCGAATCCAACAGACGACTTCGTTAACCCTAAAAACAAAACGTACGAAACGAAGTTTCCTAAAGAAACCCAAAGTCTATCGGAAGAAGAAACCCTAAAAAACTGCAAGAAAGAGATATCGAAGCGAGGGCGAACAAGATGAAATCAGAAGAAAGGCGATTCAGATATCGATTTGGCCACTGGGACACAGAGCGTTAAGCCAAAGCTCGAGCGAGAATACGAGAATCGGGAGGATATGAAATGGAGAGAAATGGGAGCAAAGGTTGAAACAGAGAGAGAGCAAGATATGGTGAGAGTAAGAAGAAGAGAGGAGGAGGTAACCATGAAATGATGATGACCCCTCTTTAGCCTTTTAAGTTCCCTTCTTTTTTCTTTCTTCTTCTTTGTTTGTTTTTGCCCTTTTTAAAAATAAAATAAAAATAAAATGAAAAATTGGAAGAAGATAAAGACATGGATATTTCATAACAGATAAAATACTATATTTACGAATTTTCATGTAATGGATAGAATCCAGTTTTAGGCTTTTATTCTCAAAAATAAAAAATAAAGGAGTCGACGTTGCCTTTAACAAGAGCTTATAATATTTAAAAGAAAAAAAAATTAGACTGTAGAATAATTTTTCTAAAAATAGTTTGTTATACCAATACAAAAAAAAAAAAAAAAAAATAAGAGTTTTGTGGAGGGAGTTGCTAATAAGGGGAATGAATGGATAGAGGTTGACGTAAGACATTGCTGGAGCCACATGACACGTGTACTACAGTTTCCATTACTGGATTTCTTTAAACTTAAAAGACTCAAACGCCCCCTTTTGCTTTGCGTTTTTTTATTTTTGTCTTTTTGTCAGAACGACCACAAGTGAAAGGAAAGATTTCGAGTCTTCGGTGTCACAAACAGACCACAAGCTTCTAATTTAGCACACAATCTGAACTTTGACAATGCAGTTCTATAACAAAATAGAAGAGACAGAGATGGATTCTATGGAGTCCTTTGCTTAAGATCAAAATGCGGATCCGCTGCTTTTAGTTTTGCCGAGCATTACGTCTTTAGCTTCATTGATCTTAGATGCCAGGAAATGGCTACCACCTGCATCTGGATGGTTTGCAACCATTACCTTCCTGTGTGCTTCCTTCACCTTCGCCGCCGTTACATTCTCCCTGTGATGATTCAATCCCAAAACCCACATTTGTAATAATGTTACACTTTCTTCGATGAAAACAACTATGCTAATGCTAAAGCATATTTAAACACAAATTAGTTGAAGATTGAAGAAGAGTATGTGTGTGTTTCCTTCACCTGATGCCAAGAATAAGAGCAGCTTCCCTTTTCGTCATCGTAGGCTGGAAACCGCCGTCATAGAATTTCTTAATTCTGGGCCTTGGTGGCCTTGCCTTGAATGCTTGCCATGCTTGGATTCCGTACTTACCAGCAAGTGCAGTCGCAGCTACCGCAACCCCCGCTATAAATGGTGTCGCCTGATATACCAAAAAAGCATAAACCTAATTATTCATTTGTATGCTTAATTCTTCTTCTTATCATCAGCATCCTCCAATTCACAGGGAATAATGAATCAAACTCACTTATCGGATGAGGTGTAATCCATTGTTCTTTCAGTTATCAGGATCTACTGATAAAATAAGCATCAACAGAAAACAACGTGCATTCAACACATATACTTTCTGCAAAGACGACTAATATTTATATAAGGAGAGGATACAATAAAAAGGACACGACATTAAGAGGTACGCAAACAGAGGGAACTAGGACACACATGCATTAATGAAAGAAGTTTGAGCTAAGAAGTAGATTGCAGTCAGGTTTTTAAACTTTATCAGGGTTAAATTCTACCACAGCTGAACTCAAACCAAACACAAACCCTTTAAGATCATTGAAGAAAGACTTAATTCCTAGTAATTTGGAAGCGAGGAGCCAAGGCAATGCCATACTCAGACTCTACCAAGATCTTATGAGACTAGTTTATTTATCATTAAAAGAGAAAAGCCAGGCTATTAACAGAATCATCGATTTAACTTGAAAAATGATCCTTCAGGATCATTATCTCTTGACTAATCAAACGAAGGTGAACATGATTTCAAGATTCCAAACGTTTGCATAAAGGGAATGCAAAAAAAAAAAAAAAAATCAAGACTTGAAACACCACCAAGATTCACACAATTGTCAACATGAGTGAAATTTCGAAAACGCATATGAATCATGAGTTAGTGCCCAGTAATTCTCCAACATCGAATCGAAAACAAACGATTGACCAGTAATTACATCATCGACGGAGCCTAATTCATGAAATGAAACCTAGAATCGATAGCAGATGGCAAATCTAAATCTAACGGGACAAAACTCACAACTAACGGATGAACCCTAGTTTCTAGAAGAGAGTAGTATTCCGAATTACCATTCAGAAATCTGAGATTCTTCGTTTCATCCACAGATTTATTTGGACTCGCTTTTTCAGAGTTGGATTTGCGAAATCGTCAGTAGTGGTGACTGGTATGACTCACCGGTGCCGCCAGAGCTCTCCGATCGCTGTAACCAATTGGGAGGAGTTTGGGACTAAACTCAAATCAAAACGCCTTTGAGCGAAACCGGATTTTAACGACAACCGGTTCTCCTGGTTATGTCTGATCGATTACGCAACCGGCTTTTTAATTTGTCAATAGAGTTGGCAATTGGATAAAACTTATGATAACTTGAATGAGACCTTTTTTTTTTTAACAAACCGTACGCAAATCATTTGATTAACACACTTAGATCATTTGATTTCAACTCATTTTTAAACTCTTTTCTTATTTGCATTTTTCGGATAGTAGCGATGGGAAAGGGAGGTATCCGAGGATCCAAAAGAGCTACAAACCCAACAAAAATCCACACCCAAAAAGAGAGAAAGTATAACAAAGAAACGAAAAATCGTTTTTGGATTACAAGTTCTTGAAAGCAGAGTCATGTGCATCCTTTGGAGGAGTGAGCCTAGCCAACAATGCCTTGTTTGGGCAATGATCTGCGTCCACAAAGTAGTAATTCCCATCCGCCTTGAAGCTCACAAACGGTCTTTGCGTGTCTGGATAACGTATGTCTGAGAACTTCAGTGTCTTTGGGGTGAATGTGGCGAGCCACGTCATCATCTCGACCTCAAAGGTGTCTGAACCCGGCTGCCACCTCAGCTTGTGCACGTAGGGGCTAACGAACCAGTGGAGAGCAGCGGTTGTGGATGCGCTGAGGAAGATCACTGTGGAGGCAACGGCACCTTTCATGATCACATTCAGTCCAGGGGAAGTCATGAAAGTGATGACTGGGCCAAGAGACACCGAGAGACAGCAAGTGGAGAGTGAGAGGAGTTTCACTTTCTTTATGGTGGATGAGATTGGGCCATAATAAACAACCCCTCCATCATTCTCTTCTTTCTTCTCTTGGGGTCCGATGCTGATCTTGTGCTCATCATCATCCTCTCTAGTCTTTGCTCCAGATGATGCCCAGCTTCTCTGGTTAAGGGATGGAACCTGTAATCTGACCTTCGGGATCACTGATGATGACCATGATCCTGCTACTGATCGATGATGATATCCTGAAAAGAAATAAGAATTATGATGCTTAACGAATCTGTGCCATCCGTTTACTTAATAAGACACTAACAAACCTGGAAATTCGACTAAATAGTTAGACTCAATTTCGGTAAAGTAGAGCTTAAAAGACTGAAACAGTTGAAGATTTAGGCTAGATCTGATCGCGTGACCACTACTTTTGACTTTTGAGGGATAGAACCACAGCAAAGCACCAGAAGACAATATCAATGGTATTGGACCCAGACTATTGCCTTAAACAACAGCTAGGACTCGAAATGCTTAAATGAACTGGAAAAAAAACCATAGCTTGCAATTTCTCACCCAAATGAAGCTCAACCCCAATTTCAAATCCGTTGATGTTTATCAAAAAGGTCAGACCCAGACTTTTTATATCGCCATAACAACTGCTAAGACTCAAAATGCTTCAAGTGAACTGGCAAAACCCTAGCCTACCATATCTCATCCATTTGAAGCTATGGTAGATAATGCTCAAGTCAATTTCAAATCTACTTCAGTATATCGGATTTGGTCAGATCAAGCCAGGTACTTTCACCATCAAATCGAAAAGGGAAAAAAGAATCGCTAGAGAGGTTTTAGCATTAGGATATACAAAACCCAGAAAGGTGACAGCAGCCATTTCTACTGTAAATCCTAAAAACCATGATCGGGGCTTTCTTCCAGAGAGAAAAACAAAAGCTGTATAGTGGAGAGATAAAGAACCTGTAGTGAAGGTCGAGGAAGAGAGACGTCGGGATTGGGAGCGAAGCAAGTGAATCAGAGCTGATCTTCCCATCGCCGTTTCTGTTGCTCGATTGCAGGATTCAATTCCCCTCAAATGAATGTTCTAGGGTTTTAGAGATTTTACCTTATTGCACTAAAAAATACTGATGCATTATTAATATTTTTAGTGGTCTAGTGGCGAGAGTTGCTCGCCCTGTACGTGAACGTGTAACGTGTTCGATTCTGTGTTCTTCCACACCTTTAATTTTCTGTTGTAAGTTTAGAGATTATAAATGTTTTTTAAGATTATGAAAAAAATTTGATTTTTATGAAGCAAACATGACCTATAATAATAAGATGTAGATTGACTCATTCCAGGGAGATAAACTCCCCAATGTACACTAACATATGAAATCTTAAAGAAGGTTATCAACTTAAGGGAAGTTCTTGAATGGATATAGAATCATGATGACATTAATGGAATCTCTAAATAATATTCTTTGTAAAATTGTTGAACAGAATTTTATGATTATTGGGTGAAGCACTGAAGGAACGGTCATAATGTCTTTAGGACAACATGGAGTTATATCCCCAAAAATTCGTATCCAAGAGTTTCAATAGACATATTTATCAACCTAAGAGCGGAGGAGTTTTTACAAGAGGCTTCCTTACTATTTTGACAAAAGTAGTGTGTACTGACTACTGAGAAATCTCAAACCTCACGCAGAGTTCTACCTCACTTTCCAATTCCATCTACGTGTTGTGTTGTGTTGTGTCGTGTCCGTATACGTTTGGGGATATCACATGTACATTATACTAAAAAGTTGTCACACATATCTCTTTTTTGTCACCCATCTTCCATTTCTCAGTTTTTAAATATTTTAATGGTCTAATCTAATTTATAACAAACATGTAAGTTTAATGAGGCTAGGATTCGGATGCTAATACGGACCTGGCATTGGCAAGGTCATAGTGGCCGGGAAGTAGTTAAAAAGTCAATGCTATAAGAAAATTCAATATAACGGCAATTACTAATCAATCACTCACTCAGCTAAACTCTGTGGACCACCCAGGCACATTTTTATACCTTATTTTATACAAATGATTCTGTAATCAAAACATTGAAATCTTCACCCTCTCTATCATTCATCATCCACCATGTCTCGATTCCTTCTCTTCTTCTTCCTCATTCTACTCCCTTACTCATCTTGTTTCAGACACGAACAAGAAAAGGACCGAATCTATCACCTTCCCGGTGAACCAAACGATGTATCCTTCTCTCATTTCTCTGGTTACATCACCGTCAACGAGTCAGCAGGAAGAGCACTCTTCTACTGGCTCACTGAGTCTCCACCGAGTCAAAACCCGGAGTCTAAGCCTCTTGTCCTCTGGCTTAACGGTGGTCCTGGTTGCTCATCCCTCGCTTACGGCGCTGCTGAAGAAATCGGACCTTTTAGGATCAATCCTGATGGCAAAACCCTTTACCACAATCCTTACTCTTGGAACCAATGTAATCTCTCTCTCTCTAGAAATCTCCAGTTCTCTCCATTTCTGACTTCTAATCCTTAAAGTTACTCTCTTTATTGGGTCAGTGGCGAATTTGCTGTTCCTTGAGTCTCCAGCTGGTGTTGGTTTCTCGTATTCGAATACTACCTCTGATTTGTACACTGCCGGAGACAAGAGAACTGGTAAAGTTGTGACCTTTGACCTCTTTCTTTAGAGATTCTATTCGATTTATCAATCATCTGATGATTTTTGTTTAATTATTTTCCAGCTGAAGATGCGTATGTGTTTCTTGTGAAATGGTTTGAGAGGTTTCCACAATATAAGCACAGAGAATTCTACATTGCTGGAGAAAGCTATGCAGGTTATTATCATTGGTTCTATTCAATTTCAAACCGTTTGCTCTTTCTTCTTAGCTGAAGCTTCACTCTCACTTTTCTTCTTAGGCCATTATGTTCCTCAGTTGTCACAAATTGTTTATGAGAAACGCAATCCATTTATCAACTTCAAAGGCTTCATTGTAAGCAAAAATAACACCAAATCTATTCAGAACAAAAAATGGTTTTTTAGTGTGTGATCAAAGTGAGTTTCTTTCTTTCTAGGTAGGGAATGCTGTGATTGATGACTACCATGATTTCGTGGGTTTATTTGAATATTGGTGGACTCATGGGTTGATATCTGATCTCACATACCACAATTTACGGATCACATGTGAATTTGTATCATCCGAGCACCCGTCCCCTGAATGCAGCAAGGCCATGGAAGCTGCAGATTTGGAGCAAGGGAATATTGATCCCTATAGCATTTACACTATCACTTGTAAGCAGGAGGCTGCAGCTCTTAGGTCTCGCTTCTCGAGGGTTCGTCATGTGAGTTTTCCATCACTGCCCATCATTTTCCTTTGACTACTATTCCCAGCTCGAGTAATGTAGTATTAGTCATTAAGAGGTTCCAACTTTACTATGCAGAATTGGCTATGTATTAGAGCCTCTCTTTGTGCTATCAGATTCAAATGACCAATATATGACCCTTACAAGAACCTTATTTCTCATTTCAATAAATAGATACTTAGGTTAGTCCAAGTAGGGAAAGTGGCGATTACATGATATCTGGACTGCAAAGAAATTTTCAGATTCTCTCTCTTTTTCTCTCTGCTACTTGATGCCATTTCATTGTCAGTTGATTTGCTTTATCGCTGGTTCTATAGATTCAAGTTACTTTACCAAGGCACAGTCTATAGGTAACAAGATTTGACAAATTTCTAATCTTGTTAAGTTTTTTCTTTAACTCAGCCATGGATGTGGAGAGCATATGACCCTTGCACAGAGAGATACTCCGGCATGTATTTCAATTCTCCGGAGGTTCAAAAGGCTATGCATGCTAATATAACGGGACTTGCTTATCCATGGAAAACTTGCAGGTAATAACTCATTAATCAGTTATCAACTTTACGAGAAATTTTCTCTTGTTTCCATCCATGTGCTGTGCAGTGACATAGTTGTGTGTGTTTTAGTGACATTGTTGGAGAGAAATGGGCAGATTCTCCTCTATCTATGCTTCCAATCTACAAGGAACTCATCGCTGGAGGCCTCAGGATATGGGTTTTCAGGTATATCTAATTCTCCTTTTTATCAACTGTCTTATATCCCAGTTTGGTATCATTATTGATATCTTGTTCCGTAAATTTGGATGCAGCGGAGACACTGATTCCGTGGTTCCTATCACTGGAACACGATACTCCATTAGAGCCCTCAAGTTACAACCACTCTCCAAATGGTACCCTTGGAACGACAATGGACAGGTCGAAAAAACCAACTCAATACTCTGTTTCCTTTGTTTCATTTCTTTCTTCTGCGGGACTAAACTAATGTATAAGTGAAACAACAGGTTGGTGGGTGGAGCCAAGTTTACAAAGGGCTGACTCTGGTGACAATACATGGAGCAGGACATGAGGTACCTCTTCACCGTCCTCGTCGAGGTTTTCTTCTTTTCCAGTCGTTTCTCGACAACAAGCCATTGCCAATGTAAATTTAAGACACTATGTGCAAGTGTATAACTAAGAAGTAATGCCAATCCCAATAGTTCATTGGCATTTGGCACTATTGACACACAACCAACCTTCAGCTTGTGTGTCTAATCCTAACCAATGCTGATATTTTGCACTGTCATGTCTTCCTCTCTTCTTCATTGTTTATTCTAAAAGCTTTGTGTAAATATTATTTTAGTTGATCTGATATTAAAAGAAAATAATAATGAGTGTTGTCTGTCGGTGTGTGTGTGTTGCTTAGCTGCTACAATTAAATTAAGGCTTTCCGTTGCTTTTCTTGGTACACAAGAAAACGAGTAATACAGTTTTTAATTCTGTTTAATTCGTGAGTATTACAAATGGATGTCTAATTTTAGGGAATGCATTTAATTAGAAGCACATGATCCTCTTTGGGATTGCTCACCTTATAGACCACCTTTTTATTCTTCTTCTTCCCTTTTTTTTTCTTTCAACTAATTAAGTATTATCCCTTGTCGTGAAAGAAAATACTAATAAAAACCACCAATATCTCACTTGTTGAAAATAGATAAACAAAAGATAGAAACAAAAAGGCAGGACAAAAAGAACCCAAATTAAAGGTTATGGTCCAACAAGATCGGTATTAGGTGAAACTAAAGTTAAAATATATGAACGGACAGGCCATAAAATGTCAAACAAAATCGGCTTACCTATTAAACCAACTCAATTAACTAAATTATTTGTGATGAGTATATTATATTGGATATCGTTTATAAGGGACTTGCAACTTTCCACTTTATATTAAAAGTTCCTCCCTGCAGAGACGATATATGTCTACACCTCTCCATGTGAAATACATGACTAATTAAATTACGGTGCAAGCAAGCAATATCTAGCTTTTAATTAGTCAATTCTAACTAATATAATAAAATCTTCAAATTATGAAACCTGTAAAATGAACAGAGAAGCTTACTATTTTGACAATGACTATGTAACGATGGAAATGAATAAAATAAACATGAGATAACTTTCAAGATGAGATACGCATACAAGATGCCAATGAATCAAAGACACAATAATGTGTAAGAAACTAGAGAGTAGTCAAAATACTAGATCTACAAGTAAGCTAATTTGACTATATGCATTGTAATCAACAGTTTAAGAATATGTACATATTATATACGCCACATATATAATACCTAAAATTGGCATAATTAAGTTGACAACGACCCTCGTTTGCCAAATTATTCTATAAAAATCATCAAGGTGTTAAATGAGAGAATCCCAAGAAACTTTAGGAAAAAAAAAACACTCTCTTTCTTTGATGATGATGATCACAAAAAAACTATATCAATGTATGTGTATATTATGCATGGTGATTGCATTATTCGACGTAGTGAGTAGCAGTGATGATTATAATAAAGAGCAAAAGATGAAGGACAAGATCATCTCTTTGCCAGGCCAACCTCCTAACCTCAACTTCTCTCAATTCTCTGGCTACGTCACTGTTGACTCAACGGCTGGACGGGCTCTCTTTTATTGGTTAACCGAAGCCCCTAGACCCAGCGGCACCAAGCCCTTGGTCCTATGGCTCAATGGTGGTCCAGGATGCTCCTCCATTGCCTACGGTGCATCTGAGGAGGTTGGTCCATTTCGGGTTAATCCAGACGGAAAGACTCTTCGTCTTAATCTATATGCTTGGAACAAAGGTATTCTTTAATTTGATTTGGAGTTTTTAATAATAAAACATATCAAAAATCTTGTTGTTAATCATTATGAATAATGTATGCAGTGGCAAATGTGTTATTTTTGGATTCACCGGCGGGAGTTGGTTTCTCTTACACAAACACTTCGTCAGACGAACTAACCGTGGGAGACAAGAGGACAGGTCTTATGTCGTTTTATAATTATAATTATGGAAGTGTCAATTAATACATTTTCTAATAAAAATTGATTACATTTAATTATAAAATATGATGTGGGGACAGGGGAGGATGCATACAGATTCTTGGTGAGATGGCTGGAGAGGTTCCCTGAGTATAAGGAAAGGCCTTTTTACATCGCCGGCGAGAGCTACGCTGGTATTATACTATAGTCTCTTTGTTCCTTTATTTTACTGTTACATTTTTTATTCTTTATCTTCTAATTTACTAAATCTATTGTTTTATATATATTTGTCATGTGAGATTCTACAAATATCAAGCAGTTGAACCAAATTATTATGGTTGTTGACCTGATTGTAGTATTGATATAACTGTTTATACATAGGACACGATATGCACTTCCGGTCCATACATGTACTATGTACATATATGCATGATGCATGTGCATAATTAAACCAATGAATTCCCAACTTTTTCTTTAAATTTAATGGCTATTCCAATTATGAATCAACGGAAATCTCATTTAAAAAAACTAGGAAAGGTATTATCTTAGAGAATCAATGGGTTTTGTAAAATGTGACAAAAATAAAAGATCAACAACAACCAAATTGACTTTTCTTTTATGAGCAAATTAAGTCTTCTTGACTAGTGACACCATATGAATACGAAGATTGTAGCATTATGACGTTGCGACTGGAACTACCATATATGTACCCAAACGAGTGATATGCTTAATGGTCAGTAACGACAACTAATGTGATCTTATTGCATTGGGGTTTGTTGTATTTGGTGATTAATTAGGACACTACATTCCGGAGCTAGCTCAATTGATCGTCAACCGTAACAAGGGTGTCAAAAAACCCATTATCAATCTAAAAGGGATTCTGGTAAGAATTTTATTTTCTATACACATTTAAGAATATCAATTATTGAATACTTAAATGAATGATTTGTATGTATATATATATATATATATATATATATATATATATATATATATATTTTAAATGAAAGATGGGAAATCCTCTGGTGGATGATTACAATGACAATAAAGGGATGCGTGACTACTGGTGGAACCACGGGCTCATATCGGACCAAAGCTACATGGACCTGACCAAGTGGTGTCTCAACGACTCCATCCTCTTCCCCAAACCCAACTGCAACGCTGCCCTTAACCAAGCATTTTCTGAGTTTGGTGATATCGATCCTTACAACATCAATAACCCAGCATGCACCACACAATCATCATCAAATGAACGGACGCAGGTATGGCTATATAGAGGGAATAACGAGTGCGTTGTGGGATACACACGCAAGTATATGAACGATCCCAATGTGCACAAATCCTTCCATGCTCGCCTCAGCCGCAGTACTCCTTGGACCCCTTGCAGTCGTGTGATAAGAAAGAATTGGAAAGACTCACCCAAGTCCATGCTTCCCGTCATCAAAAAGCTTCTTCAAGCTCATCTCCGCATTTGGATCTTCAGGTATAGTAACTTATTATGTATGTGTTGTCGTCTGTTAAAGTTCATGATGAGCTTTTAACTAAAAATCAATTTACAAACGCATGTATCTTATACATATTATTTTAGGTCTCATGTGAGATTTCTAACAGAAAAATCTTAAAATTTGTGTGGAATTATTTGTATAGTGGGGACTCGGACGCAGTGTTGCCGCTAAGTGGGACGAGGCATTCGATTAATGCAATGAAGTTGAAGAGTAGCAAAAGGTGGTATCCATGGTACCATTCACACGGCCTAGTGGGAGGTTGGAGCCAGGTTTACGAGGGTGGTTTGCTAACGTACGCGACAGTTAGAGCCGCAGGGCATGAGGTGCCATTGTCTCAGCCTCGTCTCTCTCTTTTCCTCTTCACCCACTTCCTCGCCAACCACTCTCTTCCCTCCTCTTCCTCTTAATTATTTTTTTCTTTCACTTTAGTGAATTTTGTAAACATCATTATCTGCTTGTTGTATTGATAGGTGGTATTTGTTTCTGTGCTTCTATTTATGTGTAGTTGTTAATTGTTAGAAGACAAATATAGAATTTTTTTCTTAAATATCAATTTAAAATAAAGTAGTACATGCATAGAGATCAAACTTTAATGTTTTCCGAACCCCTTCGATCATAAACAGATCTTCAGAGTCCCCATTCCCTACAAATAAACAAAACAAAACATAGTCATGGAAATATTATTCTCTACAATGCTTATTTACTTTGCTAACCATAAATTACAATGTTCTAAAACGCGCTAGGCACTCACTAGGGGGTGGATGAGTTATATTGCATAACGTTGATCTTGTAAAGTAGAAAGTAGGAGAAAAATTTAGAATACATACTTAGCTTTATCACCAAACCAGTTGTAGACGGATTTGACGGTGGAGGAGAAGGAGTCGACGGCAGGACCGGCATGTTCATTGAAGAATTTGGTAACATCGGTCGTGGCTGAGTCTATCCTCTGTCCGATCGTTGGTGCTTCCTCCGCGGTAACCAACACCGACACAAGCAACATCAATGCCAACACCAAAGCCACCTTTCTTCTCCATATCCGGTCCGCAAATGTAGATTCTTCTTCTTCTTCTTTTTTCCTTTCTAAAAGTTGTGTCTTAAATAAATTACTTGAGGGAACAAAATGTAAAACAATAATATTCCCGTGAGTCTATATATAACTTGCTCTTTCTGGCCACGTCTATATATAACTATTAGTTTTGGCGAGAGATGATTATTTTGATGAGAATGAGATAAATGAAATTAAGTTATGTCAAAACTTAAAAAGATGGGTGGTAATCCATCATTATATCCATGGATGAGTTGAAGTTCTGTTTTTTTTGGTTATTAAGCAACTCAAACCAAAATAGACTAAACATGTCAATGCTTGTGGTTATAGAACCCTACATGTAATTATTCACATTAAACAACCATAACTGTGATGATTATATTTATAGAGCAGCTGAGAACATTACACTAGTAATAGACGGTATACACATTGAGAGAGGGAGAACACACACAACAACACTAAACACAGGTTCAACAAACAAAGTTGGTCCAAGTACGGGACTTCACCACCGTGAGCTTTGCCGGGATTTGCTTCCGCCATACAAACGAAAGACACCGAAAGCCGAAATGCAAGAGATTAACACCATTCCAATGCAAGCAAACAAGGCGCTCGCAATTCCTTCACCCACTTGGTTACAGAATTTCCCATACATACCACATATCTTCATCCACTGGAGGTCTGGCTCACCCAGCTTTGCAAAGGCCGCAGACTGCGCCGCTGCTGCAACCCCCGCCACACACAAGTACGCTATCGCCTGCTTATACATAAATAACAAGGTCATTGACAATGTCACTAATACAACAAGCTCTGTGAACTATAATCCAAAGACCAGGTCAGTTTCACTGCTTTCATTTAGCAGGACCATCAGAGACTGTCAACATTCTTGATCGATTTAGGACATTAATGAAAGATTCCAACCTAAAACCAATAAATTCTTGTACCCTACCAAACAAATGAAACTCACACGGTAGACTTTTCAAATTCACTGACCCACAAATTCACAGCAAACTTACGAATTTTCAGTACTTAGTAGTTGACCGGATCAAACAAGAACAGAGAAAGATCAATTGGGTAAAAACAGAGTCACCTGATCACCGGAGAAAATGGCCCAAGCCAGAGGCTTACTTAACAAAACGTTTCCTTTCATCAAACCCACCACGCAACGAACCGCTTGCACCAAAGAATACGCCGCGGCTAACCCATTGACGACCACCATAAACCTGAAAAACTCGGATAAAGCTTATCGCTAAAGTTGTGAACTTTAATACAAAATTGAGGGGTTTTGTCATGAGCTTACACAAGCGCCTTCATGTCGGTGAATTTGGCTTTCTTCTGGATCGTGAAGATCTCTCTCACTTGAACGTCTGTAGCAATGAGAATCGCAGCGACGAGAGCGAGGGCACAAACAGAACACCTCAGAATCAACTCTGTTACTCTCACTCTTCGATCGATCAGCTTCATTTTTGTACTTCCGGCGATGTTTCTGGGACTGATTCCAACTCCCAAATAATTAATCTTTGTCCGTAAATTTTGATTCTTATTTATAAAAGATGGAAACTTTCGTGAGATTTCAGAGAGACTGTAGATAGAAACAAAAACATTGATTTGTTGTTAGTTGGCAGAGCAGCTTTGTTGCTTTTAGAGCGTATTGCTACAGCTCTCCGTGTAAAGTTACAAGTGGCTTATATAGAAAAATGCAATTAATTACATTAATTGAAAATTTTCAGTGACTACGATTTTAAAGGTGTAGAGTTGAAATCATGTATCTGAAGATTAGTGGTACCCGTGACTATCCCTATCCCTAAACCTAGTTTGTTAATCATTTGCATATTTTAATTGATGGGTTTGAGTGAACACGAATCTCAATAAATATGTATAATTTGACTATGGATGAGAAATACAAATAATATCAAACAAAGGTGCCAGATGGCGTGGACGAGAGATGATCGTAGAACTCACAGTAAACCATGACCATTGCCCATCACTACGCGTTTTTTTTAAGAATATGAAAAATATAAAATAAGAAGAGAGAAGAAAACGATATGGTCGGTTTTAGAGCATTTAAGGGCACACGATTATTAATGTAAGATGGAAACAGAGAGATGGAAACAGAGAGATGGAAAGTGAAATATGAGAGTGAGTTAACAGAAGTTTTACCTATGCTCAACATTTATTTTTGATAGGAAAGTGGAAGGAGGAAAAGATTCATGTCCCATGAAATTAATCTTTTACGAGGATTCAGAGACGTCCACGCACTCTTTAATGAAACACCATTTCCATATTTCTAAAGTTTTCATACAAAAGTTTTATGATAACTTTTAGAATGAACAACGTTTGCTAGTAAATAATGCAGTGGATAAAGAGATGATACGTCTAGGAAAAATCGATTTACCATAACTTAGTTAGACTACGCCAACAAAGTGATGATACTAAATTACCATCACTTAGTGAGACTAAACAATTTTCATGTGTCATATTTAGGAAATTAGTTATTTAGAAAACTGTACAAAGCCACGTAAAAATGGGATTTACAATGACTATTGAGACGGTGTATCCACTAGTGGGGTTGGTGAACTATGGAAGTGGTGTGGTGCATCATGCAATGGGGTATGTTAAAAGTCTTTCTTTTTTTGTTATGTAATCATGGTTCTCTGTTTCCACCGTAAGTAACCCTTACTAAATTGGTGACAAGCAAGACTTCTTGAACATCATTATCTCACTAACAAATCACATAAGTATGGTTTTAATTGTGTTCTCGAGAGATCTTCCCTAAAAAAAACTTTATGTACCATGTATTAATTGGTGTATAGCACGGCCGATTCAACAAAAATGGTGGTGCAAATCATTTTTTTTTGTTAGCCCTCTTTCTATATATTATTCAAAATCTTAAATAATATTAGTTTTAAAATTATGTAAAATTGTGTTAAATATTTTATCAAACAATAACTTTTAGTAAAAAATAAAATTTGTGATTTTTAAAATATACCTATTATCATTAAAAATGAATTTAATAATACCTTCAAAAACATAAAATAAATTGGTGATACTACGCGGTTGCTTAGCCCATGTAAAGATGTTCTCTGGAACGGACATGGTTCATATAGCTACTTCTTGTGCTCTTTTTACATTATTTTGTAATTAGGTGGTAAAACTCTTTCATAGTTTGTCAATGGAAAATCTTGACCTGAGTGGTTAAACCAATAATCTGTTGAAATAGAACCCGAGATTGATCACACATTGTATAAGCATGGGTGAACTACATGAGATGAGACCCACACTTTACATAACACAAGTTCGACATGGGACTAGTAAACCTCATGTGCGAACTTTATAACTTGCAACGGAACAATTACATATATGTTATCCCTGCCCACCCCTAGTCCCTACTACACGGAACCGATTAAAACCACATCGTTGATACACATTAGAGCCGGCGACCCAAAAAATCGCTTGAGAACTTGGTCGGTCTCATGGCCCAACATATAACAACAATTCGAATTGGTCCTCCTGAAAATCGATCGATAAAGGCAATACAAAGAAGAAACGTTTGGGCTTAAGTTCTGGGCTTTTAATTAACAAGAGGCCCGTGATGTTAAGGCGGTGTGATTCTCTAGGGCTTCTGAAACCCTAATATCTTTGGTATAAATACACACCACGTCCTTCCTTCTCATCTCATCTTCTTCAACATCCTTCTAGCTTACGATTCCTTAAGAATCTTCTCTTAGATTATCTTGCGTATTGTGTGACTTTAGGAGTTTTATTGTTTTTGATTTAAGTTAGGTTTAGTTACGTGACGTGATTTCTCTCCAAGAAATCTAATACTAAAAGATGGAGCAATCTGAAAATTGTGATTGCATAATCCACTAGTATACGTCACAAAGCAATAGGGTAAGCCTTAAGACGTTGATGGAGCTCTAGGGCTTCTCCGTCTTTGGTATTTGCTGATGGCTCTCATATTCCATTGCCTTGCGGAGCGGCGTCGCTGCTTTTACCGTTTGGGACCGGCCATGAGATCTATATTTCTCTCTTTGTATTTCAATTTCTCTAATTAGGGTTTTTAGGGTTTTATTAGCCGATGAGGATATCAGATTATAAAAGAACACCATCTTTCGGGACTGATTAACCTTGCTGATACTTCTGCAATTCTGAGGCTTCCTTTGATTTGTTTGTTTACTATTGGTTTTGATTTAGAAGTAGAGGCAGTGATGAACGAGAATGTCATGCACCACTCTGATTTTAGTGCTGATAACCATCTCTAACCCATATTTTATCTGAGCCTTTTTGTTAATTTATATTGTGTTTTGTTTTTCTCGAGATTGTTAAGGGAATTATAACCAAATGATGGTCTTTAGACTTGACCTTGATGCGGACTGTATAGCTTAATTGCTTTTGATGATAACTTTTGGTTCCTGATGGTTATTATTACCCCCTTTTACTTCTTTGTTGTTTTTCATTGTTGCCTTTGATTGTGTTTGTGTTGGGGTTTCTATAGATTGTTAAGCAAGGTGTATGGTTGGCAAATCTTTGGATGAATCTGTTGAGTCGGATTTTTTACTGATGCTGGGTTGTGAGAGGCAGTATTCATATGGAACTGTTTGTTTCCATTTTGAAGATTCAGATCGATGCTCGAAGTGGAGCTGTTATTGCTATGTCTTCATCTCTGGCAACTTCGTTTTCGCGTTGTTGAGATGTTTTGCAGTCCCTTATCTCGTAGAATTTGTCTCCATGTATGTTTTTAGTCATTTCCAATTTGTTATGAGAACACTTGTATTTTCAATAATTATTCTCGACTTGGATGTCAATGTTGTCTGTACAAGATGAAATTAAAACAGGTCTATTCTATCATTCAGCCTACGCAGCAAGAATATTGTAGACATGTAAAATCGATTCAGAACAAGTTTTCTTCATCATAAGCAATCCAACAAGTTGGAAACCCCTCAAGGGATCAGGATAATTTTTTTTTGTCAACTAATTCACTTTAAAAGTTAAAAATCAAAGACCCAGAATTCAAGTTGGAACATCATAGTAGCGGTTTCTTGCCTTGCAGGATAAACAATTCGCCTTTAACAAATGATGAGATAAAGCAAAGAGATCATCATGAACTTCTTCAAATGCATGGAATAAACGGACCACTCTAGATGGGTCGACATCATTTTCACATACTCCGAACAATATGTGAAAAGGCAGTCACAGTTTTCTGATTCCATGGTTTCCAGACCATAATACCGTGGAGAAAGAGTCTTCCACAAACCTCTAGAAAGAGCCTAGATAGCATTTGAGACCACAAACATGAAACATCCGAGAGCACGACCTCCCTCGTAAACTCGAGTTCCTGCCCATTTTCTATCGTTGAAAAACCTCAATGTATACTTTCCATATAAACAAAACAATCCAAAGGAAGTTTGGCACCTCCAAAACTGAGACCAGATCCATCGGTTGTCTCTAAAATAAATATTCCATATTTTATAAAAAAATTGAAAAAAATGTGAAAAGGACACACTCAAATAGAGCATGTGATCGACCATTTCCTCATCGCATCCACATCTAGAGCATTCAGTATCACAGTGTAGACATCGATTTATGATCGTGAATTTACCGTCAAACATTTTGTCACTTGTTAGCAAGGTGGACATTTGGTAATTCGGTTAATTAAGTAAGATAGAACCAAATTTTATTTCAGTTCAATTTGATAAATTTCAATTCGGTTTGGTTTTGGCTTAAAAGAACTAATAATTATAGTTAAATGTAGATGTTTAATGATTTAAATGTATTTTTCTATATGTATACATTTAATTAAAATGTTGATTTATAATAATTTTTAATTAATCTGGTTGATACGGTTCGGTTACATAAAAAATTTTAGTTCGGCTTTAATCAGGTTATAATAAAATTCGGTTTGAATTTGGATGGATGAAATTTCGATTTGGTTCGGTTTGGTATTTTAGTTTTCACCAATGGGATTGCAGCATCAATATATTTCCCTATTTGGACCCTTTGAGTCGGCTTATTTATTAATTCCTAAATCCTAAATGCGGTGTGTGAGTCTTTTAGGGCTTCCGATGCCCTAAACAATATATATACACACACCACGCCCCCTCCTTTCTTCAGATCTTGTCTCCTTCCTCCTCCTCGATCTTTCCGATACTTTGAGAACATTCATAATATTATTTTTTGTGTTTCTGTTGGTTTGTCTGGGTTTGATTTAGGTAGTGACGTGGTTTCTCTCCAAGGAATCTAATACTAAAAAGATGGAGCAATTTGAAAATTTGTGGTTGCATAATCCAACTAGTATACGTCACAAAGCAATAGGGTAAGCCTAATGACGTTGATGGAGCTTTAGGGCTTCTCCGTCTTAGGCATTTGCTAATGTCTCTCATATTCCATTGCCTTGCGGAGCGGCGTCGCTGCTTTTACCGTTTGGGACCGGCCATGAGATCTATATTCCTCTGTTTTTTCGAATTTCAATTGTGGTGATTAGGGTTTTAGCCAATGAGGACATCAGATTATAAAAGAACACCATCTTTCGGGACTGATTGACTTCTTTTGATGTCTTGCTGATACTTCTGCATTCTGAGGCTTCCTTTGATTTGTCTGTTTACTTTTGGTTTTGATTTAGAAGTAAGAGGCAGTGATGAACGAGAATGTCATGCACCACTCTGATCTTAGTGCTGATAACCATCTCTAACCCATATTTTATCTGAGCCTTTTTGTTAATTTGTATTTGATTTGAGGATGAGTTTTGGTTCCTGATAGTTATGACCCTTTTAGATGTGGTCTGAACTAGTTTAATTGTAGTGCACTTGTGGTTTTATGGTTGGCTTTGTTTGTGTGGACGGTTCTACAAATTGTTTATATGGTTGGCTTTGATGATTCTTACCATCAAACAATTGGTTAAATGGCAATTCCATTAGAATTTTCAATTTTGATTGAAGCTATCGGGTCTTACTTGTAGCTGATGTCTGAGGGGGTGAGAGTTGTCATACTGACAGGTTGCCTAAGATTCTGAAGTTCCTGTTCGAATGTCAGATGGCTAAGGTGTTTTGACGTCATCACTTCATCTTCATGTTAGCGTTGTGGAGATGTTTCTGCGGTTGTATAACTTGTAGCATATACATTCTTCGGTTTTTTTTATGAGTTTTGTATTTTACCATCTTTTAAACTGTTACAGCTTAATATGAAATCTTGTTATTCGCAAATTTCCTAGCTTGTTCGCAAATTTCCTAGCTTGTAACTTGTATATTTTAAGTTTACTGAGATGTTCTTGAATTATATCAAAAAAAAAACCTATACGTTTCTTGTAACAAACCAGCCTTCATCGACCAATCAAACATCCGTGGCTGCGCCACCTGCTTCTTTCATCTTTTTGTGGTAATCAACATCATATACATAAACGTTAGAAACATAGATAGGGAGACCTGATGAATTTAAGAGTTTCCAGAACTCTGGAGAAAGATGTTTTAATATTTTACCGTCGGATCAACAAATATAATCAACGACAAGGGCCAGTGTCAAGATGGCCGAATTGGTCTTATGTCCCCAGTTGCGTTTCGAATTCCCTTTGGTGATGATATAAGAAATGTAGGTTGTCCTTTGATTTGTTCTTTTTTAGGTAACCAGGTTTGGTTCTAAAAATAGTACGGTGACAGTTGTAGAAACATGAACTAAGGAGATAAAGTTTTGACCAGTTGAATTCGGAAGAAACACTGGCAACAAAAATTTACCAGTCAACAACAGACAGTTTGCATAAACCTGTAACTCAGGTTAAATCCTTTAAAAACTGAAGATAGAACCTGATTTGTTGTCTTCAAACTCTACTTTTTCCTATTCTTGGCGGTTTTTTTCTCAAACCATCAGGGTCCTCTATAAATATATTTTTTTCAATGCTCTTAACTTCATTCTTCAAAACATCTTTTCTGAACTAAACATTTATCAATCAGCGTAAGGTTTTGAGAAAACTTAACTAGAGCTTTTATAATTTACTCAGGTATTTATTTAATCAGTTAGAAAGATGGTGGAAGGAGTAGCTAAAACAGAGGAGATAAAGTTCACAGAGGTGTGGAGGACGACATGGGAGACACCTTACATTATGCGGCTGGCTCTCTCAGCCGGTATTGGAGGACTCCTCTTCGGGTACAACACGGGAGTCATCTCGGGGGCGCTTCTCTACATAAAAGAGGAGTTTGGTGAGGTAGACAACAAGACATGGCTCCAGGAGATCATTGTGAGCATGACCGTGGCTGGAGCTATTGTTGGAGCAGCTATAGGAGGATGGTACAACGACAGGTTTGGTAGGAGGATGTCCGTTCTTATTGCGGATGTGTTCTTCCTGGTGGGTGCCATGGTGATGGTGGTTGCTCCTGCGCCGTGGATCATCATCCTCGGCAGACTCTTGGTGGGTTTTGGGGTTGGTATGGCTTCCATGACCTCACCGCTTTACATATCGGAGATGTCTCCGGCGAGAATCAGAGGCGCCTTAGTCAGCACCAACGGACTTCTCATCACTGGAGGGCAATTTCTGTCTTATCTCATCAACCTCGCCTTCGTCCATGTAACCAACAAAACTAACTCACAAAAATGTATTCGTTTTTTTTAAGATTTGAAAAGTCTCCTAACTTACTGATCACTCACACAGACACCGGGTACATGGAGGTGGATGTTGGGAGTCTCGGCGATTCCGGCAATCATTCAGTTCTGCCTCATGCTATCGCTGCCAGAGTCTCCGCGGTGGCTCTATAGAAATGATAGGAAAGCCGAGTCAAGAGACATCCTCGAGAGAATATACCCGGCAGAGAAAGTTGAAGCAGAGATAGCTGCACTCAAGGAGTCTGTCTTGGCAGAGACGGCTGACGAGGATATTATCGGCCATACCTTCTCCGATAAACTCAGAGGCGCTCTCTCGAATCCAGTCGTCCGTCATGGCCTGGCCGCAGGTGTCACCGTCCAGGTCGCCCAGCAGTTTGTGGGAATCAACACAGTCATGTACTACAGTCCCACTATTCTGCAGTTTGCAGGTTATGCGTCCAACAAGACAGCCATGGCTCTTGCTCTCATAACCTCCGGTCTCAATGCGGTGGGGTCGGTAGTAAGCATGATGTTTGTGGACCGTTATGGTCGGCGCAAGCTTATGATCATTTCCATGTTCGGGATCATATCTTGTCTTGTCATGTTGGCTGCTGTCTTCAATGAAGCCTCAAACCACGCTCCCAAGGTCGATACGAGGGACTCCAGAAAGTTCGCTCCAAACGCTACTTGTCCTGCGTTTGCCCCCTACACAGCCTCTTATGCTCCTCCCTCCAACTGGAACTGTATGAAATGTCTTAGATACGATTGCGGATTCTGCTCCAACAGAGCAAACGAGGTAAGAAAGTCTCTTCACTCAAAACACACACAAAGACAGTATTAGCTAGATGAATAAGATTCATGTTGGGTTCATATGTGTTTTGTCACAGTACGCACCTGGAGCATGCGTTGTTCTGTCTGCTGATATGAAGGCATTGTGCCACTCTAAAGGCCGAACATACTTCAAAGACGGATGCCCCAGCAAGTTCGGGTACTTGGCCATCGTCTTCCTTGGCCTCTACATCATTGTGTATGCACCTGGTATGGGCACAGTGCCATGGATTGTCAACTCTGAGATCTATCCTCTTCGCTACAGAGGGCTCGCGGGAGGAATTGCTGCAGTATCAAACTGGATGTCGAATCTAGTAGTGAGTGAGACGTTCCTGACACTGACGCACGCAGTCGGGTCATCGGGAACATTCCTTCTCTTTGCGGGTTCCTCGGCAATCGGGCTGTTCTTCATCTGGCTGCTTGTGCCTGAGACCAAAGGGCTTCAGTTTGAGGAAGTGGAGAAGTTGCTAGAAGGAGGGTTTAGGCCTAGTTTGTTGCGGACGACGACCAAGGCCAATCAAGTGGAAACGCCTTAGTAGCTTCTTCTGGTTGCAAAGCCAAACAACAACACATACAAATTTTCCTAGTTTCTCATTATATATTCTTTTTACTCTGCTCATTACAGCTGTGACTCAGCATGATCTAATTAGAGACAGACCCACATATGGTTGAAATATCCGCCAGTGGCCACAAACCCCAACTCATACATAGATTATATTATTAACCTCACTATTTTCACAAGATATATCATGACTAACTCCATCTATTCAATTCTTTTTATTATTTGATTTCAAAGTTCATATGTTTTCTTAACAAGAATCAAAGATCCTTATATCAAAACAGAACAAAAAAACTCTGGCAAAATAATCAAATGTGGCACAAAGATCAAACAAAAGGAGAGGTAGATAAAGAGAGAGAGAGAGAGAGAGAGAGAGAGAGAGAGAGAGAGAGAGAGAGAGAGAGAGAGAGAGACCAGTGATCAAGAGAAATGTTCACCAAAGAAACAAACAAAATGAGAAAGAGCTAAAACCAGTATCCGCCATTTTCGACGTTTGAGGAGGAAGATAGAATTGTTTATGTTGGGGGCATTTCTGAATTCGAAACTAGAGAAACAAAGCAATGTTAAGGTAAGAAAAGGGGATCAATGGCTAGAATGCCACGAATCGGAAAAAATTGTTCTAAAATGCCCTGACATATTTTTATTTTATTTTACAATTTGTTTTAAATCAAAATCTGTAGAAAAAGTCAAAAAAACCCTTACCCTAAACTGAAAATTACTAACTCTTGCCACCCAACCACACAATTAATCTTGTTTTCTCTTCATCGTTTCTTCATCGATTTTTTTTTTTTCGCTGCTGCTTCTTCTTCTTCTGGATTTTCCTTTTATTGTTCAGCTCCAAAAATCCAAAAATCTCTAAATCTAATTCAATAAACTTCAATCCAAGAACCACTAGAGTTGAGATTCAAAATCAGAATTTGGGAGATACTTAATCTCGATTAAGATTCTTCAATTCCGGCCAGATTTTTCCTGGAATCTCACCGAAGAAGTTGTTAAAGGCGGTTGAGACGGCACGCGTTCAAGGGAGGTGCTAAGCGAGGTTGGATTCGAAAGGATCAATGTTGAAGATGTGCAGAGAATAGTTTGGGAATCTCTAGAAGGTGAAATCGCTTCTTGGATCTCAATCATTCGTTGTTGCTCCACCGGGCTTTTCCCCGGAGAGTTATCTCTCTACAACAGCGTCTTCTCCGATCAATATCATGCTTCAATTTGTAAATGCCTCTTCACTGGATTGGTCTCCGCCGTGACAATACTGTTCCTAGATTTCTCTGGTGCGGTGCTGCTCTCGAGAAGCGTATCACTTCATCATTGCTAGTTTAGTTTCTAACATTGGATTCTCTGTTTTACAATTTGTTGGATTCACAATTTTTGAACAAATGAATTGCATTACAAATAGAATATAAAGTAGTGGTGAAGTACTAGCGTTTTGCGTTCATTACGGTGATATTAGCTTTCTCAGTTTATGTTAAATGCTTTTTCTTTTCCTAAGAACTGAGCAGTGTAGAGATCGTGGAAATTGAAGACCATAGTGGTTGTGTTATGAGCGGTTTAATTGTTGATGCACGTACCCTTATTAGGAAATCCATGTTTTAGTCGTTAGTAGATATAAATACTCATTTGGGACATGAGTACTGATTCTCTTTTTCATCAATGTTACTACAGTCTCGGCCATTTGGAGTATCACTTCTCATTGCTGGTCATGATGAAAATGGAACGAGCTTGTAAGTTCTTAGAGCGGTGCGGTGAATCAAGAAGGGTTACAGGTGAACGGGAAAGTGTCGAAACCGGTTTTGAAAGAGGGGTTCAAGATTTTCAATACTTTGTTCGATGAGATTCATAAGACGTAGAGCACGTTGATGGTTAGGTCTTTCTTTGGGAGGTATAAGCAATGGATAAGTATGTTAAGTATCAGTCTGAGGATATTGTATGCAATTGATTTTGTAGGTACAACAGGTATATTTAGGTACAACTACGTGTATGGGTTTAGGGTTTAGAAGCTAATGATTTAGGGTTTAGAAGCTAATGATTTAGACTTTTTGTTTATGTATGGTAAAAGTGTATCTTTTGTTTATGTACTTTGGTGATATTTTGGTACAACTGGATTTATTAGGTACAACTGTGATTTAATTATTAAGTCCAACTCGTTAAACTGAGAAAGAAGAAAATTAAAATAAAATAAAAAAGTATTGAATGTTTACAATTTAAAATGTTTTTGATTTTAAAATTTTTAAAATTTAAAAGTATTAAAATCATTCCACGTGTGGTCAAGTGCACATTTGTCGGTGGAATATTAATAAAGTAGACACTTGGGGCGAAATATTAATAAAGTGGATATTTGGCAATATGATATAAACATAATTGTATCTAAGTGTACAGTTATTATTTATTTTTATTATTATATAAATAATAATTTATATCAAGGTTCAATTACAAATACGCAAAAATTACTAAAGTGGTAATTTCATTAAAGGTAAAAAAGGAATAACACATATAGAGTGACATAGGGATTAAAAAGTGGCAGGCTAGATTAATTTTCTTTCAAATGTGGCATTTTAGCCTTGTTCCGTAAGAAAAGGCATCTTTAGTTATTTAGATATAATTAAAACGGCGTCGTATGAACGTTTCCCAAATAAACCCTGCGATTTCGTCTTTCTTTCTCTCTGTTGTTGTTGACCTGAAACTTAGCGGAGAAGGAGTTTGCTGCGGGGAGAGAGAGAGAGAGAGATCAAAATGGGCATAATCAAGAGCTGCTTCTCTTTCATGGTGGGATCAGCTTTTGGCGTTTACTTGGCCCAGAACTACAACGTCCCCAATATTCGGAAGCTCACCAACACTGGTATAGTCGTCGCCAAGCACGTCGAGGAGAACTATCGCAAGCCCAAAAAGGACGATCCCCAATGATTTCCGTACGCACCAATCTCTCTTTCCTTTTTATTTATTTATTATAATTTTGGACTTGTTAGGGTTTCTTCTCATGTCTTTTGGTTTTGGGAATTGAAGATATATGAATCGTGTGATCATTCTTTTGCCTATTGAATTTTGAGATGTTTTGGGTTTCTTATTGATTTACTGTTAATTAGAGCGAGATTGGAAACTTCAATTTTGCTCTTATTAGGCATCTATCTCGTTGTAGACTCAGTATTAGAAATGCAAGGGCTTGGTCTAACAATGTTGTCTCTGTAATATTTTCAGTTTCAATGGTTAATGGATCTATCATTGTGTTATTGTTAATGTATCGAAGGTGAGCTGTAGAGAGAAGAATGGAAGTGTTGGTGCAAGGCATAGTTTGCTTTGCCAAGTGTTGTTTGACATATTCTGGATCCATTGAAGGAAGCCCTCTGTGGTGGCTGCTGGTTTTGCTTACATTTTTGTTTGATCACTGACTCTAGACTCACTAAACTCAGCATTGTATACTCTTTTTTTTTTTTTTTTCTTGTCAAGATGTGATAATAACCACAGCCCAGCCAACATCTTGTTACCTTATTCATGATTCAAGGTCATACGTACTCTTCTTCTTCTTCTTCTTTTGCTCAGAGATTCACTGTTTTTGATTCCGTAGCTTTCCAGTGGCCATGGTTGGATTAGAAGAGGAATTTGCATATTATGCTAAATTCCCAAATTTCTATAACACATATATACATCCACGTTTGCTTTTTTTTTTTGTATTTTCATTTACAATCTCTCATCATGTATTTTTTAAAGAAAACTACTTGTTCATCTAGAGGGTTTGATAATTGGATGATGATATTAAACTAGTGTTTATATACCAAAAAGTTCAATGGTGGCTTTAACATGTTTTGACTTTTTCTCTTTTCTTACCAATCTCTTAATACCATCCATAAACTCGATTATATTCTCTAATTTCTAATACTAACATCTGACTCAGTCCATCTCCTCACTGGCATCTCAATTTTTCTTCCGTAAATTATTAAAAATAAAGTCGTTTTACCTCGATGTAAATGTTTGTTATGTAGAAAAATTGTTATTTAATTCTACTTGCTACTAATTTAGAACCAACCTCTTGTTGGTTTAATCCATGGTTGTTTTCAAGTTTTTTTCATATTATATACAGATTGTGGGTGAATCGTGTGAGGATGGGACTTCTCAATAAAATAGTGTACAACAAATTAAATCTCTTCTCGCATACATACAAAAACATACATTCCCTTCTTAAATTATCAAAGCCTCCATGTCTGATCAACCCTAAACCCACAAATATAAAATAAACACACTTCTACATACATAAATATTATATATACATACATTTACAGCAAGCCGGCCTGGCTCTGCCGTTTGACGTCAATGAAGGAGCCAATGATGCGGCGGCCCACCCTCATGCTCTGCGAGCAACTCTCACTTCCATCGGTACGTTATATATACATAACTTATTCGCTTCTTCTATCTCTCTTTGTGGTTGTTCCATCATCCATTAGTGACGACTAAAACGCAAAGAGAGTTTTTTTTTTCCTTTATGATAAAGAATCCCATAAAGAAATGCAAACAGAGTTGCACTTGCACATACTCATATACGTTTGTAAAAATCCCAGTTTTATTTCTTATCCCATTATATAATTTACTTTCCTTTTAAATTTTCAGATTTCTTCTTCCTATAATCTCTCTAATGTTTCACAATAAATCTGATTTTAAGCTAATTTTTGTTTAAGAAATTGTCATTTTATAATTTTTGACCCCCAAAAAATTCCTTTTGTAACTTTAATATAATTTTGTATTGAAGAATATCCAACTAATCCTACTTAAAATTAAATTAAAATGTAAACGTCAACTCATTTCCTTTTTTAAAAAGTGTATTGAGAATTATGTGTTTAATTGGAGTGTATAGTACTAAAACAACATTTATATAGAATTTGATGAAGTATATGTTGAGCAAAATATTAACTTGGAGGCCGAAATCAGTTTCAAGTGATAGAGATAAACGCAGATGTGGGATGTGTCTGTTGTCAAGACAGAGTCTCTAAGATTGTCTCCAAGATGACCGGTGAGCTCTCTACATACCACCAAAAAGATGTTGTGTTTATAAACCTAAGCAATGATTTATTGATGTTTTGTGTTTATAAACCTACTAAACAATGATTTATTGATAAAGCCCACAAGCAACTTGCTATTTAAATTGCCTTTTGTTTTATTTTAATTATGCTTAATTCTAATTTCGTGGCTGCTACGTACCAACCGTTTACCATCGTCTTTATTCGCCCTTAAGAAGTAATAACCATCCACGATCTTTTGTTTAATCCTTTCTGTCATAATCGATTATCTAGAATCAAATTCATTGATTTAAAAAATGAGAGAGGTAGAGAAAATAATTACGTATGTATTTGACCAAAACAATGGGGTTTGGCAGGAATAGAAGAATACGTGGTTGATTTGAAGAAGAAGCTGGTCATGGCACGAGGTGACTTTAGGCCACGTTTGGTTTCTCATCAACAAGTCAAGGACATTGTTGTCTCTCAAACTCCTTCTCAAAACGCCAAACGCCTTTTTCGACCTCTAAACCTCTTCCTTCGCTCCATTTTCTCTCTTTGTTTACGTCCCAAGTACATTATGAAATTCCCTCACTTACTTCAAAACGCATTACACTAGTTTATAGTTGTACAAAAAAAATGTTATCCAGAGTGATTATTTGTGGTATATCATAAATTCACGCGACATATTTCTCTTTTCTTTTCGAAAGTCACTACTCACTATGTTGCAAATATTCTTATACTATTGTTTTACTAATGTGATACTCTGATATGTTGTATTTTCATAAACATCAGTAAAACACAATTTCCGCAAATCAAATATAAAAGAAAATCTATATCCAAATAACAACCACACGATTAATCAAAGCTTATGGCAAACAAGAATGCTTAATTTATTGAGAAAGAAATGAGTGTAAAATTGGGCGTTGTTGAGGTTAGATAACAAGCATTACAAATCCCCGAAAGAAGCCATTCTTTTGCTATTAATAAAAACAACAAAGTGGAGAGTACCGTTCATACTCACTGGCCTTCTTGTGGTATACTCAGCTCATCATAGTCACCAACTGCTACCTCAAATGTCTGAGAATGGCAAGTATAGGCAACGTATAACTGCTTAGGTTGGCCCGGACAGGGATCGCAAAAGCCCATGATCCCTGATTTCTTCACTCCCTCATGGAGCTTGAGCTGCCCTGAGTCACTCACAAGGAAGTTCATGGGCACTGTCACATCAATGACTCCCGAATCCACTCCTTCCACTCCTTCATGTCTTCTCTCTATCGCTTTTGGGTCACCATACAACGCTTTCGTTACTATGAGCCCATCTATTTCAACTTGCCGGTTTCTCTTCCTTGTGGCTACGTTTTGTAGCAATTGCTGGGCTTTCTCAGCCGCTGCCCTTGCTTCCCCAACCTACAACCCACAATTTAAATAAAAAACTTCAGAATAAGATTGTCTACCATAAAATCACAACGAATCTCTCTTCGCTACCAAACGCGTAAGTAATTTATCACCTGGCCCCAAGTTTTCTCCATATTCTCCAAGGCCTTTCGTTTTTCTCTTTTACGCAAATACGGCTTCACCACAAATTTCTGCGTGGAACAGTGAAAATGTTTAATCAGGCAAACACCTCATAACAAGAGAGCAAAAGTAGATTATATTTATCGGGCCCAATCACTCACCTTTAACAAAAAGTAAAGAGATGTTGGAACAATGAACGCTCCAGTTGCAAATACTGGAGCTAAATGAGAGGACAGCAGAATCTGCACGTTTTAAAGATAATTATCATGGATATGTTAAGGTGACAAAAGTGAAAGACCTTCTCAGAGTAACACGGATGTCGGTTTTTGTCCATAATTGACTTGGGTAAGGGTTTGGGAGAGTTAAGGATGATGCTCTAGAATCCATCCCTAGGCTTTTGGATTGTTCTTTGGTTCCATTGGTTTGTGGTTTTTTTCATATATTCTACTCGAAAGATTAAAACACAATCTGTTCTGTTCTTATCAGAAGAACACCATAGATGACACCACGAGAAGAAAAAAGACGACGAAACTAACACTCACCGGAACAATCAGCTTTTGGCCACCACGGTGTAGCTCTAGTTTCCAGAAAATACCCTACAACAATAGTATAAGAGTACCAGAAATTAGCAGATTGCGTAATAGCAAAGATGGCTCCGGAAGTTATAAAGAATAGTAACCTTGATTCCTATTGTATACATCATTCTTACGGTACTGAACTCAGAAATCTTTCGTCCGCCACCGATCTCAATCTCAAGAGCATTGCTACACATGTAAAGACATTTAAAAAATAGGATTTTCATTCTCACGCACATCAGACACTAGGTTGCTCAGGATTATCTGTCAATAATAACACATACCTTCCGACTCTACCTACAACGCGACCGTGAGATTTGGATGAAAGTTTACGCGTATAACGTGCTGATGCTCCGAGTCCACCAGACTCAATCTAAAAATAGAAAGATCATAACTAGAGAAAGTACGAGAGATGGTCGAGGTGGAACAGTCAGAATGCAAGTAGGCAGTCAGCGTACCTTAAAGTCACCAGCAGCAGATACATTCTCGTCTCTCTTTTTCCATCCGACTGTAATTGCTGATTGCATACCCAGTGCCAGTTCAATCTGGAGGAAAAAAACTATTCAAAAATCGAGAAAACTGCTTTCTCGCCTTCTTAGAAGGTCAAATCAAAACCATAACAGAGAACATACATTTCCACTTGAAGTTTCTGAAAGCTGCCGAGTCCATGTGTTGGTAAGATTAATGGAACCATCACTCAATGACTTCGAGATATTGATAGCCGCAGTTGAATGTATTGTTAACTGACTGCCCCGACAAGAAACCCATATAGTCATATAAACGGTTAAAGATGCTCAGAAATAAATTTAACTGGAACTCATCGGCCTACCGTGTTGTCTGCATTCCAATAAGCGACTGCAAACCCGTTGAAGCGACAAACTCAATGGATGACACTGGAGAAAGCTGACGCCTCAGAATAGCAGTAGCAATTCCACCACCAGACTTTTCATTGGCCGCCAAATTTCCACCAATGGCAATAGCATCATCTTTTGACAACTGAGACTGCACTTGACTAGTCATAACCATTCTGACAGTTGCAGATGCAAGCACAAAAGAAAAGAAAAAGGCATCAAAAACCAAAATTTACTTCAAATGAAACAAAGTAGTCAAGGCTAGTGTTGAGCACCCAAAATTCTCACACAAGATAATTGAAACACACAGCTACATAAGAAGAAAACAGAAAGGATCATATCTTTTCGCAATAACCATTTGCTATACAAAAATTCCAGACTAATAAGCGTCTCTAAGGACAAGTTAGGCACCCAATTCAAGAGCCATGCGACCAAAACATCAAAACTTGGAAAGAAGAACAAAATAAGTACCCTCTCATGATGCCATCACCGCCTAAAAAATGTGGGACAGACAAATTGAAGAGAATTGAACCAGTAGGTAAGAAATGTGCCATCTTCTTAGCTTCTTCGTTTCTCCTCTTAATCCTTTCAAGCTCCTCTTTGATCTCGTCGGGCTTACTCAGCCTGGGACCAAGCTCTAGTCCTGAAGTCAAGCCTTCCATGCCATATAAGTCATAGATTAGCCTCTTAGTCTCATCTGACAATATCTCATATGCTTCACATATGCGTTGGAAGTTCTCCGTAGCCACCTCCTTCATCTAACCACAAAATTCGAAATCAGCCCACTTAAAAAAGCTACTTCCTTTATGTAAATTATCCAAATTGGTATCACGAATACAATTATCAAAGTAGAAACAGTGAATACAAACAAGAAGATTAGAAACGAATTGAAAACAAAGAATAACACGATTGAGCAGATCGATTGGAGCAAACCTGAGGAGATTGGATCTTGTCTGGGTGATAAACTTGAGCCCATTGACGATAAGCTTTCCTGATTTCTTCGTCGGAGGCCTCCGGTGACAAATTCAGAAGCGCGTAGAGTTCTCTGTTGGGCGGTCCCGTCGGTGCTGCTTCTTCGCCCATCATTGCATAAGATTCAACCGTTCAGGTGCTTGAATCAAAGGAAGGGATTTATGAAAGAGATGTTTCCGACGCCGGAGGGTTTTAGGGGGTTTTGCGGCGGATGAGGTTTTGACACCGCTGTTCTCGGCTTTAGCTCGCTTTGACGCTTTGACCCTCGCCTGAATCCCAAGTCCATTCTCTCTTTTCTTTTTTCATCCCCAATATTTTCGTAAAATTCTACTTTTGACATTTTATTTTATAAATTGTTCAATCTGCCCCATTTTCGTGTGTTAATGGGCCTTAAATGTCCAGAAGGCCTCGGCTAAAGCTAAAGCTACAAATTAATCTTGACCCACAAAACAATCGATTTCTAATGAGATCAACAAGAAAGATTAAGGAATGTTTTTTTGGACACAAGAAGATATAATTATCTACTCAAGCTTACTCTAATTAGTTAGTTGGTCACACATATATAATGATCAGCTTTTTTTTTTGGTTTGAGACGAGGTGCAAATCAAAACCAATGAAACCATTGTTTCCTTGAATTCGTGGTTATTGTGGATGCGAGATTCGTTAAAAGAAATAATTCTAAACCAGAGTTAATCTTTGGGATATGAAGATTTTGTTTAATCTGTGTTTATTAAAAAGTGGGAACATGCATGAGGTACTCCTATTTCTCACGACGGCCAGCTTAGCTCATATACGCATTGTAGCAACCTTTCGATGATTAATAAAACATGTGTTAGATGTTCTTAAAAACAGAAAACCAAAATGCAAATACGAGAAGTCAACGGAAAAGGAGACACTTGTATCCGTAAGCATCACAAAGACCATTTCAGACAATTTGGACCGACGCGCTTTCAACACAAGAGGAGTCGTGTCCTTGTTAATCAGTAGTCAACGTTACTCTTCCCTTTCCTTCCTCTTTCCCTTTTATCTATTTTTTTCCACAATTCTTTTTTTGTTAATGCTAAAGAATTTTCCGCCAATATTCTAACTCTTAAAAAAACACTAATACAGCCTACTGGAAATACTTAATGTTTGTACATGATTTAACTATTATATGCATATGAAATAATTGTTTAATTAATTAAAGATAAAATAATAAATATAAATTTAGAACTGACATTTAAATAAAATAGGTCAACCAAACAAAAAAAAATATTAGAAAAATGTACCTAATTTAGTATTGCAGCGGAATAAATTACAAAAATAATTTTGAGTATCAATGGATCTCAAACAAGACAATCATAGTTCGAAATTCTAATGTTATCAATAACTATGACGTCATCTTCATAAACATCATAGATTGGATCACCAATAATATCCTTGTATTCTCCACACAAATCTTCTGTTGAAGAAAACGAAATATTTATCGGCTTGATAAAAACATCCGAACGACATAGAAGAACCGATTCGGCTCTGATACCAACTTCCTATGGCAGAATATATTTTCAGCCAAAGGTCTACTAAAACCAAAACTCATGAAAATAATAGGATCATGATTTAATACAAAGTGAACAGTGACCTATAGATTCCAGATATCCTGGCGTGTTATATTGGGGGAAAAGCCGAACATTGAACTGAGATCCAAAAAGGTTTTTGCACTGTATAGCATGTAACAACGAGAGAAACTAAAATATCGTTTGGTTATTTTTTGAAAGAATTTGGATGATTTTACTATTGAAATTATTACGAAATGATAGGTTAGAGTTTATGATTTCGGGTTTAAGATTTAGTTTTGTTAATAGTCTATTCAATAAATTAGACATCTACTTAGACAACTAATATACTAAGGAAAACTACTTACTTTGTTCCAATGCTATTTATGAAATTTGCCTATTCAAATCTTATAAATCTTTTCATATGTTTATTGTCATTTAATTGCATGAAAAATAGAACGACATGCCATAATTTTAATTTAGTTTTTTTGGTCATCCAACATGCCAATATAATGACATGCTATTGGAAACATTACTTTTATGTTTAATAAATAGTTAGTGTTACATACTACATGAAATTTATATTATCTCAACATTTCTTCTCAAGTTTCCTTTATTGTTTCTTTAGCTACTGGTAAATTATGTTTTGTTAGATAATTATTATCAATTAATAAAAACCAAAATTTGATATTACAAAACAATAAAAAAAATTGTTACCGTAATTTAATATTCAAAAGTATAAGTTCCAATTAGTCAAATGTATTTTTGTCTAATTTATTACATTTTACATATCCAATATTTTGGTACAAGTATTTTGTTTTAAGATAAGAAATTTTTTACTCTAAAATGATACGGAATACAAAATAATCAATTTCAAAAAACATCTAAGCATATCTCAATATATATACTAAGCACTAATTTATAATATATATCATATATTAATTTTAAACCCATGCAACGTGTGGGACTCTCAAGTATATACTGTATTTTACTATTTTTTTGGCACACAAACATATTATGATTGTTGTGTTTTTCTTGACAGAATTGACTTTAAACTTTAGGGGAAGTAAGTAAACAAAATATGTAGTGGAAATAAAAAAATAATGAACTAGGATGAGACCGCACACCACTTGGCAAGAGGACAACGGCTCAGTCACATGGTCATAAATTGACAAATTCCATAATATTAGCTGCCAACACAATATATAAAACAAAAATACGGGTACTTTCATAACTCACCTCTTAATTTATTTATTTTAAAACCTAAGCAAACCTTAATTCATCATCTTCTTGTGCGTTACAGACTAACAGCGTTACACATCTCTCTTAGTCCAAAAAATGTGATTAAAGAGATATATGCTAGTTTGTCATCTAAACCCTTAAAACCGGGAATCAAAATCTATACTATATTTTAAATTTTCAATTACTGTATAATAAAGATTTCGAAATTTTATTTTGGAAACGAATACAGTACGAATGTAATATTCGATCAATAAGAAAGGTTAATGAACGGTGATAGATTTGCATCGGAAAATGGAAAGTACAGAAATTTTCTTAATGAACATTAAAATTTATAATTTCAGTAATTAGTACTAACTTATTTTAGGTAAATAAGAGCAACCTGGAATATAACTTTGTTTTCATTATAATAATAACTTTGTCATTGGGCCAATCACCATTATGCCTTTTTAACCCTTCACAGTCTCCCAGAAACTCCCCTCTCTCTTTGATACATTATATATACGCGTATGCGTTTACAAATTCCTTAAAAAAAAAAAGAAATCAGATTCTTCATAATTCTTTTTATTTGTTTTAGCAATTCGGACATTGTACAGAGAATTCAAGAATGGATTTGCAGAGAGGCTTTGTGTTATTGTGTTTGGTTCTATCCTTTCTGGTCATTGAAACGACTGCGTATCGAGAGAGACAGCTGCTGCTGCAACCGCAAGAAACGGCGATAGATACCGCAAACGCGGTGGTGGCGGTTCAAGATCGGGGATTAAAGACGCGGCGGCCGGAGCATAAGAACGCCTACGCAACGATGATGTACATGGGGACGCCAAGGGACTACGAGTTCTACGTGGCGACACGTGTTTTGATCAGATCATTGAGAAGTCTCCAAGTGGATGCTGATCTTGTCGTCATCGCTTCCCTTGACGTCCCTCTTCGATGGGTTCGAACCTTGTAAGTCTCTCTTCCGACCATCATAAAACGATGACGTTTGCGAACTTGACCATCAAAACCAAATACTAATACGCAGGGAAATTGCTTAAATGCAATATTATACAATTTCTATTAAAGTTTATAATTTTTGATTTTTATGAAAAAGTCGAATTTTCCCCTATACTGGCATCGTGCGTGAAACAGCAGTGTTCTTTAAAACAAATTTAAAATGGGATTTTATTTCTTTCTTATTTCTTAAATCAACGTTACTGTACTTTTTTTTTTAAGCTAAAAAATAGATTTTTTCTCAGAAATTGAATTGAATTCTTATTAAGCTTGGAAAAATGTCTGAACGAGACAACGACCGACTTAGTCATACACCCACCCCATTTAATTCCACCTTATTTAAATCCATCCTAAATCCATCCTATTTAGATCCATTCCATTCAAAACCCATCCCATTTATATCTATTTAAACACATTTAATATTTAATTTGTATAACAATTAACCATTTAATTGATTATTTAAAATTTACTTATTATTGATTATTTTATTAAATTTAATTGATAAATAATAATATAATTGTATTTGTTTTTTTTAGAAAAACACGATTTTGTGAAGAAAAAAAAAATTTGGTGATAAAACGTAATTTTACAGTTTTAACGGGAAAATATGGTATTAGATTTTAACGGAAAACACATGTTACGGTTTTAGCGAGAGAAAACAATTTTATGGTTTTAACGGGAAAACAGTTATACAGTTTTGGCATGAAAACTGGAATTTTGCAATTTTGGTGGAAAACGTAGTTTTACGGTTTTGGCAAGAAACATAATTTTGCGGTTTTTGCAAAAAATAAAGTTTTGCGATTTTGGCGGAAAAACATGATTTTGGCGGGAAAATATGGTTTTGCGGTTTTAACGAGAAAACACGGTTTTGTGATTTTGGTGGAAAATACAATTATGTATCTTTTGAATAAAAATAATAAAAAATATTTAAATTGAATACTTTAGTTTTTAATATATTTGATAAAATTTTACTTTTTTATTTTAGTTATTAAAATATTAAACATTGTTAATAAAATTAATAAAAAAGAAAATAGGTTCTAATCGGAGTACCATAGTTAAACCTATTTACTGATATAAGGATTTAAATGGGTCTAATTTTTATATAAGAGCAACTTTATTGAAGATATTTATATTAGATATTTTTTATTAAAATAATGGAAAAAAGGAGAGAAAAATATACTAATAAGAACTCTATCTCACACTTGTTATTTTACTATTAGTTTATTTTTTTCAATAAATTTAAATTAAATTAAATTTTAATAAACTATTATTATTTTGTTGATAAAATACTTCCATAAGTTTCTAATTAATAGAGGTGTTTTAAGATACTCATTTATTAAATGGAGTTCTATACCCATATTAATATCACTACAAAGAATCTATAGGAATTAGGAGGTATCGATTCTTTCCTGTTCTTTTTCTTGACTTCGAATTCTTCACCTTTTTTTTGGTCGGCTTGAATTCAAATAAGATTAAAACATTGACAAACTGTTCTTCTTTTGTCCACTATCGTAATGCTTAAAATATGAACG
Organism: Turritis glabra; assembly: GCA_900406565.1. Lineage (NCBI taxonomy): Eukaryota > Viridiplantae > Streptophyta > Magnoliopsida > Brassicales > Brassicaceae > Turritis > Turritis glabra. Next base: position 5,599,096 of record OVBN01000025.1, read on the forward strand.
TTAAGTAAAAGTTGGGGAGAACAAACAAACGTTAAGTAGATATATGTAGTTGACACTTAGACGCACGCATTTAAGTCCATTTATCCTTTCGGCTTTCTCTCTATATATGACAACGCGCCTATCTGTATAGAAATATCCTTGATTAATACTAAAATATATGCTCAAAAATTCGTTAGGTGTCGTCCGTCTAGTTTCAAAGAATTATTTTGTTTCTTTCATTTTATGTTCTTAATAATTTAGTACCTTTATTAGGTTTTTTAAAAACAATATTTTGAAGCATATTAAGTAGGCACGTAGGTTTACTTATCATTTGACTTGACTTCCTAGTTCCTATAGACAGATTTGGCTAAATCTACGGGGTCCGAATGATTTTAATCACCATAACAATCGATTTTAAAAATTTTAGAAATAAACCATAGGATGTCAGTAAAAACCTTAGTCAACAATTCACCCAAAAAAGTTGAAACATTCGTAGAATAAAGAGGAGGGAGGGAACTAAAAGCAATCGAAAACAATAAAATTTTATTACATTGAATTCAAAGCATATAGTTTAAGGAGAGTTGTTTGACTTTAGCGCTTTGATTGAAAAAACTTTTGGAAACAATAAAGAGCTGTTTTGGTCAAATTATTAATTTATGACCGGCCGATCTGCTCTATAGATCATGCCATAACGTCTACATCTCAACCTCATAACCTATACTAATAGTTATTTTATCCCTTGGGACACATCGATAATAAAAGTAAACCTATAATTTATTATAAGCAACATTAGGACTTGACATGCATAAACAAATACGTACGAATATAAATTTCTGATATGATATATAAAAGAATATATTTATTCTCAAAAAACATGCATGCATTAATTAGCTGTTGATACCGAATGTTTGTGTGTGTGGATACTAACGAGCGTGTGAGTGAGCAGGGAAGAGGAAGATGGAGCTAAAGTGGTGAGAGTTGAAAATGTGGACAATCCGTACAGGAGACAGACCAACTTCAACAGTAGATTCAAGCTTACTCTGAACAAGCTCTACGCTTGGGCTTTGTCTGATTACGACCGTGTGGTCATGCTAGATGCTGACAACCTCTTCCTTAAGAAAACCGACGAGTTGTTCCAGTGTGGGCGCTTCTGTGCGGTCTTCATAAATCCTTGTATCTTCCACACTGGTCTCTTCGTGTTGCAGCCATCAGTGGAGGTGTTCAAGGACATGCTCCATGAGCTACAAGGTGGAAGAGAGAATCGGGATGGAGCTGATCAAGGCTTTCTTGTCAGTTACTTCTCCGATCTTCTCGACCAGCCTCTCTTTCGTCCTCCGAGTAACGGATCCGTGCTTAGTGGCCATTTGAGACTTCCCTTGGGCTACCAAATGGACGCTTCTTATTTCTGTAAGTCTCTTAATTTTTCTATCAAGATCTTGTCTTTAATAAGACACATTTTGGCTAATGTGATCAGTCTATTCTCAGATCTTAAACTAAGATGGAACATACCCTGTGGACCAAACAGTGTGATTACATTCCCAGGAGCTGTTTGGTTAAAGCCATGGTACTGGTGGTCATGGCCTGTTCTTCCACTAGGTCTCTCATGGCACGAGCAGCGCCGCACCACTCTAGGGTAATTTTAAATTTTAAATGATGAATATGACTCCCTCTCAAAACATTGTAATATAATGCTGTGTGTGATTTTTCAACAGGTACTCAGCAGAGATGCCTTTGGTCATAATCCAGGCAATGTTCTACCTTGGAATCATAGTGGTCACACGACTTGCTCGCCCTAACATAACCAAGCTATGTTATCGCCGCTCTGACCGCAACTTAACAGCGATCCAAGCAGGTTTCAAGTTTATCGGACTTCTCTCTGTAGTTGCAGCCTACATCTTCCCATTCTTCACCATCCCTCACACCATCCACCCACTCATCGGCTGGTCGCTTTACTTGATGGCTTCTTTTGCTCTCTCCTCCATTCCAATCAACACTCTCCTCCTTCCAACACTCCCTGTTCTCACACCATGGCTCGGCATTCTCGGGACGCTTCTCGTCATGGCCTTCCCTTGGTACCCTGATGGAGTGGTCAGAGCCTTGTCCGTTTTCGCATACGCATTTTGTTGCGCACCGTTTGTGTGGATTTCATTCCGCAAGATCACCTCGCACCTCCAGGTTCTGATTGAGAAAGAGGTGTTGTTTCCGCGATTGGGAGACTCAGGGATTACTTCAGGCTTCAGCAAACTGTATTAGGAGTTTTTATTTGACATATTGTTTCTGTATATAATGATTATTATTGTTTCATTCACTTTACATTTATATCAACTATCACCCTAACCTTATCTCTTTATCCTAGTTAAAGTATCAATTTCGGTAGCATGATTTCACAACTCTTCATTCTTTTTGTAGAGTAAACCTTGTTTGTTCTTGTTTAACTCACTCTCTCACACACAAAGAAATGAAGATTTGGAGCATGAAAGTTAAAGAACACAAACGATTTGTACCCTCTGTTCTTATTTTGTTTCCCTCTCTGATTCCTCTCTCTCTACTTACAAAAGACCCACAAGACTCCTTATAGCTCTCAACTTATTTCTTTTTAAAATTGTTTTTTTGGATTGTCAACAATTAAACAAGAAGCCGTAAAATCACTTGATAGGCTTTAGAACGACAAGAAACAAAAAGAGCAAAAATGGAACAAGAGAATCAACGGTAGCGAAGGAGGGGGAGAGTGTTGTTTTTCTTCCAAGTAGCTCTACGTGAGGGTCGATTCTTGTGGTTGTTATGACCCTTTCCACGCAAACCTCTGTTCTTCTTTCCTTCTGATGTGAGACCTCTGAGCTCACGGTGCTTGTGAACAGGGTTACAAATCCAGTTGATTCTCGGGTCATTACGCACTGCGTTGTGAGCCGGATCCACAAGGATGATCTCGTAGTACTTGTAAGTCGAATCCTCGTTGATCCAGTAAGAGTTGACAACTCTCAGACCACCAAGCTTCCTCCCAGCACGCTCTTCCGCAACAGACCTCTTGCTTCGCTGGAACTTGAGTTGTGTCACTCCCTGATTCGTTGGCTTACCATAGACAATCCCCTTTGGAACTGGCCTCTTCCTTCCACCTCGTCTTACTCGCACTCTGTACACCACATAACCCTGAGATGACAAAGCAAAACAAGATCATGTAAGAACCAAAAACCTTATGTTAAACCCTAAACCCTAAACTCAGAACCAAAAACTTGAAAGCTGAGGGAAACAAGTCACCTGCTTCGTCTTGAACCCCAAGCGACGAGCTTTGTCTGGACGAGTTGGTCGAGTCAGACGGACGATGGAGGTTGTTGTCTGTAATCCCAGCACCTCACGCGTTGCAGGTGCCTCATCACATCCGATTGCTTCTTCCTCCATAACTCCGACACATACACACCTACTCATCACATAAATCTATTAACCAAAATAACGAATCATTACAACAGCTCTAAACGTAGAATATTTAACAGCACATGTTTACCCATTCTCCAAGTTACGATGACCCACGCACAACTTGCGAACAGATTATTAGGTTATCGCCAAGAATAAATAGCGGCTATATATTAATTAAGACGGCGCGTTTTCTTTGGGCCATTTAATCACTCATTGTGCTATCCATCAGCGATCAACCCTAATCCAATTTATTACGAAACACGAATGTATCCATATCCATATATTGTTAGGGGTTTATTGGTCAATCACGTGTTATTGAATTCTGTAATTATAAAGTTTTTGTCTAAATCATGAGTTATTTGTTTGATAGTTTTGGAATACTAGTAAAAATCTGGTGTTATTTATTTCTTATTTTTGTTAGACTTTAATAAAGATTTGGTTTCATATTGGACTTCAACAGATTTAATTTATAAGTTTTTGTTTTTCTAAGTTATATTACAAATATTCAAATCTGAGAGTAAATCTTGCTATCGTAAAATCCACTTAATTGATTAAAGTTCCAAATGCTTTTCACGTATAACTGAATGGAAGTTCCACATGTTTGATTTTAAAATCAATGAGAATTTTTCAATCCTTTGTAAATTTCCAAACCAATTAAAATTCGTAAACCTTTTATCATATGAGTAAAATACCTTTTAGATTTAAAAATATTGATCTACTCTATAATCGAACCCGACCAAAACCAAAATGCACTTGGTCCTTACCGTTTATAACTACGTATATGTAGTAGGTGCCAGCATTTTAATAACTAGTTTACTAGCTTTTAATTTAACCGCTTCGACGTTATGCATAAACACATGTCATTGGGAGCAAAGCTATCGGATCAAGTATTTCTATATTCAACCATATAATCTTTGTCATGTAAACATGTAATATATCCATTAGATTTCTATTTTGGTTATTAAAGTGTGTGATTTATTATCTTTTATTGTATAGTATTAGTTAACGCATTACATATTAATCGATTCATTGACCAAAATATCAAATGTATATTTTTAAAAAAATACATTAAAAAAATAGCACGCTAACTAGCAACTTCTTTCCAATTTGTTACTTTTTCGAATAAAATCATCCAGTGGCATATACCATATCAATCATCAATCATCAATCAATCAATCAATCATCAATCAATACAATAAAAACACAAAATCTTTTCAGGTCTGACACCTCAGCATTTTATGGAAATCTAGAGCTGACACATCATTAAAAATACAAACCAATCAAAACATTTCGATTAATACACATCATCTCTCCAGCTTGCCACATCATTTTTTCACTAAAAACACATCATTTTAAAAACACAACCTATTAAATTAAAATAAATAATACATACCATCATTTAATTTTTTTTTTGATAATGATATATGAATTTCTAATTTGTTCAAAGAAAACAAAATCATATTATATATAAAATGAACATATTTCGATAATATTAAAAAAACCAATCAAATTAAAATAAATAGTACATACAATCATTTTAAAATTTTTATAACAATCAAATGAAAATAAAAAATACTTATCATCATTTTAATTTTTTTGAAAATGATATATGAATTTCTAATTCTAATTTATTCAAAGAAAACAAAATCATATTATATATAAAATGAACATATTTCCATAATTTTAAAAACACAACCAATCAAATTAAAATAAATAATACATACCATCATTTTAAATTTTTTTATAACAATCAAATTAAAATAAAAAATACATACCATCATTTTAAATTTTTTGATAATAATATATAGATTTCTAATTTATTCAAAGAAAACAAAATCATATTATATATAAAATGAACATATTTTCATAATTTAAAAAACACAACCAATCAAATTAAAATAAATAATACATACCATCATTTTAGTTTTTTTTATAACAATCAAATTAAAATAACAAATACATACCATCATTTTAAATTTTTTGATAATGATATATGGATTTCTAATTTTTTCAAAGAAAAATAAAATTATATTATATATAAAATAAACATATTTCCATTATTTTAAAAACATAACCAATCAAATTAAAATAAATAATACATACTATCATTTTATTTTTTTATAATAATATATGAATTTCTAATCACTTGTTTAAAAAAATCAAAACCATATTATATACAAAATGAACATATTTCTAATATATTTATGCGATAGAAAAACTCATCACCCGCAGCGTAGCGCGGTCCGATACTAGTTAACACTAAAGATTAAACCCATACATATACACTTGTTTTTATCGATACATAAGATTTGGACAATAAAACACCAATGCGTAGCAGTTACAATGGAACATATATTGGAACGCATCTAATACTATTAAGGTTGAAGTACTCGAAGTTTTTAGATTTTTTTATAAATATTTACATTCAAATACCATTGCATTGGTATTAAAGTAATTTGTTAATTTCTCATTATTAATATAATTGTAACTTAATTATTACTATAATTCGGATAAAGCCGTGAGTTTAAATCGGGTTTCATAATCAAATCGTGATCGTTAATTTTATCGGTAGATATCCTTAGCAAATCTTATATTATTAGAGTACTTGCATATCATTTACTTGTACATCATTGCATATAATTAGATAATTATGTTTATTTAAACTATAGAATTAGAAAAAAGAAAGTCAAGACACATTCGAACCAGATCCAAGCCAATCATCAAATCAAATTGAACATCATCTAAATAGGTTATGTGAATGCTTCCAGTCCATTTTTTAAAACATTGGTTGTTAATTACCATTGGAAATCATTTTATTACCAAAAGATAAAATAGCGTTTCCAGTAAATTCATTATTTTGAAAAAAAATAAAAAAATTAGATGAATGGATGTTTGATCTCATAGTTATGTGGACTGGTTGAGTCGAATATAAATGATCTAGCCAGTAGGTCAAAAACGGAAAGATGAAAACAATCTAATTTTGGAAACTGGAATACAAGGATCTAGTCACCTAGGATTCTCCAGCTTGTATACGTCATCGTTGGATATATCACATCAACATGTTTAATCAAATATTCATCCAAAAAATAAAGTTAAAATAAGACACTAAGACAGGATAGCTTTTTTTTTTTTCATGAAATCAGATTAATACAAACACCTTTTTCTATTTGTGAGAGTTACATATGTAGTCACTTATTAATTCATAATCATTAATTTTCATTATCATTGCAACATTAATAATTTTTATTTAATTAGTATGTGAGATCTAATTATACTTTATCGTTTTCAAATATATATATTAATATAAAAAAAAATATTACTATATAAAACATACATGATCTTTCTTTTTAACAATATAAAATACGCGGATTTAAACTGAAGTATTGATACAACAGCAACATTATCACAAACTACTAGATTATATGTATTGGGCAAGACTTTTTATTTTGTCAAAAACTTCAGAAACAAAATTTAATTTGAATAAAATGTTGTTTTAATTTTAAATGGTATAGTTCACAACAAATAATTTGTACAATCCTAATGATATTATAAAACACAATTAATGGTCTAGTCAAAATATTTTTAAGAAAATAGGTGAAATAAACCGATGGTTAAATACACACATGGAAGAAGAAGAATGAAACCTCAATAATCTTCAAAAAAGAAGAATGAAACCTCAATAATCTTCAAAAAAGGCTGTACCCATTATTTGACAATGATGTTGATTTGGCCCATGATGTCGATGCAACATGCGGCTCACATTTAAACACCTAGGCACGTACGTACCCTCTTCTATATATAGGGACATGCAATTTAAGAAAATAACCATTTCATATTTTCCAAAATTAAATATCATAATTTAGAAATTTTAAAAATATTTCTAAAAATGTTAAATTAGTTTAGAAAATAAACATAAACGTTATAACAAAAAAAAAGATATTTATGTTATCAACATATAATTGATGATTTAACCTATTTTGTTTTTTCTTTTCCTTTCTTTTTGTGTTTAGCTTCAAATCTATATGATTTTTTTTTTTTTGTAAATTGAAAACATTATCAAAACAATCTGTTTAAACATAGTAAAGTGAAATTGATTTTCTTTACAATTTTAATTGACTCTATATATTTGATCTTGATTAAACATTTCTAATTAAGTCCTTGCTACATATATAAATAGCGTCAAAGAAACTTAGTCCACATTTTCAGACTGAAAAGATGATATTCCCCAACCATAATCTATGTTACCAAGATGACATCGAGTCACTTACAACATGGTTATGAAACCAATTAGAAAGGGAAGTAAAGACATACAAAATATAACTACATTGGAAACGATATTTTTCTGTTGTGGTGCATATATACCAAACTATTATCTCAACCTCAACAGTACTATAAAAACCATATTTTGGTTAATGCCAGCCCAATTGATCCCAAGTATGAATGTTTTGGAAAATACGTCAAATTCTTTGCATCAGGGGGAAGACAACATGTCAGCCAAAGATAACTCCTCAATGAGATATAAATTCCTAAAAAAATCTTTACACCTCTGCGTAAGATATTTTTTTTGACCCAAAGAGATCGTTATCCATATGAAGAATTATTGCCCTCCATAGCTCCATTTCTGTCAAAAAAAGTTCTATTACGAAATTACCTATCTTTTAATACTTGTTTATGTCCATAAGGCATCAGAAAAAACCTTAAATCTTTTAAACCATCTCCAATGTATTTTTCTATTTTTTCTTTAAAACAGCGCACTACAAGAAAACAACCTACTCTCCCGACCACTATTTTCGATGAAAACAATGGTCGGAAAGATACAGACGAATTTTCGACTAATCTCTAATGAAAAAATATTAGTCAGCAATTGTCAAAAATTTATGACCAAAAAAAGTTAGTCGGAAATTAGTCAAAAAAGTTGGTCGAAAACTTCGTGGTCGTCAAAAATTCATCAAAAATTTTAATTTTCTAATTTTCAGATTTAAAAAACCCAAAAAAATTTCTTACGAATTTCAGACGACTATTTTTTTTTCAATTTTAAAAATAATATTTCGTTAGAAATTCGACGTTGTTTAATTAATTAGTTATTTTGTTTTCATTTAAAAAATAATATCTCTACGGAAATTTGTCGAAAATTTCCAACGAATTTTCGACCACGTTTATATTAATTTTAATAATTATTTTTTTGTTCTAAAAAAAATATTGTCGAAAGTTCGTCGGAAATAATTTTTTATTTTTTATTTTAATTATTAAAATGGTCAAAAATTCGTCAAAAATTTCCGACGAATTTCCGACCAATACCGTCATCGAAATATAAAATGTTTTCTTGTAGTATAGTAACTCTAAAATAGAATATGTTTCTCTCCAATGTATCACTCTATTTCTTACTCTAAATTAGAGTTAGTGTAAAAAACAGAGTAAAAAATAAAGTTGTCCTAAATATAGAACAATTCTATCATTTACTCTATTTTAGAGTAAGAGGATTGGAGAGAATGTTACTCTATAGTAGAGTTTATAGGAAATTATTGTTTGTTCAGATGAAAATGATTAGTTGTTGGAAAATAATTGTTGGGTTATGATAAGTTGTAAAGTTAATTAAATGATTTTTTTGGGGTTATGAAGCTTGCGACGGTTAAAGATGTCCTAACTAATCACTAGAGCATGAGGCATCGAGTGGAGACACTTAATCAAATTGAGTCTGAGATTGGTGAAATGAGAACGAGTAGGAAGCAAGATGTTGACAATGTGAACTTGTGGAAATGCAGAACAGGTTTCAAAACAAAGTTCTTAACCCGAGAGACATGGAAACTTCTTAGAATCGGAAGACCAACTTGTGATTGGGCAATTTGAGTGTGTTCCCACAAGTCACACCTAAATTTGCTTTTATCACTTGGCATGCTATGCATAATAGACTTCCACTGGAGATCGAATGGAGAAACGGAATATAAGAGTTAACACCTCTTGTATTCTGTGTGGAGAACCTGTGGAGACAAAAAATCATGTCTTCTTTCGCTGCCATTATTCTGGATAGATTTGGGAGAAACTCACCAAAAGATTATTAAAGAACCATTATACTTTGGATTGGACGCAACTAAGAACACTCATCTCAGATACGACACTTGATCATCATACGTTGTTTCTCTTGAGATACGCTTTACAAGCTGCAGTTCATACGGTGTGGAGAGAAAGGAACAATCGTAGACACGGCGAAGATCCTTTTCCAGCCAATCATCTTCAAAAGGTCATAGATAAGACAATCCAAACCGTTTAAGCCTCCTTCGAAATTCGGGCAATGGGAAATATGAGGACCTCCTCATATTTTGGTTTTCTTCTCAAATCTAAGTTGTAAATTAAAGAACACTCAAATTATCTTCTAATAAGATGCATTTGTTGTAACAAAGTTTTTTTTTTATAAATAAATTTAACATTCATTAAAAAAAAACATAACAATAACTAAATGTTTTTTTTGTTCGGAAAAAAATTATTATTTCTCTATCTATTTTCAAATAAAAATAAAATTAAAACATCATTTCTATGAAATAAAGAAAATAATATTTAAAGAACTTTTTGTTTTCGATTAGTAGAAGAAACCTTAACAACCAATTTACGATAGTCTAATGGCTCAAAGTATTTTACCATGTAGATTGAAAAACTATGATTTATATTCTTAACATAAATAACAAAAATATTTAGTTTTTTTCATAAATATGAAAAATTAGTCTCTCTTAATTAGTTCGAAATCGTGCGGATAAAATAAATATAGAGACAAATAGAAACAACAAAAAATAGCATTTCAATGAAAAATTGAAAATCAGTCCCAACAAAAAGCACAATAAATACAGCACACTCATTAAATAAAATGGGCCAACGGGTCTTATCATTTCCAACTTTATAAGGGCCAATAAGCTCACGGCAAAAAGGAGAGTAGCCATAAATTAGGAAACTGGAAAATGACAAGAACAAAATATACACAAAAATTCAACAGAAAAGTTTAATAAAATTTGTCTCTCGTGCTATTTTTACCCTTTTATTAGTTTTCTTTCTTCTTCTCATTTTATTGTATCTTCTCTAGTACACAAATCTGAGGCCATTTCATAATTTCTTAAAAGGAAAACACGGTCGAGGTTGTTTGTTACATAATATATGCTCGAGCATATTTTTTATAAGTTAGATGAAGTACTGTATACATTAATGTTACAAAGAAAAAAATCTATATAATCTATTATATGGCAGCCTTATTGGAGAAAAAATATCTATGTCATACCTAAAAGTAAATGTATAGGTCAGAGACATAAATCTGAAAACTTTAGGGGAAATAAACAGTTGTGGAAAGAAAAAAACAGGGCTACAAACAAACATGGGACTTTGTCAATTGTCACACTGACTCACTGACGTTCATATTTTTTTGACAGAAAACAAATAAGCTTTTACCTACTTTACATATCACACATTTTCCCACTTAACAAAATCTTATACCATACAATTTAGATTTTTACTTTTTTTTGTCAATACAATTTGGATTATCCGGGTGATTTTCAACGTCAAAATTTGTTCACATGACAAAAATAAAATACATACAAAACGACACAGTTTTGAGTTTCTAGTAACTTTGAGAGAGGAAGGGTTCTTCGTCGGGAAAAGAGTCCCAAAAGCCGTCGATTTTGTGGTTCACGTCGAGCAAGAGATCGGGAAGATCGGAGAATGCGTCGTCGGAGAGTGCTATCATACCCGGAGATGACGTTTCAGTGACAGTGGGAGACGGCGACGGCGAAGACGTTTCTACCTCCATGTCAATGGCCACTGCGGCTGCAGCTGCGGCGGCCGCGGCTTGGATGTCTTTAGGGTCGGCGCTAGCTGGTCTAGGGAGGTGGTAAGCGAGCTCCGGGAAGTTGAGGTGTGCAGAGCCACCTTTGATGGCCAAAGCCGCCACGTCGTGAGCACGCGCCGCCATCTCCGCCGTGGAGAAGGTGCCGAGCCAGATTCTTGATTTCTTCTTTGGCTCTCTGATTTCGGACACCCATTTCCCCCATTGTCTCATTCTGACACCTCGAAAAGTTGGATGCTTTGAAACAACCTTTTCATTCTCATCATCTTTGACTCTTTTCTTCTTTGGATTATTTTTCACTCTTCTCTCCGTCGTCTGCGCCGGCGAATCTTGAAATCTTCGGGAGTCGTCACGTTCCATTAATTGAGATATTTCCTTGTAGAGGGGATTAAGTGTAAACGAGAGAGTTAGTTTGGTGGTAAAGATTTGAGAGAAGGAAATAAAATTTGGTTTTTGTTTTTGGGTTTAGTGTGAGAGTTAGAAAGATGTATGAGAAGGAAGAGGTCGGTGTGTTGTTATTATATACATCCAAAATTTAGAAAGCAGATTTTATTTTGTAGCCTATACCTAAAATATATGTATAAGTATTAAGTACGTACTTTACCATATGTAGCCCATATGGGTTTTGAATGTATTATACTCTCTATCTCCCTCTCGTTGTAACAGAAACAAAAAATAATCGCTATCTCACATCTGTACAGTGGAACTTTTATAAATTCATATGTTTGGAGATATTTTAATAATTTTATATAAATATCAATTAAGTGACAAATTGATAATTTTTATATTAATTTAAGAAATGGATTCAATTAGTTATACATAACAATTTTAAAAAGTTGCGGTAAAAAAAAAAAGGGTATGAAATGGGAGTATAACAATTAGAAGTGGTAATTACAAAAGATGATAGTAAGGTTCAGTTACATTCCGATTTGTAAAAGATGAGAGTATGTTTTTTGATATATAAAACTATAATATTTGTAATAATATAGAAAGAAGATAAAAGAATTTATAATTCATCTGTTCACTTACACTTTATTAAAATTTATAACTAAAACTAAAAATAAATATAATTAAAAAAATATTATGCCTTACCATGTTTACTTTTTCTATTATACATAATAAAACAATGGTATTTATTTCTTGATTGTTTTTTAAACTTATTATTCCGCACTAAACACATAGCACTCTAGTTCATCGAAAATCAGACATACCACTAGTTTATTATTTTTTAAAAGAAATCTTATGTTTACATAAGTTCATATTATAAACCACCGTGGAATTTAGTTAATTAAAATAGTTGCGTGCACTGGCTACATGTATATATCTACACATCTTTCTTTAAATGTGGAAAAATCAATGTGTATAGCTTCATAAAAAAAATGTATAGAATTAATACCAATACAAATTAAGATAATCCTAGTATGAGAAGTTACAATGAGAAGGGTGAATTCATGAGCCATCATTTTTTGGTGATTCCATTAAAGAAATGATTATCCTCCTCACAGCTCGGCGTTTTACATTTTGTTGAGCACCAAATTAACGGATGTTTTAAAAAAATAATGCATTTAGCCTCGTTTTATGAGTACCTAATTGATACACTCAGTATTAAGTACAAAGCATTCATATTTGTGTTATACTTTATCCTACTTTGTCGAGTTTCTACCGTCGATCGAGCCATTCTTTTATACATTGATGGTGAATACAATTTAGTGAATACATAGCTTAAGAATTACTGAGGTGTTTCTCTTAGATAGCTACTTTAAACTTGTAAATAAAGTAGGGTTTGAAAGAAAAGAAGACGATTTCCATTGATCTACAACGAGAAACAAAAAATAGAGGGTAAATAAAGCCAAAAAATGTTGGTGTTGAATTCGCAAATGATAAAAGGTCGCCATGTGGATAAATCTTTTGAAACCGTTGTACGTATCTAGTATATACAGAAAAGAAGTCTAGTGAGTTAGGTTAGCAAATGTGCTATTCAAAATTGAAGAAATGTGTTTAAGTGAACAATTTGAATACAATATAGACGTAAATGTAAGAAACCGCATTAGTACACGTTGGTACAAGGTACATAAGATGTACAAACAATCAAAGACAGTTGACGATAAGACACTACAAAGGACAACCTACATGAGATGTTCCAAAGCCAGCTTTATGATCTCATAGGCTTCGTACATACATATATAGCTGCCACATGTGTATGTATGTATATATCATATATGCATGCATATAGCGAAAGAGTCAGTCAAACTTGGTTTTCGTCTTTAATTTGGACTCTTGGGTTGAACAAGATTAATTAAGACATAAGCTGTCATAATTAATTTAACGAGGGTGTCTTAACTACTTTCACTACTAACCAACTAACAATTTTTTAAAAACATGAATGTATTATTTGTCTTAATTTGTATCAATGTTGGAGTTTTTAGATAGAAGACAGCAGTTGGCTATTTGCAATAGTACAACCACAAATTGTATATGGGATATGATGATAAATACATATTCAACTAACTAATTCGGTTATTAATTGCTCAATTAATAACTAAAAACGCTAGGCAACTTTATGGATCGAAAAGGCCAACCAATAGAAGGCAAAGCAAATTAAAGGGCAACAAATAAAACTATATAATCGTAAAATCAGATATGCGATAGTACAACCACAAATTTGTATATGCAATATGATGTTTTTCTTTTGGGGAATAAAAGCATAATATTTCTCTAATAAAATTAGCCTTTGACTTGAAGAGACATTCATAGTTTTTTTTAGACCTAATAGCTCTCAAATACAAACCATCTCAAATTTTTTAGTTTAAACTATGTATTCAATATAAACCCCCAATCTTTTCTGCTTTGATTTATTATTTGTTCATACCACGAGGTTCTATAAACCAGTTTCTTTCATTTGTCAAACATATTCGTACTAATTAACTAGATAACAACCCGCGTATATACGCGGATGTAAGAAATAAATATAAAATTTTATTGATAATATTTGAATTCTAAGTTGTAATCCACACATTGTTTAATTTAATCTTGTAATATTTTTGTTTTTAACCAGATTTCAATATTACACATTTTATTTTACAATACAATTTAACTATCTATTTCATCATAATAAATCACACTTTAATTCTACGTACTCCATCTTGATGGATAAGAGATAAAAAATTTATATCAAAAAGAATATGTGCATCATATCAAAGCTATGTCTTAGTTAGTTTTCTAAAAAAATTTAAAAGATTAACAAAACATAATTAGTAAAAAAGCTAAAAACAAATAACAAAATATAATTAGTAAAAAAAAACAATTTTGTTATAAATATAACTTTTTATATGCCTTAATCTGATAAATAAAAATTTTACCTTATGTCAAAAAAATTTTAAATGAGTTGAACTTTATAAAATAAAACATGAATAAAAATATACTAACATTCTCATCAAGTAATCAAAAATTCATTTCTATAATCTCTTTTCAATTTTTTTTTGTTTTTACATATGATTACATGCGTGACAGAAAAAAAAAACTTATGACTACATGCGTTAAAATTTATAAAATAAAACATAAGTAAAACTATACTAATATTCTCATCAAGTAATCAAAAATATATTCTTGTAAGCTTATTACTTTTTAAAGATTTTTTATGTTTTCACTTACGAATAATAAACATTTAATCACAATGATAAATGCAATTTTTATCCAATTAAATGAATATTAAATAATTTATATTGTTATTTTAAACTTCAACATTCATTTTATATTGGTTAATATACATGGTAAATGAAGTTTTAAAAAATTTATACATGTGAAAAATCTAATTCACCAATAATACATGTAAAATTAGCATATGTAAATATATATTTTTTTTGTTAGTTTTCTTTTTTATTTTTTTTTCAAGTTTTTAATGTTTTCATTTACACATTAAATAATTACAAAGATAAATACAATTTTTATCCAATAAAATTAATGTTAAATAACTTCTATTGTTGTTTTGATTTCAGTATTAATTGTTTATTGGTTAATATCCATGCTAAATGAATTAGAAAAATTGATACATGTTAAAATTTAATTGACCAATAACACACGTAAAATTAGCATATATAAATATTTTTTATTATTTTTCCTTTTTGGTAAGGAAAAGAAAAGTTAATTTTTTTAGATATAGACATTTAAATTAGTATATATGTAAATATGTTTTTAATTTAGTTTTTCTATTTTCTTTAAAAAAATATTAATTTTTTTGGCACATGTCAATATCTGATGGGTAAACTCAAACACGTGTCACGATCATGTCAATGACTAACTTTAAAATCAAACTTTATATAATAAGATTAGTGGTGATTTATTTAATGTTTGAAAAAATTATTCTAACCAAAATACAATACAACAAAATAACAAACATATCTTAAATAGCAATTTTATATAGATCTTCTACAGACCCGCGGTTTGGTTCAATATTGTGTATGGGATCCTCGGTTTAAGAAAACGTAAGGTTGATACAAAGAAATAGTACATAAAAATGTTGTAATCTTATATGGATAAATCTATTTTTATAAACTTTTGCTAAATGCATAGGTTTTAATTTCTCCATCGATATCGATTCACATATCAATAAAAATTATAATATTTTACAAATATTAAAATAAAATTTATGATATAATTTATCACCCATATAACTTAAGATATTTCGTTTATTTGACATCTGTTAAAAAGGTGAGTAAAATATGAAATAATCAAAATCATGTTGTCCCTTTTAGCCGTACAAAGAAAAGAGTTAGAGTTTGGCAGAGCGGAACTTTTGCTTAATCAACGGTCGGATGTATTCATGGTAGCCGTCAGGAACCACCGAGTCATTGAATGGATCCTTCAATGCTTCCTCAAACAGCTTTGGGTAAACGTTTCCGTCGTAGCGGCCTAACACAGAGCCAAGATAGTGGTCCGTGTAGTCAAAGGCATCCACTAGGGCTACTGCGTTTGGTCGGAGCTGGGAGTAGAGTGACCGAAGCTGGTGGTTCGCGAGTGAGGCTTGTTCAGGAGTGACAGATTTTGTGCTGAGGAAATCACCAAGATGTTTGTGAAGGAGATACAGTGCGTAGATGTAGCACAAATTCTTCAGTTGTTTCTTCACTCCTTTTCCTTCAATGTTTTCCTCTACTTTGGCTATAAACCTGTGAAGTTTCAAGTACTTATGATTTTCTTCCGTTGATAAGTTTGCAAAATTTGGTGAAGAAGCTTATTTACTTACTTAGAAACAACAACTAACTGGCAATGAGCAATAGCAGCCTCAACAAGATCAGCCAAGAGTTCTGAGAATCCTTGTTCTTGATTCTCAAACTTGCTCAGATTGTTAGCACAAGCAATAGCCATTCTCAAAGCTCTTGCTTCAAAAGCTTCCAACACCATACCAGGGTTTAACCAATCCTCAGCTGCATGCTCAAACAAGATAAATTAAGGAAAAAAAAATCGATATAAGAGTTTATGGTAATATCCGTAAAAAATCACCCTTTTGAACACCGGAACGGCATTGCAAAAGGTGTTGTGCTCTGCCCATATAAGCAGTTGTCCCAGAATGAGCCTTTCCAGATCCCAACTGTGAAACTGTTTTCATCAGAAATCTAGCAACCTGAAGACCCATCGTTTTGAAACATAACAACTTTAGGTACAATTTCATATGCCAATATAAAAAGTAGGAGTCTGAAATGACCCTTAAAAAGTTTTATTCTAGAAGATGAGTTAGAATACCTGTAATTGTAACACAACATTGTCTCCTTCGTATGTGCAAGCAGGAACATATACAGCAAACAACTCAGGAAGGCCACTACACCACAAGTATCCATGTCCACCACATAACTTACGACATTCTTCAATACCATCCTTTAACCAAAAACAAAAACAAAAAACAGTTTAGCTGATTTTCAACTTATTTTAACAAGTTTAGCTTTGAAAGCAGCATACTGAGGTGGCTGAGGTAGTCATAGACTTCAATCCTGCAGTGCATGCGTGAGCTTCAGGCAATGTTGCGAAATCACTGGCCTCTAGTCTTTGTGTTACATCAGTGTACAACCATTTCAGCCACTCCCCTACAAACCGAAATGCATATGCAGATGCTAGCAGAGGAAACAATCTGTTCTGCTGAGTTTTATAATCAATCACCTGCCATTTATAACAACATTAATATGTGGTTTCCATGACCATGACCATTATCCATCTAGAGATTGGATTCTTAACTGAGTTAAAGAAAACATTTTTGTCCCATAGTTATGTACAGTGGGATTTACAGAAAGTACCTGTGTCTCAATTCCACCATTCTGTGAACCAAACTGCCTTCGAACTGCACTGTACCTTGTAGCAATGCAGACTGCCCGAGCCAGCGCATTGGAAGCATTTAACACAATAGACTGTCTCACATACACCATAGTACCATACACCAATTGCCTTGGAACATCTGATGCCACATATTTTCCTTCTCTTGTAACTTTTGACAGTCTATAAGAAGAAAAATGCAGAACCATAAATCAGTTTCTTTTAGGGATATATATGAGATTATGGTAAAATACTTATTCACATCAGGCCAAAGAGAGAGAGAGAGAGAGAGAGAGACTGAGAGAGGACCTCATGAGCATTTGATCTCTAGGAATGCGAAAATGATCAAACATAAGAAAACCATTGTCCATTGAGTTATATGCCCCGTTCCCAAACTTCATCCCGATATCACCAATGGTTATACCCGGAAGAGGAGAATGATCATCCAAACTACGCAGTTGAACGATGAATCCTGAAAAAGAGGAAGACCATGTTAATCAATACTATTGAAAAGTATAAAAAAGGAACAAGAAATCCTCCTGGTGCTTACCATGGACACCATGGTCGTTCCCATTGGTTATGAGGCGGGCATAAACCACAGCATGAGTAGAAACTTTTCCTAAGCCACCAGGCCACCACTATATTTCAAACAAAACAAAATTAAGACACAAGATAAAAGACTCAGAGATCAAAAAACAGATACTTTTATCTCACTTTTGATGATGTCTGAGTTGGACTGTGAATGATAAAATGGTCGGTCTTGGAATCAAAAGTAGCGGTTGTCTCAAGGCCTTGAACGTTAGAGCCATGACCAAGCTCAGTTTGAGCATAACATCCAATGATCTGCATCTTATTCGCAAGAGGCAACCACTTGTGTTGTTGTTCCTCTGTGCCTTGTCCTTTAATTGCAGGCACAAACATTCCCTATTCCCCACAAACCCATTCAACATCAAAATTCTAAGAACACAAAAGAAAAATTGGAAATTTTGTGTGTGTTTACCCAATGCAGATCCATGAAGCCTGGTTGATCCATGAAAGACCTCAATTTGATTGCCTCCTCATCAGAGAGACGAAGCTCGTTGATCATCTTCCAAGCGTGAACGCTTTTTCTCAACGTGTTCTTGAACAACTCTTTCCTACTCATTACAGCTCTTTTGCTTTTCTCAAAGACCTTAACATGGCCAAAAAAGGTGCCAAAATTCACACCGGAATCTCACCGGAAAAAAACAGAGAAAATGATTAAGGAAGGTAGGAGAAATTCACCGGATCATTGGCGACGAGGCGAGAAATACGATTTGAAACCTCGAAAGCGTGGCGGGAACCAGCCCAGACGATCTTCATATCGTCGACGTTGAACTCTGCTTTGTTCCTCTCATCGGCAAGGTGATCAACTCCCTCCATTGATGTCAGATTCGAGTGTGTGAAAAAAATGGATAATTCAAAGAGAAGCACATGTTTTATAAGAGAAGTAGAAAGCTCTCTTCTACGTACGGCGATTCAATAGGAGAGAATCCGTTACATAAAGAAACAGAGGATTTTTTTCTATTCTTAGGATTAGACTAGAATAATAATATCAGATCCTAATGAAACGGGTTCATGTTTTTAATAATAAGATTTAGTTAATAACTAACCACTCTCCTGGCCTGTAGATTAATTTGCTCAGCTACTTTTGAGTTTTTGTTGACTTTAATAAATCACTCGTATATATTATGCCTATTTGCAGTAATTATTACAAATATTTGGGTCAAAAAGACTTACAAATCAATCGAACCTATCGTCTAAATGTTATTTTTTTTTTTTTACTCAAAAGATTAAAGATTTATTGAGGAGTAATTTTTTGTTTTTTAATTTAATATTTTGGAGGAGGACTTGATTTTTTTTTACTATTGAGGATTTAATATGTGAACATGGACTTCTTTCATTTCAAAAATGGGTAAATTAATATTCTCTCTTTATCCCCCCCCCCTCAAATTAATATTTTCTTATGAACACTTAATTCTAATATATCAAAATTTGCAAAAAGATTTGTTTTAGAATTAAAGAAAAGACCTTATCCAAAAAAAAAAATTAAATTAAAGAGAGGATAATCCTAGTGTTATCCGGCCTCTTGTGCGATGCATGACTCTTCCTCCACATATCGTCACAACACGTGTCGACAGACCATTGACTTTCATCTAAAGCTTCTTTTATAACAGGTGAAACGCTGTCACTTTAGAAAAACCTCTCTAAACACTGAGATCCTTTTTTTTGTTTTGGTTCTCCTCTCTTAAAGAGAAACCTAAGGTTGAGTAGAGATTAGGCAAAATTCTCGATCCCCAAATTGAAAAAATCAAAACTTGTTCTTAGGGTTCTTCGACTCAAGCGATTCTTCTCTTCGATCATAGGCGGTTTGATTTATCCATCGGGTTTAATCGGTGATCGGCTTCTCTCGTCGTTGCCGGCGTCTGATCGGATCGTCGTTTGTTCAGGCAAAATATGGTGGTGATCTCCCTGAAGATTTTGAATTCAAAATTTCTCCGGTTGCTTCCTCTTGACTTTATCGCGATTTCGATTACGTGTAGACTTTCTTCTTGGCTTTGTCTCCGAATCCTGTAATAACCATTTAGGGTGACTCTGTTCAGCCGATCGTTATTGTGAATAATAATCGTGTCTGTGTATATAAAGACTGGTTGATTAGGAGAATAGATTGTTTTTTTGTGTGTGGTTGATCTCTAGATCTTTGACTTGAGGAATATGTATATCGAAGAACTGACGGAAAAGGAAGAGAAGAAGGGGGAGAGATCGGTTGAGGATAACGTTGCTGATGGAGATAAGGCGATATTGGTGAGCAGAGGAAACGTGATTGTGTTGACCACGAAGAGGGCACTGGTTGGTGTTGGTGCTCGTGCTTTGTTCTATCCAACTCTGATTTACAACGTTGTTAGGAATAAGCTCGAGACTGAGTTTCGCTGGTGGGATCGGGTTGCTGAGGTAAACTATATCGTCCTTTGAGCTGATTTTATGTCAATTCAATGGAAATTTGTTATAGAATGTAATGTGTATTGTGCTGCTTTGAATTTGTTTTGGTAAAATCGTCGAAAGTTTGCTACTTTTTTTTTTACAAAGTTTGCTTCACCTTCAGTTGTTTGTTGGGTCTCTTGTAGATACTCCTCCAAGTTTGTTATCTGGTTTTGGTTATGTGTCTTATGCTAATATTGCTCTCTCATAAATTTGTTTCTTCAGTTTATATTACTGGGAGCCGTTCCATTCCCATCTGATGTTCCACAGCTGAAAGAGCTCGGTGTTTGTGGAGTGATCACTCTGAATGAGCCATATGAAACTTTGGTTCCATCATCTCTCTACAAAGTTTGTTCTTTTTTCCATTGCAACCAAAATACAAGTTCTCTGTCTTTTAGTTTCCTCTTATATACTAACCTCATTTGATTTTCTTACTCTTATGGAAGTCTTACTCCATTGACCACCTTGTGATTGCCACGAGAGATTATTGTTTTGCTCCTTCCATGGAAGCAATATGCCAAGCTGTAGAATTTATCCATAGTAAGTGTACCTTCGCATTCTCTTACGTTTTTTTGCCACTGACCATTATTAAGAATCTTACTGTTGTCCCAAGCTGTGTTCATTTGATCTCAAATTCTATTTTGTCTCGTTGAAGGAAATGCTTCGCTTGGAAAGACGACTTATGTTCACTGCAAGGCGGGTCGGGGTCGCAGCACAACTATTGTCATATGCTACTTGGTTTGTATTTCTATTAATGCCTAAAACAATTTGATCAAAGACACCTTTTTCTCCCTCTGATCATATCTTTGCAACGCAGGTACAACACAAACATATGACACCTGAAGCAGCATATGCCTATGTGAGGTCAATCAGGCCCAGGGTTCTTTTAGCAGCCACCCAATGGAAGGTATTCGACAGGGGTCACATTCTTCATTATCGATGAATCAGAGTTACTCCTTTATTCTTCTTCTTCTTGTTCTTATGATTCTTGGTGTGTTTGCAGGCCGTTCTTGAGTACTACCATGTCAAGGTGCTGAATACTCAGAGTTGCTTAACTGATGCAACTTCAGCTTTGATCCCGAGAAATGTGAAGCAGGTTTGTTCTGGGAATGTGGTGGTGTTTGATGATGGGTCGATGGTGGTAGTGACCCACTCGGATCTAGAGGGCTATGATGATGACTCACAGAGGTCGGTGAAGGTTGCTGGGAATGAGTTATGGGCGGCAGCTGCAGATCTTAGCATGGTGTACCGGGTGAAAGTGGTGGGGCAGGCTGCGTTGGCCAGGATCTCGTGTCTGTGGCTGGGCTTGCGTGAGGACCACAAGCTTTCTGGGAAAAATCTTTCCATGGGAGGTATAAGCGTCGACATTTCCGTCTACTGAAGATGATGACGAAGAATGATGCAGGTGAGTCTGCTGGCGAGCGAGTGAATATGCCTTTTTCACTGTTTCTCTCCAGTAAAAAAGAAGTCTATAAATAAAAAAAAGGGTTCAAATTAGGTATAGAAGTAAGCAAGGGTTTGTAAATTTGGGAAAAAATACTTGGTTTTGCCGTCTGGGTATTGTAATTAAATACTACCTCGTCCCTCATTTGCCTTTGATGAGGAAAAACGTGAATTAATCTCCTTCTCAAGTATTCTAAATTTCAAGTTTAACCTTAATATTCTAAATGTCACAGATTCACAAACAAGTAAGAGGGTTCACGACACAGTAAATTAAAAGAAACGAAATAAACCAAGATAGCGATATCAGTCTTGATCACTACTACATCAAAACAAGATCTCAATCTCCATGGTCACTGTTGTTATGCATCAACTTCCATGGATTGTTGTGTGTTGGCATTAGCAGGACCGTGAGAGGTGGATGGTCCTGCTTCATCTGAGTTGTGGAGGATGGTAGTGCATTTGTTGAAGGTGTTGGCGCAGATAAGACCGTGTTTCCACAGTTTAATCCTAAACAGTCTCCACCACCTGCTCACGAAGCGCTCAAGCATCAAAGCAAAGTCAAAACAAAATGTGATGATCCTCAAACACATTTTTGGATCATATGATGAGTAGAGAGTACATATTAGTTTGATGTCTATGGAAGAATATTACCAATCGAAAGATGTAGAACCCTTCATCTCTTCCTTGTGAAGTTTTGTAAACTTTTCACATGCCCAAGGAACATGTCCATCCGCGATCACCCTGGTCCCAAAGAACCACATTTAACAAAGCTAAAACCCATCCAACAATATGGCGACTTGCAACAATACTGGTGGATCACTCTTTATCATACTGTTCTAATTCATGGAGAGGAGCATGATGAGGTAATATGTACGCAAGTAGAATAGAAGGTAAATAGCTACCTTTGCTTTCTTACAAATATGTTCCAAAGATACATGTACCGCTTTTCCTCTTTGCTCAAATCCGCAATACGTTCAAGTCTCTGTGCAATAAGAAGCCTTCAGTGTAAATGGTGATTTTCCGTAACAATTTAAACGAGAATCAAGAAAAAACAAGAAAATAAATAAATATTACCAGGCGTTCTTCAAGATCTAAAGCATCATCATCAGTTTCATTTTCGCTATCCTCATTAGACATTACTTCTTCAAAAGTCATTGGCTTCGACATGCAGCTTTGGTTAGTGAAATAAAACAGAGACAGCATTGTTACATAAATCAAAGACATGAAGGAAATTAAACCACCTGCATTGTTTGGGAGTGATAGAACTGCCGACTCTTAAGACGCTCGAGTCTGGAAACAAGTAATAACCTTGGTTAATAAAGTAAGAAGAAGATTATATGTAAAAATAGGAGCAAATAAATCACAAGAACATAATAACCCTTTAGCCTTGGACCGCTCTGCAAGTAACTTTTTTCTCCTACTAACAGGAGGCACCTTAGGCTCAGAAGACTCAGCAGATAACTTTTTTCTCCCACTAGGAGGAGGCACCATAGGTTCAGAAGACTCAGCAGATAACATTTTTCTCCCACTAACAGGAGGCACCATAGGTTCAGAAGACTCAGCAAGTAACATTTTTCTCCCTCTAACAGGAGGCACCTTAGGTTCAGAAGACTCAGCAAATAACTTTTTTCTCCCACTAAGAGGAGGCACCATAGGTTCAGAAGACTCAGCTATTGCTGGTTGAGTCGTAGTTAAAATGTCGCTAGTCTTCTCAGAATAGTGAGCTCTTGGTGGCGATGAGACATTATCATCGTTCACAGGAGTAAGTTCATTCTCTGTGCCACGAGGTAACTCGTCTAAATCCAACTCCAAAAGGCGTGCATTAAGTCGATTCAAGCTATCGCTATCATCTCTTTGGCTTCTTCCCTTACGATGTTTCGAGCTGCATAGATTATGGTTTGGCTTTAAGAAGATGATGCTGAATCATAACTAAAAACTAGAGTAAGGCGTTCTGAATTTTACCAAAACATAAAAGGGTTCAATTGGGGATTTCCTATATCATTTTTTAGTACCTGATACCAAAAAAAAAAAACATCATGGTGAGTTCAATGTTATGATGACTAACATGAATTATATCTGAACCACCTGAATTGTTGCGTATGTATCAAGTTTCTTACTAACCCCAAATCTTAATGTATCACGTTTCAGATAGACATCAACTTCCGGGCCATGATCTTCCTCTGCCCGCTAAAATGGGTAAAGAGTACTCTTGTTACTTATAATTTCATGAAAAAACAGAAAAAGGAAAATGTGGATCTTTAATATCAACATACATAAAACTCATATTTAAAGGCATCATGTGATGACATCAAGTGAAGTCGCAGGCCCTGTGAACAAGACATAAGACATTGTGTTTTAGCAAAGATATAGACTGAGACAGAATGAGCATGAAACATTTGAATAAACATTGTTAAAAATGAAGGATATCATTAGAAAACTTGATTCTAATTAATTAGTGCTTACCTCGTGGCCTCCACATGGCATCAAGCAAAATGGGCAAGAAAATTTTTCCACATCTGCATTTTGATACATAAATGTATATGTAGATGATAAACTGTTAGAAGAAACACTACAAGAGACAACAGATTCTGAAAGGAAACAACCAATAAAAGACTCACCTTCAGCTTTTAGTGTTTTTTTGTTTCTCACATCCCTATAGTTGAATCTTATTGTCCTACCTGAATTTGACCTAAGAAAGAAATAAGTGTGGCATGAGCAGAGAAGAAGTCATTCATGTACTAGAAAAGAGAAGAGAAATGTCCTAAGATACCACAAAAACAAATTTTAGTTCCAAAAAATACTATAAGTTTAATTTTATGAAGGGTTCTTTCACAAATTCTATATTTTTGGTGCTGATTTTAGAAAACAAAACATAAAATATATATGGCATTTTGAGAATTTTTCTTTGAAAGAAAATCCCTTCTGAAAGCATAGAAAAATGATTAACTAAATATCATTATCAATGAAGAGAATCATACTTCTTTTTTGTCTTCGCTTTGATTATGTAGTTCAAACACCTTCGAAGGAAATATGGCTGCATAAACAAGGAACAAACTATTATTAATATAAGAAAACTGTGGATACAAATACCAAAATTAAAATAGATTTCCTTTAGTTAAACTATTTTCCAATTAGTAAACGGGAATCAAATAATTAATTTATACATGTAATGAAGAATGAAGAACAATTGTTAGCACAGTTCAATAGATTAAAAGTGGTTCTGAGCTAGAAATAATAATAAAAATGTTTGAGGAAGAAATTAAACACAATGCGCACATACCAAACTAACACAAAAAGAGAATGCATACGTTGTTCTTTGAGCGAGTTTGAAGATCTTTGTATACTGAAACAGGTTTGATATATTTAATGATATTTTCATCATCATCAACATCATCATCATCATCAGAAACCACTACCACTTCCTTCCCCCGTATGGACTTCCTAGCCATCTGCTTGATTAATCTACGAGCTGCCACGACCATAAACATTGAATTAGACTGTTATCCACGCAATTTAATTAGCAGAAGTATCAAGAAATCAATGAAACATGTTGTAAATCATAGGCGAAACTCCGAGAATATAGTCTAACCATCTTTGGTTTACAGTAGATGAAAGAGCCATGAAATGTTTGTTAGCTGGCCTAATGCGATTACTAATAAGGATGATGAAATTAAAGGGTAGTTCTGTAACGAACGACAGACCTTTGACCCTTTATAAAGAATAAAGAATTGTGCAGTGACAGATGTTTATGTTTCCCAATATGAAACATAATAGAATCTGTGAACATAACTTCTTAATTTCAAAAAAGAAAATAAAAAGAAACGCTATATATGATTATCTACAAAAATAAATCTAATTATTATTAAAATCAATTTCCAAGTCAGGCAATATGCAAATAATTTCTTTTTTTTGGCTGAAGAATATAGAAGCTGAATACATCTATAGAAAAATGGTAAATATGAAAATATGTAAGCATATAAAATATGTCTATTTTATATGACTACGAAAAGTAACCAGATTTTGCAACCAGATTTTGAGATGGATAAAACTTTATCGTAAATTTTGTAAACAAAAAAAGTTTAATCGGCAAAAGAAACTATTGAAAGATAAAATAAAAAAAAATAAAAAAAAAGACTAAAAAGAAAAGTGATAACGAAAACGATAGAATACGTATTGTTGAAATTTGTTTATGTTCATAAACCATAACCATCTACTAAATCTAATCATGCGAATTTAATCTACAAAAATTTTGTCTGAAAAAAATTTATAAATTAGAGATTTCGATTTACTTTATGGTTTCGCGCAGCGGAGTGAAGAACAATTTATGTGAGTGCCTGCCTCTATCACTTTGACACAAAACTAATATTGGAGAGATTCTCTCTTAGTAGCTAAAAACTTCATTTTTGGTGCTGGTGCGGCGTGTTTCTGCGAAATCTTTATTACATATTTATAGAGATGAATACCCGAAACCCTAAATTAATATATGATTGGACCTTAATATTGTTAAATTTCATAATTTTAAAATTAATTTGGCCCAATAAAATAAGTCCAATAAAATCATTTCATTTGTAAACTTTTTTCTTTTGGTTTGGTAGCCATCTTAAATTTATTTAATTTAAGGTTGACAAAAAAAAGCTTAGTAAAATCACATAAAATGGAAGGATATCTGAAATTTCAATATAAAACAAGAAAATAATTCTACATAAGAGAAGAATGCCAAAAAATCTATAATCCAAGAAATTTCTAATTCATACTTGAGATTTCAATATAAAACAAGAATGATGAGAATCAACAATCTTTCAAATACATATTTGAGATTTCATTAGGTTTGATAAAATTTCATTAGGAGTTATGGTTCAGAGGTGGTTTTTTTTTTTGTGTGTGTGCACCAAATACTTCATTCCATTGTTAAACAATTACAATGAGAAAAGCACAATCATATACAATATGAGGTGCATGCTTATCAGGTAAAAGAACATAAAAAAAAAAGCTTAAACAACAAAGGGAATAGACACTCAAACTGAATAAGAGTTTTTATAAAAAGCCAACAAAAATTTCAGAGAGTTTGAATGAAAAAATTCAAATCTCAAAACAAAATTTTCGACTAACTGTAAGATAAAGAATCTTACTTTATGACTTTGAAACGAATGATTTTTAGATCTCATCGAAGCGATCGCGCTGCTTTTTCCCGATCCCGAGAAAACCTCTACACAAGAAAG
The DNA here is from genome assembly GCA_900406565.1 of Turritis glabra. Taxonomy (NCBI): domain Eukaryota; kingdom Viridiplantae; phylum Streptophyta; class Magnoliopsida; order Brassicales; family Brassicaceae; genus Turritis; species Turritis glabra. The sequence goes on from OVBN01000025.1 coordinate 5,626,264, forward strand.
GTGATCAGATAGAATCATTAGAAATTGCTCGACTTAAAAGGTTCAACATAGTGAAATTGCTCCAACCATTAGAAATGTCATCCATTTCCCGCCATTTGTTGGCAAGTAAGAAAGATTTCAAAAGAGTGGTAGAATACAAACGTTTAACGTATTTAAAATTGAATTATTTATCAAATTAACGATAACACTATTTATTAAACTCTTAAAAAAATTAGTGAACATGGTAAGATTTGCCGGGAAGAGCGCGTGAGGTTTGACTTTCAAAGGGTAAAATTGTCAATTCCACAATCACATTCATTCTAATATATATAGAAAGTTCCTTTTTGTGTGAAGCGCGTAAAGCAAGAAGAAGAAGAAGAAGATGCGTCGATCGGCGAGCGCCTCCATAGTTTCCGACCAACTCTCAGCGAATTCTCCGTCGCCATCACCGTCTCCGCCGCGAATTAATACCGCCGCAGATTCGGATGATGGTCAGCTTCTTCTGCCTAGGTACGATCCCAACTCTCATCCTGGGAAGAAGAACAAATCGCGACTCAGATCCGCCGAGAACGCCATTCATTTCATTCCAATCGTACTCATTCTCTGCGCCGTGATACTGTGGTTGTTTTCGAATCCAGGTTTAACCAATTCGATTTCCTCCGAGATTATCCTCTGTTGATTGATAATGATACCTAGCTTTACAGTCTGCAGCATTTTTGTAATTTTTAAGGTTCCATGTCTGTTTTGGAGTGACTTACGTTTCCATTGTTTGATTTGCTTGCAGTAGTTATGATCAAACAGTGAAGATTACATTGGTTGATGACTTGCACAGACGATTCTTTAGGTGCTTCTTCAGGTTAAGCTTTACTCTGTTCTTGTTGAGACAATTTTCTCACAATATGTTAGCAGCTGTAGAACCCTTCTTCCCCATTAGTATAAACGAACTACATTGTATTATTCTTTTTACATTCGTTCACAGAGATTATGTTAACTTCTCAAAGGATCTATATTGTCATACTTGTTCAAGTCTTGTATCCAATGGAACGTATGCTTTACTATATAGACAGATCATAATGTCTGCTAAATTCAGCTTTTTGAAACAAAGAGAGATTCACACTCAAAGTTTGTGTGTTCCAGCATTGGCCCGAGCCTCACTAACTTTGGTATGACAATATTGTTTCTAATGGAACACACTAGAGGATTTTCCCATTGCAGAAGTGCTCCAACTAGGTTTGCACGTACTGTCAACGGGAATGCCCGAGACCATCTCTCACTCCCATATGATTCCATTGCCCTTTCAACTGATTCGGTCCCTCCATTTATTGCACCGGCAAGTTTATTCGCCAGAACAACTGAATCTTCCAAGGCACAACAAGCACCTTGCCCAAGATTTGGAGTCATTGGGTGCCAAGCATCTCCAACAAGAACCACTCGGCCTTTTGATGCTGGAGGAGCAATGCCAGGCCATAGCCACCGGTCTACAAGAGGAGTTCTGCTGATTGTTTCATCAGGTGTTAGATCGATGAGGTTTTGCAGATCTTCTGGCCAGGTACTAACCATTTCTTTGGCTTGTTTTTTCAGGATAGCTGGATCCGTAATTTTTGGCCCTGCATGTCTCAAGATTTATGATATAGGAAATGAAAGAAGGAATTATCTTTGTGTATTGTCTTGAGTAGTGTTGGAATCTACCTAGAGATGGGCTGTTGAAACAGATGAACCAGTAGACTTTTGTTGCAGATACAGGTACATATCCAGCTCGAAGCCCTCTACCGTATATGTAGTTCACCTTTTTCTGAAATGGCTGTCCATTTGGATAGAACCCAAGGCCACGGAAAGCGCAATGACCAACATATTTTGGCTCACTGAATCCCATCCAATTTGCGACTTTAGACCGAATACCGTCACAACCAATAACAATCTGTCAAAGACATACATCATCAAATCAGCCAAGGCACATATCTTTTGGTCATAATAGCTTGGTGCTTCCTGATGTCTAATAAGCACAAGATACTAGAAGGGAAGGTAAAGCATCCATGTACTTAGTATGAACAGATAACCATAGGCTCGGAGCCCAAGAGAAGAATACCTTTGCAAGGAACCGGGTCCCGTCTCGAAGTTGAAGGAGAGTGTCACCATTGGCATTGCTTTGTATACTTTCCAGTTTTGAGGAAAACCGAATGGTTTGTGGAGGCAGCTGGCTTGCAAGTGTTTCCAAGAGTACTCGCCTCTCCACCGCCCGAACTTCTTGGCTATAAAAGACATATGCTTTGGTTTACACACACGAATCAAAATGGAGTATGCTCTTCGTGAGCAAGGTATCAAGTAGGTACCTTTGATCTTCGTCTGTGAATGTGAAAGAACGAAGCTCTCTTCCATCTTCCTTCTTCACTACCATCCTGCTCAGCTGATCATACCAACACACTCAGGTAAAAGTAAAGTAAAACCAAGAACAAATTTCACTTTTTGGATCAGTGTTGTCACATTTTTAGAAGATCGAATCATAGTTATGATTTCATCAGTATGGGCAGAAAGAAACTGTACCCTTCGATTTCAAGAAACTGCGTTCGGAGTTGAGGCCCGACGGAGATGGCGTCAAGAACGCGCCACCCATTCTTGAATAGCGTCAGCGATGTTCCTCCGGTCCGAAGTGACTCTGCCTGCTCCAGCACGACCGACCGGATTCCTAGCCTAACCCGTCAACAAAGTCTCCGGTTCTTGAGTTTCAAGAAAATTCAAAGTACCAATTTTTGTAATTCGTACTTACCGGTGAAGAGAAACGGCGGTGGCAAGTCCACCAATCCCGGCGCCGACAATCACTACATTCTCCTCTTGGTCACCACCGCTTGTTTCGTCTGTGGTCATTGCTAAACAAACCGGTTTTGATCCGGTTCGAACCGGAAACCATCTGTTGCTTTTGGTCAAGGATTGGAGAGGATAGCTCTGAAGTAGAAGAGACATGGCCATGGCCGTGCGTTTCAAGAAGAGGACAAGTGTGATATGGTTATTCAATTAAATATCAAGTACGTATTACTTTAGCTATTTCTATTTTGTAGTCACTATGAAGCCACGAGTCAACAAATATTCGAGGGTCACATTTGAGCTTCGTTGTTTACAAATAAACTCTCAAGTGTTAATACAAAGGAATGACGTATTACATTGGCCGAGTATATATATGCTCTGTTCTCAATATGATATCATCAACAAAAAACCTTCTGAAACATATTGAGAGAGACTCTTTGATCCTATCTATATAAAGAGGAAGGAAGCAGGAACATATTTTCCTACAAATCCAAAACCAACAACGAAGTAGGCTATCGACTGAAACAGAAGGTACACATAGAGTGTGTTCTTCCCATAGATGATGTCGTAGATTCCGCAGAACAACAAGTACGCTCCAACCAATAGCTCCAGCAAATGCACCCTGATTGCAACAGATTGATTATATCATTGGTTTAAGCTCAAACTCAGTTAAAGCTCCAAATAATTAAATGTCTACTTACCTCTCTCTGAATCTGACGTGATGTTCTTTAGGAATCAGCTTCGTCTTGAGAGTATCACCTAATTTCTCTGTCACAACCCATTCTTGTACTCTTCCTGTTTCCAACAAGCCCATGACCAGAGCCTTTGCTCGTAGCAATGACATCGCATTCTCAAATAGAACCCAGAATGCCAAAAGGTGGATTGATCTTAGTCTACCGATTGCGATAAAGAGAGTGATCAAAGAAGGGAGATAGAATGCAGCCCATTTAGGAACTGTGACTTCTGGGAACAAAACAGTTGCTGGCAAGATAACACAGTAGAAGCAGAATGTGAGGATGTGAGCCACGATCTTGCGGATGAAGAAGAAGCTGTACAACATATACAACTTCTTCCATAGAGAAACATTCTCGCTTCTTATTATTTGTCCAGCCATTTTCCTGAATAGATTGGCAGGGCCACAGGTCCATCGATGCTGCTGGCTACGCAGGGCTTTGAAGGAACAAGGTAACTCACTTTTTACCTACAGATAACGCATTAATGATTCAAATGAACAACCCAAGATGCCAAGAAAGGAGAGGAATCTTCTATCCATACCTTGAGGTCATCGATATATAGAAACTTCCAGCCTCTCAGTGTAGCTCGTACAGCTAAATCCATGTCTTCCACTGTTGTCTGGTCATTCCATCCCCCAGACTCATTCAATGCTGAGATTCTCCAGACGCCAGCTGTTCCTGCAATAGTGTCAAACACTAAGAAAAAGCTTTATGGAGAGAAAAGAAAAGACAATTGAGAATGCTATACCATTGAACCCAAAGAAGGCAAATGTTGAAGATCCAACTTGCTGCTCTATTGTAAAGTGGTAACTTAGAGACATCTCCTGTAATCTCGTCATCATGCATTGACCCGCATTCACTGAGAATGTTAACAAATTAAAAATCTCAGAGCAAGTACAATCTATAAGTTTGTGATGGAAAAAGAAAAGAAAGGTCTCTAAGGAATGTTACCAAACTCCCACCGGCCTTGTACAAGTGCTAACTGGGGATTGTGAATTAAGAAAGGGACAGTGCGGAGGAGGAAATCAGGATCAGGCTGGAAATCAGCATCAAAGATAGCAACATAGTCACACTGCTTCACATAGCTATGCTTCATTCCTTCTCTCAGCGCACCAGCTTTGTATCCGTTCCTGTTGTCTCTTATCTCAAACGTTATGTTGACACCTTCTCTCGACCATCTCTCACACTCCTTTTTCACCAATTCCTGTTTCCTTCCATCATTGCCACATAACCAAAATGTTAAGGAACTCACTTTAACACAACAAAATCATGAGTCCAGAAACACAGGCCTTGAGATGAGAAAGGACAAGTGTCATTAGAGGTTAACAAGGACCTTACTGGCTGGATCTGTGGAATCATCAAGCACTTGAATTATTATACGATTCGATGGCCAGGAGATTTTGCAAGCAGCTGCAATTGATTGCTCACAAACCTACCAAATACAGCAAAATCCCACCAAATGAGTTCACTACATACCAATCACTGGGAAAATAGTTGCTGCTTAGGTTGTAACCTCTTTCTCATTGTACATAGGTATTTGCACAAGAACGATAGGGTAGCTTGCACTGCCACACTCAACATCATCTTCCATAGCTTCCCATTTGTAAACTTTCTCTGGTTTTCTCTTGAACAACTTGATATACAGTACAACAATTCCCATGAACATAACCTCTACGAAGAGCATGACAGACATGATCAAGCACAGAGCCACCAGAAACTTGAAGACAGGTACAACTACAACAGCCCTTGCTTGCTCCCACCATAGTCCAATTCGAGCAAAGATATCTTCCGATGTAGGAACAGATTTGAAGGCATTGAGAAATGCCACTGATGTTTTAGAACTTCCAACTTGAGACTTCAATGAGGAGAAGTAAAAGAGAAGACAATTAAAGAAAGCACATTTAAAGACATCTGTAACATTCTTGAATCCGCAAATCTAGAGGATAAAGAAACACCAAATTTTAATACACTAGAGGACAAGAAAGACAAACACGATAAAGATTTGGTATTTCAACAGATCTAAAGCAATGTAGCACGCAAGATCGATGAAGAAACGAGCAATGACGAAATGGGTTGTCACAAATTAGTAAAACCCAAGTCAAAATCAACAGTAACCCAACATAAAAATCCATCCTTTCCCAAGAAAATGTTGACGACAAGTCCAAATTGAAGAAGCATTAAAGTCATCGCAAGAAACCCAGATTAAAAAAAAATGGGAAAAAGAGAATCAAAAGCAGTCGTAAGTAACAAGCAAAATGCGACATTCGTCAATGGGGTCAAGAGCGAACCAGTGAGAGGAGAAAGGAGGAGAACGTGTCGTGAGGAAGACGGTGGAAGATTGGGAGAGGAGACATTGAGAGTATCTCCAAGTCTCTTCCACGAATCGTCTTCTGCTTCGTGGTCGATAAGCTCTGGGCTCGTCTCTCTCTCTAGTCTTTGGAGTCAAGTGGATATTTTCGATCGGCCAAGTGGGGTTTTTGTTATTTTATTATTCTCAAATTCTTTGTTTGTTGTCATCTTTAAATTATTGTCACAAAATTCGTTGGTTTATGGTTATGGCCAAAAACTGATAACTACTTAACCTGAACCACGTTGGAAATTGTAGACACACGACATACTCTTTACATAAATGACAAAACTATAATAAATACATCTTTAATCATTTTTGTAAACTTTAAAAAAAACATTCTCTCAAAACTATCTAATATTTATACAAAATTAAAAATTTGCATAAATATGATATCCAACTCCACAGCCTCGCTCTCTGCTGATGTCTAACCAGATCAGAGGTGTCTGATCTAAACCATGAATTTTTATTTTTATTGACTTTTCATATAAACCAAATGATCCAAAATAATACTTCATTTGTAAAGCATGAAAACTCTCAAAAAATACATGATCATTATATCCTTGGCTATTTAATCGAGTTTTAACAGTTAAATAACCAGATACAGATCCTTGAACTTCCAAGCTTAGACTTGTAAATTAAGGATATGTGGTCTTCGCATTGTGTTAGTGTTTCCTACTTAAAGACAAAGATTTGTTTTAGAAGTGACATTTCCATGAACGAACAACAATTTCCTTGACTAGAAAAATCAGGAAGTATAGTGCATCATGAGCTTTTTTTTGAATCGATCTTCATTTTGGTTTTTCTGATTAGCTAGACTAAAATCTTGATAGAGATGATTCGGTTCAGCAGTGGTTTTGGGTATGGTTAAACCTTTTTGGTTAAAATTTTAGTGGTCAGACTAAAGGAAAAGATAATGTTTTTCATGTAGTGATTTATATGTTCATACATCATTTGAGACTATACATCATATTTTTCATATTGAGATTAATGAAATCGTTTTCTATCAATATTTTCTTTAACATTCACAAAACTTCATGCAAGCAAAACTAATTAATTTACTGTGCTCAAGAAGATATATAATATATGAAACTACATTCAGATCGAAAAATCTATAAATTTTACAAGACGAAACTGAAATTAAAGTGACAGAAAACATAGTATATATATATATATATATATTTATTGTTAATTAGTAGTAGTATATATATTTGATTGGCCATATAATAGTACTGTATATTTTGTATTGGCCAAAAGAAAATTTAGAAGATAAACCTAAATAAAATATTTAAAAAAAAAGAAACTTTAGAAGATTACACGATGTGATTGAACACATGTCAATCGGTGCTCAGATCTGAGTTTCTAGGGTGTAAGCGGCGGCGGTGTGATGATCCGTGTGTCGAGGACGTAACCTTCCGGCGTTAAGTGTTTCTGGTGGGAGGAGATCCGGAGCACTTGATGGTATTTGCCGTGGGGTTAACAGCTACGGCGTGCGGCGGATCCGGGAGATGGAACTTGTATGGTGGCTGGAGACGGACACTCCGGTAGGCGCGGCGGCGATTTCCCTCTCTTTCCACCGGAGAAGTCACAATTGTCGGAGCAGTAGACCTCTTAACCAAACCGGTTTTGGTTCACCTCTAATCTGTTGATTCTAGTTTTTTGTTTGTCGCCAAATCATCTTTTCCGGCGACGTATCAAGCTTGTCCGATCACTCTTTTGAGAGTTGTTTGATAAAAGTTATTTAGTTTAAAAAAGAAAAAAAAAGATTTCCCATAAAACAAATAAGGTGACAGTGAGCAGAAACCCCATTAAATTTTTTGCAACAAAAAAGTATGTTTCTGATTCGTTTGGCCGAGGTTGAGGAACAAACATGGACTTTGGTGCAATCAGAGAATAGCAATAAAACATGGGATCCGATAGAAAGGGTAAACAATATTTTAGGACGAATTCAGACTGATGAGGTACGACATCCGAGTTATCGGTGTTTTATAGATGGATCTTAAAAAAAAAATGACAAATTCTTAGGATTATGATGGTTTTGTCTAATACCGAACATTGACATGACGTGTATGGGAGCGAAAAATCATCGACGAAGCCTAACATCTCACCATACAGAGGTGGAAGCACTCATCTGGGCGATGAGATGTATGATCGGTCAAGATAAGCGCGAAGTAACTTTCATGACAGACTCCTCAGATCTAGTGAAGATGGTGTCCTTTTCTAGCGAGTGGCCCGCATTTTCTACATATTTGGAGGCGATACAAAGCGACAAAGATGAATTTAATTTCTTCTCTATATCTTTCGTTCCGCGTCGTTTAAATATTAAAGCGGATTGTTCGACACGAAATATTCGTACCGAACCGAATTTGTCACATATGTAAACAATATCCCTCAACATTAAACATTAACTTATTTAAGTCGATCTAATAAAATTGTTGCCAAAAAAAAAAAAAGTAATCATTATTCTATAATTGGAACTATCCGGAAATGAGAAAGTATAATACATCTAAATGCATGCATGGTGAGCATTTTGGTTTGAAGTGATCTTCAGTTTGGTTTTCCGGTTATGGAAACGGAGAAAAGGAGCAATAGAGACAATATTCGACTTATTCACGTTCTATTCTAAAGAAAGCCTACCTTATCCATATGCCTCAGGTTTTTCGGGTATAGTAGTTTAGAATCCAATAAGTTAAATATAAAATTTTGGTTCGGTTATGATTCGGTACAATCGGGTTTAGGTCAATTCGGATGTGAAATTTGAGAACTTATAAAAATCCGAATAAAAGGATTCCAATCGATTTCGGTTTTTTAATACCCAATTACACTGTAAACTATTATATACCCGATATGGTATGTTATATCTGACAAAAATAACAACGATTCAACAAATATAATAACATCCAAATTCCAATGATCCAATCCAAAGACTTAATAAGAGTTAAAGATAGAGTATATACAACATTTCCAAGTCATATAACAAATAAAATACTAGAGAGTAGCTAGAGACAAGTTGTCAAGTTCCTTAAGCATAGACAACAAATCCAAATGACCAAATCTGATGAGTGATAAGTCATGACATAAAAACATAGAACTAGAAGTAGGAAACTGGAAAATGGAAACACATTACACATTCATGGCTTTGTTTTGGTCTCTTATAGATTCCTAGAATCCGCATGATCTAATACAAGTAAACACAAAGAGCAAAGTAAATGTCAAAATGCTAATAGTCGAGACTCGAGAATGCTAATAGTTGAAACTCGAGAATGCTAATAGTCGAGAATAGAAACTTAACTACCTCAGTATCTCACTCTAAAAATTTTGCATGTTAAAATCAGGTTCAAACTCTAGAAAAAATCAAATAACATAATGTTAGAAATCAAAATTTGTAAATCATCGTCCGTCACATATAGGTGTTTCCAGCACTACCTCATTTAGTGTCTTTCTCTTTCCTCTTGCTTGCCTTTCTAGAACTAGGTGTTTCAACCTCATCGTCTGTCACATCTAGTTCATCATCATCATTTTCACACATTGGAATATCAGTGTCTATTGGATTACAAGACGCCATCTACATCAAAATAAAAAACACTCACATTAATATGCAGAAGTTTCAAACTTCAAAGAAAAGATAAACTAATGAATCAAATCAAAGTTTTCACACTTCACAACACAATCCAAGAATCGATTTTACACTACAAAATCTAGTTCATCAAATCCTCTTTAGTACAAAACTACATATTGTAGACTACAAAATCTCAATTTAAAAACCAACATCTCCTTAGTGCATATTACAAAACTACAGAGGCAAAGACCATCGACTAACTCAGTGTTTATCGAGTTCGATTTCCAGAAAAACAAAAATATGACAACGCAATGGAGAAGTGAAATCGAAAATTACCTCTAATTAATTTCTCGACAACGCAGATGATGGAGAAGTGACCAGAAACGATATCGTCTTCGATTGAGCTTCCAGGTTTGTGCCGAAATTGAAATTTTTTGGTAAATAAAGACTGATAAAGGCAAGAAAAAATCGCATAACGAGTAAAGGCAAGAAGCTCAATCAACAAAAGGTGAAACCAAAAAATCCTAAGTATATTTAAGACTATAAGTATTTTAGTTCGGGTTTTTGGGTTACCCTTTCGGATATCAGGTAAAATTTGAAAGCGCCACAAAACCCACAGATATACATACATAAGACCCAACAATATAAAATGGCTATAACCGAAACCGAACCAAACTGGGTTTTTCCTAGTTGGTTCCAGTTCAGGTACTTGGTTCTGGTTTTTATGCCCAGACCTACCTACCCACAAAGGAGGGTCCTTGTGACAGATACTTTTGTATTGATGCAGTAAAAGGTGGAGAGTAGAGATGAAAACACACATAAACCCACCAATAATTCTCATCCCTTCAATATCTCTTTGACCACTTTCTCTCCCCTCCTTTGACCACTCTCTCTCTCCTTCCCTTATGTATATAACTCTTAAATCTACCTCCTCCATTCTACTACTAGTCTAGCCTCAACACTAGCGCGTACACTTCCACACGCTTCACATTCCATCATCAACGTAAAAGACAACTTTTTAAGTGCATGATTAATGATTCATTAGTTACTCCATGACAAGAACATCTTGCATGGTTGGTAGGTCTATACTTTATATGCTAACATAACGTTACAAATCAAGATTCATATATATACATATCTACTCCCTAACTACGCAAAATAATTATCAACTTAAGTAATAAATCTAGTCAATATAATTATCATGGTCGACCTCCTTGATGATTGTGATTATTATGGCAAGAAGAAGAAGCCAAAGCAAGAATGGAGGTTGCGAGTTGGTTAATGGCGTCCACCAGACCACTCATACCTTGTCTGTTTATCTCAGCTTTTGATTCCTCAATCTTTATTCTCCTCTCTTGCATTATCACCACTTCTTTATGCCTCCTCTCTTGTCTCTCCTCACTCTCTCTTATCACTTGTGCGATCAAAGACGCGCTTCTCGATAACGCCGCTCCAACCGCAACCTTCTCTGCCTCCCTCTCTCCTCCGTCGGTCGTTTCTCCCGGCGTTGTTGTCCTCCTTCGCTTCGCCTGCGATGTGTCTGAATACCCACTCGTATCAGTCTCTTCGTCAACCAAAATGCAGGTTCACAACTTTAATCTTAAGAGCATCATTAGCAGATATTTTGGGGGTGTCTTAGAATAAAATATCATTTAGTTAGATGAATTAAAGATGAAAGTGGGAAGAGATTGTTGAATCGGATCTTCTCTTTGCCTCCTCTCTCTCTCATGTCAAACTGTTTTTTAATATTTAAATTTAATCTTAAAAAATGACTTAAAAACCTTTTAGTAGAGTTACCATTAATGATGCTCTAATGTACTCAAGAACTTTATTATAAATAAAAATATGTATAGTTTAGGGTTTCATTTTCTCTTCATGGTAATTGTAAAGTTTGGATTGTATAATGTATAATTGGACTGACTGAGACAATTTAAGATGTGGGTATATATTTGTTGTAATGTCGAAATTTAAATTATAAATCAGAAATAAAATCTAACTTTTGAGGTCATTTAATTTGAAGTTAAGAAGAGAGATAAAACGGAAGGTACCTACTGTGGGCTGTATAGGCTCAGCGTGATATGTGGACGACCGTGGAGGTTGTGGCGGCGGAGTAAGATGTGATAAGACTAGAGGTTGTGGCGGGGGTTGTGGCGGAAGAGTTAATACAATAGTAGCCGGTATTTGATGCATCGGCTGAGCCATCATCGGAGTTACAAATCCTAAACTTTGTTGGCACACTCTTAAGATCTGGCCGCCGTTACCGTTTCCAACGGCGGCGGAGGAGGAGGAGGACGGAAGAGTCTTTCTCTCGACAAGCTCGGCCAACGCGTCGTATATCTGAGACAACATATTACTCGGCAAGTTCTTCTCTTTCCTCTCACTCTTGTCCATCTCCCAGTAAGAGGAAGAAGAGCCGGTGTTTAAAGACGATACCACCCTCGATCTCTCGTACTCTCTGATCTTCTTGTAATCCCTCATGAGATTGTCCCACTTATCGTTGCACTGATTCTGGTTCCTCAGACATCCTCTTCTCCAACAATACTCCTCTATCCACTTCCACCGGAGTTCAGTCGGTTTGTTTCTGCTTTCCGGTTGTTTCTCCGACCGCCTCACACGTCTCTTGTCATCCATCTTCTTGGCTTCTATAAGCACCAAAGTTTCACTCACCGTCCAGTTCCCTTTCCTGTACTCTCTCAGAACCATCTGTTCACCACCCGATGGATCAGCCATATATGTGTATTTTTTGGATTTACCAAGAGGTAGCCATACGTGTCTCTTTGAATCTTGAATTCAAGAACTAGAGAGAGAAAGAAATAAGTGTTGGAGAAAGGGGAGAAGAAGAAAGGGATGAGCCAAGACCCGGTCAAAGTCTTTTGTTTTGTAGTACTAAAGATTGTCACCAAGTTCGAAAGACTGCTTCCAATAATGAGAAAAGAAAACCAAAGTAAGTAATGCTTCTCATTAAATTAATATATTAAAACCTTTTCTCCTTTTTCTTTTCTTATCTATGTTTCATGTCTCTAGTTGTTATGGGAGAACTCTATGCGACTCTTAAGGATCTATACCGAGTAACTGCTTTCAGCTTTCAAGTAAACGACTTCTAAGCTTCAGAAAAAATAATTTTAACTCACAGATGAGCGGTTGACCGTTATTGAGAAATTTGTGCCATTTGGTGACTAGGAGTAAACTTTTAGACATAATAGCCATGAGATTATTCTGAAAGGAAGTGTTAACAACATGGGGTTGGGGTGACCCGTGCACGGCGTAAGGCTTCTAATGGACCTTGGCGATCGCCGGATGATGGTATCCTAAAACGATAACATATTCAAAATGGTTTCCGGAAAGACAAACGGGAAGTCCCGGATTTCAAATATAACCTAGAGTCTCCTTTCAGGAGCGTTTTCTTGCCTTTCAGAAGGTCAATCTCTATATTCCTTCCCTCATTCTAATCTCACTTAAACATTGGATTAAGTAATGGATAATCTTCTAGTCTAGCTTAACACTCAGACTCTTTTCCCAGTTCTCTGGCCAGTTATACTAGTAGATTGGTCAAGTTTTTGGATGAGTGATTCACCCTGTAGGAGCCGGATTCAACAAAGGATTTGATGCATTGTCCTCCACAATATACACAACATGCGAATGCCCAAGTAAACGAAAGAATTGGTTAATGAGTTTCCTACCTCATACGGCTCGACAATTAATTCTCCAAGTATTATATCAGAGACACTGAAAAATAGAAGTAATATGATCCAAGCACAAGCAGAGAAAACATCACATTAACATTGCAATTTCCATATCCATGTTTATGTCATGAATTCAACATTAGGAGGAAAATAGAGAGAGAAAGAAGATGTTTGTTGAATCTTATTTATTCAGATCAGAGAAGACCACCCCTAAGAGCAAGAACCAAATGAAGAACAGAGCCACCCTCTATGTTGTAATCTTTGGCCGTTTTGTCATCGGCAAGCTGTTTTCCGGCATAGATGAGCCTGAAAATAAACAAGGAGATAAAATCCAACAAAGTACACATGAGGCCCAGAGTTGTATAATGACTAAAGAAGACGCAAACAAAATAGTGTATTTGTTTCTGTATAACATGGTAACATATGCAATATACAGCAAACAATGTCATCCAGAGCCAAAGTTGAAAACTGTAACCAGGTTTACTTACGCCTTCAATACACCCGTTGTGGTGTGAGCAAACGAGTAAGGGATCATAAGAAGCAGACCAGACTGAATTGAGGCGTAAACGCACATGATGCAACACAATACTCATGAAGTGATTAGAGGATAAAGTGTTTCTTACCTTTGTTGAACAGGAGGGATGCCTTCTTTCTCTTCAACACGTTCCTTGATCCGATCAATAGTGTCGGTTGGTTCGATATCAATCTCGATTTCTTTTCCAGTGAGTGTCTTCACCTTGATCATGGTTCCACCTCTGAGCCTCAAGACAAGATGAAGAGTAGACTCTTTCTGGATGTTGTAATCCGCTAAAGTTCGGCCATCTTCGAGTTGCTTACCAGCAAATATCAGCCTTTGTTGATCAGGTGGTATACCCTCTTTGTCCTGTTCAACATAAAGATTAACAAAGATGAAACAAAAGCAGAGCTCAGCATCATCACAACATAAACTTTAAACTATTTAAACCAGCCTATACCTAGATAAAGATCGTTAACAATTATACATCCTCACAAACACAAATTAGCTATTCTCAAGCAATTCAAATCGATCTCCGTCAAGATTTACAACAAGTATCTACTCGAAACAATCCTTAATTTCAAGGGTTTTACTTTGATCGGCGGTGAGCAAATATCAGATCGCTTCTCGACAAAACACCCAGACACACAATTCGAGTGAAAGCAAGTAGGAATTCAGAGGAACTAAAGAAAAGTTGAGAGGGCATAAAGACGAAAAGAAACCCTAAATAAACCTGGATTTTGGCTTTGACATTGTCGATGGTGTCGCTGCTCTCGACCTCTAGGGTTATAGTTTTTCCGGTGAGGGTTTTGACGAAGATCTGCATATCTCTTTTTTCGCGATTTATTACGATCTTCTTCTCTCCTTTGGCTCTCCTCTCTCGGATTCTTAGGCGGGTCTGTGTTATGGGGGGATGTATGTGTGTGTGTGTGTATATATAGATCCACTGGTGAAAGGGCCTCTACCTGGGTCAGCGTTTAGACTACGCCAACTTTTATCATTTTGACTTTATAAGCCCAATGTCTCTTCGTAATATTAAAATAACCAATTTTGGGTTTATTGAAACTCTCGGTATAGTTTGCATACAAATCTCTCGGTGGTTTGCATACAAATCACCTTGTTAGATGGAAGAACCAAACTTATTCCCCATCATTGAGACTTAATGTGAGAGAGAATATATGCCACCTACATTAGAATCGTATCTAAACAGATTGGAAAGATATTCAGGTTTCTTCTATATTGCAATTTGTTGGGGTAGTTGCGAAAAGATCTAAACAATCACTCCGACTGAAAATAATACTGTAAACATAGAAAGAATAATATTTTGTCTCATCTTAAAAGAATCTCTCACACTCATCATCATCTCCAACCACTATACACACTAACTCCACGGAAATCTAGCCGCAGCAGTACCATCTTCGCCATAAATATTTCTCTCTCTTACATGTATGTATGTATATTAAAAAGGCGCTTTACTACTACCACTACATTAATTGGAGAGAAGTAACAAAAATGGCCAACTTGCTTCGTAACTTTAGACTCCAAAGCTTGAAGTCTCTAGTTCTACATATGTTCGAGTGCTCCACCTTTGAGCCTCTCCATTCGAGCCTGGAGACCGGACAATGCTTTCTCATCCATTGGGAGAACCACTGGGTGTGGGTGGGGATTCTCTGGTCCCATTTGGCTCGGCGTAACGGTCTCGTGGTTCATTGATAAGTTATCGTTTGTTGGCATCAGCGGTTTGCTTACTGGCTCGAGGGTTCCTGATGAAGCCAGTTGCATGTTCTTCATCCTTTCTCTGATTGCATCTAGCGTCCCAGTCATCACTGTCATAGATGTTTTTCTAACAGATATGAATAAACAGCGCACGAAAGAAAAAAGAAGGATCAGGATCTTGGAAACTACCTCCAGGATTCATGTTACTGCCTCGGATGTCGTCGGTGTATGAATCAGATCTAGGGTTCATCAGAGGCTTCACATCTAAAGAGGACAAGGAAGGAATATCAGGAGATGGGAGAGCTAAGGAAGAAGGGGGAGGAGTTGACAACGGTAGGCTTGAAGGTGTTCTTCCAGCAGCTGCATTCTTCTCAACCTAAAAACCGATTGTAAAACTTCAAGATGCAAAACACTCGAGCTATGAAGGAAATGATAGTAGAAGCCAGGAGATTTGTTACAAACCTGGGCCAAACCGTCTCTAATGTAAGTACGAAACGCTTCACTAGCATTTTGAAGTTGGGAAAAGATATCAACCTACAAGCATTGAAATGAGTTTGTAAGTACATACAATTTGGCTTGAATGGCCGTGTGTTGATGAAGAACAGGAGAGACACACAGACTTGATATCCAAATCCACATCTATTACCTTTGGATATGACTTAGTGATGTGGTAGAGGTCGTAAAGACCAATTGTGGAAGTTTGTTTGTCCCCAATTTTCTTAAAAATCGCCCCAAGCTCTTGCTTCAACTGAACATCAGCAGAATTTGCGGGAGGTGAAGGATTGTTGGCTGTTGAATCTGTCCAATGGGTTTGGCCCACAGGACCTGTTGCAGTTAACATTCTTGCTGCAGCCAAAGTCTGCAAGTATTTAAATAGTTACTACCAATGATGTCTGAATTTCTCAAAAACCCAGTAAAATTCTCTTGCAAAATGTATGTACTTTTTCAGATGTATTATTCCGATTAAGCAATTTAGTACATATGATCTTTCAAGTTCAATATCATGAGAGGTAGTACAGCAAATAGTTTGGATGCGCTTTTTGACCAAACCCTCAGCTTCAGCAGTTTGTTAAGATTTCTGGACAGGAAGTTAGAAGACTAAGATCTCACCTCAAGGTTCAGATCGATGTAAGCGAGAATGATGGGTTGTGGCCTCATGTCAATAGGGACAAGAGACAAGTGGCCCTTAATTGCGGCTCCCCGGAGCTTAACAAGTTCATGTAGAACAGTTTTCACCATCCTCAGAGGTTTATCATCTGCCCCAGCTCTTCTCATTGGAAAAAATACCAACCGAGAATAAAACGAGAATGAATTAGCAATGGCAAGTACGAAAATCTCCACATAATAAACAGACTAAGATTTGCAAAATTTATAAGTGCATTTACGGAGATCTACCTCCTACGTATCTCTTCCATTCCCAGCTCTTGCAGATATACATGGATACTCTGAAGAAGCCTATCAAGATCAACTTCGTATATGGTGCTTTGGAGGAGCTTAACATGGACAAGCAATTATCAGATATACAATACCAAACAATCTGACACTTTGATTGTAGCAAGTAGGAAAGGCACTTGTTGCAAAATACACAGAAGGGCTGGTATGTAACAACTACTTAAGTTATGCAAACAACGATTGTCCTAAAATACATTTCGTAGAAATCATACCTTTGTAAGTTTAATAAGGCATTTAACAACCAAATCAGAGAATTTCTGATTACGGACAGCATAAACTTCAGCCGTAGCAGGTGAAGGCCATCTAGATGGATCAAGAGGGCGTAGCAAGCTAATAAGGACCACAAACGATGATGTCCGATCTGCATTATCCTGAATTTAATAAAACAAAAAAAAGTGAGGAAGTCAGAGAACTTCATAGCCACATATGATTAAAACCTTTAGCATGGGAGGAATATCTGACCAGGATCTTAAGCATCAAAACATTCAGAGCTTTCAGAAGCTGGCTGCCATCTTCCATACGTGGAACTCTTTCATCCAGAAGCCAAAGCAAGAGCTCTGTTATAAGGCTTTCAAGAGTCCCTTCTTTGACTGCATGGGCAAGCTTTTTATTTTGGAATGTCTGCAACAATACATACTTGTGAGTAGTGAGCTTCACAAACAAACCTAAGCGGGCTAACCCAGCTAATGAAGAAGAGCAGCATAACTAATTCACTCGGAGTTACCTGCATAAGTGTGTTCAAAACATATTTACACGACCTCGATGAAGCTCCCATTAAGCTAACATCAAATGTTTTGGCAACCTAACAGAATACAAAAATAATTAAGTGGTGGTCAGCAAAAACTATTATTGGAAGTAGTTCATCATGACAAATGGACAAAGAAAGCTTATCAGGCAAACCTTATTTGCTAAGCATGAAACAAGCCCATCTGCATCCTTCACAAGTTCATCAACTGAACTCTCTTCAGGATCATTAGAAGCCTGTGCCAACTCATGACACACAACTTTCATCCCTTCAACCGACTGCAACACATAAAAAAATAAAAAATAAATAAAAAACCAAACCAACACTTGCAGGATCTTCAAATATGCATCACCTAAGTTTCCAAATGACAAAACTGTAGGTGATATGTATCGGTCAACATTCCATCACAACCAAATCAAACATATCATATATTGTAATCGCTAATACATTACATTGTGATTTTGTCACTTCCAATAATTAATAAAAAAGCTGATGATAAAAAACAAAAAAAACTGAGTTACTATATAATAATAATATCAAGTAATAATTGCTATTACCCTAAAACAGAAAAAAGCTAGTCCTTAACAAACCAAACAAATAATATCAAGATCGGATCACACAAGCCAGAAACCTGCTCTGGAGAACCAAACATAATGATGTCCAAAGCCTCATTCCAGTCTGTAGGGCCGTTAACTCCAGCAATTGTCCGAGGTACTGGGTTCCTCTCCAGAATTTGTTCGGAAATACCATAGCTTTGCCTGGGAGGGCAAAAAGATTGAGTTGTGTATAGAAGCCGCATGAACACCAGAAGCTTATATATATGTTTACCTTGGAAATAAAGGACCAGGGACTATTTGAGAAAGGTCACCACTTTGCTCTGCCACTTCAGGTCTGGAAACAAACAAAAAGTCATAAATTATAGAGACTAAACACGTCTTGGAATCCTTTCTGTTCCCTATCACTAAGAAAACCAACATTAATTAAAATAATTTTGTGATTCTAAAATGCATTATTAGGCCTTGGATTTATGTGATTATCTTTTTGGCTTCCACTTTTAGCTTATTGCTGATGCTAAGTACAAATAAGTCGCTACCAAAACGTCTTAATTCTGTAACCTACGCACCCGTTTTCTCTAACAGAACGCCTTAATGCTGCTCGTGCCTCCCCAGGTCTCCCTTCTCTTCTTTTCTCCATTTCCTTGATCTGATACAGGCAAAACGATGAAAACAAAACTCACAAATACAAGACTGAAGCAGAAAAATCATTCATATTTTGAGCTTACTTTCCACTTAAATCTATCATCAATCATACTCTTTTGAGCATCTGTAAGCTTCCCAACATATCGCCAGATATCATCACCTGCAATAACAAGCCAAACAATGAGAAACGAGTGCAAAAAAATCTCTCAGGGAATGGACAACCAAGTGCGAAATTCGTTTCAGACTCATGATTAGGTTCCAGATTTTTATGAAACATAGACAAGCCAAAATTGTGCACTAATCACTGCGAGACATGGCATGTTTTGAAAAAATTCCACTATAACTTCACAAAAGCTCATGAATTTCTTGTCCTACCAAGAATCTTATAACCAGTAGCCATGGTGTTCAAAGCAGCTTTTCTGAGTTCACCATCTCTTTCTGCCGTCAAGCTTGCAACCATATTCAAGTATTTCAGTAGTCCACTTATCTGCTTAGAAAGGCATATTAGAATTCAAACAGAAGAGGAATGTCAAATAATTTGTCAAGTCTTGCTACTACCTCAGTTCCACAAGTCTCAAGTAGATATCCTATGAGATCAGTACACTCTATCCTCGTCCGGTTGTTTTTGGAACGTAGACCTTCCAAAATATAGGGATATGTCTTTGCTACAGAATATGCTTGGATAATCTGCTTCATCAGCTCCCGCATTTTTTCTCTTACTTTTTCAATGTTATGCCCCAACTGCACCAAGGACAAGGAGTTAAATATAAAGACACTGAAGCACCAATCTTTTTCTAAAAGAGAAAGATAAACGGGAATTATTATAAAGAGGCCAACACCACAGGAAATTGGGTTAATATCAGACGCCTAACCTTCTCCGCCAAACAAGGCAGAAATATTGCAGCTTCTGCTTCCGTCATGCAGTATTCCTCATCCCTCAATGTGTTGAAAAGTTCTGGAAGAAACTCAAGCACCTATTCTTACCCAGAGCAAATAAATTTTCATTTTTCTTGCATGAAAAACAGTGTCAAACATGAACTCCAATAACAGAAGAAACATTACAAATTACCTTTAGTAGACAGGTTGTGTTGGATTTACAGAATTGCAATACAAACCACCTGAGAAGTATATCTAATACTTCTATAATTTCCTTCGAAACAGATGGAAGTGCCTGCGGTGAGAAGCAAAGAAGAATAACTTAAAGAAAAATAAATAAGAAGAAGATCTAGCAGATGAATGAGATTTCAACACAAGATATCCGCATTCTAACATAAGATAGCTGCTACCTTCTGTAGGATTTCCAGCCCATCTACTTGTTTCTTGAAGTCGGGACTCAACAATCGTTTTTGCAAGTCTTCCCTAAAAAATTTCATCATATCATTCTGCACCAACGACCCAACTTTAGTTATAACATGATCCTAAGGCAGACCTCATTTAAATCCTCTAGAAAACAAACCTCAAGATCCTGTATCTGTTCTGGTCGCAGCTCCTCAAATTTAATTCTACGAACTACCACCCTCTCCCTGTCCTCCTGCAGATTAAACACACACAAAATCAACATTTTATCATCCTACACAATACCTGTGGAAATATTTTATAAACCCTTTGGAAAACTCATCCCACCTTATTGGAGTCCTTAGTATTTAGCAAAGCCTGTGACTGGATAGCTATATCATGGACAGACGTAATATGACTTGAGCCCTTTGTTGGTACGGCTCTCTTCAGAAACACAAAAACAAGTCAAATATTAGAAATTGTATACAAAAAAAAAAAAAATATGTTAAGAGACAGAAACTTACTGATCTGTTTCCTTGCTTCAAGGTACCATTAGAAGTTGATTTTGAAATCTTTGAAACACCTTTTGACACTGGCCCCGCCATAGCTTTTGATGATTCAAATGGTTCTGAAAACAACATCATTAGCTTGAACAGAAAAAGCGAACGAAGAGGAGAAAAATGTTAATCAGACAACCAGACCATGGAGAGGTACCTTGAACAAATCCTGGTCTTACTTTTTCAAGCACAAGAGCTAATGCTGGGCCATGGATATCTTTGAGATTTTTTTCAATCTGAGAAAAATGCACACATCTAATCAGATATTGAGTTCTAGCCCTGAATAGAACATGCTAACCCAAGGATACCTACCGTTTCTTGTCCGCTGACTCTCAAGATCTCAGAAATGCATCCTTCGGCTGCTTTTCGCACATCTGCTGATTTGTCCTGGAAAGATTCATCGAAGCATAACAAATTGAAATCATTACAAACAGTCCTGTTAAAAGCTGATGAAGCGGCTTAATAATTTTAGATGAGTCACCGTCATTGCGGTGCTTGCAGGTTTCAGTAAATGTATAGCATCCACAAAGTCACTTAATCCACTAAGCTGTTTTGTCAACCAATCAAAAAGATCTTTACGCCCTTCTGCTCCCATTTTCCCATCTGTTAGGGCTATTATAATGTAAGGAATCTGCATTAACAGAAACAAAAATATTTTAAGTTGATGAAATTATATTAACAGACATGCCTCAAAAAGATTATCACCAACCATTTTGTCAAGATGCACCGCACCAAGCCACGAATCAAGAGCAGCCAAGGTGCATTCTCTCATGTGCTTCTTGTTGTCACCGAGACATTTCAGAACATCAGATAGAATTCCCTGAAGTAGATAATACTTGGTAAAACTGGCAGGCAGTGATATTTTACAGTGTACAAATTAATTTCATTGCTCGACATGAATCACTAACCTTGCTCGCCTTCTCGACAGCTGGTCCCATAGCTGCTGCAACACCTCCAATGGTAGTCAATGTTTGCATAACAAGATTTTTGTTACTATCCAACAGTCGTCCTCGTAGACCACCAAATAATTCTCCTATCGAACGTGAAAAAAATGGTACATATAACAATAAGGAATCATGACTTAATCTTGGTATTACAAATCTAAAATGACAGAGAATTATGGGAAAATTTCTGACTTCATACCAGTTCCAGTTGGTTGGATACGTTTATTAGCCTCTTCCAGAATTTTATTCACAGCTTCAATTGACTCCAAACGCATCTACAAAAGTTTAAACGACTCAATATTAACTCTACAGCTTAAAATAAATTTCCACAAAAGAATTGTTAGGTTTAGACAACAAAAAAAGACTTCCAATTTCAAGAACACCTTCCAATCAGGACTCTCAAAGCCCTTAAGAAGATTAGGGGTAATCTTGCTACTGATATCTTCTCTAGGTAAGCTATCCAGCCCTCCAGCAGATGTTGATGTTGAACCTGACGTCTTAACAACTCTCTTTGGAGCCGCAGTCCCCTGATGAAAAGAATATAAGTACAGCAGGAAAAACAAGAAATCCAAAAATCAAGGCAATCCACACAAATGTACCTCGAAAGGGTTTTTTTCATATTCGGTGTCAAGTGCACTTAGTAGTGCAGGTTTGACGTCATTAAGAAACCCTTTAATGTCTGCAAACAGAAATAACATAGTTGATTCAGTGTTAAGATATATATTCTCCCAAAACACAAGTTAGACAAAGCTGAAGCAGCTTAAAGGAATTTGTAGCCACCTGGACCAACAAACTTGTGTAAAGCACCCAAGAGTTTAATTGTAGCATTTCTGGTGGCAGCTGTACTAGATTGCAGCCCAACATCCTTACAAAAATCTATCAAATCCTGCCATATGGACAAGAAAAATCTCCTTGGGTCATAATGTAAATAACCTAGATACTGCAGTTTAATAAGCAGGGAAATCAGGAGTTGGGAAATACTAAGAAGAAAAAACTTCAAAACCTTAAGTTTCATAAGTGAGACACCAAAGTCATCAACTGCCGAAACCATCCATAACAAGCCTTCACTTAGAACCTTGGGATTCTTGTGCTCTTTCATGATTTTGTAAAGCTACAAACAAAAGCCATATATCGTCATTATAAACAGATTAAAATGAAAGTCAAATAAAGTTGACTGAACCAGCACTTACCCTCTCGAAAACAAATCCAGGACCAACTGCTTCGCAGAAAGCAGTAAGACACTTCATAGCAGAGGCTCGTGTCTTTATATCTGCTACTCGTTCACTAGTGCCTAGTGAATAAATAGAAAAACACAGGAAAATTAGCTAAGAACTAATTCTTAAGAAAACAAATAGAACTGACGTCAGAATACAGCATTCATCAACTGAAGGTAGCTTTTTCTTCATATGATACTAACCCGTAATACAAAGTACCACACATTTCTTAGGAAACTTCGCCGCAGTCGAAGATATGTAAGTGATGATTTCAATGACCTGTTGCTGAACCTGCATTTCCAAGTAATAAGCTCATGTACTATTTTGGGGGGAACAATTCTAAAAAAAATACAAATAATAAAATTTTAGATAGAATAACAAGCATACCTGCACATTTTTCTCATTCCAACCAGGAACTGCACACAACAACCGGACCAAGATTTCCACTGACTTGTCTAATTCTTGTAACCCTTCTATCTCTTCTTTTAAAGCCAAAGTTGCTGCACGGCAATATAATGCAAAAAATCGCCAAACTGATAAATACTTTAAAACAGAAAGAGCTAGAAAAGAGATGTTGTGACATGAAATAGAGCTTCGATATCAATTCAGGAACCTTGCACAACAGATTTATCTTATGTGTAGTGAAATTTGATAAAGAACCACTTAAAAATGAGATTAACCACCCAAGCGAAACGCAAAAATAAATAAACATAGAAAGAACTAAGCACTAATGATGAAGATAACAGTATATGAGAATAAAAGAGTCCTCAAGGCCTTCAACAAACCTTCAAGTCTTTCTTTCCATACAGAGCTCTTTAACTGAGATATAGTTTCTGGTTTTACAAGAGAACCTAATCTGTTTTCAATCTCTTCAAGACCCATCTCTGAAGGCTAAAAATGAAAAGAAGAATAAAATATTAACACCATAAAATTCTGAAAGAAGTTAATCACATAACCATTTCTAATTTTGTATATATGTACCTCGACATCTTCAGGTGGTTCAACAGATTTTGAACCTTCATTCCGTACAGATCCATCTTTTTTGCCTCCACCCGGTTTGCCAGTCCCAACCTTCTTGCTCGCAGGCTATAAAATGTTAGCATTTAATGTGACGTTCAAATCATAGTGGAATTGAGAAAGAAAAAAAAAGGAAAAGGCCTGCAAGTATCCCATTGCTAGTTGCAACAGTCACAGAAGAAAATGTAAGAGAAAACTCACAGCAGAAGGAGCAGGTCTTTTGCCGCTCAACATGCTTGCTGCTGATTTCCTTACAAAGGAAGCTTCTGAGTTCTGCATCATTTTGAAGTGGTATAACTATTGGGTGGAATCTAATGTTAAAAGAACTACCAGGCGAACAGATACAAGACATGAAACCCATTCAGCCTCTTAGACAAAAGATGGGAAAAGACAAGGCATCTAATACCAACTATATCAAACATCCCATCTCCACATCCCAGATGCCATACCCTTCTCCCATCCCATCTCCAAAGGGAATTTTTTTTTCTTTTCTTAAAGAACTGAATGTTATTTGACACTGAAGATATGGATAGAAGCGTACCCCTGTGGCCATGCTGCCAACTGAAGACTGAACTGCCACTTTTATATGAAAAGAGTATCCAATTAGAATGGGAAAACCCCCGCAAACAAAACTTGATGTTCAGATAACGACTGTGTGAAATGAAGTCCACAAACCTGAGTTTGTACCAGCTGAGTCACCACCACCAGAGCCTGCAATCATTTCTGAAAGTTTCTTTTTTCTAACATCATCAAGTTTTTCCAACGACCTTTCCAAAGGTCTCATACCTACAGACTAAAATAACCAAAAGATAATAAATATATGGGGAATAGGAAAACATGAAGTAAAAGAGTCATTTATCCACATATTTTAACATGTGCACAGCATACCACAGACGACAACGCGAATAGGTTGCTGTTACAAAGCACAATATAAAATTAATACCTTAGCTATTGCAGCCAAAGCCGAAAATGCTGCATCCCTCACTGCAGGAGTTCCATCGTTGAGACACTACATCATTACAAATTTCAGGCATCCAATTAAGTTATAAGTTCAAATCATCGATTAATTTCAAACTTAGAAGTGGTAACTGCGATCAAAATTCAGCTCCATGCTATCACAACACCAACTAATCATAATACTGCAACATTACATATGTTATCTGTCCTTTTAGCACTAACTTGTTGCATATAGCTATGCTTGCATGATTAAGCAACTACGTGCTACTATCTAAGAGTGCCATGCTTTCCTGTTCAATCAAAGTATAATAAGGAGCCATTGGGCACAAAAAATACTAACCTCCATACATAAAGGGACATATTCTTTGTGCGCCTTTAGAACAAGAGCCTTGTTACTTGTTTCAAGGCAGGATGTCAACCAGGTCAAAGTTTCAGAACGCACAAGTGGAACTTTGTTTTTCACTGCTGTCTTAACATCTGCAAAAGAGAGCAAAGTTGATTTAAAAACTGATGAAAGACAGATGCTTAAACAAAATTGGTCGTCAATATCTAAACAAGACAATCATAAGCAGATCAGTAAAGCTTCATAAAAAAAAAAATCCAAGATAAACTGACTCTTGCCTTCTATAACGTCAACAAGATTCAAACACCCAGCTTTGTACATTGTTTGTAACGTTTGTTTAAGTGGGTCTGTGACTGATTGCTTTTTCTCTTTCAATTTTTCCTGTTCAAGGAACAAACAGCCACCAACTTTTGTATCAAATGCTGGACTAAAACCCAGTCAGCTACATAAGCCCATTATTATCTAAGAAAAGAGTATTAATACTCAAAAGACTGGAAGCATCTTCTTTGTAATAATAATTTTGGATCAAAGATGCCACATGACTCACAAGTAAAACAGGGAGCATAAACCGTGAACTAGCAGAGAAATGTGTTCTTAAACCACGTGCAAGATTTCCAATGGCTTGAATAGCTTCAACTGCAACAGCTAAGTTCACATCCGTGATAAGCTGCAATTGGAAAAATTTGCATATATTATTAAACCGAAAGTAAAAGTAATTATGCAGTATTGAATCCTGAACAACAGCAACATCAACATGCTATGATTGCAACCAGAAATCATTTTAAAACGCATAATTTCAAACTTCAGATTAATCAATAAGCACTGATGTTTGCAGGCAGCATCATCACCAATTAGATAATATTGCACTTACGGAGCTAAAACATACAAAGGATTATAACATATAATTATAATCAATGCTGCCTAAACTTCTTATCATGGAAAGTTAGCTACCTTCTTTAAGGTCCGACAAATTTCTGAAAAATCACCAGGAGCTATCTTTTTAGTCGAAGCAAGCTTTGTTAGCTCTGCAACAGCCTCTTTACGTTCTGACCACTTTGTAGCTTTCTAAAAGGGATACATCGTTAGTTAATGTAATGTGTCACATGCAATCAACATGGGAAGTAAGTGGTATAGTAAAAAAAGTTCTATCAGTGAAGGACAACCACAAGAAATATAACATAAAATATTGAAATGTGGCATTAAGCATCCAAAACTCACCACTCCGTCCCAGAACCCAGACTTCTCCAAAGGAGTCAAAATGTCCACAGGATCCATAAGATCATACTCATCTATTTCCTGAGGTGCTGATAGTAACGGGTAGATAAAGAAGAATCAAAGTAAGCAGACTTCTCAAGAATTACTTGATGAAGAAACAATTCATTGACGTACAAGCTACTTACCATCAGCAACAGCTTCTTCACTGGGCACATCACCCACAACATCGGAACTAGCTTCTGCCTCTGGCTCCTTGTCTTGCTCAGATCTTGAAAGCCAAATACAGAAATAATCTTATGTTAGTACTTTTTCAACTTTAGAATTCATGCAGGCGACAAAAAGGGCTTGAAACCGAAAAGAATTCTCATGCATATTAATTCAATTATTCAGAAACTTGACAAAGGCACATTGAGTATTCACAAAGAAAAGGCTGGATTACGGTGAAACTGGATCTGGTTTTACCTTACCAATAAATGTCAAAAGTATCGGATGTATGTGCCAATGAATAAATAAAGATGTAAGATAGGAAAAAAAAAAACAATTGTCAGCGTATATGGTAGTTACCTTATCTTTCGAGTAGGCTTGGCACCCCCTGAAACATTGGCAAGCTCAGCCTCCAGCTCTTTTTTCTTACAGAGTAACAATGAAATAGAATATTAGTGTTTGCAAAAGAGCACAAGAGAATAAAAACAAATCCAAGTATAAATAGAACTTCTTCAACTGATTTTCTTGTATAACTTTTAAACGAAAATCTCAAATGGGCAGGATTTACAGCCAAGGGTGTGGTTCTTATTGGCGCTGGGTTCTATCTTCTATCTGTTATGACTAGAAACCCCTATTTCAGTTTTCCAACTCCCAAGAAAAAGCAAGAGGATTTAATCCACATCTTGGCAGTATGGCTAAGTTGCAAATGTACGGATCAACATAAATCTTACCATCGTATCCCTCATTTTCTCAAACAATATAGACTTTACAGGATCTTTTCCAATCCAACGGCATAGCTCAAGTGTCACCCCTTTGGCAGATGCACGGACATTCTGATCTTGATGGTCGAAAAGTTCAGGAAGCATCTTTAAAATCCTTTTGGGAGGAATAACCTTTGATCCAAATTCACTAAGGTAGAAACAAACTAGTGTCGTTATTTCAGATAAATGATTTCATGAACCAATGGAGAAAACTAACAAGGACTTGAAAACAGACCTTAGAGCTTGAAACATAACGTCTACTGCAGGTACCACAGCCTTTGCAACTTTATTCTTTATAGCTTTCTCCATTGTATCCTACAATCATGCCAAATCTGTTAACATGTATAAAAACGATGTTTTCCTATAAACTATACAACTCCCAATAAATATCTTCTTGGCAATTGTAAATTTAAACTACTGAAACGATGCATATCAAGTGGAGTTATCGCCTTAAACTGGAGACAAATGATGTTTTGAACAAAACGCTATAGTAGACATCTTCAAAACAACAATAAAGAAGGTATCAAGATTCCTTTCTCCTTCAGAAAAAATTATTATTCATAGCAGAAGTCCAACAGATCAAAACTGGAAATGTTGGTTACTGGAGAGGTTGATTACTGGAACAGACCACAGAAGATTCCATTTCTTGACCAAGGATGCTCAAGGGAAATGTCAGTCATAGTTATTTAAAATGCTCTTTTACACTAGACACCTAGCATAACACAACTGGGCAAAGAGCCACAAGCTATATTCTACGTCACTCCTTCTAAGATCAGTATATGGTTGCATTCTGGGTTATAAAGCACTTTCATTTCTATGTCAGCTCACCTATCTAGTTTATGATACACCAGTATCAGCAATCTAGCAAGCAACTCTATGACTAGATGGTGAACCTATACATCAGAGTGCAAGGGTTAACCATATGTGTCCTATATAACCCTTGCAGAGTTGCGAGACCGTAGAAATGAATGGCATACCAGGAAAACATCGACCGCCTCTAATTCTACCCAAAGCAAGAAAGCAGCCTGAGCCTTGTCCACAGTATTCTTCCGACCCGTAAGGCATTTAGCCGCAATAGCATCGCAAACTTCCTTTGCGTACCTTCAAAAGCAGAAACAAGCTAATTATTCACATGCAAACGACCACTTCGCTCTGCCTATTTCTAGAGCAATAAAAAAAACAAATAGCACCATACCTTCCAGCGTCTGAGTCAGCTGCTCGCAAAAAAGCAATCAATGCATCGAGCGCTTTCTCTTGCACCGGCGCATTAGAATCCGCCACCGTCTTCCTAAACAAGTGACCTGCGAATAAGAAAAAAAAATTCAGAAATTCAATCAAGAGTAAAGCAAATAAACCCTAGACGAATCACATTCCCGCTCAACAATCCAAATTCAAATCAGATCCACACCGAGATAAACCACCCCAATCAGATCTGAGCCTCAAAAAAAAAAAACCCTAACAAACAAAAAAAAAAACGAGGTGGAGAAAAACTCACCAAAATCGCGAAGACGAGAGTCCTTAGGATCAGTAATCGAGTCACAAACAGAAGCTAAATCGACGTTAGCCTCGTTCCTAACTTTCCAATTCTTATGCCCAAGCCGATCCTCCCAAGGAAGTTTCTTCGCCTCCTTCAGTAACTTCTCTTCCTCCGACGACATTTTCTCCACGAAATTATCCCTCCGACGTTACCGATCTTATCGATCTATCTATACCAAGTTTTTTTTTTTGTTCTTCGTACGATCTCTTTCTCTCTCTTTTTCAAAAAAATTTCTTCGTGTTGTTAGTGCCGGCAAGAGAGAGAGAGAGAGAAGGACAAAAAGAAGAGTTGGGTGGAGCGTAATCAGAGCGAGAGAGTGGGGGAATTTTGGTTTCTACGTTTAAATCGGTGGTGTAATTTTTTTTGTTAAAACCCTTCACGCGCGTTGTGATTGCAACTGTGTGCACTCGCGATTATTTCAAATTTTATAACGAGCGTTTTTGTTTCTCTTTTACACGTGTTGAGATCTTCATTTTCAAACTATTTTAGGAAACAATAAACAATATTTCCGCTGTTAAAAATAAAATAAAAAAACAAAAACAATATTTTCCTATTGTTGGTGGTGTAAAATATTTTACATATATATATTTACATTAATAACCTATTTCTAAGAAGAAAAAAAATGAAATTTTGATGTCAAAAACAAAAAATAAGAATTTTATATATATATATATATATATTTACGCTGTTAAAAAAATTAAAAAAAATAATCCATTTTAGTTTACAAAAAAAACTAAAACAACATCATGGTTTATTGGATTACTGTATATATTTTCCTCTAAAATACAAACAATCATTTTCCATTGTGACAGATAAAACTAAAATGAATTTATTAGTTCATAGATTTTTAATTGATTTGAAATTTTAAAAAAATTATGTCTTATTGAATTATTGATTTTAAAATTCATACTTAATCATATATTATTTATTTTACGATTTTTAAATACTAATTATAACCAAAGGATTTTCAAATATAAAAATACAAATGCTCAAATTTCAAAATAAACTTTGTTATTTTGATTGATTAGTAAAAGAATATCTATGGGTTCCTTACTTCCTTGAGCCACACCACCACAAAGTTTCTTTGTACACCTTTTCCAACTCCATCCTCATGTCTTTACGTGATCGAACTCTCCATCCCCAGATATCTTTTCAATTGCTAGCACATGAAACAACAACTCAAATTTAAGCCATCATGATCTGATCCTTTCACATACATACAAAGCATCAACATTCTCTACAATTATTCTGGTTACATCATAATTATCTAATGGCATGTCTTGTATAATTTAATCACATTAAAAGTTTTATCATTTTCTTATTATAGTAGATTTTCAGTTCTATTATAAAAGCAAATGATTATCAATACTAGTCCTACGAGTTCGGTTACCCGAACCGACCGGTTAATTCAATTTTTTGGTTTAGTTCGGTTATTAGCAATTGGTCTGAAAATAACCGAACATATCGGTTTATTTTGGTTAATAAAATTCTATTGAATTGAACCGATTTTTGGGGTTTTCCAGTTAAAATCGGGTTAAATCGGTTTAATCGGATAAAATCGGTTAATTCGGTTCGGATTTATATATATTTTAGTCTGATTCGGTTTAACTTCGATATACTTTGGTTTGATTTCGGTATAATTTTGATTTTTTTTAAAAAGGGTAGCTGATCGGTTCGCCGAACCGAACCGTAAACCGAACATGTTTTAAAATCCTCCGAATTGAACCCATTGCCAACCGACTTTGAACCGAAAAACAAAAAATTCGGTTCGGTTCGAACCAATCGGTTTGGGCTAAAACCGCAGGGCGAATCAATACATTGTTTGATTGATTTTAATGTACACTTGTTTGATTAGGTGAATCATCATTTATATTATAAAGCACAAGTCACATTGCTAATCATATATTGACACATGGAAAAAAAAGGTTTATAAAGTAAAAAAAAGTTGCAAAATAAATCAAACGGTGTTGAATTCCGATTTATACGATCACTCAAACCTAACTCTAAAATATCTCCTCTTCTCCACATTCTATCTCAAATCGTTTCTTCATCTCTAAAAATCAACCTCCCTCACTGATATAAACTGTGGGCGACAAGACAACAACAAAATAGTATCGGAAAAGAGGATTACAGGAAGAAAAAAAAGTATCGCTTCATTTTCTGCATTTTATCTGATAATTACTTTTTTTGTTGATTTATATGTTTTCATAAAATCATTCAATTCGTATTTTTCTCTGACAATATATTCTTAAAATAGGTCTTGATTGCAACTCTATTCCCATGATTCAGATGTGGTTAGACTACTCCAAGTTTAATGTGATAACCTCTTAATTTTATTATATTTCTCTAAACTCTGGTTTTTATTCTCCGTCAGCCAGAAAGTGCAGCAGAAAGAGGGTTAGAACCAAAAGAAATAATGAAATCAAAGTATGTAGTTAGCAACAAAACATGGAGAATTAATTAACAATATTCGTTTCTCACGTTAGATGTCTGACGACTGACGAGGTTGGTTCAATATTTTCATACTTCCTTCTTTACAATTCTGATTTTTCTTGCTTTCTTATTATCTGATTTAATTGCAAATTATCTTTGAAGTTCAGGTGATGTGTCTGAAGGGAATGTAATTACAACAGTCTTTTTGCTTTTTGCCAGATTGTCTTCAAAATATTCAAAAAATCAGATGAAAACTTGGAAAGGGCAAATACCATACCAAATCCGTCTATAAATTCGTCCAAGACTATATCCATCTTAGACACTTTATCTCCTTCCTCGGTTTTAGGAAAAATGACACAAAATCCAACGCCAAACACCAACGACCATCATAAAAGACATGGTATGATGCATCATAGGTTAGTACTTAGTATAATTCATTTCCTTATCTCACACAATTTTTATTATTGAGATCCATTATTTGGTTTGAGATCCATTATTAT
Source organism: Turritis glabra (assembly GCA_900406565.1). NCBI lineage: Eukaryota > Viridiplantae > Streptophyta > Magnoliopsida > Brassicales > Brassicaceae > Turritis > Turritis glabra. Next base: position 5,657,948 of record OVBN01000025.1, read on the forward strand.
TGGTTTTCTATCCATATCGTCATTTTTTCTATCATTATTGGATTTCTATCCATATCGTCATTTTTGATTTGAGATCCATTATTATTTGAAATTCTTTTTTGAATGCATGCTCGCTAGAATGCAAGAAAATATCATATCCTTTTATGAGATATAAGTGTTATAAATTCTCATCAAAAAAATTTTTTGCATTATTTTGATATAATTTTATGAACATATTCATCTTTTATTTTTATTTTATTAGCCATTTATATGTATGTGTACCCTTTTTTATATCATATCGTATCAATCAATCTATCTGACTTTTAATATATGTTTTCATCTAAAGAGTTACTATATGATAATTGGCATTCTCATGTGTTTCTTGTGTCCATAGGTTCTCCATAGCAGGTGAATTAGAAGAAGCCATAAGATAATGAATACGATAAGCAGCTAACCTAAAAATGAAAGTGAACATGATGATACAAACTAATGCGAGGACAATTAGACAACTGAGATTCAAATTGAATCATCGATAATATGTAAGGTACGAGCCTACACAACTCAAATTTCTTATAATTGTATACATTTATGAATTATTATATATATAAATCTAAAAAATGGGGCGATTTGGTTCAGAAATGCTAGATTTTGGAAGCGAAAATTATCACACGGATTTTAATAACAACAAAAATGGAACAAAACAATTTGATTTTTTATATATGTCATTGAAAAGAAAATAATTTTTTAATATTATAAAAGTATAATTTTAATAATGAAAAACCACATCCGTGCTTTTAGCACGGGATATAATACTAGTAGATCCGATAAAGCTCAAAATAATTGTTCCAGTCGAAATCAATAATGGGCTATAGTAGGCCCAAAACGATGTTTAACTGACCCAACACAAAGCCCTTGTCAGTTCTGGCATTATATTGCGTCGGTTGACACGTGCGGGAAGTCAAGATCGGCACGTGTGATCTCCACTTCGCCTCTCTCATTGGTCGTAAACTCGTAACTAGGCCGATTCCTTCTCCAAAGTATCTCAATTTGTTTTTTTTTGGGTTACTGCACACTCAAGTTTCTCTCTCTTCACTCTCTCTCATAAATCACACCCAAAAACAAAAAAAGTTGATGTTTAGTTAGACTTTGCTTTACAGCTCAATTGCGTCTTCTTCCTCTGTCCTATTCTTCTTCATCTTCCTCCTCGCGGATCCATTTTGAGGTTCGTGTAATTCCCATCCTCTTTCGCAATTTTTGGGGGAAGTGATATTTTGGTCTGATTTGTCGGCGAATCGTTTTCGATTTCGTTTTTAGATTATTGAATGGTTTTGACTCTTCAGTTCTTCTTGTGCTGTGATTGTAATGATGTCCTCCGAATTTCGTGATTTCAGTTAGATTTTAGCTGCCTGAGGTCCTCGTTAAAGAATGAGTTGGGGTTTATTGGGAATGATTTTCAATTTCGCTATCTGCTTTTGCAAATTTGGAGGTGGATTTGATCCGTTTTAGACAATCTCACTGTTCTGGATGCTGTAATTGTAAATGAGACCATGCAAAGGTTGTGCATCGATGTTGTGGAACGCTTGATTTGTAGTTGAGGATTTGGTAGTCTGGTTTTGGTAATATTCGAAGTTCATTGCTTACTTCCTATTATGCAAAATGTTCTTGAATTATTAGAGTTCTGGGTTCGAATTTATCTGAAGAACGATAGTGTATATTCCATATCTTTGGATTTGTTGGCTTGGTGGGTAATTTGAAATCTGGAAGCTTATAGTTTAGTGTAGTTTCATTCTTATTATTTTTTCTGATAGAGTTTCAAATGAGGGGTCTGCTTTTTTTGTTATACGATCTAATGACATTACTTTGTTTATCTTCAGGAGTCTCTTTTTGTTTCTTTAAGATAGACAGGGCGTCACAGAGCAGCTGAGTTATATGCTACGAGTGTTACATTCCGGAGGCTGTTCTTTCAGATGATTGGCAGTAGCTATATTATGCTTGAAAGGTGCCATAATGGGCATCTGTCTGCTGAAGCGCTGCTGCTCATGGCTTCTTTTGATCTCATTTCTTTGTGCACTAACGAATGAAATCGAAGCAATTAGTCCTGATGGTACAGCGATATGTTTCCTTAATCTCTTCCATATTTTGTCTTTGACAAGTCATGATCATCATTTACTCCGCCCGGATTGCTGAAGGGCTTAAATCCTTTTTTTCTCCAGGTGAGGCGCTTTTGAGTTTTAGAAATGGAGTTTTGGCTTCTGATGGTGTCATTGGTCAGTGGAGACCAGAGGATCCTGATCCATGTAACTGGAAGGGAGTGACCTGTGATGTGAAAACAAAAAGAGTTATAGCCTTGTAAGTTTGAAATTTCTTTAGTTTAAACTCTTTTTTTTTCTTCAGTATGTGGTGCATCTTCTGTTAGTTCCTGAAGTTTCTTGTGTACAGGAGTCTTACTCATCACAAATTAAGGGGACCTTTACCCCCTGAGCTTGGAAAGCTGGATCAGTTAAGGCTTTTGTATGTGCTCCTAACCTTTAATTAATTTTATTGATCTCTAGCATATGCTCTACTGCTCAACGTATGTGTATTCCCATGTCATTGCAGAATGCTTCACAATAATTTTTTATATGACCCAATACCTGCAGCATTGGGAAATTGCACGGCATTAGAGGGAATGTAAGTGCTTTCCCAAAATACGTATGCTGATTAGTGATTACACTTCATTGCTGATCGAATTTTTCGTTTTCTTTTTTCGAAATTTTTATAATATTTTCCTGACAATTGCTAATGTTTTTCTACATTTGCTTCTATATAGTTGGTGCATGATATTGATGTGTCTTGTGGGTGATGAATAACCAATGGTTTTTCAGTCAAAAGTTTAGCTGGTTTACAAAAATCGTTGTCAATTTTTTTAATTTATTGTCCCTCTATTCCTTGCAGATACTTGCAGAATAATTACATCGGTGGGACAATCCCAAGTGAAATAGGAAACCTGTCCGAGCTGAAAAACCTGTACGTGGTTTTTCTCCTCGTTCTTTCAAGTGGATTTGTTTTCTTAGCCTCTGTAGGATCTGCTAGTTGTTGTTCGGCTAGCTTCTCTCACCATTAAGTATCCTCTATAATCATTTAGTGAACCACAAGAGGTTCTTCTGACCTTCCATGCAGCAACAACATAATGTTTCGAACATACTTATTTCTCTAGTCGTGGTGAACCTTAAAATGTACAGGTAGTTTGACATAACATATGTCCAACACACGTATTGTGTTCTTTTTGCTGGGTGAAAAACACTCAAATATGATGATGAGAGATGTAAATCTATGCTAGGTCTTCTTTCATATAAAATGGGCATATCATCTAGATTCTTCTGAACTATTAAGTTGATTTTTGACTCTCATTTATAAAGGGACATCGCAAGCAACTTTATCAAGGGAGCTATCCCTGCTTCACTTGGGCAGTTGAAAAAGCTTACTAAATTGTAAGTTGCTAGTCTCTAACTTGCGTGTTTTATTTGGCAGTCATGTGTATATTTGAGTGTCAATGTTGCTATCTATGTTAATCTTCTTTTAAAGCAATGTCTCAAACAATTTCCTGGTGGGACAAATACCTTCTGATGGCCTGCTCGCTCGACTTTCGAGGGACTCGTAAGTATAATTCATCTTTACCCCTTTCCCCAACCAGATTTTTGTAAATGAAGGTTGATAAATCTTTCTACGGCTGATCTTGCAAAACAGTCACAAATTTTTTGTGACGTTGTGCACAATGGCACCCTGTTACTAGCTTTGCACCAGTATAGCTGAAAATAACCAAGTCTTAAACTGATGCATCAATCTTGCAGCTTCAATGGAAATCTTAAATTGTGTGGAAAACAAATCGATGTTGTGTGCAATGACAGTGGAAATTCTACAGCTTCTGGCTCTCCAACAGGTAAAGCAACTGTGTCTTCATCAATTTTCTGGTCAGGATATATGGATTATAGCTTAGTTTTTGAAAATTTTGTAGTATTCAGCGTGAAATGGGTATGCTTTTTGGTTTCTCCCGTATTATAGGCCAAGGAGGTAATAACCCTAAAAGGCTGCTTATAAGTGCGTCAGCAACTGTGGGTGGGCTGCTCTTAGTGGCGCTCATGTGTTTCTGGGGATGCTTTCTCTATAAAAAGCTTGGTAGAGTTGAGAGTGAAAGCCTTGCAATAGATGTCGGTGGAGGTGAGCGATGCTGACTCTTATTGTAGATCATCTCAAAAAATTATATATTTCTCTCAAAACTTGACACCATGAGAGACCATTTTTATGTATCCAGGTGCGTCTATAGTGATGTTCCATGGAGATTTGCCCTACGCTTCCAAAGACATTATCAAGAAACTGGAAACTCTTAATGAAGAGCACATAATAGGCTGTGGAGGCTTTGGAACAGTGTACAAGCTGTCAATGGATGATGGTAATGTTTTTGCGCTGAAAAGAATTGTAAAGTTAAATGAAGGTTTTGATCGGTTTTTTGAAAGGGAGCTTGAGATTCTTGGGAGCATCAAACATCGTTACCTTGTGAATCTACGTGGATATTGCAATTCACCCTCATCAAAGCTTCTGCTATATGATTACCTTCCTGGTGGTAGCCTTGATGAAGCTCTACATAGTAAATCCTCAACTTCATATTTATGGGTTTCCCTAACCGAGAATTATGATTCTATTGAGTGAAATCTTTGAATGTGTAGAGAGAGGCGAGCAACTAGATTGGGATTCGCGAGTAAATATCATAATAGGAGCGGCAAAAGGGTTAGCATACTTGCATCATGATTGTTCTCCTAGGATTATACACCGTGATATAAAATCGAGCAACATTTTACTCGATGGAAATCTCGAGGCTCGGGTATCAGACTTTGGGCTTGCCAAGTTGTTGGAGGACGAAGAATCTCATATTACAACCATTGTTGCAGGCACATTCGGTTACTTGGCTCCAGGTACTCAATTGCACAATAATAACAATGCTTTTTGATTGGTGTTACTCTCGGTCATAGGACCTAAATCCGTGAAATCATGATGAGTGTTGGTTGCAGAATATATGCAAAGCGGTAGAGCGACTGAGAAAACCGATGTTTACAGTTTCGGGGTTTTGGTTCTTGAAGTCTTGAGTGGTAAACTTCCCACTGATGCCTCATTCATCGAGAAAGGGTTTAACATTGTTGGTTGGGTAAGCATAACGAGATCCAGCTTTGATAATAATATTGACTAGTAAAAGCTTTAATTTCTCTTTCTATAATCTTGCAGCTAAACTTCTTAATCAGTGAAAACCGGGCAAAGGAGATTGTTGATCGAAGTTGTGAAGGAGTGGAGAGAGAGAGTCTTGATGCTCTTCTATCAATAGCAACGCAGTGTGTGTCTTCAAGTCCAGATGAGCGGCCAACAATGCACAGAGTTGTCCAGTTACTTGAATCCGAAGTTATGACTCCTTGCCCCAGTGACTTCTACGATTCCAGCTCCGATTGATCTCACATTCACAAATCTGTGTGCCTTCTCTTTACAGTTTCGATTTCAATTTTACATTACAAAGTTCGCGCCATTCATTTTGGGTACCTCTTTTTTTTGTATTTTTTGGCTTTGAATTGTTAGAATGTTTCCGAGATTGGTGAAGCCTCATTTGATCCGAACATGAAAACGAAATGTATATGACCATCCACTGTAGAAACACTGTTCTAAGAATCTCAATAATTTCTCTATTATATGTAGAGGCTTTTTTTGTTTGCTTTATTAAGTTATAGTGTCCATGTTGTATCAATATAGAAAAGGTGGTATTTATTTATACTAGCAAGGAAATAATCTTTAAATTTAGATTCTGATTTTATATCTCCCCAATGAACATATCGGTAAATTATGGATAATAGAAAATTAAGCTCGATATGACGCCGTTACAAATCACAAATTAGCAGAGCAATCCATGCGTTGAAACGACACCGTCCTTGTCTCCAAGTCATACCCAACGAGAAAATCCATCTGAACAAAGTTCCCGTAGATGGCAACGTCGGTGGTCGGAATCATACTCAAGCAAACCATATCTTCACTCATTTTCACGAACGCGTTGATCGGACTCAGCCTCACATCGGCTCCCACGAAGTGCACCGTTATCTCCGGCAAACCTATCTCTGCACTTCCGGATTTGAAACAGTGTGACAAAAGCCCCTGTGGATCACTCACGCGCTTAGCTCCGGTCACTGATTCCTCCACCGCCGCGCCAAATCTGTCAAAGAAACCAGAGTCGAGGAGTGTCAGCGTCGTTCCAGAGTCGATGATAATGTTTCCTGACGTCTCCGAGAATATTCCGCCGTCGTTTGGATTATACGAGCTTCCGGTGTACGGAATCTTTTTCTTCCCGACGGAGATGGCTTCGAGCGTCAAGTAGTAGTAAGTACGAGGCTCTTTATCGACCAATGGAGTCGATATCACGCCGGAGTCTTTGCTTAGACTTGAAGGAATCGAGTTGGTGCCTAGGTTTATGACGCTTGTACCATTCGTTGTAGATGACTTGTGCGACAAGCAATAAGAGAATTTATTCGAAATCGAGGAACTGAGCTGGGAGATTAGTGATAACTGACCGCCGCCTAGACCGATGATCCCAGAGCCAGTCTCGTCGAAGGTACCGCCGTTATTGTAACCGCAACCGAAAACTGTACCGGGGAAAGAAACAGGGGACCCTGAAGCAGAGTCAATAGAGATGGTTTCCGTGGCAACGTCTCCTTTGGAGAACGACTGGTCTCCGTACGAGTAGCGGTACTTACATACATTTTGGGTTTCATCGCATCCGCGTTCGCTACTCGACAAGGCATGGCAGTTACGTGAGTCACAAGGCTCGCTCTTGTAAGTAGAGGATTTCGTCTTGTCGAAGATTGGACCGTTTTCTTTGTAACATTGTTGACATGGTTTGCACTGGACCCAGGTTAGGTCACTTCCGGTGTCAGCTATTGCAAGGACCTTCGTTGGTGGAGTACCGATGGTGATACTCATGAAGAACTCGCCGTCTGCTCCGATTAAACCAGATTGGAGATCGGTTTTGGATAATTGGTGGTTGAAGCGGCGGGAACGAGAGATGGAGCGGAGGAAAGCGGCGTTAAGGCGGTCGGTGACGGTGTTTAGTGGGTTGTAGAGTGGGGAAAGGGGAGAGTCACGGTGGATCAGCTTGACGGTGAAGTTTTTTGGGTGAGTTGGTGAAGAGAGAGTCACCGAGAAGAAGAGGAAGAAACAGAGGAGAATTGAGGTTGCCATTGTTGATTAATTTTAGAACTTTGCGGTGGTAAGAGTGAAGTGGAGAAGAGTTTTTATACACAAGAAAACTGGGGAAGTGAAGAGATTTGAAACGGTAAGGAGTTATAGCTACGTGAGTGGGAGGTGAAAGTCTGAAACGCAATTCATTAGCTAGCTTTTAATTTCTCACTAAGGCTGCTAATTTAATTTGAGACTAGAGTGGGGTTGTGGGAGAATTAATATCAACATTTTTAAATTAGGACTTGGAAGATTATATATTTATGATCTTAAGAGCATATTTTGTGTGATTATATGTTATACACCACACTATATCACAAGATATAATCATTTCCACGTATAAATCTAGCGAGTCTAATTTTGGTTCTGGGTTTCCTAATGTTACTATAAGGCTATACGTAATGAAACTCATATAATGTCATATCGGTCCAGGAGATTCGCTATGTTGCTCGATAACTTCAAAAGTTCAAAGTCACTGTTCACAAATGTTGAATCTGGTGGCCAAAAGTTTAAACCATTTGCTTTTGTAATCATGTAACTCAGAGAAGTGAGAAACTGTTAGTGTAGAATCTCGTATTATATAATCATGATAGTAAAGATTAGACTATAAACAAAATTGCCTGCTGATTTCAAAATGGTGTAAATTTTATACACGTACAAGATAGCAGGATCGACAAGGAAACTCTTCGAACAAAGGAGAAGCTTCAGGTGGCACGCATCGAACTATGAAACCTTCTTATATCAAAGATAAACTGTTGGCTTTAGGATCTGTCAGGACCAGTCCTTGTACCATCATTGGCTTTGTTCATGTTGTAAATGAGCCTGTCTGGGGTTCTTGAGAGTTCGTTGGAGCCAGGAGAATTGGGGTTGCTCAGGGCATCTTCTTGCAAGATGTCTTCAATCCTGGACAAAATGCGGAACGCCAAGTTTGCAAGAATCCGAGAATATGCCACAAGAATTGCATGGCCAATATCCTGATGAAAACAGAGGAAAATGAAATTTTCCCTTCATGAAACAATGTTCTAAGGAAAAACTTGCTAAGTATGAGGCAATGTTCATGAGAATTTCTCCTCACCTTGCCATATTGAATCTTTGTGGCATCAAGAAATGACTGGGTGAGATTAGAGAATTTGGATTTAATCTGATCATTAAGCCTCTCTGCTCGGTTTATGAGCGACTCAATGCGACAAATCTCAGATAGTGAATCTTTAACTAGTGACCATGATGCTCGCACAGGTGATTTACCACTGCTTGCTTGTTCTGTAATCCTCTCTTTCCATGCATAGATAGCTGCTTCTAACCTATTAATCATCTCAAGAGCAGCATGTTCGGTTACAAGCCTAAGAGACATAAAGATTTCATCTACTGTGTCAGACTCTGAAGCCAACATCTTGTACAAGTCATCCCCAAGGCTTGTCTTTCCAGACTGTAAAAAACCAATGGAGAACAGAATACATTACTACCTCTTTACATGGCAGCTTATGGAATTATGTATTCGACGAAAGCTAAGGTTACCTTAGGTAATGCATCCTTGATAATGGTAGGTACTGGCATTTCAAGAAGCACGTTATGGTTTATGGATTTGGCAGCTTTGAAGATTTGATAAACAACGTTTCCTTTCTCAACCAGTTTCTTCCTTCCTGAACTAGAGAGCCCCGGTTTGGGAACCTTAGGCGAAGGAAGCCACCATCGTTTGCTCTCTCTTGTAATCTTGTTCTTTTCCTCTTCCCTACGACCCACTTCAGAATACCAAAACTCTGTGTTTACCACAGAGTCCAGTGTCTCCTGTGCATTCTTGAATCATCAGATATCAGGAGAAAGAAGAAAGACTGTTTTGATAAAAGAAAAGGATCACATACAATTAGCATGGAGTCCAATTTCCGGAGAGCTGGGAGATTGATATGAATGTCTGCACGGGCTTTTGGAGTCATTATCTGATCAAACATGAAATCCAGTTCAGTAAAGAGTAAAATGCATATGATTTTAAAAACAGCTTAGTTACACACCTCAAGTGATCTTCCGTTTTTACCATATTGCTTAGATGGGACTAGCTCAATCATGTAGTTAGTTGGAGAGAGTAACCAATCCATTTCTCTTCTCCATCTCTGCTTTTTGTCTTCGGACAAAGGTTCCAACTTCCAGAGTTCTCCGAAAACTGAGGCTGCATATCCAAGTAATGATACCAAAATCTTCATATTGTATCAAAAATACCATTATTCACTTTTGTATACTTGAAAACATACTGGCAAGATGTGTTATAGCGTTTGATAAAGCCAAAGCGGTTTGCACACCCTTGCATCCTCCCGTAACATCTTCACCAAGCAATAGATTTGAAAATGTCTCCTTCATGGCTACAGCATCAGAACAGCAGAGTGCATAACCAGGTTTCTCCTTACCATATAAATGTATAGGAATTCTCTCAAAGTCCCAATCATTAGAACTAGTCTTCCTAGGTAACAATTTTGAAGAAACTGACTCAAACACAGATTTGCTTGATGAACAGCTTGAAAATGCATCATCATCCAATGAATCAGTGGGGCACTCATCTCCTCGGCTTGTTCCACTTTCTTCTTCTAAAGATTGATTGTTGATGATACAAGTTCCTAAGCCATCATAAGTCATCATTCCTGAAAATAAAACCAGAAAAATATTGACAAGCTTAGCATGCTTCCTGACTTTGCCTGAAACTGTTACATTTTAAGCTCTATGCTCTTACACACATATCAAAACATATAAAAAAAAAAAAAATCTAATGATCAGAACTAAACTCACATATATTGTGAGCCCTTAAATTATGATTGCAGACATGAACGAATGTCAACAAAGTATATAAGCTTCTTGTGCTATATATATCATATAAACCCTCTAGTGTTTTAAAGCCTTTTTTTTTAGCAATATCAGAAAGTGGACCACAAATAGAAAAAAGATATCATTCTAGAGTTATAGCCTTATAGGCATCATCTAAGAGGGCCCGTTCAGACAGTGACTATATAAAGAACTCCACCTCTCGCACACAATCCTCTTCTTGTCTCCCTTACCTAGTGGGAGAATAAAGAAAGAGACTTCTCAAAAAGAAATTTTCTATGCAGATTAAGGTAGCTCCCATAAAAAAAATAATGACAGAAACCAACAAAAGTCCCAGTGTTCCAAGGAATCTTTGAATTTTCGATAAATAAAGCCAAGATATTTGCTCAAAAATGCTTCTTTTCTCGAAAAATTACGTAAGGAAATGTTTAAAAATGAGATAGATAGCCGCTCCATGTGGTGGAACTTCAAATTGGACCCACCATTAAGACTCGTCAAGTGTGTCACTCCACATTGTTTATCAAACCTTCAGAAACACATGACATTGTATTGATCAAGTACCAACAATCTCTTTTAACTCACAGATCAAAGTCCAAACAAACAGACCAAAGATAAATAAGAAAGGGTCCTTCTTCCTAAAGAAGGTATGAATGAAGTCTTCAAAGATGCAAATCTTCCATTGATTATTCTTCTCTCTTACAAAAGTAACCAGCTGAGCTACCAACTTGTGATCTCAGTTAAATGTCATATTTTAAACTAATCCTGAGCCCTTAACCAATCAAGGAAACAAGACTGATTTGGATTTGACATTGCATCACAAAACTGCCTCATAAAATGACATTATATTGAATGGAGACACTGATGTCAGGTGGAATGCAGCACACCTAGATTTGAGTTGGTAGAGTTTCTGTGCACATTGATTCCATTCCAAACCTCTCATATTACAAATACAAAAGACAAAAAGACGCTACTTCTTGGTCTGTATAGATATTATGGCTGAAAAGTCTCATTATTATTTATTTCAATTCCATATATGTATCAACAATGGATCCTTAAGTGTAAACATGGCAAAGATTAAAGTTACTTACTCTCTTGTTAGTCGAAATCAATGCTAATCTCCCTCTTCGTCCTGCTGCAGCAGCCCATATTTTTACTCATCAGTATCATCCCTTCCTTTGTGGTTTTGAAATTTCTATATGGTTTTGTGGTTCTTTTGTTAAACCAGTAAAACCAGCCAACTTGCTTTTTCCTGCTTAATCAGATGATACTGATTACACCAGCCATCTGAACTCTACATTAATAGGCATTAAAAGGATCCTAGTCAAGCTGTCAAGGCATAAGAAATTGTAGCTAATAACAAAGGGTTTGACATTTGCATAATATTTCCATGTGTATGAAACATTTTCTGTTTTTTTTAAAAAAAATATTATAACCTTTGTTGTTTCTTCCAACCAAGAATCTGACATGAAAAAAGCAAAACTCTGCTTCACCTAAAAACCAGGGAAGGGAAGAAAACATAGCAATGCCTAATTGTTCAAATTAGCTCAAGAGCTTAAGTATCGGAAACCCTAACTTTGAGACCCTTGCAACACTAAATTTGGTGCGAAAACCTAGAAAATGCTCTGTATTATACAAACAAGTTCAATGTTTATCAGGTAATTCCAATAACTAATATTTTTAAGCTGATCAGGTTTATCAGGTACTACTAATACTTTAAGGATCAAAGAATTAGGTATGTGAAGCCTTTACCAAGTCTTTTCAGCAATCCACAAAAAGGGAGCTGCTTTAAACTGAGTTGAAAGGGCAGCACCTGAAATTAAATTTTTAATTTGTGAACCAAAACAAAAGTGAAAACAGATCTTACCGTAGATTTGAGTCATTGGACTTTTAATACATTGGAAAATTAAAAATTCTGAGAAGATGATAAAGAAACGAATCAGCAGCATGCAGATGGAGTTGAAAACCTTAAACGGGAAAAGGCATCATTACTTTACTTCACTTCAAGAAAATAAGAGGAGAGAATATTGGAAATCGAAATCAAACTCCAAATGGGCTTTCATGACTAGCATTTACCTATAATAATCGGCCCATCGTGTTGTCTCTCTCTATCTCTCCACCTTTTTATCTACCTAATTTCCTCCGAGCAACTACTTTTTGTAACTTAAATTGCCATGCTTAAAAAAACTGGGTAGATATGTTTTGTGAGTGACATCAAGAGTGACACGCATGAGTGTCTAATCCAGATATCAATTAGGTTTCAGTTGAATTATTTTTTTTTGGATTTTGGGTTTATAATTCTATATATTTTGATCATTTGTATTTTTAACTTTAAAAAAAAAATCAAAATTTGGTAAAATCTAATGTAAAATAAAATTATATGAAAACTCAAAATGAAATTAACATGAAATTACATCTAACTATAACTAATGTTTATACATTATTAAACGAATATTAAAATCAGAGATCCAATAATAAATTATTTTGTTTAGATTTCTAAATCAACTAAAACACAAAACCAAAAAAAAATTATTTAAATCTCTTTGAATAGGTTACACAATGCAAGTTTTCCAACAAAAAAAAAAAGATAGGCAAGGATATTACTTTTGTTATCCTTAATAACATGTGAAACAAAATTAAGGTTTGATTGCAAAGGAAAGAGAATACTTACGGTCTGATTTTGTAAGATTCGAGATATATATATATATAAATATATAAGTAGTCTTTTCATGAATAAAAAAGTACATGAAATCGAATAAATGTTCGATATGTATTGCGACTAAGTTCTTAGCTTTTATGCTGATGATTCCTTGAATAGACCCATTTGAGGTAAGGGTTTCCTTAACCGAAAAAGAATTAATCTTAGTGATGGTGACTGGTGGAGTTCCTTTTTATTCTGACTGGTTGGAATTCAAAGTTTGCATGATGTTGTCCCTTTTTTTTTATAATTAATCTGCCTTTAATTTATTTTTTTCCCCTTTTTATTTATTTACTACAAAAAAAAAACACTTTCATATCTCCAAGTAGAGTATTTTTTTTTTGATAAAACGAAGTAGAGTATATAATAGCCTTTGTCTAACTCTATGCATCTTTGACAAAAACATGTGATTATCTATTCGAATATTTTGTGGTGAAACTAATTTACTATAACATGATGGTCTCTTACTCGATGATGTAATCCAACTCTAAGTTTCAATGCCGAATTTCAGAAGTATCTGCACGCATATTGATTTTTTTTTTCCGCAATAATTATAAAAAGTCCAAATGAATAGGAAAGATGAGCAACCCAATAATTTTACACGCACCATGCTTCACATTTGCAACTGAGCAAACCAATAAATTTATCCAAGATGAGCTTGCAATTTTTTATTTTTTTTTTGGTGTTTGACAAATTCATTAAAAGCAGCCGAACTTAAGTCTGCCGATAATTATTAGATCAATGACTTCATTCATATCAAAGTGTTTTGTAATCTCAAGATGACAAGATCTTTGGATTCTATATTAAATTGTGTTTCCTATAATTTACACATAAAACCTACTGAAATTATTTAAATATTTAAATATATGAATTTTAGAATTATTTAATTTGAATAAAACCTGATTTTTATGAAACTTTTCAACTTTAATTAAATATTACTAAACTTGTAAAAATCAATCAAATAACTCATGATTTTTATTGATGATTTTAAAGTCAAATTTTTTTATAATAATAATAATATATTGCTTTTATACTCATCTAATACTTTTCAAGCAGAAGTAATTATTAATTAAATTAATATAATTAAATTTTAAAAATTTAAAAAATCTTAAATAATTATTAGTTTCCAAAAATTAAACTCACATTCTCTCTCATTAATTATGAACGAAAATTAAAGTTAAATTTTTAAAAGTTGTTAACCAATCAAAGTTAAAAAAAAACTAAGATAATATCTAACTATACCATATTTATTTTCAGTTATTATAATAATTTCTTCAAAAAAAAATCAGTAACAAAATCTTACCAAAAAAAAAAACCTAATTCAATTTTTTAATTTACAACTACTAACCAAAAATATATATATTTATTAGGATATTCGGATAAGTCCAAAATTAAAGCAATTTTAGATTTTTTTTTTTTTTTTTTTTGCATATAGTAATGTCAAAATGTTGTTTTATCTTTTGATAAATATTATTTGGCAAGTAAATTTTAAAAAATATTGAAAATCATTCACTTGCAACTAAAATAAAAAAAAACAAAAACATTTAATTAAAAATATCAAATAAGAAATTTTTATAAAATGAATCGGATCAATTTAAAATCTGATATTTATGGTAACTAATTAGTTTATCTTTGATAAAATCTATGTTTTATTTATTTTTACATTTTTTAATTTGCAAGCCTTAAATAAAAAAACTATTAAAATAGATCTTAACAATTAACAAATATTTATGCTTTCAAATAAATATTCACTCAAATTTGATTTATTGGTTTTTTTTGGGTTTAATATTGTTATGATTTTCTAAATATTATAGGTAATTATGGGTTATCAAATATTCGTAAATTCTACTTATATAGAAAACATATAATCTAATCACGGGTGATCAAAAATTATTTGAATATCAATCCAAATATTTTTTAAAAACAAAAAAATCTAATTTTTTTTAATTAAGTAAATCGTATTTACTATTATTTTTTATAACTAATAAATCAATTTATATTTTAAATAAAAAATTAAAAAAAAAGATAATCGCATTGATATCTTAATGATTTTTTGTTAAACAAATTTCTTCTTATAAAATTGGGGTATTTTAAAAATGACCTTTTTGATGCGCCCATTTTCAAAAATGTCTCCTTAAACTGTCCATTTAAAAAAATGCACATCTTTAAATTTGAAAAGGTTATAAGGTTTTATAAGGTTATAAAGTTTTTGGTGTACTTCTGGATAGTAACTAGTATTTATAATGTATTTATAAGGTTCTACACGGTATTTATAAGGTTTTACAATGTATTTATAAAATATTTATATGGTATTTATAAGGTTTTACACACATATAAAGGTAATTTGTTTATGTTTTTATAAGATTAATTACACACGTATTTGGATAGATCTCAGACTTTTAGGAGCATTTCTAACAAATTCCCTATAAAATTACTAACAAAATCTTCTCAATAAAATATTTAATTAAATTCTTTTATTTACAACTACTAATCAAAAATAATCTTTATTAGGATATTCGCATATCTACATATTATTTCCTATAAGTAACCAAACAATATTTATTTTGAATCTGAAACTGTTTAAAAAAAGAAGGTAATCGCATTGATACTAATTTTCATTTTAGATATTATACAACAAACTTCCAAAAACAAATATGAATATACCATTAATTATATATTCTCAATCATAAATTCAACCATGCATATTGAGATTATTCAGTTACTAATATTGAATCGAAAATATTTAGAATCAAATATTTGCAAACTGTTTTTTTTTAGGTCAAATCTAAACTTCTCGAATACTTTTCATTCATCTATATAAAGAACATCCTCTCAACCATTGATATACAATGCTTAACGTATTCGTAAAAAAAAAAATATTGTTTTTTAATCAATGTGTTTCTTATTATATTTTATTTTTTATGTTTAGTTTTCTTTTAACAATTAATTGTTACCTAGTCTTTTATGTTGCACCTTGTGATTTTGAGATATTTGGAAAACGATGAAAATCATCAACATCCTCTCCAATAAACGAAAAACAAAAGCTATGCATTAAAAGGTTACTTAGTCCTACTTCTTATCATCATATATACGATTTTGTTTGATAAATGTCCAGTTTTTTTCATAACGTTTTCATGTTTCTTCTACGTATTCTTAATGTTTATAAATTATTTTATTTTGTATTCTAGTGTTATTTTTAATTGTGTTTATGGTATGTAATTTTAGAAAATTTTGCTTACGGGTTTTGTTTGGTAAGTGTAAATTTTATAATATTTCAAAACAACTCTAGCAATTATAGGTTTTATATAGTTAATATTCGTTTTAAAATTTTTGCTACTAAATCACATCATATATATATATATTTATTTTTTTATATAATGTATTTCATGTTTAATATTTTCTAATATTTTTTTATGTATGTTCTGGTTTTAACTAATTTTATATCTAAGTTTTTAAATTAATTTGTTTTTGCTTCTTTCAGGAAAATTGAAGTTTGTGAGGTTCTCCTCTTTTGATTTGATCTCATCATTCAAACGTAAAAATATAATATCGGAAGAAGAGAAATGTGATGTGCCACTAAAGTAAGGCTCAACAATAAAAAAGTTTAATTTTTTTTATTTAGTCATACACTTATTACATTTAATTTATTATACTTATTTTTTTTTTGGAGATTACTAATGTTTATTGCAATACATACGGGTCCGATTTTCATAAGTCGGATTGTAGGTTTATGAAATTAAAACAATATCTTAGTTTCTAACATGTAAAATAGATAAAAAAAATTATATATTTTTTAAAAAAATATTATATAATTTTCTAACATTATAGATTTTATATACATTTTCACATCCACAATGATTTCAATTTATATTTAAAATTATATTAAAATATTGACTAAATTTAATTTCAAAATATTGGCTAATTTTTTATTTAGTCATACACTTATTACATTTAATTTATTATATTTCAAATTTTTTAAATTAATCAAAGTTATTTGTTTGGAGATTACTAATATTTATTGCAATACATACGGGTCCAATTTTCATAAGTCGGATTGTAGGTTTATGAAATTTAAACAATATCTTAGTTTCTAACATGTAAAATAGATAATAAAAATTATATATTTTTTAAAAAAAATATTATATAATTTTCTAACATTATAGGTTTTATATACATTTTCACATCCACAATGATTTCAATTTATATTTAAAATTATATTAAAATACTATACCTACAACTATGGAATAATTAAAATTTACACTAATACTCAAATTATACCACAAAAATAATCATCATAATTACATATTTCAAAATTAACCGATCAAATTTCAAATTTGATAATAAACTTAGATATAAATTGTATTACCAAATATTATACAATGTCATACATCAAAATTAACCAATCAAATTTTAAATATAAAAATAAACATATATACACATTATATTACTAAATATTATATTTCAATCGTAATCTTTGTTTATTAATTAATATGATTTAAAATAAAAATTTCAGTATGTGCTGTACTACGAGTTAATATCTAATATTCTATTATAATCCATAGTTATATAAGAAATAGTCTGAGATTGATAAAGATACACGAGACGTTATAAAAAAAAATGCTTAATCGATAGGTTTATAGCCGAGAAATAAAGCATTTAATTGATTAAAGAAATATAAACAAATATATAGATCACACAAGAACCTAGCTAATATAAGAAAATATATTATAGCGCTGTCTTATCAAGAACAATGCCTGCGTTTCTTTCAATGAATGGCTAAGAAAAAATGCGATCGAGGAGCATAGAATCTTCCATTTATGGTATATATTCGAGGGCAAATACACTTTATATATCAAGCCAAAAACTAAGCAAATAAAGTATAATACGACGGAAAACGTTCCATGTGTAAAAAACAGAGGATCAGCTTAGTTTAATTATATTAAGGGCTATTTATTTCGATAACTATTAGAGGCTCTTTACCTCATTATTAAATGACCTATAACATAAGATTATTTTTGTTCTACAAAATATACATAAAATTTCAAGTCTATTACGTATATATATATTTTTTTTTGGTCAAGGAAAGTTTATTACGTATATTCAAAACCAGTTTTAGGGTCTGAATGGTTGTATATTATAGAGTAATTTTCAGAGTAGTTTCTCCCACCTAAAAAAGCTGATGGGAAGTTTCCCGTTCAAAAAAATATATTTTTTGATGAAAATAATTTTTTTTCTTCTTCTTTATTTCTGTCCTTTTCAATCATTCACACACTTAAGCTTTTTTTTTTTTTTGTTAACAAAAGATGCATATGTCTTTTTTTTTTTTTTGTAGTTGTCCTAATTTTATGTTTTTTTTTTTTTCAACAACTTCAATATCTTAAATCAAATGAGCCACTGTGGAAGAATATTGTTTACATAGATAGAAAGACATGGTTCCGATCGTACAATTCGTGCCAACCTATCGGCTTTCACATTTGTACTTCGGGGAACCTTAATTAAAGAAAAGTGAGTGAACTCATCCTTGTCGCTGCTAATTGCCTCCAAATAGGTTGTAAAAGCTGGTCATTCCGACGGAGAAGATACCATATCCACCAGATCAGAACAGTCTGTTAGAAAAACTACTTCTCGTTTGTCCTGACCAATCATACAACGCATTGCCCAGATTAGTGCTTCACTTCTGAATGTAAAGCCGTCAGACTTCTTCGAAGATTTGCAGCTCCCTGTAATTTTATGTTTAACTTGTGTAATTTCAATTTGCACAAAAAACAAAAAACCCTATGTAATTTCAAATGCAGTCCGGAAAAAAAGAACTAATTGTCAAGTTTCCTATATATGTAGACACTAGACAATAAATATGAGAGTCAAGTCTTAAGTGCATTTACACCTTTCGCGCACCTTCAAAAGAGGTCCTTACCTTAAGTATACACTCTTACTTTATGAATTATAGCTAGTGTCGATATTCTAACATTAGTCTTGAGCATCGCGTCATACAGTTTTGTGGGGTCCTCTACCCAATCGATCCTTCTTAAATTGCACACTTCTCTCATGTTTTTGTGAGAAGAAAGCAACCACTTAAACATAGGCTTCAGAAGGTTTAAAGGGTTAAGGTTTAAGATCCTCACAAAACACACAAAGCTGTCAGTGATGGTGACTCGTGGTTGTTCAATCACAGTTTTGTTTCGCTTTCTTATAATTCTTCTGGTGATACAAGTATACTTTGAGACTACAGCAGCAGCTCGACATGCGCCGGTTGTTTCCTGGTCACCACCTGAGCCGCCTAAGGATGATTTTGTGTGGTACCACAAGATCAACCGCTTCAAGAACATAGAACAAGATGCATTCCGACCAACCCACCAAGGTCCTAGTCAAGGTATCGGACACAAGGACCCTCCAGGTGCTCCTTAGAATACCATTTGATGCGGAGAAATTTACTGCTTTATCGCACACAGTTCGTCTGTTTTTCGATCTCTTGAATGTGTCGCCTTTACGTTTTAAAAGAAAAGAAAAAGAAGAAGAAGAGAAGAAATTGCATAACAGATTCTTATGGAGAGGACATGATGCGATCAAGAATATGATTTCAGATTTGTTTTTTTTTCAGAGTGATACATCGTCCTTTACGAAAGGCCATGAAGACATCTCTTGGGTTGCTTATAGTTTTTTGTTTTGTTTTGTTTTGTTTTACGTTGAGACTTGAGTTGTTCATTCTTTTTTTGTCAGTTAAAAATAAAGTTAATGAGTGATGGCATAGTTTTTTTTATCATCAAACCGCTGATTAATTTATTTGTTTTAGCACAATTTTATTCGACTTTCAATAATACACCTAGAAATAAATGAATTTTTCTCATTTAAAAAAAGATGAATTTTTTCGATCATGTATAGCAATAAAAGTTTCGCTGGCTAGAACGATTAGATAATTTATCTGTTGGAATGCATATTTATTATATTAGTTTAATTTAGAACTACTGCTCTTTATTTGTCCCTAGTTAATTAATGTTAAGTAAGGATATGTTTTCACCAAGAAATCAATGAGGTTGTCTTAAATTACCAGAAAAAAATGGTAACATACAATGGTTGCGTTTTGAGTAAAACACTTTTTCATGTATTGGATAAATTTTGAAGTACGTGAAATCATTGTTTTATCATCATTATCCTAAGTTGCTTTACTTAAATTTAGTGAGTTTTTTTTTAATGTTATTCGATCGAATTTTAAGTTAAGAGAGGTTGTCTTGAAAAAGTTCTTACCAGAACAGGTTTCATTAGAAAAGGTAATATTCTCGATAAAAGTGAGCTGTATCTATATATAAAGTATTTGTGTAGATGTTTGTTAGCTACTTGTATAAACATCAATATCATGGTTAAACAATAAGCATATTCAAAATATAAATATTATTATTTTTGAAATACATTTTTAAGAGAAATTTTTAGTTTGTAAAATATTACAATGAATGTCATTGATTTATAAAATAAATTAGAAAACTCATTAAGAATAAATATGAAATAGATAAATAAGTATATCTATGTATCCAAATAATTTTTACAATTAATTTTCTATTATCCATTTAACCAAACACAATTAAAAGATTTTCATTAATCATAAAATTAAAAATATTCATATAATGTTTCACAATTAATAATATAGATTTTTAAAAGATTTTGTTAAGATTTAAAATTATAATTCTCCTATCATTTTTGTTTGATTTTTTATTTTAATTGCTTTGAATAATTATATAATACATAAAGTTAATAAAAATATAAATTTTTTTTTGCATATGTTGTAATTCAAATTTTTAAAAACGGACATATATTACTCGATTAAGGAAATAAAAAATGTGTGTTCAACGTCACACATTAAAATAACCAGTAAATAAAAAACATGGTAAGTCTGAGAAATGAAATAGAATGAAAGAAAGCAACAAGTAACCAAACTTCAACTCCATCACACAGCACCAAATCACTCATTCTTCTCAAACTTGACCTTCACACCTATCGGTAGCAGCTTTCAAACCAAATTCTTCTTCATTTTTTCAAAGTCTTTTGATTGAATACACAACTTCTTGGAGATAGACCATGCATCAACATTACATGCATAGACACGCTTAGATGATGGAGTAGTTGAGTCAGTAGTCTCTTGACTATATGTCAACATGAGTGGAACCTTCCAATGTAAAAGAAAAAATTCAAAATGATTATTAACTTACTGATCAAGCAATTAAGTTTTTGAGTAAAAATGAATCTAAATCCGAGTAGGCAGGAAATTTAACTTGACAGACATTCAAATTTTAAAAGTTTGTATCCGGTTTAATTCGGTTTTCCAGTTCAACCTTTAAATTATATAAGATATAATAAATTTAAAATATTTTGAACTTTTAAACTTATAAAAAGTTTAAAATATCACGAGACGAGTTATATGGCGAGATGAGTTTAGATCGACATTAAAATAAATTTAAAATATCATTAACCCAACGTTATAACACAGATAAACCTTCATTTTATTATTAAGTTATCATTATCAATATTAAATATTAAAAATGTCGATTAAATTGATTTAATTATGTATACAAAAATTATCTCGCGATATATCGCAGATTAATTCGTAATAAATAATGTATAAATGAGAATGTACCATCAATCAGAAAAAAAAAAGCAAGGAAAAACAAAACACAACTAGTCTGCTGAACTAATAAAAAAACATCCAACTTTTTTTCTCTTTGATATATAAAATGCTAACTTCTTAGTAGAAAATATATTTTAGCTTTAGCAAAAAGAATAAAAAAATAGAAAAGATATTTTAGATTAACGATCGTGGAGGTGGACGTTAGACCTAACGCTGATTTTTATTTTAAGTTGGATTTGATACAAATTTGGAACTTGTACTAGGTTAACAAGTTGATGCCAAATTATATAATATTTTAATTGGCAGTAAAACAACTATATCGATATAATATTCAGTAGGACTATCAAATGTTAAGATTCCGACTAACTTTTTAGGTTAAATATTCGAGTTGTAAAAAAGATTAATATCACTTGTGCGCTGGTTCTTTATTATTTGCAGACATGTGGGGATGTGTTTTCGGCTTTTCAATGGAAGAGAGACTATTCAAGAATAAAGAAAACAGGGGCGCGAACTGAACATAGTTTCAAACAAACTTATGTCTTCTTCAACTAGTTATACATACTAATTTATTGGATAAAAAATCACACAACATTTTTATAACGTAGAATAAGTAAGCCGTTAAACCTAAACTATTTATATCAAAAACAATATCTATTAATCTCGGAAATTGTTAAAGAGTAAATGATTATTTGTATTTAGGTTTAGTTATAAAAATTTGTTTGGTTTTAGGTTTCAAAGGTGGAAGTTTAACTCTTTAGCAAATTAAAGAGTCTATGATATAGCTAAAAGAGTTGGTCGAGTAGCAATCAGTCTTATGTTGCTCTTGGATTCCAAATCGGTTAAGGTGCCCTTTTCGAATGGGAGAGAAATGCTGTCGGAGTATATATAGTACGTTCTCGTTTTTAGTTTTCATGGGTATTTGTAATTGGGCTCTGTGGGCTCTATTTATTGAGGCCCTGTTTGGTTCTTTTTTTTTGGCGAATGATTGAATGGTCGGGTTTGTTTTATTTTCTTTTTGATATTTTTTTACACCTGTGAAATACATTGTTTCTTCACCTTGGCAGAGGCTAGAGAGAGGTGAATGAAGTGCAAAGTGTTGATCAATGTCTTACTTGATTGGAAAATGTTAGTTTCCATTTTAATTACCACTTTTGCATATCTCCATTAGTCAATAACTTGCAAACACATACTAGTATGAAGACGTTTCCCCCCTAACTAATCACTTTATATATTTTCAAATTTCTAATCTCTTAATTGTTCTATTTGTTGTACCATTGTCTCATGTTATGAATGTCTTGATCGTTGATTCAGTGTTTAGAGGAATTTGTCGACAAGTTTGCTTTCAAAGCTTTTCACTTTTTTTATGTTCTGAAACGTTTTCATTGCCTTTTCAACCTAAAAACGTTTGTGGATTTTTATTTTTGAGTCAAATTAGAGTTGAGGACCGGTTTGATTCCATCATATAGTATGCCCATCTGCGATTAAAGAAGAAGAAGAGAACCCTACCGAATTCTGCAAGAACTCGCCTAACTCTACTAAAATCTACTTTATTAGTTTATTATTCTTTTTTTTCATGGTGATTAAACTTTCAGTTTGGATTATATCAACAAATAATTCCCAGAAAAATATTGAGAGTTGACATGTTCGGACATCGTGGGATTTGGGAAACCGGAAAACAAAGTCAAAGCAACGAGAGCATTGCGTTAAGATCTCTCTGTCTTTGTGTCTTTGCGTATTTAATTTTTGTTTTTCCAAATTCATTCATAAAAATGTACATATAAATTTACTTAGCTAAGACTCAAAAATCTGATAAAAAATATATATATTCTTTATGTTCATTCATATCTTATTATTATTTTATTTTTTTTAAGTTTACAGATAACATTTCCAATTGCGATTTCAATTATGGCTAAGCTAATTGGGTCTCGATTCACAGTCTCCAACTTTCAGAAGAAAAAAATTGCCATGAACTGATACACAACAACATGTCCAAAATTTATCTAACAATTTGCTAACAAAACAAATTTTAAATGCCACTATTTTGCATTACTTGGGAGTTGGGGAATCAATGTTGAATAAATAAACAAATTAATAATTTAGCTCCAAAAAAAATGAATAAAATTTTTCAAAGTAAAATTCGATTATGAGCGAAGCTGCTGAAGAGAAGACGCCGAAAACGAAGTTGACCAGACCTACCAACCAAACGATCAAATCAAATCGATCGAACAAGAGGAAGAAGAAGAAGAAGACAAAAACCCCAAAAACAAAAATAAAAACTTTGGCCAAAAAATTAAAACTTCTGTAATGGAGATTTGAGGAAGAAGAAGATTGAAATTGAAATTGACAATAATGGTGGAGGGTTGGCGAAATGGGTTTCGCGAGGCTACGAATTCGAAACCTCTGTTCGTGACGATCTACGCGACTGTGATCATTGGCGTTCTCGTCTCCTCTTTCTATGTCTTCTCTGCCATTTACTCTCCCACCAATGGCTCCTCCTCCTTTCTCTCTTCTACTCCTCTATCCAGTAACATCTCTCTCTCTCTCTCTCTCTCTCTCTCTCTCTCTCTATGCATGTGTTGTTGTGGCGAATGGTTATATCTGCTTCGCATTGCTTCTGAGTTGGGATTTGCGTTCTGATCTTGATTTCGTAAGCTAATTGATGTCTAACCATTAGGTGAGATTTTGGAAGTTAGGTTCTCTAATCCGTTGGTTCTGATTCTAATTCGAGCTCACCGTTGACCTTGAATCTTCAGTGTTCGTTTGAATTCAGTTCTTGAAACAATGGATTTGCTATAATCTGAGATGGGTTTTGACTTTTGATCACTTTAGTTGATTTTCATCTCATCTTTTGAATCTGATCAAGTGATTAACAAATGTACTTGGGTCTGCATTTGATTGCTCAAGGTCTCTGTTAAAGTTTTGATTTTTCTTTAGTCTAGTGTTACTCTCCGACACTACATATTAGTTCAATGTTATCAGGCTAGATGAGCTTGCTTGAGAATACATCAATTCACTAAGCAGTATGAGCTTAAAGTTTGTTGTTTTCCCATTATGTTCGATCTATTCATGAGTCTTATTTGTAGCTGCTGGCCGAATTCATCGTCTTCCACAAGAAAATGCAACGTTGGAGTTACCAGTAGCACCACCACCTCCACCGACACTGCCACCGCCAGTTTTGGAGGAGGCTCAAGGCAAATCCTTGGGTAAAATTTGGGTGTCTCCTCCTCGAGACAAGAAGATGCCACCGCTTGAAACCTTTAAACTGACCAAAGAGTTGTTTGGGGAAAGAGTGAAGGACAATGTCATAATAGTGACCTTCGGGAACTATGCTTTTATGGATTTTATCTTGACTTGGGTAAAACACTTGACAGATTTAGATCTCTCCAACATTCTAGTTGGTGAGTTTTCACTTCTAATATCTATGTCTTATTGTCCATTTCACTGGCTTTCTGTAAGTTAATAACTTTATGTTATGGCGCTTTACAGGTGCAATGGATACAAAGTTATTAGAGGCTTTGTATTGGAAAGGCGTTCCGGTTTTTGACATGGGAAGCCATATGAGTACAGTGGATGTCGGGTGGGGTTCTCCAACATTTCACAAAATGGGAAGAGAAAAAGTTTTTCTCATAGATTCTGTCTTGCCTTATGGTTACGAGCTACTAATGTGTGACACTGACATGGTGTGGCTTAAGGTACTGATTCGGCACTTTATTAACACTGTTATTCGTCCCGTTATCTTCCTTTATAGACTTTCTTCTCATAATATCTATGTGACAGAACCCTCTGCCTTATCTGGCTCGATACCCGGATGCTGATGTTTTGACATCAAGCGATCAAGTTGTGCCTACTGTCATAGATGACAGTTTGGACATATGGCAACAAGGTAGATTTTAGCTAAAGATATGCATTTCCCTATTTTCCATTTGAAATCATTTATCATTCTGAAAAAAGTGTTTTTGAGTTTATGATTAAGAGCAGTTAATCTGTTACATGGCTACTAACTGTCTTCTCAACCGTTCTTTTTCTTGGACTTTGAAAGTTGGTGCTGCCTACAACATAGGAATTTTCCATTGGCGGCCGACAGAATCTGCCAAAAAGTTGGCAAAAGAATGGAAAGAAATTCTCGTAGCAGACGATAAGGTTTGGGATCAGAATGGGTTCAATGAGATTGTTAGGAGACAGCTAGGTCCATCTGTGGATGGGGATAGTGGACTTTTCTATGCTTATGATGGAAATCTCAAGGTTGGAATTTTGCCGGCTAGCATATTTTGCAGTGGCCATACTTATTTTGTTCAGGTACCTTTCCACATGCTTCCTGTTTTTGCAGTTTTTATCTTCTTCTTTTGTGTTCAGGAATTACTTCTATTTTTTATGGCAGGCTATGTATCAACAGCTCAGGCTAGAACCATATGCCTTGCATACAACTTTCCAATATGCAGGTACAGAAGGAAAACGCCACAGGCTTCGAGAGGGGATGGTTTTCTATGACCCACCAGAATACTACGATTCACCAGGTAAAATTCTTTTTGTTCAAAATTCTTAAACATTATTCTTGTTGATGGGAAAAGCCAAAATTATATTGTAAACTCCAACACTACGCAGGAGGTTTCATTGCGTTCAAACCATCTATTCCAAAGAGCTTGTTACTTGACGGGAAGCATACCATTGAATCGCACTTTATCCTCGTTAATCACCAAGTAACGTCTACTAACCTAACATGGTCCCTCGGAACTATATGTTAACTTGACCACCTTTCTAATCACATCCACCTTTGGTCCACTTTACAGATGAAACAGGTCAGATCAGCTCTAGCCATTGCGTCTCTTCTTAATCGTACACTGGTAAGTCTATTCAACAGCTTATATGCATATTCCCTGGTGATAATGATTGATTCTTAGGTATAGCTGATTGGTCTCTACAATGTTTTCAGGTGATGCCACCAATATGGTGCAGGTTAGATAGGCTTTGGTTTGGGCATCCTGGTACTCTCCAGGGATCTATGACCCGGCAACCTTTCATCTGTCCTCTTGATCATGTCTTTGAGGTAGTGTTTGTAATAATGTTGAAGCATGTCCATATACTCTCTGATTCTTTCTCTGCAAGTGCCTCATAACACCCTGACCAATTTCATTTACAGGTCAATATCATGCTAAAGGAGCTACCGGAGGATGAGTTTGGCCCTGGGATTGGTATCAGAGAATATTCTTTTCTAGATAACCCAGCATTGCCGAAACAAGTAATTCAAGCTGCTAAGATATTTTTGTTTTCTAATTAATCAATTCATAAGAAAATCTCAGGAATGAATATATTTTTCAGGTCAAAGAGTCATGGCTTGATGTTCAGCTTTGTCAAGAAGGAAAAGAAGGATGTGAGGCATCGAATAACACAAGCCCCTCTCGGGTTCTTAAGTTCCCAAAGCGGAGCAATGAAGATACGGTAACTAAGATTTCTTTAGCTATCTATCACTCTTTATTATACATGTAAAAAATTTCGCCGGTTTAGCCTAATCACTTTGTTTCGTGCTCACCGCAGTTCAAGACAATATTCTCTTCCTTCAACGATGTCAAAGTGATCAAGTTTTCTTCAGTTGAAGATGCTTTCATTGGTTTCTCTGACAAGGCAAGTAGATCTTTAAACCGTGAAACATTTAGACATGTTGATTAACATGTAAATCTGACCTGACCTAATCTGGTTTGCACGCAGGAGCGAGAAGAGAGATTCAGAAGACGGGTAAAGAGATATGTGGGAATATGGTGTTGTGAGGAGAACAAGACTCCGGGACACATTTATTACGATATGTATTGGGACGAGAAACCTGGTTGGAAACCGGTTCCTCCACAGACACCGGAAGAAGATCATCCTCCCCTCTGATAACACGACTGGCAAGAAGACTCCAAGAAGCTTACACTCGATTTCTTGGGTCACAAGGAGACTTAGGGAGTTTTTTTCTTACGGCCTTTTATACTACTGTGAAACTGTCTTTTTCTTTTCTCTCTCTTACCAATGTATCATGTTATGACAATAGGTTTGGACACAGAAAATTGTTTCTTTTTTCATATAATTTCTCTGTAGATTTTATATCAATAAATGACTTATTGAGTTGTGTCACTTACAAACTTCAAATACTACATAGTCATGTCCTGTCGTAGTTGGTTCCCCTATTTGGATATAATAGCTGGTTAATTTTCTGATTTCAATTTCGAAAAAAAAAGAGAAGAAGATTATAGTAGAGGTAAACAAGCCCCAAGACACAAACCATTAACTAAATCGACCTTGGATCATCATCGATACATAAAAGTTTCAGACAGATGGGAACTGGTCGGTAGTCTATATATAAACCAATAAAGATCACCCATAAGAAGATAAAAAAAAAAAGAGAACCGTTTCTTGGATAATATAGTAATAGAAGCTAAACTGTCTTAAAGATAATGCAATGTGAGAATGCTCAACCAGACTTGGGAAAATGTTGGGACAAATGCTTCGTAATCTCGAGGAACCCGACAGTGTCTTTCCCACTGAAGATCGTCTTCAGTTTTTCATCGCATAGTATCTGCCTCTTGTTCTCCGGATTCTACATTAAAAACCAACAATATGTGTTGGAAATCAGATCTCTAAGAAATACATGTGAGAAAAAGAAACAAACAGAGAATTCAAGACCAGCTAATGCTAACACAACCAAAGTAAATTCCATTTGCATAATGCATTGCCCAAAAACAGTGATTTCTTCACTCAACATAAGCAAAGGAAATAAAAAGGACATATAGCTAAAAAGGTTAGGGGTTGATTTGTCACTCAGGAACATAAGCAGATTAGTTCTAGCTGCAGTCACAACGATAAGCTTAATTACTGAATTAAATGCTAATCACAATACCTTGTTCTACCATTTTGAAGAAATCAAGTTCCTTTCTGGACAACACAAAGGCTCAAAGTTTCTACGAATCTTCCGAACCCAGAGAAATGCTTAAGCAGATACAACAATCCCCAAATTTAGCTATCAGTCAACAAGCTCTACTAGATCAATCAATCTCCCAAGTAGCGTAAACAGGTTATTCCTAAGTAACGAGAGCTTAATCAAAAGACAAAATCCAGTAGAACGCGCACAGAGATGACTAAGAAATTTCGAGAAGAAAAAAAAAAAAAAAAAAAACCCTAACCTGAAGATTGTTAAGCTTGATGTACTCCCAGATTTTCTTGACGGCGGTTGTACGGGAGACTTCGTTTTCTCCGATAAACTGGGCGAGCGGCTGCGAAACGGGAACCACCTTGAGAATGCCTGTATTTTGTCTACGACTGCTAACGCCGGATGAAGAAGCAGCCTTCGCCATCAGTACCCTGCAAGCTCCAAAGACCCTTGAAACTGTCGCCATTCTTCTTCTTCTTCTTCTTCACACGGTTTTGAATTTGAGCTCTCTGTGTCTAACTAAAACCCTAGATCAAACCCAGACTTTCAAAGTTGGAACGTTTCAGTCTCTCTCTGCCCTTTCTGGTTAATAGAGGTGCGTGTGATTGGCTCTTCTTAGTTTGGGCCTTCAAAAACCAAGATAATGGGCCTATTTGGATTTTATTCCCTCTTCTACATTTTCTAGTCTACTTTTGTTTTGTTTTGAGTGTCACTTCTAGTAAACTAATTTTCCGTTTGATAAACCAAAAAAAATTCCAAGCCTATAACTTGCTCAGAACCAAAGATTAACACTACGTTACTTTGAAAATTTTCATCTTTTAGGTGGCTACACACTAATTGAGATGTTGGGGGGTTAGGTTAACCATAATATTTTCCTAGCAAATTAAATATTAATAGAGTCAGCTAAGTTGTGATTAGAATCATTGTTACTAGTAGTAAGCAAAATTGATATTACCATACTGAGGGAGGGAAAAATGAGATATGATTTCGACAAATGTACAATTGCATTCTACGCGTGATTATGTCTTAACAAAACAAAACAAAAAAGGCTCGACTTTGACTCTACCATGCATTATTAAGGATTGAACCAGTGCTAGAAAATAAAAAAGCGACCACGGACGTCTCACTAGACACATGCCCCATCGCAACCTAGCCGAATAACCGAAAATTCGATATGGGCTAGGTAGTTTTGTAAATACCTTTCAATTTAAGGATTAATTCAAAATGCAAATCGAGCAATATGACTCGCTCGTATATGCATTCCAATTCCCATTATTTTACTCGAAATATCTCGCTAAAGACCGATTAGGCTATGGATTACCGAAGAAGCTAATTTAGAACCAACAACCTAAAATCTAAAATCTAAGATCTCTCTTTCAATTTTGTTATGACTTTCTGACTAGTGGATGTTGCCGGGTGTGTCTTGTGCTGGTTCGTTTGCTATCAAGGATTCGGATCCGATCAAAAGATACAACAATAACAAATTCAAATATTTTGATACACATGATTCTATCTAAAACAAGAGAAAACGAAGAAAAAAGAATCAAACAAAAACTTTAATAAAGAGACCAACAACAACAACTTAAAAACGTTGTGTGCGACCGTACCCCTTGGGAGTATATTGTGAATCGTGACCGTAACCCGACCCGTTTGAACTACCGTCAACCAATAAAAAACCGCCACGTACCCTACTTCCTGCACACGTAAACGAACCTCTCTCTCTCTCCCCTTCACCGGCCCAACACCATGGGCCCTCGTTGCCGTCTCTTCTCGAGACCAAATTTCACCGTTCACTCGAAGAGAAAAAGGTATCTCCGTCAACTCACGTCGTAAGTATCTAACGCCGTTAATATCTATTTTTCCTCCTCCTCCACCTTATAAATTACTCACGGTCAGTCTTCCAAATGGGTCTTCTCTCTTTCTCTCCCGTCAAAACAAAACCCGGAGTTCCGTAACAGTTACCGGGTAACCCGGCTACCCGGATTCTTGCCCCGTTTTTTTTTTTTTTTTTGAATTATTTACTCTCGTATTTAAAGTTCCTCTCCGGTCTTTAGTATATTTTCGCTGTTTCTTGGACTTTTGGATCTTCTCTTCGAAGAATTTTCTATTCGAGTGGAGATTATTTTCAGATTCTGATTTGATTTTTTGGCTCCAAGAAGAAGACGTTGTGATTCAGGTACGACTCCGAAAATTCCTCCAATTTCGTAGCTGATCGGTAGTTTCGACAATGATTCTTTCAAACTTTTTTTTCTATTTCTGAAAAATCAATCAGAAGATACTTTATTCCGACAATGGTTCAAGTACTGTTGCATTCTTCTTCGTTACCTCTTTCTTGATTGATTTTTAACTTATTTTGAATCGTCGTTCTATACGTTTTTGTTTTCTCTCCTACATTTTTTGCTGATTAATGACGAACACATTACTCAAAAAAAAATTTCATTTAACTGACCAGATCACTCCTGACCAAAAGGAGAATCACATTTTTTCCTGGAAAATATTAATAACCACATTCAAAAGTTTCTCCCTAGTAAATATTTTTGACTAGACTACTGTTTGCTACTTTACTTTTGCTTTTCACTCGACACAAAAAAAAGAAAGAAGAAATTGTTGATTTTGTGTGTTCTCCAATAAAAACTAAAAGCAATTCATTCATAATCATGAATTACGTCGTCCTTTTTTTTGCTTGCCGCATTTACTCTGATTACTACTGCGCCTGTAACGCTGCTAAGAATCTCTGCAGCCTTTGTTGGGCTATACGAGGAAAAAATAAAAGCAATCCTCAAGTTTCTCAGATATACACGCTTAACCTGCAGCACATATCGATTCAAGGTATACTCTCACCCCATACTTGAATTTAATTCTATTCATCAATACCTCAGATTTTTTTTTTTTTTTTAATATTCCAATTGGGTTTTGAAAGAAAACATTTATTAGTATTTTTACATACTTTGGATTCGATTCATTTTTTCGACATGCATTAAGATTTGGTCCATCATCACTTGAACCCAACTCTTTCTTTCATTCTTTCTTGGTTTTAGCTCTTTCTTTTCTTTTTTTTTCATACACGTGGCTGGTAAAGATTCCATTTTGTTGCAAAGTTCTTTTCTTTACTTCTGGCTGTAATAAATTCAGTTTTAGATTAAAACAGTATTTGGACACGAGGGATGAGGAGTAACACATATTGTTTGTTTTTTAGCACTTATATAGAATTGTATATGCTCTCTAAATATACATTTAAATTGTCAGAAACTTCGGGTTGCCGTAGGAGAAAAAATATTCTTTGAAACTTTTGATTTATGTGTGACGAGGAGATGGGGTCTTGACTTGGTATTGCTGCACAACAAAGCATTTACACACTCAGTTTGGCTTCTCCTCTATTCAGATTATAGATTTTTTAATGCCATCGGTTGTCTCTATCATGATCATATTTCAAATATTTTTATTATTCCAAAGGTTATAATTTGATCCATTCAGGTGCCTCGACAATCGTTTGAGATTGTTTTTTTTTTCTATGTGGTCCTCTCCTCTGATCCCTAAGTTAATCTTTGAACACTTTTGTCTTTATCAAGATATTGCCTCTAATTATGAACCTTCATAGCTTGCTTTTTATATATATATAACTCTCTACTTTATTTCGTGAGTTCCTTAATTTCTTGAAATATATTTGGGGATATGATTCTTTAGTCTTTATGGGTTTAAACTACATAAATCAACTTTCTTAACTCATTGTTTCGAGTGGTTGTTGTCTGAATATAAATCTTTAAACAATTTATTCTTTTATGCATTCATGTTTCCGTAAGAGGAAACGACCATCTGATCCAAATGTTTACTTAATATATTACACTATTGTAGGATAATTTCATTATTCCCTGATTTTCACTAACTTTTCATTAGTTGAGTTGCTTATCTAATGAATTAATGAAGCTCTAGCATCTTTGAAGTTTTAAACATTTTATAGCTTTGTTTCTTTTTATATCTATCTTTATTATTTATGAGTAGTGGTCTAGTTGTGATGTTTTAATACACTCTGTTTTTGTTTTTATGGCTTATAGGGTTTAAAAGGCAGAGAACATAAAAAAGAGTGCAAAGATGTTTACTTGCATAAATTGTACAAAAATGGCAGACAGAGGTGAGGATGAAGAAGATGAAGCGCGTGGGAGCACCACTCCCAATACTAAAGAAGCCGTTAAAAGCCTAACTACACAGGTCTCTCCCTCTCTCTCTCTCCCTAAAGATCAATTCTTTCCTTGTTGATCTTTAGGCTCTTTTTCCCTTTATTTTGTTGCTTTTTCCTAATTGCCTTGGTCGTGAAACAAGCAAACCCACAAAACCCAAATTGAGAAAATGGTCCTCTTAAACTGTTTAACAATTATGGTGAAAAAAAAATAAACAGTTTGAAAATCCTTTTTTTTATGATAAAAGTTTTGAAATCTGGCTGTCAAGTACAAAAGCATAGAGGTTACTGTAGTTAAGGCTGCAGGTTACAAACAAAATTCGGATCTTTAGACAAGATCTTACGGTGATGCAACATCACTTCCCTGGAATCTCTTACAAACCTCTCTTTAATAGGTTATGTCAGTGTTTTTACCTCCCCTGTATGTGACTAGACATAAAAATCTAGCAACAATAATTAAAACCTCAAAATTATGTTTCACATTGAATTTTAGGATTACCAATGTAGTTGCTGATGATTTGGGTGGATATTATTTTATTAAGGTTGATTGAAAAAGGCTAATGGGAGTCACGCCTTGTTGAACATGATTTTTGCTTGTTATTGAAGATTGATCTATATACTTTCCTAGTATAAGTCCCTAGTGGATTCTTATTTAGACATGAGAAAAACAAAAAAAAGAGAAGAATTTGCGGTGGGGCAACTATATAGTAAATCAAAAGAAGCAAAAAAAGAAGTTATGATTATGTTCTATTCACGGAGAAGACAAGATGAACTATATTTTATGTTTCAAATTATATCAGATCTTCTAGCTTTATTGATGCTCTTTATGAATGATGGTAGTAGACTCCTTTTTCCTAGTTGAGATAAAAGAAAAATTAACCATTTCTTGACTCATTTTTTTCATGGCAGAAGACTTTATAGCTTACTTACTGTTTGTTACCTATTCTGTCCAACATTATGGTGTTGGTTGTCCAGTGATCACTGATCACCTAGTACTATGTTGTGTGTTTAAGACTATAATCTAACCAGCTTCTTGGGTACGGATGCCTATGCAGATCAAAGATATGGCGTCGAAATTCTCCGGTACTCATAAACCAAGCAAGCCAACTCCGGGCTCCTCGAGTAGCAACTTGAGGAAAGAACAGAGAAAGTTTCCGGATTTTGACACTGCATCAGAAAGTGTTCCATACCCTTATCCGGGTGGAAGCACGAGCTCCACTCCGGCTTGGGACTTACCAAGATCCTCCTACCATCAATCTGGACGGCCAGACTCAAGATTCACATCAATGTATGGCGGTGAACGTGAATCCATCTCTGCTCAGTCGTGTGATGTGGTACTAGAGGATGACGAACCAAAGGAGTGGATGGCTCAAGTAGAGCCCGGTGTTCATATCACATTTGTCTCGCTTCCCAGTGGAGGAAATGATCTTAAACGGATACGTTTCAGGTATCTGAAATCCATAACATTTTCAAGACTATAATTCACTTGAGAACATACAATGATTTGATGTGAGATGAAGCTAACATTTACTTGTATCTTTGTTGAAGCCGGGAGGTATTCGACAAGTGGCAGGCTCAGAGGTGGTGGGGTGAGAACTACGACAGAATAGTTGAGCTTTACAATGTTCAAAGATTTAACCGACAAGCCCTCCAAACACCTGGTAGATCCGAGGACCAGGTAAGAAACATCACTCTTTAGATTACAACTTAAGATAAGGTTTATGAGTAATATCAATTTTGGCTTCTGTTTGTTTCTTCTTTCAGTCGCAGAGAGATTCAACGTACACAAGGATAGACTCAGCAAGAGAAAGCAGAGACTGGACACAAAGAGACAACAACTTCAGACCACCAGGAGGTAGTGTCCCACATCACTTTTATGGACCTCAAATGGACGCAGCACGAATCACCACCTCATCGAGGGATGAACCGCCTTCGATGAGTAATGCCAGTGAAATGCAAGCTGAGTGGGTTGAAGAGGACGAGCCTGGCGTTTACATTACCATCAGACAGTTACCAGATGGAACCAGAGAATTACGCCGAGTCAGATTCAGGTAAACCAATCAAACCGAACATCGGTTAGGATAATGAAAGTCTCTTTTAGTTTATTCAAAGCTGATTCACCAAGTTTCCTCCATTCAATCTGAAGTGATAAAATATATTAGACTAGAGAACAAGTTTTTTCAACATTTCTATTCCTGATTCATGGTCGATTAACCCGTAAACCTAATCGAACCGGGTGTTTGCAGTCGGGAACGGTTTGGTGAAGTGCATGCCAAGACATGGTGGGAGCAGAACAGAGACAGAATACAAACACAATACCTCTAAGAGGAAATCAAAAGAGATCAATATTTAATCATCTTTAACACAGCAAAGGTATACACAAAAATCAGAATTTTGTTCATCTTCTTAAATTTGGAAGAAAATCAGAATGTGATATGAACACAAAATGAAAATTGGAAGAAATTTGATTTTTAGAGATTTTTTAGATAGCTAGTTCTCTCGGCGACCCTTTTGATAGCTATGTAATTTTCCTGACGAAGATATGAGCTTTATGCCTTTATTTATTGGTTCCTTTTATCCACGCGTTTATTTTCAATTTATTTGTTAGTACTTACACCAATTCCAACCCAACGCCAAATCATCAAATTTGGTGGCAAATTTTTCTAATGGAACTGTATAAACACCATCTCATATTTTTTGGTGTTTTATGAATAGTGTCACATTATATTATTTTAATAATATGAACTTTAAGTTATAATTAATATAAAATAATAATTTGCTCAAAAATTTTAAATAAATATCAAATTGATTAAGATTAAAAATACATATTAAAGTTCAATTAAACATATTAAAGTTCAATTTATTTCCTATTATTTTTAATTTATCGATTGTAATTTTGTATTAACTAAATTAATATAAATCAGTTATAAAAATAATTAGTGTTTATCAAACTATTAAAAATAAAGAGAATCTTAAATTTAATAATATAATTATAATAAATTTTATTTTTAGTGTGAAATTTGGTGTTGTGGTTGGAGATGAAAAAAATTGTGACACAAAACACCAAATTTAGTGTTGAAATTTGGTGTTTTTGAGTGTTATAGTTGGATTTGCTCTTAGTAGCATAGTATCATGCGAATTTAGCTGCCACATATTCTACTATAATCTTCAAATGGAGAGGAAAAAGGAAAAATAATACCCATAAGAAAAAAAACTTTGTTTTTGAAAAATATCAGAAGACTTTAATCGTAACAAAACACACAAAGTAGTTGCAAAACCCTCTTGAATCATCGTCTAGTTCTGCTTCCGCTTCAAGCCTCTAGACCAAGGCTCTGCTCATAACTTTTGTACACCAAATGGGATATCGAAATGTAATCGATGCAGGAAAGGGAACTGGACATTGAATGAAACTTGTGTGGCGTGTGATGCAAGCTACTGTATCAACTGCGTCATCAGCCTATTGATGAAACGAAACGGTCTTAATTGGAAAAGCATTGGATATACAATGTATCTTTTATGATTCACCGAACATGAAATGTATGATTTTAGTTAAATATATAACATTCACTATGATTTGGTTTTGTTCTTATACATAAAATGTAAAAAGAGTCCAGACCAGCCATTGGTTGAAAAAAAAAAAAAAAAAAAAGTCTAGACCATCCCTGGTACTTAGATACTACCGGATACTTTGCATTCTTCTAGTAGGTTAAGCAAGTCGTGTTCGGGCGCACTGAGCGAAGGTAAGATCAGACGGTTGGTATTGCATTGGCTAGTCCGTGATGGAATTGTCACAGAAACATCAGATTCTTCATCCATCCCATCTTGGACAATCACCAAATCACCTAGTCTCCTCATCGAAGAAGCCGCCACTCTCTCTTTCCAGAGTCTCCCGTCCTGTGATCACAAAAAGAGTAAAAGCTTTCTAAACACACTTCTCTCTTTGCAGTTAATTTTCACGATACATAAAGAAACCATATTTTTTCTTTTCTTGGAACTTTTCAAGAATCATACATTGAGAATGGACGGCTCGGGGAGTGGACATTGGATTGGTTGATCGTTGTCTAAGGGCTCCAGAGGGTGATCCACCGGTTTAAACTCTGTTGCTACTTCGATCCCATGAGTTGAAGCGGTTGTGGTATTAGTTGAAGCAACAAGATCAGATCTTGGAGGCAATGATTCCCTACCATCCTGATCATGAGACAAGATTCATGTCAAGTGTAGCTTGAAACAAATTTATGGATGTGAAAGAAGCAAACACTTGCTTATCCAGAAAAATAAAGGATCTCAGAATCAATTATAGCGTGTAATCTATTACAGAGAATCAGATTACAAAAGCAGATAATGGACATAGAGAATGTTTGGCTTGAACCTATGAAAGGAGCTCAGAAGATTCAACTGGAAATATAGGAAACAAGAAACTCTTAAGAATCTTCTAATGTAATCATCAACTCTTTGATTTTCCCATCGATTTTGAGCCTAAATTGTTGGAGCAAGAAATCTGCTGGAGAAGCATGATACTAAGAAGGAATCACTATGAACATAAAGCTCAAGCACAAATCAAACAGAACAAAATCTCCTGTTCCATATAACCTCTACTGGAAGCAGACAAGCAAATAGAAAAGAGAGCTTACGATGGCACTCTGTGTTCGCCTATGGCCGCTTCTAACAACAGAAAATCTGGAGAAAATACCAACCATGCTATTGAATTCGATTACGCAGCTTTCTTGGAAAAGACGTCCTCCTTGATCTTAACTTTGAATATTTCAAGATGAAGCAGACAAAAGAAACAGTAGAAGAAAAGAAACTTGTCCGAAGAGTATAGATTCTCCAAAGCAGAAGAACAAAAGCAGAGCCACAACACAAAGGTGGATTCTTCAAATCTCCAGAATATTGCAGTGGACTTTCTCAGCTTTAAGCTTTGCTTGGCTTGAACAGATTCTCTCTGTTATGGCTTCTTTCTTTCGGTCTCCTCTAATTTTCTCCTTCAACCACTTTTCTTGGCTTTGAAAATTAATTAGTATTATTAATTGATGATTCATCGCCTTATAAAAATGAAATAAATTCCCTTATTGGAAAATGACAATTTTTCTGGTTCAGCTATATTGTTCTTTGCAGAATAAAGTAATTCATTCAATTCACATCGAGAAAGCTACAAATCAACTAGACGGATTATTTATTTAATATTATATGACTGTAATATTAATTAAATTATTTTAAACCAGCTCAAGACCCTCAAGTGTCGTTGGAATGTTGTATTCTTTTTCAGGACAGGCAGGTACTAACTAATTTGTCGTTTTTCTTTTCTTGATAGTTATTCTAATAACTAATCCAAGGAAAAAAAAAAAAAGTAGAAAGAATATTCTAATCATCTAATGCTACGTAGTCCAATCCCGGTTTTTACTTATTTATTATCCTAAACCTTACCTAATCTCTCCCCTAATCTTTTGGCTTTCATAGTTACCGTCTCACCCGGCCGCTAGATCATGCAACATAAAAATGTTTTGAGTCTTTTGTTTACTATCCTTGCCCCATAAATTGAAAGCACCATCGGAGCCAGCGGTGGCAAAAGTGCCATGTACCTTACAAAATACACAACTCAAACAATAAAGTCATCGCTCACCATTGTGCAATCTACTATAGTTTCAAGCTGTTGAAGGCTCAAGACTACATAAGATAGAGTATAACTGCTGGGAGATTGATATATATATATATATATATATATATATATTTGTCAATATTTTAGTTTAGGAAATAACTATGCCACAGAGTTTATTGGCTGAAAATTAAGAGAGTTGAATATATCTCATTTCCATCTATGTGTCATTTGTGAAGTTTTTGGCTGTGTAATGTCAAACAGTTTATTACCAAACAAATCTAAATGATGTATTGGGATATATTCCTTTTTATGTTAAGAAGAAAACAAGGGGAAAAAAGAAAGAAATCAAACAACAAAACAGATTAGATAAAAAAAAAATCAATCAGTATGTAAATTAGATTAAAAAGGAAATTAGAAAGAAAAACAAAAAAAGAGGAAATTAGGTAAAAGAGAAATAGAAGAAAAGGAAATAAGGAAATTAGAAGTGAGCAAGTATTTGGAAAAAACAATTTATTAATTTATTATTTAGAACTATAACTATAATAACTCTATTCTCTATAAATAGGGTTATTGTGTTGAGAGGATTGTTCAAAAATAAAATAAAAGAAGATAAAGAAGTATAAAAGAATGGGTAATATTAGTAATTAGCCTTTGACTCAAAAACAATTAAGAAAATACCCATTAAACTTTTTTTCCATTGTAATATAGCTATGCATCCACGTTTTAGATAGAGTGAATTGGCAAAATCATCTTTTTTATTTTAGAATTAGAGAGAATGAGAGAAAGATTTGGTGACCAAGACGAGAAGAAAATATTTTTCGTGTGATTTTGAAAAATAGCGTGTAACACATAAAATTTATGTGTTATATTAAATTGAATAATATGTTATTTGTAAAAACATAATGTGTTATATTAAATTAAATAACATGTTTTGGAAGAAATATCATGTGATTGTAAAAAATAACATGTAATACGAAAAAATAACGTGTTAAAAAGAGAGATATTCTGCTATCACGTGTAATTTGAGAAAGTAATGTGTTACAAAAAGAAAATAACGGACACTAAAAAAACATGACGACAGAAATTACAAGAAAAACTGAGATCCGGCGAAATAAAGATAGAGATATTCTGCAATTGGAGGGAGAAAAAACTCATCAATATGGAAAGCGATTGTCATAGAATTTGCGAATGGTGATGGTGAGAAGAAATGTTGGGACGGATGAGATGACAGCGGTGACGATAATAAAAGATTAGATTAGAAGAGTGGTGATGGTAAAAAGAGATGTTGGGAAGTAAAAAATTAAAGGATGACGATGACGGTGATAAAAGACTTGATCGGAACAATAAACGACGGTGAGAGAAAAATGTGGTGGATGCAACAATAGAAGTATAGGAGGAGAGATAAATCAAAAAGAAAAGAAAAAAAAAGTTTATTTGTAATTGTGTTACCCTCTCTAACAAAACAACTTAAAGGAAAATTAGTTTGTTAAATCTTTTTCTATGGTTACTTTCTAGGTATTTCCTAAATGAATCCAATTAAAGTCCAACTTAACTCGCCGTAAAGAAAAAAAAACTTGCCGTAAAAAACATGGACCTGGAAAAATCAGTAGGAATCAAAACGTATCGTTCTGAGGTTGACTCAGCACGTGATCGCCACTACCGCCAGAAAAACCTCGAACCTCGTCTTCTCGCCGGCATTAATCAACGTCATCCTCAGCTCCATCGCCGCCACATCTCCCGGAGCCACCGCAGACCAGATTCTTTCTTTACTTCAGGCTTCTTCGACCGATGAGCTTAACGCTGTCTCCTCTGAGATCGTCACCGCCGTCCTCGCCGACAGCACCGCGAGTGGCGGCCCGATGATCTCAGCAGCGAATGGCGTTTGGATCGACAAGTCCCTCTCTGTCGAACCTTCTTTCAAGAATCTCTTGGAGACTTCGTATAAAGTTGCTTTCAATCAAGTTGACTTTCGCACCAAGGTAGGTCTTCTTTGATCCAAATCCTAACGCCTACATAAATTTACTAGGGATTATATTATACTAATAACATTAACATGCTTAGATGTGTGCTTAAATTAGATTTACGCAAGGCTTTTGTGTGAAAATCAAATCACAGATGTTGATAGGTTTTTTTGTTTGTTCTATGTTGGTTTTTGAAAGGCTGATGAAGTGACTGAAGAGGTGAATTCATGGGTTGAAAAGCAGACAAATGGGCTCATCACTTATCTTCTTTCACCAAACTCTCTATCTCCTTTGACTGATCTCATATTTGCTAATGCCTTGTTCTTCAACGGAAGATGGGATAAAGAATTCGATCCATGGCTAACAGAAGATTCCGACTTTCACCTACTTGATGGAACCAAAGTATGTGTGCCCTTCATGACCGGTGCCTCCTACAAATACAGTCTTTATGCTTACGAAGGTTTCAAAGTCCTCGATCTACCGTACAGAGAAGGGCGGGATTGCGAAGAAGACGACCGTAGTTTCTCAATGCAAATCTATCTCCCTGATGAGAAAGATGGGTTGCCTGCACTGCTGGAGAGATTAGCTACTACTCCTGGAATCTTGAATGACGAAGAGGACATTCCTAGCCACTGGGAAGATATAGGAGAACTCAAGATTCCAAGGTTTAAATTTGCTTTTGATTTCGAAGCCTCGGAAGCTCTCAAGGGTTTGGGTTTGGAGGTGCCGTTGTCCACGATCATCCACAAGTCTTGCATTGAGGTCGATGAAGTGGGATGGAAAGCTGCAGCTGCAGCTGCTGTAATGAGTATTGGCGCTGGTGGTCCTGCGGAGAAGGATTCTGACTTCGTGGCTGATCATCCTTTTCTCTTCCTTGTCAAAGAACACACAAGCGGACTTCATCTGTTCCTTGGTCAAGTTACTGATCCATCTCTGCATTAATTTTTATGGTCAAAGTCTTATGCATTCTTGAAGTATTGTTCCATGGTCCAGTTGAAATTTAAAACTATTAACCTCACTTAGTCCTCGAGCCTTTTTCTTTTTTCTTTAATAGCTTCCTTAAACCCTTTATTGGACCTCGTGGTCAAGCCACTAGTTTTTTTTTTTTTTTTAATTTAATTGGTATGTTTTTGTTGAATTTGACTTCATATATAATATGTTGACCAAATAAGGAAATATAATACACATGAAATGACTGTGACATCCCAAATGGTATTGTGGAACACAAGAACAAGTTGCTGATATCATGACCAAACCACTGAAGCTAGAGACGTTCAAGAAGCTGAAGGAATTGCTGGAGCTTGTCGAAATGCCAAAGTAAATTGATATTCTTACAGATATCAGTTTAAGGAAAGAATTTGTTAGTTGTCTTAGACTTTTAGTCGTTGGACTTGGTCAAAATATATAAGAACCGGTCTTGTAAGAGTAGTTGAGTCGTGTAGAAGTAGTTGCAATTTAATTAATAGCTTTGTCTTGATTCGATTCTGTTTGACAAACCTCCGATAATGTAGAAGGCAGTTGCTTTTGTAATTGGCTATATAAAGCCTTTGAAGAAATAAGAACGGATACAGTTCTCATCATTCAGTTTTCCAATTCTCTATTCTAACACTCTCGGCCGATCTGCTACGCATTATTTCCAAAGACTTAGTGATGTTAATATGGGTAAGCCCACCCCATTTAAGCCCACTCTATTTAAGCCTAACTCCATTTAACTTTAAACCCATATAAACCCATTTAAGTTTGAACCCAATTAACCCGGCCCATTTAAATTTTCTTGACCCATTTAAACCCATATATTATTGCTTTGCTGTAAGCATTTGATTAATTATTAATTAATTCATTAAATTTAGTTGATAAATAATGATATAATTATACATATTATTTTGCAAAACATAAAAAAATATTTTTGGTAATAAAGTACAAATTTAAGGTTTTGGCGGGAAACACAATTTTGCGGTTTGGCGGAAAAACACGATTTTGCGGTTTTTGCGGAAAAACACGGTTTTGCGGTTTTGGCGGAAAAACAAGGTTTTGTGAGAATATTTTTGGGTGATAAACACACATTTTTGCAGTTTTGCCAGAAAAATATGGTTTTACGGTTTTTGCGGAAAAACACGATTTTGTGGTTTTGGCGGGAAAATGTGGTTCTGTGATAATATTTTTTGGGTGATAAAACGCACTTTTGCAGTTTTGGCGGGAAACACACAATTTTGCGGTTTTGGCGGGAAAACATAGTTTTGCGGTTTTGGCGGGAAAACATGGTTTTGCGGTTTTGGCGGGAAAACGCGATTTTGTGAGAATATTTTTTGGGTGATAAATCGCACTTTTGCAGTTTTGGCGGGAAACACAAAATTTTGCGATTTTGGTGGGAAAACACGGTTTTGCGGTTTTGGCGGAAAAACGCGGTTTTGTGAGAATATTTTTTGGGTGATAAAATGCATTTTTGCAGTTTTGGCGGGAAACACACAATTTTGCGGTTTTGGTGGGAAAACACGGTTTTGCATTTTTGGCGGAAAAACGCAGTTTTGTGAGATTATTTTTGGGTGATAAAACGCAATTTTGCAGTTTTGCCGAAAAAATGTGGTTTTACGGTTTTGGCGGAAAAACACGGTTTTGCGGTTTGTCCAAAAAAAACACGATTTTGAAGAAAATATTTTTTGGTGATAAAAAACGCGATTTTACGGTTTTAGTAGGAAACACGGTATTGCGGTTTTGGCTCGATTATCCTTATTAAATATTTAATAATATTTTGTATTTTTTGTTATTAGGATTTAAATGGGTACAATGGGTATCCATTTATTTGTGTTAAAACCCATTTAATAAATGAGGCTAATTGGGGTAACCCATTTAACTCCATTTAGTTTTTTTTTCAAAAATTTGGAATCAGTTTTTGTTTTTTTGTTTTTACTTGTATCAACTTAGTAGCATAATCTCTTGTTTTTCTTAGTTATATCAATTGAAATATAATATATTGGAGGCTTTGAGTATTTGGTCTTAATATATTGTTGCTATTGCAGAAAGGTGCTGGAAGGGTTCCTGCGTCATCTAGGCCAGTTAGATTAGGCGGTAACCTTGATGCTACAGTTGATATTCCATTGGATACGGTGAACGTAAGAACATTAGTATTGTAACACTCATGCAGATTCTCACTTGAATTTTCTCTGAATTTTGTGGTGTGACTGGTGCAGGACTCAACAGAGAGAGCTTTCTGATTGGGAACAGAGAAATGGTTATTGTCTTCTCTTCGTTTTAACTTAGTTTCTTGGCTTTTTGCTGGTTGGATGATTTCATGTAAACTCTTTATCTCTGATTCACCCAGGATGTTAAAAGAAGAGAAGAAGGTATTGCTAAGTGCAAGCCAACAGGACCTTCATGACACTATTTGTGCAAAAAATTGTTTGAATCTTGTACTGGTTTGTTACTAATGAAACACATCAAACTGTGTCACACAGCTGGCATGCAGATAAACGATAAAAACTGGCCACCCTTTTTCCAAATTTTACACCCCAACATTGCTAACGAGATACTAGTTCATGCACAAAACTGGCTGTCCCTGGCATTTGCTAGTTGGTTGGGTAGGTTTTATTGATTTCATCTGCTATTCTGCTTATGAACTGTGTAAAGTCCTCAGCAGTGCACTGATGGACTTGTTACTGTTTGAATTTGAATTTTCAGGTATAGTTTTTTGTCTCGTATTCAATGTCATTGCAGTGATAGTTTGCTGGATTCAAGGCGGAGGTGAGCTTTTATACTATAACAAATTCACCCTATGAAAGGAAACTATATTATGAAGCTGTGAGTGGATTTGGTTGAGCTAATTGCTGGTTTTAAATCTGAATGACAGGTGTTAAAATCTTTTCTCTTGCCACAATCTATGCGTTGCTTGGATGTCCAGTTTCATATTTGTTATGGTACAGGCCTCTCTACCGAGCAATGAGGTAATGCTCCGATTATCTGACTATCCATAGACTAGGTCATATTGGTACTCTGCCTATAACTGACAGTGCTTTAAGTTCGGTTGGTTTTTTTTCTTCTACCTGGTGAGTTTATTAAAAAAAACTGTCATCTTTAGATTCACATTTTATCTTCACTCTAGGTCTCTACACAGGTATACTTTCTATTTCTTGTATAATTGAACTTAGCTCTTGACAGATTCACATTGGCTTCTGCATATTTGCCACCATTGCTCCCCATAGACAATCATTAACGTAAGTATTCCAATCATTGCTCTTTTAGTTTATCTCGTTCTCAAGCTTTGCAATTCTTCATGTATGGTTAGTTTGACAAGGGTGTCACTTGGAAAGTTGTAAGTGGTTCTGCTAGAACTAACGAATTATGAGTAGAATGAGAACTAGAGAAGCTAAGA
Source organism: Turritis glabra (assembly GCA_900406565.1). Lineage (NCBI taxonomy): Eukaryota > Viridiplantae > Streptophyta > Magnoliopsida > Brassicales > Brassicaceae > Turritis > Turritis glabra. The sequence goes on from OVBN01000025.1 coordinate 5,702,281, forward strand.
ATCTTAACTCTGTGTTTTGACTAGCCATCATTTTGAGACATCATTTCATTTACGAGATAGAAAACTTCACCAATCGGCAACCTAAACTCTTCGGGTCATGAAGCCTCGTCCAAGATTGTGTCTTTGTATATACTTAACTGCCTATGTTGCAACAAGTGATCCTCAATGTCTTCTAATCTACAGGGGTATGCTGGCAGCAGTTGATGTAATCTCTGACAGTTCATTAGCCGAACCATGACCTCTTTTTTATATTAACTTCGGATCAGTTGTTACCAATTCAGTTCCTATTAACCATGACACCTGGCTGCTACCTAGCTAACTTAGTTTTTTACAGCAGATCTTCTACTTTGTCGGCTTTGGTCTCTTCTGCATGGAGTCGCTTCTGAGTCTGTGGGTTCTCCCGGTAAAATGATACTAGTCTACCCGTTTTCTTCTATATATATCTACCAACCAACATAGTATTACCCAAGTTCATGCCTAAATGTGTTTCCACCACTGTTGGGATTTTTGCAGAATATATACCTCTACTTCAGAGGAACAAATAAAAGGATACAATGCATATACTAGAGCAAATACGGCACTCCCTAATTACCGCCTTCTTAGAATGTTTGATTATACCATCTTACTACTAATGTAATTACCGTTGTGCCATTGTCTGCGATAAAACTCTGTTGTATAGTGTTGTGTTGTGCTGTTAGTAGTCGTAGTGGCCAAAGAGATAATGTGTTCTATTACGTTTATGATTCAACATTTTGCGGGTAAAATAGTAGAGAGATTATCTTTCCAATGTCATATCTGCATTGATAAAACATCTTTGCTTATGTGCTATTATTGCCCATGGCGAGAAGAGCCGTTAATTTATTTGCAAGGAGGAACGAGCAGAGATATAACAATTCGCTGAATCGAAAGAACCTTCATCGTTCCACAAAGTCTCATACTTTAAGGCACCCTAAAGAGATTCATGTTCGGATTCTACCAAACTATATACCAAGAAACATTCCTCCTAAAGCCTTTAGGCTAAAGGAAAATAAGTGTCGTCCTATTTGATCATAGACACTGAATCTCCTTTATGTTGTTAAAGCCACTACGAAACATATATACCAAAAAGGCTAAGACTGCAAAAAGGACTTACAAGGAAACCACAAAAGCTAATATCTAAAATCAAACCCAACTAAATGAAACGACTACTTGATGGTCACAAACTTGTTAGTACCGTGTCTGGCCCAATGGTTCTTGAGATCAACAGGGTGAGAGAGGTTATAGCCTTCGCCAGCAAGCCTCGCAAGGAGCTTGACATAAGCACCATTGCTCATTTTTCTTCCAGCAAGACGAGATCCGGGTCTTGTAGTGCTCATGGGAAGTGGGTATGTCGATATACTGATGGTACAGCACGAGGACTGCCAACCGCCCATGCCCCATTTGTAGCAAACCCTTGAAACGCCTGTACATGAACATACAGGAGGAGGAACCCCAGAAGTATCGAAGCTTGAGATGTCAGTGTTGATGTCCAGATTCTTCTTCTCACGTTTTGTTTCTGGTATGCCCGGTGTTTTCTTTGACTTGTTGGATGCAGAGCGTTTCTTCCTTGGCGTTTTTGGCTTCAAAGCTTTCGAAGGAGACTGATTCGTGGACTTATGTTTCATGGTTTCCATATCGTTTCTGGAATTTCTAGTAAGAGGATGAAACAAACGAGATTGAGGCACTATTACACCTTCTGCAGGATTTGCTTGAGGTACTTGAGAAAGATCAATGCCTGTGGTCTTTGGAACGGATATGCAGGAATGAAACCAATGACCATTAGAAGTACGTAAGCCTCCGTCCTTGTTTGCGTTTGTAGCAGAAAGCATCAGGTTTTGTGCAGGAATTGAATTCATCTTGATAGCTAGTTTCAGTGGAAAGATCACACCCTCACTTTGCGGCTCCTACATCATTTCAAAAGCAGATAAGATGAGCCAACATTTCTAATCAACAGCTGAAATAAACCTTATAAATCAACACACAGATCCAGAAGCAAGAGAACTATATATATATATATATAAACATTCTACAAGCTCTATACAATGCCTTAATTAGGATATTACAGAGAACATAATCTATAGTTTTCTTCCGGTAATAGTACTCAATCAAAAGAACAAAGGTTTTACAAGACAGAATCTGATATGTATATGCCTAATTAAGCACACAAACTTGATCATTGAAACCCAGATAATAAAGAACACATAACACACAGATATACATACACATCTAAAGCTTAAAGACCACTACATACGTAGAGGAGAAAATTTCATCTTTTTAGATTGTTTGAGTGAAAACTTGGAAAACCCAAGAGTTCACGAAAGAAGAATCAAAACCCATAAGCGGATAAACCATGCAAAATCAAAACCTCTGACTAGGGTTCCAAAAGAATCATAGCCAGAAACAGAGTCGAAACAAAAGAAGAGTGATCTTTCGGCATACGCAAACAAGAAAAACGTCAGACTTACCAATGGCGACACTTCACCTCTGTGGCTCGCTCCACTCCGCGCGCTCTCTCTCTCTCTCTCTCTCTGAAGACCTTTGGTGGCCAAACTAATTACCTTTTAGGCTTTGAGAATTTCTAGGGCTCACCGAATTTTAAAATCCGCGAAATTTATGTAAATAAATTATTAAATATTGATATCTAAAAACTCTAATTTTTACTACAGAGAAAACTAAAAAAATATTGATCCTAAAAACTAGACATTTAATTTTAATTTTATCAACTAAACAATAAAAAAATTCTGAGTTATATTAGATAATTTTGTTTTTCCCACTTGCCACTACGATTTTTATTGAGAAATTTGGTAATATAACACTATTTTGAGCTTATCTATGCAATTTATAAACTTGTGGGAAAGCCTTTGGGCATATGTGACATTTGGTGTACATAAGTTTGGCATATTAAATATCCATTTGTTGTAGATAGTAAAATTTGGGATATGAATGAATATACAACTAAATAACTTGGTTGATCTAAACTAAAATTATTAAATTAGATAAATATTTGACATGGAAGTGTTTGTTTCTCTTTGTCACGATGATGAGAAACAAAAACATATAAACAATCAAGAATTGTCTATGTTCATCAAGTGGCAGAAACCAAATCAGGAGGAACAGAAGCAAGATCAAGCACCCAAGACTCTTTCAGATCAGCTCCAGATTCATCTTCTGGCAGCTTCTTTGCCGGAATCTGATGAGCGAGCAAGGCCGCAACATCGTCTTTTTCGACCCACCTGACTGCATTATACCCGTAATCCCGTCTCTTGAACAAGTTGCTACAGTCGTTAACCTTCTCCAAATATGCCACACTCAAGCCATATGCATCAGTATACATCGTCAAGCACACGACAATCTCATAGCGTCTGGTCTTTCTTCTCTCAAGACCTGGATTTGTCTCTGAGTAGACTGCCCAGACTGAGCCTTTCCTGGGATATATTTGGTATACTTCTCGTGCAGCCCTTTCGCAGTTGACAAGGTGAGAGAATGGTTTCACTTGTTCGATAAAAGCTTTCTCTGAAACCCGGAAACTCCCACAAGGCATATGAGAAGAACTGATCTTCATCCAAGAGATCAGTTTCTCGCTCTCAAAATCCAACCAGTTGATCCATACCTTAAAAGGGTTCAACGAGACAACTTCACTGACCAAACCGTAACTCCTAGGCATTTTGTCATCACCACCATCGTATATCGCCCAAATCTGCCCTTTCTTGAAGTTCCTCGGCATCCTGTCCTTATCAAAATCATACAATTCGAAATCCCCGTCTTCCATGTAGATTTCTTGGCTTAACTTACCACGATCCCTCTTCCTAACAACCCGTGGCATGTATTCTAAATCTACTATCTCAGTTAACACCTTGCGGTTCGTTATCTTCTTCTTCTTTATGTTCTTCCTATTCTTTAAAGCTTCTTGTTTTTCATTCTCCTTGTTAGTACTCATCTCCCTCAAAGTTTCAGTCATGGAGATATCACCTGAAGATCTCTCCTGCGTTTCCCTTCCCATGTTTTCTTCTCCAGTACTATCTTTCTCAATGATATTTGACTTCACCTTCGATTTTTTTCTCCTTATCACCGATTGCATTTCTGCCAAAGTCATCATCCCTTCATCTTCTTCATCCAACCTGTCGGATACATTAATAGCTTCTGCTCTTTCCTCTCTCATCTCCCCTGTCTCACTCGCTCTTCTCAGACTTATACCATCGCTACCAACACGCTTCTTCCTCCTACTATATGTTATGATCTTGGATGTACAAGCTCCATTCTCACTTCCATCTCTACCTTCTTCTTCCTTCTCAGCTTCCTTTGCCTCAAAACTCTTCTTGCAACTAGTACACATCAAATTTTGCCCCAAATACTTCCTATCAAACTTATGCACCGACCTACAACCCGAACAAACCGTTGAAAACGTCGACGTTTCATCATTATCACAACAACCACTAACCATTTCCCCCTGAATCCTAATCCTCAACTTCATATCATACTCAGTCCTCCTAACCTTATCAGAGAAAACCCTAAAAGCCTCATTCAAAAGCTTGAATCCCTCCTCGCACCCGGCGTATGGATTCTTATCAGGATGCAACACTAAAGCTAGCTTCCTATACTGTTGTTTTATGGTATTGATGTGAGAGAAAGGCTCTACCTTTAGAACCTTGTACCATTCCGGCATGCCTACAGCGGTGGCAGCGGCGGAGCTGATGATCTCGAAGGCGGTGACCATGGCGGATAAACCTTCCGTGTTCGGAGACAAGCTGAGAGCTTTCCGCGCGTGATTCAGGGCCGACATCAAGTCACCGGAATTGAAACTCGATTCCGCTAGGGCTTTGTGGTGTATTGCTTCCTTTTCAGTATCTGAGTCTGATTCCGACGCCATTGCAGTGGAGACGGAGACACAAGACAGAGAGACGCCTTCAAAAACTTCAACTTTGAAAGAGGGCTAAAAGAGGAGAGCTCTGCGTTAATAATTCTCACCCTAGTCTTTTCATTATTTTTCTCTCTTACCCTCCTATTTATTAAAAATCTCACTTGTGGCTAATAGTTTTAGGAGAATTCACATAGAACATCTTTTACATTTCAAACTTGAATTCACAAATTTTTATCTTCTAATATGATAGGAAACTAAATCAATACAAGTATGTATACCAACCACATACATAAGATAAGACTTCCTGAATATTTTGGCCTAAATTAATTTATAGTGCTATTTAGAATGAAGATATAGATTTTAAGAATTGGAAAACCTTAGAAATGGGAATATGAAATTGTTATGAAAAGTAACATTAGCTTACCTATTTTCTACCAATGACTATCATTCTATTTTCCAAGCATAAACTTATTCATAACATTTGAAAAATACTTCGGAAATCTACTTTTCTCATGTATATAACAAGATAACAACTACTAAGTATCACCTTTTGGTTTTCAAAACCTTTTGCTATTAAATATGTCAATTTGGGTGGGTTACAAACCTATTGAGAGGCTTAACATGGGTAAAGTTCATAAATAAGTTATAAAGAAGGGGGTTTTAATAAAAACACTTAATTTAGGCAAAGGAGCAATTTTTATTCCTCGTGAACTCCACGCCCCTTTCTTCTCCGTTCAGAAAACACAAAACAATCAGCCAATTTTTCTTGGTCAAAGACATTTGATTCTCTCAACAATCTCTGCAAAATCAAGCTCAGAGATTCATACCGCATCTCAAATTGTGCTCACAGTTTCCAAACGTTTCCGGTCGTTAGGTAATTCTGTCACATCTCCAAGTTTGTATCTTTGGAGTTAGATTTTAGCGTTTCTGTTCTGAATTCGATTGAGTTTTCTAGGGTTTCTGTTTATACTGCTGGATTTTGTGTTATTGTGTTTCTCCGCACCGACATTGTTACCTGTTTCTGCATCTTGAGAAAAAGACTAGACCTTTTAGCTTGTTGGATTATCAATATGTATATTGCTGTATTGGTCAACGATCAGTAGGAGAAGTTTGGAACGAAATTTCTAACATCTAATTAGCTGAAATGTTGAATTGTTGGATGTGGTTGGGTTTATGGATGAGTAGATCTCGTCGTGAGTTAGCTTATAGCAAACTTTGTCTGGCAGGAAGCTCTCAAGGGTTGTTTTAGAAATTAGGGAACGTGATAATGGCGAGCAACGAGATGGAGAAATCGAGTAAAGAGAAGGAACCTAAAACACCGCCTTCTTCTTCTGCTGCTCCTCCCTCTTCACAGGTTTGCGTTTGCCCTTCTCTACTTCCAATTTTTAAGAGGACCCTAATATAAGAAAGGAAAACAAATCCCATGACTTAAGCTATTAGAAGTAAGATACTAGAAAGGAATTAGAAATATTTTCAAACCCTAGATTTCAGCTAATTATGATTTTTGTTTCCCTTATCAGTCATATGTTTTAGTTGGAATATTCTGTGTTTGCAGGAACCTTCTTCGGCTGTGAGTGCTGGCATGGCTACTCCAGATTGGTCTGGTTTTCAGGTCTAAGACAGATTCCTCCGTCTATGGCTCTGTGGTCTGTTTACCTGTTTTTTATGGATTTGATAGTTATGGTTTTCTTTTGACAGGCATATTCTCCTATGCCGCCACCTCATGGTTATGTGGCATCTAGTCCCCAACCTCACCCTTATATGTGGGGAGTTCAGGTAAACTGGCTTATATTTATTGCTTTTTATTGCGATGTGTATATCGATTTTTCAGAGTGCTGGAAAGTTGCAAATGACATTGACTTTTCTTTTTTGGACTTCTTGGAGGTTTGGGGGTTTATTTTACTTGAGTTATAGTGTTCGATATTGATACTTGCATGCTTGGGGAATTGGTCTTGTTCTGATTCAAGATTAACTCCCATTAAAATAACAAATTCAGCTCTTTATCATCATAGCTTTGATTTATTGCTGAGTGCGACATCAACTTTTGCAGCATATGATGCCTCCTTATGGAACTCCGCCTCATCCGTACGTTGCAATGTATCCCCCAGGTGGCATGTATGCACATCCTTCAATGTCTCCGGTACTACCATAGATATTTGATATGAAATGGACATGTATTGAAATGGTGGCTGTTAATTGTATCTTTAACAAGTTCTATTCTGTGTCAGGGTTCTTATCCATATAGCCCTTATGCTATGCCTTCTCCAAATGGAATGACCGAAGCTTCTGTGAGTTTGCGTCCCATCATATTTCATTGTGTGTTTCTCAAATGGTCTTTGCTACCTTTGTGTTTATTGTAGGATCATAACTGAGAGATGATTTTATGCAGGGCAATACTACAGGCGGCACTGAGGGTGATGCTAAACAATCTGAAGTGAAGGAAAAATTGCCCATCAAAAGATCAAGAGGAAGCTTGGGAAGTTTGAACATGATTACAGGAAAGAACAGTGAACCTGGGAAAAACTCGGGAGCATCAGCTAATGGAGCTTACTCGAAAAGGCATGTCACATGCTTGATTTTATCCAATTTATGGGACGCATGATTGTTATCTTAGGATTTTGAATATGTATGGGCTAGGACCTCTTTTGGACTTATGCTTGCTTTTGCTTCATTAGATAATATTCATTCTATTATTGCTCTGAGATTGTCAGAATTTTCTGTTTACAGTGGGGAGAGTGCTTCTGATGGTTCAAGTGAAGGAAGTGATGGAAACTCTCAAAATGTAAGTTCCGGAAAGCTATCATCATGCTTTTCATTTTACTCGTATTTTTCTATGCATTCATTCTGCCAACCATGTTGTGATGAGGCACTGTTTCATGGGGATTACCTAGTTGGTCGACTCTGCAAGCCTTCATTTGAGTAATTAAAAATTTGTTTGCTAAGAACCTAGCATGAATCTGAATTTAGATTGACCTATTCAGATCCTTAGTTTTCTCATTTAATTCCATGAGTGTTGCTTGCACTTGTAATGTGCACATTAGCACACTAAATCTTTCAGTTGTATACCTTTCCTCATCAAACATGTCTGTTGGATTGTCGGGGTTGAATAGTCTTAAGGATATTCCCTCTGCCTATGAGGGTGAAGAGTTCCCATAATAATTATGATAGTGGTTCTGATTTACTTTGCAATCCTTGTAGGACTCAGGATCTGGACAAGACGGAAAGGATGGTTCGTTTTTGATTCTTTCTTTTTGATTTCATTTCTATTATGTGACTTAACATCGTGAAAGCTGCTTACCAGAGAGTGCTTTATTGTTTTACAATTCAACTGAAGCAGCATCTGAGAATGGTGGTTCTGCTAATGGTCCCCGAAATGGAAGTGTTGGTACACCTCTTCTACCGGTGAGCCAAACCGTGCCAATCATGCCAATGACAGCTGCAGGTGTTCCAGGCCCACCAACAAATTTAAATATTGGGATGGATTATTGGGGTGCTCCTACTTCATCTGCTATCCCTGGAATGCATGGGAAAGTATCTACACCAGTTCCTGGAGTTGTTGCTCCAGTCTCGCGAGATGGTGGCCATTCACAACCCTGGTTACAGGTGTGTGCCCACCTTTCTTCCCTAATTTTTACTCAAATACAAATTGCCTTTGTCCTCAAACTCAGATTTGCTTGTCTTGCAATTAGGACGATAGAGAACTTAAGCGGCAGAGACGGAAGCAGTCCAATAGGGAGTCTGCTCGAAGATCCAGGTTGCGTAAACAGGTACTAAACATCCCTTTAAATTGTAATTCTCGCCTTCAGCACGCACATATGAGCAGATTATGGACACAGAAGAACTTTTCGTTTTTCAGGCAGAATGTGATGAGCTTGCCCAACGCGCAGAGGTGTTGAATGAAGAAAACACAAATCTCAGAGCAGAAATCAACAAGCTCAAAAGCCAATGCGAAGAGCTCACCGCTGAGAACACATCTCTCAAGGTAAATAAAGTATACTTCCAAACTTAGTTTTAGAGCCAGCCAACCAAGCAGTAACCAAGTTAGTTAGATTTAAACCCCCAAACTTTAACCAATGCCAGGTTACATCAGACACAGACAGTGAAACTCTCCTCTCCTCTATTCTTTGTTCTTGCAGGACCAACTTTTATTATTCCCTCCACTTGAAGGCATAAACATGGACAAGGACGGCCAAGAACCAGACACCAATCAAACAGACGCCGCAGAGCGAAAGGTTGATTCCTACAAAGACTCACCGTGAAAAGACATACGGCAAAACCAGTTCCTAACACAGGTATAAAAAAGTAGCAGCAGCAGCAACAACACTCGAAGGTTCTTTGCTAACAGATGGTTATAGGATTTTAGACATCAGAGATCAATTGGTTCGGAATAGTTCTTTAGCTTTCTTGAGGGTTGCGGTCCAGTGTGTGTGTGTAAGTTACTAAACTAGATATTGGGAGAAAAATTTCCCTTCTTTTAATGTTTTACTTTGCCTTTAGTCTATTTGCAGAAGCGAATTTGAGGCAATGTGCTTTTCTGTATCAAATTGTTACCCTTTTATTTTATTTTGTTAGATTTTTTCCTAGTTATTTTTTTCTTCACTTGATGAATGTGTTTATTTAAGTGTGCAAATTAGTAGGGCGAGCATTTCTGTATCCTGGTGATGTACGTAGTCATAACTCATAAGCTTCAATCATAATTAGATTTCATTTTCCTTGTTAATCATTTTTTTGTCTCTTTTGAAAGTGGCCGTGGGGTTTGGCTCCATCACTCTGAGGAAGTCGCATTAACAAAACAAGCTCAAATGACTAAGATGATGCTCTGATAAAATCTCAAATATCTGAACTACAGTTTGTAATGTATGAAAGCAACTGTAGTAATTGTTCTCAAAAATCTCATGAGATTAAGTCCAGAAGAGGAGATTCGAGAGGAGTTATCCGAGGAAGTTTATGATGACCAGGTGGAGAACTAAGTTGCAGAGGACAAAATCAGCGAAAGCTCGCTCTGGTGCTAAATCCTGCAATATTCAAAATAAATGCAAAGATGAATCAGCGTCTTCTGAGGATAATTAGACACATTGTGGAAGCCTAATGATTGCTGAGGAGTTAAAGAAACTGCAGTAGAGTTACCTTAAATTCCTTGTTTTCTTTGTTCACTTGAATCCGGAGGCAGACTATACGGGTAAAATAGATTGTTATTTCAGTATCCAGACATTCCCAAGCTAATCTTTTACTAGAAACAGAGAGAAACTTGTATGGTATAAAAACACATAAAACTCACCAGCAAGGACTGCTGTCCCGATACATGAGAGAACTCCCGAGAGAAATGAGTTGAAAGGAAACGATCCAACAAGAGCCATGTAAGCAACCTGCTCAATCACAGGAATCAACCCACGAAAACTAAGTAACCAGGTTCTTTGATAAGAAGCACATAGAATTCAACACTGTTTATCAAGAATTTACATGAGTCAAGAATCAAGCAACAAGAGATGTTTAGTTTCTTGCTACAGTCTTTAAAAGACTGCATAGCTTGTGTTCTTATATTGTAAAAACACAGAGCAAACATTTCAACAACAAAGTGATGGATGCTATACAAATGAACCCAAATTGCAAATCAAGTATACCAAACTTGAGTGTCTTTTTAGTTGAACTGTGAAGTTCATAGATAACATTTTTGAATCTCATATCAATACAATCGAAACAATCCGATAATATATAACCCAAAGATTTAGGATTTCAACCAAATTCTCGTAACCATGAACATCAAAACTCATAAATCTGTTATCCCCATTACATAAACGAATCGAGAAGCACGGATCTAGAGCCAGACTTGAAGCAGGAAAGGAGCTTAGAGTACCTGGATCAGAGCTGTGAAGACCGCAAAACAAACATACAAGTCGATGATCTGCGAACATTAAGGGGATTTCAGTTTCGAAACAAATCGGAAAAAAATCCAATGATGATCCATACAAGATCAGAACAAAATGAGAATGGTGGACCTTGAGATTCGTTGGTGTAGCGACATAAGCAGAACGAAGAGAGTGGAACAGATCCTGAGCATCCTTCGTAGTCGATTTCACCATTTCTTCTTCCAAGAGCAACAACTCAACAAACTTTTCTCGTGCTTCTTCTTCGTCTTCTTCGCGAGTCTGCTTCTTACTTACTCTCACTAAAACGACGTTGTTTCAGGATTTGATGATTAAAACGGGCTGTCATTGTTTGGGCCGAAGCCCTTAGAGCATCTCCGATACCCAATGGGTATCTAATAAAGAAAAAATAGAGAAAATAGAAGAGTAAGAAAGAGAGGTTCTCGTAGACATGACACATATCTACTTGTAATAATTTAATTTTTTTAATACTTAAATTTAAATAAATAATTGAGTTATATTAAAATATTAATATTAGTTAGTTTAGATACTCTACCTTACCAATGTGGATGCTCTTATAAATCTGATTTAAGTAAAACATTAAAAATTATTAGGGTGAAGAAATGGCGATAGAGCCATAGAGGTCTAGACAATATATGTTGTAATTTGCACATTCACACAAATTCACCCTTGTTAGATGTTACATCATGTTTCCTCCTTATCTTGCATACAATATTATAGACTAAATTGTTGAACTACATATAATTAATTAACTAATTCGTTGGCTGACTAAACCGTTTTAACGATATTTTTTTATTTTTTTTACTTGTTATGTATACATTACTGCAAACTAAAATTTGAATGATAAATTAAAAAAAAAAAAAAACAGATCTTGTCTATTAGATGATTAAAATCCGTTTCATCAAATGCAACAATTCAAAAATGTTAATATGTCCAATACAAATATTATAATATTCCTCCAATGTTGATAGAGAAATATAGGCCATGTTTGACCGGGTCGGAAGTGGATATGTGACGATCCAATTAGATGGGCTTTGACGTAAAAAAAAATAAAGTGAACAAAAGATGTAAAGTGAGTTCGTTTGCCTAAACGAGTGGCTTTATGTCTAAGAGTAGACAGACGAATCCCAAAGGACCGCCGACTTAGAATTTGTTTAGCCGAAGAGAATATATTTATATAAATGACTCGTCCTTTTCCAAACAATTTCTTCTTCGTCGTCGTGGCCGTTTTAGGGTTTTCGTTGCTTAAGCAGTCTTCTTCTCTGGCCTTTATTTCCCTCTACAGTTTCTCCTAGTTTGCTCTTGCAGAAAGCCCTTGTCTTGCGATCAATCTGAAGAATTCGAAAGGTTCATTTTTGTTTTGACTAAATTTGTCTTTATTGGTTTTAATCTATGATTATGTGAATTTGTGTGGTACTTTTAATCGAAATTGTTTAGAATTGTGTTATCCTTGAGGTGTTTTGGGGTCAATTGATGGTTTATAAGCAAATTTTTGTTAGGGTTTTCGCGGAAAAAGAGTGCTATTGCATAATTTTCTACTTGTCCAATACTTAAAATAATAATATAAAGTTACTACTTTTTAAAATGTGTTCCGAGTTAGGAATCTGCTTCTGTTTAGTCTTCAAAAGTCTATACTTTTGAAAATGTGTTGTGCTTTTGTTTAAGTTTTCTGCGATGAATCTTCTGTTGTTATGATTCACCTAAACATAAGAGAGCTTGTCTTGACAGCTTTTGATACCCCTGTTATCTGTTGGTCTGTATCTGCCATTGAAAGTTTACATCTTTATTTTTCTTTTTTTGGCTTTTCTTACAGAGTTGACATTTTGACATTTGTAAACAACGAAGAAAGACGGTGACAATTCTTCTCTGATTACTTTTTTTCTTTCTCCAAGATGAAGAAGACAAATGTATGTATCAGGTGCTACAGCCGGGTATGTCTCAAGCTTTCTGATGAGTTTACCGGTCTGTCTAGTCCGGATTAGTGATTGTATCTGCAGTTTTGCTCGCTTTATTTCTTTGTTCTGGCGTTTTTTTTTACTTCACTGTGTTATAAGATACTTGCCTGTTGAGTAGCTGTCCCTCTTTTTCCTCTGTTTTTCATCCTTGGGCAGGTTAGTGTCACTTTTTTCCTTTCTTGTAATCTCTCTTACTTATATTTTTTGGCCTATGATTGTAAAGGGATTTTGCTTGTAGAAGCAAGGATCATCCTTGTTTTAATTAATATTGCATACTGAGTCTGGTCTCCTTGTTGCCTTCCCGTTTTTAATACAAACACATGACTACCTTTGTATCGACAGTGTTATTTCAATTAAACATGATTTTTTTGCAGGAAAACTCATGAATCACTGTTCATACAGTTGCTTTCTGATGGTGTTTATAGCAGTGTCTTTTGTGATGTGGGTTATTTATTGTATAGTCTTTTGATTTTATGTTTATTTATCAAACTATGAGATTATTTCCTTCTGAACCCTCCTTTTGATATTTGTATATATTTTTTATATACAGTCCCTGCAGTTTTTTCATATCTAATGCACACCTTTCTTCTTGCAGTTTTTTTCGATGCTGTTGGTGAGTTGCCATCCTTAGGACTGTGTTAGTTGACTTTCTATTCAAGTTTATAGGTTTAGCGTTGTTACTAGATAGAAATGGAAGCCAAAATCGTCAAGGTATCGGATAGTAGTTTTAAAGATGGACTTGGGAAAAAGAGAAAGCATCTCGGGAACTATACTCCATATGAATCTGGAAGGTCATATGCAAAGCTGCAATGTGTGATCTCACCGGACAGTTCCACCCAAAAGCTTGAGAAAAGGAGAAAATGGGATGGTGAAAACAAAGTTAATGTTTCTGAGAATCGTGTTGGGAAGTCTTTGGTCAGATACTACTCTTATTTCAAAAAGACAGGAGTGCCAAAGCGTGTAATGTTCTATGAAAAGGGTGAATGGATTGATTTGCCTGATCATATTATTTGCGACATCAGGAATGATCTTGAAGCAAAGAGAGCTGCAATTGAGTTCAATTGGTGCGGTCGCCATTTTGTCCTAGATTTCTTGCACATGCATCGACTAGACTTGGAAACAGGTGTAAAAACCCAGCTTGCTTGGATTGATATTTCTGGCAAATGCTTTTTTCCCGAAATTTTTGACAGCCTCGAAAGGGACTGCTGCCATCATATATCTGGGGAAGATCCAGAACAACATGATCAGCGTGAGATCAAGCTGCGCCTTGAAATTGATATCAATGGTGGGGAGTTACCGAGGCTGAACTTGAATGAGGTCAGTGACAAGTCTGGTGACAATATGGATGATATTCGAGTTGTTCAGAGATCTTCAAATGGGCAAGATGACGAGGCATCAGAGGATAGCTGCAGCCGTGAGCTTGATGATGCTGTTGAGAAATGGGACAAAACAGAAACTGATCAATTCTCTGGTGTCAAGCCTGCTGATGAGCAACTTGATAAAGATGCGGTCAAACAAATGTTTGCTTTAGGTACTGCCACTCTAGGGCAGGTAGAGTTGCTTGATCTGTATCAGTTTTCAAGCGAGATTGCCAAAGCTCGTCTATCTCTTTTCCAGAAGCAAGCTGACATCACTAAGAAGCACCGAGGAGATGCGAACATTAGATATGCATGGGTTCCTGCGAAGAAGGAAGTGTTATCTGCAGTTATGATGCATGGACTTGGAGTGGGTGGAGCATTTATTAAAAAGTCTATGTATGGTGTTGGGGTTCACTTAAATGCTGCAAACTCCCCTTCTTTCAGGTTTTTATTCTCCCTCTATGCCTGTTGCCCTCTCGTTTAACCTGCCTTACGCTATTTTTGTTTTCCACGTTTTAGTTCATTTGTTTTATGGTTCTCTCTAAGCACATGTGAAAGATATTGTTTACAGTGCTAGATACTGTGATATTGACGAAAATGGTGTGAGGCACATGGTTTTATGCCGTGTAATAATGGGGAATATGGAGCCTCTTCGTGGTGATAACGCTCAATTCTTTACTGGTGGAGAAGAGTATGATAATGGAGTTGATGATGTCGAGAGTCCGAAGCATTATCTTATTTGGAACATGAATATGAACACTCACATTTACCCAGAATTTGTAGTTAGCTTCAAGCTGTCTGTCCCCAATGCTGAAGGTGATTACAATTTGTTCTTTCTCCCAGTTCTCCTTCCAATACTAAACAAAAGTTACCATAAAGTATAATTTCCTTCATAATCAACTGATGACGCATTGAATGGGAGACAGCTTCTAGATCTTGCTGAAGATCAGCTTTTTGGATCCTGAACTCTTCCTCTATAAGTTAGAAAAGGATCCACTTAGTGTCACCTTGTGACCTCTGGGGGTGATAACTCACTTCATCATCCCAAGGGTCCAGTGAGATATTCATGGCTAATGTATATGGGTATTTCGACCATCACATTTTGTTTTCTGCAGTATTTGAAACTGGATGACATGTAACATTTGTGCAGGGAATATGCTTCCTACTACTCAGAGTAAGCACGAGACTTCCGGGCTTACCTTGGAAGGACCCAATGGTTCTCCATCAAATGTGAGTTTAATTGTACCTGATGAGTTTCTCGTTCTTAAGCAGTCAGTGTGTATATTTTGATTGGGACACAAACCAGTAATGTGGCTTGTTTTTATTAAGCAGGAGCCAGGAAGGGTATCAAATGGAGGTTCAGGGAGCGAAAAGAATAGTGGCAGTGCCAGCAGTAGAAGGCCCAGATCTCCTCTGATGCCTTTCCCTTTGCTGTTGAATGCAATCTCAAGCAAAATTGCCCGGAAAGACATGGACTTGATTATTGCTGGTTACCAGGAACTTATGGTAAAGTTATAAACTATTTCTTTTACGCTTATGTCAAGATTATCACATTGTTTAGCTGAATCTATGTGCTGTTGCAGGAGAAGAAGATATCGAGAGTGGAATTTTATAAGAAGCTGCGGGTGATTGTAGGAGATGATGATCTGCTGAAATCCACCATAACAGGCCTTCAAAGGAGTTTGGGTTAGAGTAATGTGTCGACTTCTCTTTGCTGTCGTGAAACCTTTATTATTAGATTAAGACGAACCTGACTTGCTCTTTTAAGAACTTACTAGTATTGTTATAATTACTCTTGGTGACACTAGTCTCCATTGTCCTTATATTCCTTATTTTGAATCAAAGAGTTTTATTGATAACATCTTTGGTTCTTTGAAAGTTATTGGTAGTCAAAAACTCAAATCATACAATATACAACTTCTTTTACAATAAGTTCAAAATCCAACGATGATTTAATAATAACAAGATAAAAATTCTTTAAGAGCATCGCTTGTAGGAGAGAGCAAAAGAGCATGTTTTGAAACTGTTTTATGTAAACTGTGGATGAGCTCCGGTGTCGGACGACGGATCCCATCCTGGCGGTTTTATATTGGGCCAATCACCACGGCACCCCAAGCGTATGTACAAACTCTTCTTACCTTCAATATCATAAGCGACCCATTTAATCCCATTCATAATGTGTATTTAACCATCAATTTACAAATGGGTTTCTTCTATTTATTACCTGGAAGTCCCTTGTCTGAGATGATCAGTTGCTTAAGTGCACTCAATGAAGCCTGAGCCACGCTCTTAGCATGCGTTGGGTCCCAACCTTGGAGCTTCACCACCACGTCTGCGTTTGAATACCCAATCTCCCTCTCTTGCTTACTTCTCCTCGCTTCTTCTTTAGCTGATTCTTCATCTGCATTAAGAACCAATCTTGGATGTATAAGTAGTGATTCTTGTTTTCTGTTCACAAGGGTAACTTTTACATGGACGTAGAGAGAAATTGACCTGTGGCTTCAGTCTGTGATACCCAAACGGTAAATCCGGAGTAAAGATGTCTCCACTGATCCGCTCTCCCCGCAGCTCCATGTTTACCTCCCAAAGTTGAGACAACAGTACGCACATGACTGCAAAGACATGGAGATCAGTGGCTAATCTTGACTGGTAACTGGAAAGAGATTGAACACTAGACATGACTTTTTACCTGCTCAAGCTTTCCAACACCGAACTCTCTGCTTCAGCTACAGAATCCGGCCCTTCTGCAAGAATCCCTAAAATGGAGAAAAACTAAAGGGTCTTGAGAGTGAGGAATAATTTTTGATAGATGATGATCATGAACCAAAAGCAGACTCACAAGAATCGATTGTTTGCTTGGAAAAGCTTTCCAGCAATTCCTTTGAATCTAAAGGACTGTACCTGCAGATCATAACAACTGTATAAGACTGAAATTTTTTCATAATACTATTCTTACTGAGCTCATGAACGAAAGGTGGGAACCGAATTCACCCACTGAGAGGAATCTGAATTCATTACCCAAGGCCAACCGCTAGCTCCCGAGACACTTTTTGGTTAATTTCAGTTGAATCTCCCACAATGTAGATTGATGCGCCTTTAAGAAGTTGCATCATTCCTGCAGTCAAAGACTCCCATGACTCAACAATATCAGGCCACTTCAATTCCCCATCCACCTTTTTCATGTTTACAACCAACTGATCTTCGTCTATGTACCTGTTCTGGATGAAAACAAAAACGTCAGCCCTCAAGGAAATGTCACACAGTACAAAAAACTAGTCATATAATGCGAGATTTACGCGTAAGCTAACCATATTGTTTCAGAGGGCATAATCTTCTCAAAGAGCTGGTTAGTCTCTAGAAGTGTAATCAGCAATCCGTTCCGCTTTTCTTTGACTGCTAACGATGTTCCATCCGCGTCTACGGATATATCCTTTGGAGAAAGTATCTCACCTGTCTTCAACCTCAATCTTAACTCCACTTCTTTGCCACCATCCGTGAACTGCATCATATACTCTAAAAATGATTCAATTTTTCTCTCATAAGCTCTACAGAAATGTACAAAAAGCACATGATGATGGTACATAGACCTTGAAACAAGCAATTTATACGCATTATTACTACATAATTCTCCATGAGCACAACCGTTTTAATCACTGAGCAGTGGAAATGTACAACCAAAAATGTCAATCTGATTGATTCAGAAACCATTTGAATCTGGATTCCAAAGAAACCGAGACGTAAATACCAAAATTCACCTCATAATCGATAGTGCTGGTGGATACGGCGGATAAGCAGTTACACGAGAAGCTATTGAACCGATAGGCGGAAACATTCTGAGAGAACCGCCGCGAGCCGCGGCGTCGGAGGCTTTGAAATCCCCTGAAAACGCGAGGCGGGGAACGAATCCGAGTCTGAGAAAAGAGGGACGCTTGACCGGTGCCAGTGTTTAGGGAAGGAGAGTAGAAGATTGTGGCCAAACCAGAAGCTGTGGAAGAAGCAAAAGCAGCCATAGATGATTTCAAACTCACTCGAACGAAGTAGTATTACGCGGATAAGGGAAAGAGACGAATACCGATCGTTATAATGGGCCTAGGCCTAAAGTATCGGCCCATATGTTACGGTGCTGACACTTGGGGGTTGATTTGAAGGAAATTATAACAAGCAAGTAATAAGCCCATTTTTAATTTAGGCTCAATAAGCTTTTCATAAGCCCATGATACAGAACGCATGTTTATATTATTTATTCAAGTTTTCTTAAAAAAAGTTTAAATTTCCTTTTTTCCGAGGTCATCTAAATTTCGTGTGATTTCTAAGACTTAAGTAATCTTGTTTTCCGAAATTTGCTCGCAAAGCTCAAACACAGAGATCGGTCATGGCGACGCTCTTCACCACTTCACTTCTCTTTGTTTCCTCCGTAAACCCAAGCAAGAGCTTCTCTCCTTCTATCTCCCTTAAACCTAATTCTCTCTCTTTTTCTTTTGGTCATCGTCCCAGGCCAATCCGGTTTTCTAAAATCCGATCTTCTCTGCCCTCGGAATCCGAATCCGAATCAGACCTAGATGCGTCTGCAGTTACAGATGAATGGGGTGAGAAACCGGGAGATGCGAATGAGCCGCCCCAATCTCAGCCAGATAATGTGACCGTGAATTTGATTAGGGACGAATGGGGCGAGAAATCCGGACCCGAACCTGAGGATTCCGGGACCCGGTTTGCGGAATCGGATCCTCCAAGGAACGAGGACGAGTGGGAGGAAGAAATTGGCGGAGGAGCTGAAGCCGACGCCGGAAATGGAAGTGCGGTGTCCGACCAGACTTGGGAGCTGAAAAGGTGTTTGGCGGATACGGTGTACGGAACTGAATTAGGGTTCCGTGCTGGCTCAGAAGTTCGTGCGGAGGTGTTGGAGCTCGTGAATCAATTGGAAGCTCTGAATCCTACCCCGGCTCCGTTGGAGAATCCGGAGCTTCTCGACGGCAACTGGGTTTTGCTGTAAGTTACACAATCCAATGATCTCGTTTCGATGTTGTAGAAACCTTAACTGTGGCTGAGAATTGCAACACTGTTTTGAGACATTGTGAATCTTTGATGATACTGATGATTCAAGAGTTCTGACTATACTGTTGTTGTTCCAAATATTGTGTATCTTTTTCGGTTATGATACAGGTACACTGCTTTCTCTGAGTTGATTCCTCTACTAGCTGCCGGTTCGACACCTTTGTTGAAAGTGAAAAGCATAAGTCAGTCAATAGACACAAACAATCTCACTATCGACAACTCGACTACACTCTCCAGCCCATTTGCAGACTTCTCATTCAGTGCTTCTGCTTCATTTGAAGTTCGAAGCCCTTCAAGAGTTGAGGTAACTAAACTTGTGAACACCGGTTTGGGTATGAAGATCACTGAAGCATTAACAATTTGCTTTTTAGATTACATTCCCTCGGTCAATCAAAACTTACCCACAAAACTAACTATGTTAAAAAAGGGTTTCTTTGTTGATTAAAATCTTATCATCTGTTTGTCTTAATGTTTGGTAAATGTCAGGTTTCTTTCAAAGAAGGTACGCTAAAACCTCCGGAGATCAAATCAAGTGTGGATCTCCCAGAGAGTGTGGGAGTCTTTGGGCAGCAGATTAGCCTTTCGTTACTGAAGCAATCTTTGAACCCTTTACAAGATGTGGCAGCAAACATTTCACGGGCACTCTCTGGTCAGCCACCTCTCAAGCTTCCATTTCCAGGAAACCGAGGCAGCTCTTGGCTCTTGACCACTTATCTCGACAAGGATCTCAGGATTTCAAGAGGAGACGGTGGGCTTTTCGTGCTTGCCAGAGAAGGAAGCTCTCTGCTTGACCTCTGAAACATTTGACAAGGTATATATAGCAGGCTTTGTGTAAAATCCATAATCAGTACACTAGAGACATACATCATCATAATAATGCTAAATGCAAATTATTGGACCAGATATGTACTCATTTGTTTGTCACAAATTTAGATAAGTTCAGTTTTGGTCAATAGTAAAAAGGATGATCTAGCTAAATTGGAGGACTGATTATCCGATCGAGAATGACCATACCATAGATTGGAAAACCCAGAAACTAAACCTGATTATTTGTTAATGATTACTAGAATCCTGAATCTCTTACAGGACATTTTCTGGTTGTGGTTTTGAAGAACAGATAGACGTGTTAGTCAAGTAAGTAATATTAGTCACAAGTTTTAGTTCTCCAGGAGGTTCTCCGATCATTCGACCGGTTATTAAAAAGCTCGAATTAAAAAGTCATTGGTGAATTCTGCTGGCTCATCTTTTCTGCACCATCCACTGCAAAATGTCCTTCCTGATTACCCCGTCGAACCCTCCTCTAGCATAAATCGGTTTAATCAGACTGGATTCACCAGCACTATAAGGCCTGTACTGAGTCGTAGATCCGGTGGGTCTTGGCGGCTTGATCATCATCATCGAGGTAATGGGGTATTTGGACCGAAAGTTCCTCAAGGACAAGAACAACTGCCTGTCGACCTCATGGTTCTGAGGAGTCTGTGTGTTAACATGCGGTTTGAGACGAGTTGATTCTAATACTCTTTTTGCCTTGTCTAGGCTTGGCTCTTTATGTTTTGGTAGTATAACCTGAGCCGATGGCTTCATCCGGTCAAGCCCCCGAAGAATCCAGTTTCCTAGATTCCGACCAATTTCCATATCTCTCTGTTGGATGTTCTTGTGGACCCTAAGTGCCACATCAAAGATTTGATGAGTCCTCCTGAATAAAAGGAAGGCGAGAGAGAGAAAGTTAAGACACCAATCATATCAGTCAAGACTGGTTAGACAGTATCTTTATCTATTGACTGTATGACCTTAGCATCAAGAAATCATTTCCCAACAACAAGAACACCTCAAATCCCATATCCAGCAAACACCTCTAAAATGGTGCAAGCAATGTAGATCTTTAAACCTCCATTACATGGTTTACTTGGAAACATAATCACGTTCAACGAATCAACACCGTCTAAATAAGACTAATTTATATCTTGATTCTACTTTCTAAATCCCAGCCCTCGCATTGCAGTGCTTAAATCACATTACATGATTTTATAGTGATACGAGAGCCGGAACAAAACTAACAGGACTACAAGAAATCGAAACCAACCAGCGATTCAAAGGAACAGAAACACCAGATGTTTCATAACAACTAGAAAGGAGACTTTAACCATAAACAATCAGAAAGAAACATCAATGAATCAGCATTTTTCATCAATTAAAGAGGCCAATTCATATCTAAAGAAACGTATTTCCAGTCAAAACCTACATCAGAGACAACCAAATCGCGAAATCCCACAAAAGAAAAGCGTGAAGGTGAAAGAAACTTCACCGATGCATAAAATTTCGAATCCTTGGATGCTTAGGGCTAATAATCCGACGCTGGGTCTTCAATGCGAGCCGGTAAGTCCGCCTAAGCCCCAAGAAGTAGGCTGTTCCCAGAGCTAACTCCCACAACACCATTTCTCTCTACAACTTTCTTCTTCTTCTTCCTCTTCGTCAACCTTCTTCTTCCTCTACGTATCCGAATATTATCTACAGTATTCCTTCGAGAGCCGCCAGATATTTCAATCTCATTCCCGTCGGAATCACAGATCTCCGTTTCTAGTTTATAGTACCGGGTTGCTTGATCGACGATGCAATCCTCACCGTCCATTTTACTTGTTCGTCAAGATTTTAGTTTAAGTTTTAATGGGCTGGGCTTTTGTAGCCCTTTGCCAATATAGTGTACCGGTCTAACACAACCAATTTCTAATGCAATAGATAAAACGGACAAAACGGTATATAATCTGTTAGTGCTGTAATGTTATCTACTTTATTTTTGGGCTAATAATAATTGGTTACCGACCAAATTTATTTATATATAAAAGTGAGTAATTATAGTAATTTATTTTTATACTTTTAGTCTACACTACTATAAAATATAATTTATAAATGGTAAATAAAAAACAGTTTAATCTACAAACGGATTTGTTTGCCGCAACCAGTCGAACCCTAATTTATTATAGATGATATTTTTTTCTTGTTCACAAATCATAAATTTTGGTATGCCGTGTGGATAAGAGAATTAATAACTTGTTTTTTTTGTGTGTGTCAACAATAGATTATTCTGTTTGAACCAAAAAGATTTTATAATAGAACAATGATCAGCAAACAGATTAAATCCAAATCTGTTCCGTCGGTGTTACAGTTATTCTACACTCTATCAACCCCAACTTCTTAATTTATTTTTTGGGTTAAATTTAACTAGATCCCAAAGTAAATGAGTAGCGGATACGACAACTCTCGTTATTAGAAAGAGATATAATCTCACAATAATTATTTCCTATTTCAATATGATAATATACTCATGTGCATATTTTACTTTTAATTTAGTTGTGGATACTCACCAGTATTTATTTGATACGAACCATAGCCTTCACTAACCTTTCTCTCTCTACCCTTCTCTTTTCTCTCTCTGTCGGCGATGCAGAGGCTATCGCTAGACTCATCAGCTTCGAAGCTCCATAGCTATGGAGGACGAAAGGACGATACCTATGACATCGATGATTTGAAACCAGCCTCCTCTTCTCCTCCTTCTTCTTCGTCATCCGCCGCAGATTACGACGATCACGAGCTCAAGGACTTTAAGCCGCGACGGTTATCATCTCTGCAATCGCCTTTCACGACGACGAATCAGAGGCGAGAGAAGCTCGTTCACTTCATTCCGATTCTCACTCTCGTCTGCTTTATCATCCTCTACCTCACTTCTCACGCTCCGTCACAATCAGGTTCGTTTCTCCGATTCGAAATCCGACGATCCACTGGTTTTGATTGATCTTCTCGTTTTTATTGTTTCTGATCGGTGATTTGATTTCGAATTTTTCTCAGATTTGGCTGAGTTTAATGGATTCACGCGTCCTTCGAAACATCTAGGTACATTGCAGATTCGATTCAATTTTCATTTCTGGTAGTACACACATTGAACTTGAATTTACTGATTGATTGTTTTGATCTCCTTTAGAAGAATCAGACGAAAATGGCGGCGAAATATCTGGATTCATCAGAGCTGATACACTAGCCATCCGTAGTAGCGTAAGGAACCTTCGAGAGACGGAAAGCTTCGCTACGAAATCACTTCCCCGTCGCCGGACTTCTCACCGGAAAACCGCCGACTTCTAGGCTCTAGCTTATCTCAATCTAAATTTTTTTTTCTTCGTCGCATTGCATGTGGATTTGGTCAAATTCCGATTTAAAATATTGCGAATCGCGTTTCTGTTATAACTAAAAATGGATAGAAAGGATAAAATCGAATAAAAACCTCGCCGCCGATGAAATTATAACCGTCATGCTAGAGTGCGCTGTAAAATTGAGGCGTAGGTTTACAGTAGAGTGAAGTAAGAGTAGGTTAGAGTGCGCCTAAAGGGTGTAGTTATGCAATCCAGCTGGAATTTTGGACCGTTACAGAGCCTCGTGCTTCGGATTTAGATTCCAGCTGGAAAGGGTCGTCGTCGTTGCTCTAGGCAATTACGCATTTACTTTATTACTACTACTAGGAGTCAGTGAAATAAAATAAAATAAAACTATTACTACTAGGAGTCTAGGAGTTAACTGCGACCAATCCCCCTCTATTCAATATTACTAATAATTTTTAAATATTTTGCTCCTCCATTATGTATATGTACTATCAAATTATATAATCAGCCACCTGTTTTGTTTAGTACATAAAAGGGGTCGGACTTAATTTCAGATATTTACCTGAATTTGTTGATAAAATTCTATATATATACACATCAAACGATTCTGTAAAATGAGTAAAATCTAAACCAAACCGACTTAATAAAGAAAAAATAATCTTAATTCTACTGAACTAAGAAGAAAGAAATATTGCTTTATCAAGAATTTTAGATATGTATTTATATATTATTTTCATATTCTTTACCAAAAATAATAGTTCCATATTATTTATAAGATATTTATTTATTTATTTGTATGTTTGTTTAATCATATCCTAACTGGTCGAACCTTAATATCTCCAAACTAAACTGATGTTTTTAAAATCATACATTACACTTAAACCAAGTACTATTAAACTTACATAGTAAACACAGTGGTGGTTATGATTGAAAACTACTAAATTATCATTATCGTTCAATATGTAACCAAATCGATCAAATTATTGCTGAACTAAAATCCAAATAAGCTGAAGGAGTCAAAATCTAAAACGTAATGGCAAGTGTTAATGTGTCCGGTTAGACATATCAACGTGTTAATTAGGGTCCACTTGTGATTAAATTGATCAGGAAAAACAGATAAAGGCATTTGGTGAGAAATATGATGCCACGCGGGTGTGTCATAATGACGACTGTCACTTTAGCCCACATCATCACCGTGACGCTCTTCTCCCTCATTGATGTAACACGTGTCAAATTAACCATTGGCTAGTTCCATTAATTACCTTTCACTTTTTATATCTTGTTGACGCAGTTTCCTCTTATCCATTTGTTGTTCTTTTAAGTGGAGTTATGACTTGCAGCCTAAGTGTGCAAATAGTGTCTTACTTGTCATAGGATTCGCTTTCTTAGAGATATTTAAGCATGATCTACAATTATCTTATTTAGGATATCCTTTAAATCTGATGCAAATGACATTGACGTATACATTGACTTCTAGGAGATTCATTGCGAAGTTTGTCTAAGCTACCAATGGCATTAGAGTTCACAACTTCACATGATGAGAAACGTATCCGGCTTGTAGTATGTAAAGTATTTAATCATTCTCAAATGAGATTATTGTTGAAAATGCCATTTTGTTACATAGTTTTTTTGGATTTGTCATTTTCTTAAAATTTTTATGGATTTATTATTTTTGGCTACTTCAAAATCAATACATTAGTGAATTTTTTTTATAAAATATATTTTTAATAACAAACACTAAACCTTTAAAAAATAGAATCAAATAAACTCAAGTATAATGTGTAAAATTGGTGTTTTAGATTTTTAAAAATGGTAAATCTAAAAAATTTAAGACAAAATGATAAAATCTATAAATGACGTTAAAAAAAAAAAAACTTTTTCCTAATTGATTCTTCTCAAATCCTTGTCTTTGGTCTGATGACACTCCTAATGTGACTGACAACAGATTTCCTTTTTAGTAAATAGCAAGTACAACTCACAGTTTTGAATTTTAAAGAAAACTAAAGACAACAAACCAAGGCAAGGAAAATATAACCCAAGATTGTTAATGTCTTGCCACACTTGAAAAGAAAATATAAATAGGAATGCTCAATGAATATCTAAAATAATTGAAAGAAATAAGAACTGAGAGTAAGAAAGATAGCAAGAAAAAGATTAGTGATAAATCACTGAATCAGTGTAAAAGATAAGGATTATTTGTCATTTATAAGAATAAAAAATAGTGTTGGGAAAAAAAAAAGAATAAAAAATAGTGAATATGTGGAGTAGCCATATTTTGGTTGAACATGTGTGGCACTTTTATAGTGTGTATAAAGAAAGACTATTCCGTGAACACTAACTACTACGTACATAAAAATAACATTCAACCATCTTCAACCTCTTTTTCTCTTATTTTTCTTTTTGTCCCTCAGCGGCGGCACAGCTTTTGTCTAGTAAATTGTTATTATATATAGTCAAAACCACCGCGATTAACTTAGTCGACGATGACGTGAGGTGGTGGTGGGGCGCAGCTTTTGTTAAGAAAATTTTAATCATGTAGTCAAAAAACCACAAAGATTAAATAAGTTTACCTCATCTCTAATATTGCTTTCATTAAATATCTGATTGTGATTAATAATAGACATAAAAGCAGAGCACTAGCTAACTAAGATGAGAAAAGAGGGCTTCAAAAGATTACCCTAAACCAACTATCAATTTATGTTACTAAATAAGCCTAATTAGACCCATAAGATTTGTTGTGTATAGGTGGATGTTGAAACCGATATGATATAATCTGGATTTGAATTACCTAAAAGATCGAATTCCATAAGACAAAAAAAAAAAAAAAAAGGTTCTCTCTACAAGACTGGAACATAAAACCTAGAGAAGAAAAACCATAAAACCAAAGGCATCTATGAAAATTTAGAAAAAAAGAAAAGAAAAACAACTATATCAAAACAAAGGAAAAAACTAAAAATTGATCAAAGGTCAACGTGGCACTTGGTGGGATGAAACTGAAACCCTCCATCTGAACTAGAGGTACTCAACGGAATCTTGAGATGACACTTAATCTTGGGCTTAACGGCCCATGAGTTAAAAACCCCAAACTTAAACCTGATCTTAAATCTCAGCTTCACGTCGATCCTGTAAACCCCAGACTTCCGATCCTCCCTAAAATCTCTCCGGCCACCGGCGCCGAGCAAAACCAGGTTCTGTCCGTTCAAATCCGTTCCAACCACGGTCGTATTCTTATGTCCCTGGTAAAACGACGACATATTCACCGCGGCAAAACGCTGATCACCGTAGTAACCTCTCGCCTCTAACTGATCATAGTGGATCCCGAGACGTTGATTAGGATTACGAATTGCGAGATTCAATGAGAGATTGTAATGAAGGTTATGGTTTTGTGGATCGAGCTCGAACCGCGTTAAATTAGCTTCCGTGACTTGAAACTTCACGACGTTAGGTCGGAGTATAAACCAGAGGATTAAAAGTACGATTCCAAGGCAAACAGCTACACCGATGAGGATGTTGCAGATGATGTTTACGAGACAACCTCCGCAGCAAAGGAGACAGCTGGAGAAGCAACGACAGAAGCTGCAACCTACGTCGGCGCCGCGTCGGCCTTGACTGTAGTAGGTTTTAACCGGAGGTTGGATTGGTGGACCGTAGTTGGCGCCGTTTAAGTTGTAGTTCGCCATGTGTTTAATAGAAGGGAATGCTGCAGAGAGAATTTAATAGAGAAGAAGAATGAGAGATGTATAGATTGTGTTGCAAGGCAACCAATTATGTGATGAGGTAGAATCGATATTATATATGTGCATATATATATATATATAGATATGTACAAATAATATTTCCTGATTCAATACGTATATTTTCTGGTTAATCCTTGTTTTTGTAGGAAACTAACTAACGCGTGGAAGAGGCTGTTGATGTGTTTAGTTTCGATCTTATCATGCAAACACTAAAAAGTAATAATAAACTAAAGCTAAATACAAACAGGATTACGCTGTAAATAATTTTGGAAGATTATATAAACAGACTTTTTTTTACAATGTAAAATTCGTTTGAATTTTTAGACTAGACAAAAAAAAAAGAATACAGACTAGACTACGACCCCAAAAGAATTGCAAAATTACTCGGAAAGTTTGTCAAAGATATTATATTTTTTACAAAATGAAAATCCCACTTAATGAAATTTCCGTAATAATAAATAATATTCATGGTTATTTACATAATTAGACCCTACATTTTTGGCTATTTGCTTAAAATGTATCCTATTTTTAAAATACTATATATGGTATCACGTGAATTTGATGATATCCACGGGGGGATATGGCTGTGACTCTGAGATTAACCAGTCGCCCTTTAACGTCGTCCGTACTGTTCAGAAGAAGCAAATCGATCGGTACCAAGATAGCATCATCAGTCAGGACGGTAAAAATGGCGACTTTTGCTGGATCTGACTCAAAAACGACATCGTCTACCTCTAGAGTCATCGATTCTCATCTCCACATTTGGGCTTCTCCTCGAGAGGTTGTGTACTCTTACACTTTGTTAATTCGAATCCACGCCAATTTTTTGGCTAGGCTTTACAGTTTCTAGAATTCAGGTTATGCATTAAGCTCTCCAATTGTGGGAATTTGGTTCACTAAGTTAAGCAATTGAAGCAATGAGGATACTTTTTGGAACTAAAATTGATTCTACTAAGATGATAATGATTGATTAAGTGATCTGATGAATCCCCAAATACGTGTTTTTTCAGGCAGCGACATATCCTTATTTTCCCGGCCAAGAACCTACTTTGACTGGTGATGTCGATTTCTTGCTCAAGGTTTAAGCTCAGAGCTATTTCTTGCAGTAACTCAAACTATCATGGGTTTTGAGAAAAAATGGAAAAAAATTCTTCTTTGATGCTTCTTGTGTTATTCCTCTGTTTACGGTTTTGATGTTGTTTGTCATCTTAATATAGAACATGGAAGAGGCAAGAGTAGATGGAGCTCTCATTGTGCAACCCATCAATCACAAGTTTGATCATTCTTTAGTAACAAGGTCTCATCCTTTTTTCTTATACCTAAATCTGCATTTTCCTAAAAATATATTTTTGTATTACTTAACTTAAGATACTTTACTTCTTTCAAAATTTATGCTCCTCTCATTTTGTTTTAGTTATGGTATATCTGCCTCGCTGCCTTTTTTGTGAGTATATGACTATGGGATGGATTACTGGGGCATAGGTTGGTCTTGGTTCTGTGTGAAATTCAAAGTTTTTAAGTGACTCTCCAATCAAGTCAGACCTTTAATTGCATGCGATGCAGTGACTTAATTCAAGTTTCTTTTCAAGATGATTTTAGTTTCTTATTGACAGTGTTCTGAAGAAATACCCATCGAAGTTTGTCGGGTGTTGCCTTGCTAATCCTGCAGAAGATGGCAGTGGAATTAAGCACCTTGAGAATCTTATTTTAGAGGTCTTCCCTTTCACTGTTTCTCAATGCATCTCAAAATATCGTATATGCATCACACTTCTCAGAGTTTTCATCTGTTATGTTGT
The DNA here is from genome assembly GCA_900406565.1 of Turritis glabra. Taxonomy (NCBI): domain Eukaryota; kingdom Viridiplantae; phylum Streptophyta; class Magnoliopsida; order Brassicales; family Brassicaceae; genus Turritis; species Turritis glabra. The sequence goes on from OVBN01000025.1 coordinate 5,731,088, forward strand.
AGAGTAATTACCGTGCTGTTCGGTTTAATCCCTATTTGTGGCCATCGGGTCAGAAGGTACCAATTTAATGATTCCAATGACCTTAGATCAAGTTTCCACCGTACATTTTGATTGTCAATGATTTTCATTTTTCACAGCACAGATGACAAATGCTGTTGGCAAAGCCTTGTTCTCTAAAGCAGGGGAGCTTGGTGTGCCTGTTGGCTTCATGTGCATGAAGGTCTGGTAGTATTTTGACCTTTTTTTTCTCCAAAGTTGTTTGGTCTACATGAAGTTCTTTCTTTAAAAAATTTGTTTTCTTTATTCAGGGTCTGGATCTGCACATTGCAGAAATTGAGGAACTGTGCACAGAATTTCCAAAGACAACTGTTTTACTAGATCACGCTGGATTCTGCAAAGTATCAGAGTAAGTTGTTCTTTGCTATTTGTGAAAAATAATCCAGTCCCCTGCAATTCCTATAGAATATATTACTGATCTTCATGGTTTCATCAACCTGCAGAAATGGTGAGGCAAAGCTTGCTTATACTCAACTCATGACGCTCTCTAGATTTCCACAGGTGAAAAAGGAAAAACTTTAATTTTAGAATTCGAATACTCACTAGCTCACAATCACATATTACACGAATCTGAGGGAAGAATATTGAAACAAGCAGGTATATGTGAAATTCAGTGCTCTATTCAGGATCTCAAGAACCGGTTTCCCGTATCAGGACCTATCACCTCTGCTATCTCAACTTGTGTCCCATTTTGGGGCATATCGTGTCATGTGGGGCAGGTAAACATACTTATTTACCTCGCTTTCCCGACTTAAAACCACAAAAAAAAAAAACTTCTATATGAACTAACAATACATGATCATATATGGACTGGCTGTTTTCCATCTGCTGCAGTGACTTCCCATTTGTTGTTCTTGAATGTGGATACAAAGAAGCCAAAGAAGCTGTGACTATTATCGCAAAAGAAGCATCCTTGTCAAGTTCTGAGATGAACTGGATTCTGGGAAAGACTCTGATGCAGCTCTTCCCTGGACAATGGGTTCTTCCTTGAGAGACTTGTCAGAAGTATTAGGTTGCATGAGGATGAGAGAATGAAGCAAAAAATGGAAGTTATATCGTTAAAGACACTTAACTCTACCCTTTACATTACCTAACTACACGAAATGTATACCAATTGAGTAAATCAACATAACTATTTGAAAGCCTGAAACATGCTGGTTGATATCATAATGCTTCACCGTGAGATTATGGAGGGCCCGGATGCTGATGTCTAATATTAGGACTTAGGAGTGCTCTGATCGAAATGTCATCTACAATGTGTGAGGTGCAAGGATCCCCGTTGCCGTAATCAATGAGGTGATGTGATAATTTAAGACTTGATCATTGGTGACTTTGCTGGGACGTGTGTGAGGGTTTGGATCTTTCGAGAGGGAGAATAAAGCTGGATTCTCTGCTATCCGTCTTGGTTAGCTAGTATTTTGATGGCTTGTATTAGGCTGCCTCAAGAATGTGTGACAGGATTATATGAAGAATTCTCCGTGATGCCAAAGGAGAAACTGGTTTTGATATTGGCTTGATGACCTTACCTAGTGGGATGGTTATTAAGAAACTGAGATTGTGGGGACTATCATGTGTTTTCAAGCTCATATTGAAATTTGAAGGATGGAGCTTTTGTACGTGCGGTGATTACTGTTAGCATTCTGATAGTTGAAAAACCCAAGAGAAACAAGAACAAGCAATTTGCTGCAAAGCTGTTTCTGGAAACCCTTTTGTCAGATGACATAGAAATGCAAGTTCGATTGCGAAAGAATTCACGTGGTTACATGAGGAGCTATATTCTTATTGATGATACAGCACCAAGTGTGCTGAGGAAGACGTAACTGTGTAGGACGCACCCTTATAAATCGTCTCTTGAAACTCTCTTTCAGGTTAGGCATATGATGTGTAAGCCTTGAGGATTGAGACATACATATCAATGCCCTTCAAGTACTCAGATTGACTCAGATACTGCAAAAAGCCGAGATGAAAGAAAGGTGTTAGAGATTGCTCTTGGGAGGTGATGATCCACCAAATAATAAGCAGAACTGAAGGATGCTCCACGACGATTCATTGTTTCAATAAAAATCACTGAAATATAATATTTGCAAAGGAGAATACCTCATTGTGATCATGAAGCAAACTCGGGGTGTTTGATATAGGGGAGAATCCAATTGCAAGCAAGCCTGCTTTCCGGAAATACCGAGAATCTGTTGATGCAGGGAAGATTTCAGGCTCACTAGTCATCCCTCCAGCTTGTTTCACAGCAATTTCTAGGAGTTCCCACCATGGATTTGAAGCATTTGTTGCTGTAACTAAATGCTTCCTTGCAACGTCCTGGTCGGCCCGCCATAGCTGACATACCGAGGGAACTCTTTAGATACATGGCTTTCTTAATCTCTGACCAAAAGTACAAAGAGAAGTACCTTAATGGACATGTTCCGAGCAGCAGGTGCCCATTCCTCCACCAAACGTCTTTCTAGTGCTTCAGAATCAACAGCAGGTGGGACACGCATGTCTAAACCAGCTTCCGCCTCAGATGGTTGCAGGTTCATTACAAAACCCTTTTTATCAAAAGAGGTCCAAATTCAGAAGTTCAGTCACAGAGATAAAGTTTGGTCATCAAGTAGATAAAAAGAAAAGAGTACATGATCGTGAGTAGGAGTGCCAGCTTTGAGGAAAATCATGTTGACAGAGACGACGTCGCCTTCCGCCTTCAAACCAGCTTTGAGCTGATCAAACTGGGAAGCTCTGAATCTCATTATACTCTCAATGCTCTTAGTGAGATTCTCCATGGCTGAGTTATTATAAAGCTTTGCGCTATGGCCAGGTCGTCCAACAGCTTTTATCTGGAGTGCCCACTGAATCCTCTCTCCATTGAACACCCTGTAGCTCTTCGTTGGAGATGGTAAACCTGATCGGATTCATCACCATTAACATTCGTTATGTGTGCTCAAAGAGAGATTCGTTATTCATCTAGAAAACTTGAAATTAGTCAAGTGAACACACATCATCCGATCCCTTCAAGATTACTTTGACGGATACAGTATATGATTCTCTGGCTGGTTTTCACTGTATTGTACATATGATTCTTCCCCTATACTAACTAAAGTGGAAGTCCTAATCCTAGCATTAATTAACTTAAAATCACATAATTAACCTAAAACTTACTTAAACATAATAAATTCAGATAAATGACGACAAAAATTATTGTATATGGAAAATTTAGGTCAATTTGTATTTTTCTTGTTAATTTAATATGCACTACCTCTGAATCATAAGTTCTTTAAAAAAAAAAAAAAAAAACATAAATCTAGGAATAATGTGTGTACTCTTCTAATATATTCAGTAACATCCCCCCTATATAAAATTCAAATAACATTTGTAAATTCTTCATCCCCAAGCAAGCCAAAAAGTATTTTACCTTGGTCGAGCACGATGGCAATGTTCAAGTTCTTGAAGATTTGCGATTCCACCAACTTGGCAACCCCATCGAAGCCACTGGGAACAAACGAGACATAAACGGATCGAAGGGGCTGAAATCCAGAAGCTCTGAGCTTGCGAATGGCTTCTAAGTACTGCATCCCAACGCTCTTCATATCCTGAGCTTCTCTTGCGTAGATGTTGTCGATCGCTGCTCCCAGCGGAGGAGGATGATCCCACTTGTCTACCTCCAAGGGGACGAGATCAAAGTGCGAATTCAAGAGAATCGCAGGTAACGAAGGATCTGATCCTCTCCATTTTAAGAGAACGATTGGTTTTCCCTTAACGAATTCGATACATTGAGTTTCGAGAAAGATGAATTGAGCCTGGCAGATAATGAATTCTGCGGCTGCGATGTAATTAGGATTTGGACATACGGTTTTTATTCCAAGGTATTTCTGAAACCTGGAAACGATTTCTTTCTCAGCTATAGACGCCATTGATGAAGATCGAAGACTGATAAAGAAATGATTCAAGAATCAAGCTTCTCTCCTGCAGCTTCTTTTACAAGTAAGGTTGGCGTCTACCGTTATAACTTATACCCCTGTCAGTTAGTTTCATCTTTTTACGATTTTACCATCGTCCACGTGATAATTTATAACTTTGGTGGCTTCGCTAGGACATATATGAGGGTTTTCGATCTTTCGAGAGGGAGAGTAAAGCTGGCTTCTCCGCTGATCTGAGTCTTGGTTTGCTAGTATCTTTGAGGGCATGTACTAGGTTACCTTAGGACATATTTGTAGGGTTTTGGATCTTTCGAGAGGGAGAGTAAAGCTGGCTTCTCTGCTGGTTAGCTAGTATCTGGAGGGCTTGTATTAGGTTGCATCAATACTCTGTGACGAGAAACTGGTTTTGGCCTTTGGCTTTATGACTTTACCTATATGGTTATTCAAGATACTACCTGAGATTGTGGAGACTATCATGTGTTTTTCAAGCTCACATTGAAACTTGAATGGTGGATCGGTTGTGCAATGCGGTGACAACTGTTAGCAACCCTCTGTTCTGGCGATAACATACAGATGCAAAGTTTGATTACCACAAATTAATTTCACGTTCTAGCATGATTTGAGTTTTATTCTTATTGATGATATAGCACCAAGTGTGGCTGAGGAAGAGGGAATTGTCTTTGACACAGACCATTATAACTCATCTCTTGTAGCACTCTCATTTAGGTGAAGCATATGATGTGTAAGCCTTGAGGATCGAGACATACATATCAATGCCCTTCAAGTACTCAGATCGACTCAGATACTGTAAAAAAGGCGAGAGATGATAGAAAGGCGTTAGAAATTGCTATTGGGAGGTGATGATCCACCGAATAATAGGCAAACTGAAGGATGTAATATTTCTAAAGGAGACAGTACCTCGTTGTGATCATGAAGCAAACTCGGTGTTTTTGCTATAGGAGAGAACCCAATCGCAGGCAAGCCTGCTCTTCGGAAATACCGAGAATCGGTTGATGCAGGGAATATCTCAGGCTCACTAGTCTTCCCTCCAGCTTCTTTCACAGCATTTTCTAAGAGCTCCCACCATGGATTTGAATCATCTTTTGCTGTAACTAAGTGCTTTTCTGCAGTATCCTGATTGAACCGCCAAAGCTGACATATACCAAGAGTACTCTTCAGATACACGTACAGCTCTCTAAATCTTTGGCTACAATAGTAAACAAAAATTACCTCAAAGGACATGTTCCGGGAAAGAGGTGCCCATTCCTCCACCAAACGTTTTTCTAGTGCTTCAGAATCAACAGCAGGTGGGACACGCATGTCGAAACCAGCTTCCGCCTCAGATGGTTGCACGTTCATTACAAAACCCTTTTATCAAAAGAGGTCCAAATTGTCAGGTTATATACCACAGAAATCAATTCTGGTCACCAACTGTGGAAAAAAAAAAGAGAGATAAGTAAGAATACATCTGGAGTAGGAGTGCCAGCTTTGAGGAAAACCATGTTGATAGAGACGACATCGCCTTCAGCTTTCAAACCAGCTTTGAGCTGATCAAACTGAGAAGCTCTGAATATCATTATACTCTCAATGCTTTTAGTGAGATTCTCCATGGCTGAATCATCATAGAGCTTTGCGCCATGGCCAGGTTGTCCTACAGCTTTTATCTGGATCGACCACGGAATCCTCTCTCCATTAAACACCCTGTAGCTCTCAGTTGGAGATGGTAAGCCTGATCCATTCATCCCTTAATTACTTATTTCATTGCTATATGATTAAAGTTTGGGTTTCACCGTATTGCACATGATTCTTTCTTCCCCATACTAATTAAAGGTTAAAGTCCTAATTCTAGCATTAGTTAACTTAAAATTACATAATTAACATAAACTTTAGGTGTCAGCAAGACTCACTTAGAACACTTCTATCGGAGTTTCTCTATGTATTAAAATAATAATAAAAATCGGAGAGAATGGGATAAACGGTTCTCGAAAAAGAGACTGGTCTCAACATAAATTGACATTTCGGTTTACTTATTTAAAAACAATTAAAATACATTTATATAATTAAAACATATATATATTTTTTTTCTCTTAGAAACTCTCCATTGCCCGATGGAGATGCTCTTAGTTTGTTGTTTCTTTCTATTTCAACAACTTTCATTTTTTTCTAGCCAAAAATTAAGTAAATTAAAACCTTATAGTGGAAAGAAAATGGTCCACTAGTTAGTTCAATTTCATATATTTTGTTGTTAATTGACTATGAACTCCCTCTGAATCATAAACTTTTGAGTTTTAACTAAATAACTCTTTTCAGCCATAAATATTCATAAAACATCCCTCTATAAAAAAAAAAGTTCAAAAAGATATGTAAATTCTTCATGTAGAGTCCAAGTAAATCTAGTAGCGAATAAACAAGAAGCCGTTTCTACTAGAATGAGTTCAGTTGAACGTGTTGAAATTTGTACCTTCGTCGAGCACGATGGCAATGTTCAAGCTCTTGAAGATTTCCGATTCCACCAACTTCCCAACCCCATCAGCGCCTCCGATCTCTTCATCGGGAACGAACGTGACATAAACCGATCGAACCGGCTCAAATCCAGAGGCTTTGAGCTTACGAATGGCTTCCAAGTACTGCATCCCAACGCTCTTCATGTCCTGAGTTCCTCTTGCGTAGATTTTGCCGTCTTCGTCGATCTCTGCTCCGAGCGGAGGATGATCCCACTTCTCTTCTTCAAAGGCGACGACATCTACGTGCGAATTCAAAAGAATTGCAGGCAACGAAGGATCTGACCCAATCCATTTCAGTAGAACGATAGGTTTCTCTGGAACGAATTCGATGGATTGAGATTCGAGAGAGATGGATTTGGCCTCGGAGATTATGAAATCTGCGGCTGAGATGTAATCAGGATTCGGCTGCACGGTGTTGATTCGGAGGTATTTCTGGAACCTGGTAATGATCTCTGTCTCTTCTGTTTTAGCTAAAGATGCAGAGACAGCCATTGATGAAGTAGGAAAAGTTAAGAAGCTTCACTCATGTAGCTTTGTTTCAAGTAGCAACGATGTCTTTGTATTACCATCTAAGTTTCATGTATTTACGGAGTTGCCATTACCAACGTCCCGTGTATCTCCACCCAAACCGGTGGTTCTGGTAAACTAGTAGAAGATAACAGGCGCACTGCACGAGATTGTCAGTATTTTTATTTTTGTTTGTTTGTTTGTGTGCACAATACTATAATATTATAAACGTGGTGAATCTTTTTATATAAAAATTAGAGAATATCGTTCGATTTAATGTCATTTTGTTCACAAATCATTAAGAAAGATAACATTATAAATGTCCCACCCGCGCCATCATTAAGCTTCTTCTTCAACTTACCTGCACGACTACCAACATAGATAAAGAAAGGATGGTTTATATTAGTTTAATAAGATCATCTCCATCCATTCATAAGCAACTTCTAAGAATTTTTTTAACGAAAAAAATATAATTATTTTAATATAATTTAAATATATAATTAAATTTTTTGTTTTTTTTTTTAAAAATATGTGTTTTATGAAATTTTGATGAATATCATTAAGTTTCTTATTTAAGAACTATTTTTATTCTTTTTCTCTTTTTTTATTATTTTTTAATACACCTTCCGTTTTACAAAAAATGTCATTTTAACAAATTTCACACAAATTTTTAAAAATTTTAATTATATATGTATGCTCCTATTTAATAAATAATTAATGATTTAAATTTAATAAAAATAGATTTGGATTAAGACTAAATTAAAAAAATTAGTGTACAAATCACATTGAATATGTAGAATGATATTTTTTATGAAACAAAAATAAAACTCTAGAATGACATTTTTTTGTAAAACAGAAAAAGTAGTAAAAACTCCATTTAAAAACCTCTCAATAGAAATGGTCGAAAGATATTAAAGAACAACTTATCATTCATAATTTAGACTAAGCTACAGGTTGTTAAATTAGTACTTGGAGTTCATTATGCGTGTGTGTGTCCATCAAAACCGAAAAGCATAATCTTAATAATATAATTGATACCAAATTTACTGAAATAATAATTTATTTGATACAAAATTTCAAGCAGCAGTAATTTATGAAAACGTAACATTACATGCTACTGATGAATTCTCAAATCTTTTGGAGCTAATGAATGCTCTACAATTCCTACTAAATATGAGATTGTTTTGGATTCGGCATACAATAACAATGAAATGATTTTAAGTCAGTGAAAGCATATCTGTCAACCAAATGGAACTTGAAATGGAGCTTAGTTTTTTTTTTTTTTTTTTTTTTTTTTTCTGAAGACATTTCTAGACAAAATGGATTCATGCTCAGATGAGCTTATTAAGATAGATAAATAAGGTAAGAAATTAGATAGCTCATGAAAAGCTTTATAGTGCAACTCTTTGAGTCATTAGAAACCTATCTTACTTGGAAATCATATTTACATGTGCCTTTAGACTAGTATTGGGCTTCGTAGCTTGCTCTAATAGTGTTCCTAGATTGTCTTTAATTTCGGCTAATCAGTACAACCAATCCAAGTGGACAAATAATACCTAATCCAATATTGGTTTTCGCTTTCAGAAATTCTGTGTTTATTTTTATGCGACCATTAATTTCAGCTAATCACCTTTTGATCCTTGTACTAATATTAATATTAAAATTAAAATGCTAGTACATGCGATTTTGAGTGGCTACTCTTACTTTCTACTTCCCTCTTCATCTACTCTGCGTACTTCATTTCCTACATCTCTTGCTCTCCCTTTTCTTTGAGTTCTTGAATGTTTTTTTTTTTGTGTGTTTGTGTTCAATGCGTTTCTAGATCATCCATCTCTGGTATTTTCACAAAATTACTCAGCTTTTCCTCTGATTTTACTTGTCAAAAATCGAAAGATTTTACATTTGTGCTCCTGGGTTACTAAATTAGGGTTTTAGGGTTTCTTGGACGACGTGATGAGTCACCGGAGAGATTCCGGCAGCGATGCAGTTCATGTGAGAATCACCAACGACCCTCCGCCGCAGAATTGGTTTCCGAATTCCGGCGACAATTCCGTCTGGGCCACTGAGGATGATTACAACCGTGTCTGGGCAATGAACCCCGACGATACAGAGTCTCCGAGCAAAAATAGACGATCTTCCTCATCCGAGATCGGGAAATCGTTCTTCAAGACGAAGCTCTGCTTCAAATTCCGCGGCGGTACTTGTCCCTACTCCGCGAGCTCTTGCCACTTTGCTCACAGCTCGGAAGAGCTCCGTCGTCCACCGCCGCCTAATCGGCAGGAGACTGCGACGGAGGCTTCAAGAAACAGAGAGAGCTTTGCGATTAGTTTAGGCCCACGTGGTTATGGTGCGGCTAGTGATGGTGGCAATGTTGCTCAGACTTTGAAGCCTCCAAATTGGAAGACAAGGATTTGCAATAAGTGGGAGATTACTGGGTATTGCCCTTTTGGTACTAACTGCCATTTTGCTCATGGAGCATCAGGTAAAGTTATGGCCTTTTTCATGTATTAGCAAGTAGTAACCCCAATATGCTTAGAAATGTGGTATAAAAATGGGTTTTATTCAGTGTTGCTTGATGAATTGTGAGTTTAGAGTGTCACTAGAGGTTAGTGAATGCTGCTGCTGAATGTCTGGACTGAGAGGTCATGTTTGAACACTAGAACTAACTTTATTAGCTTGAGTCTGTTGAATTGTATATGTAATGGCACTGGTTTCCTTGGGGATTCTTTCCATGGACTATGGATCCAATTAAGTTAGTTATTAGCTTTTTCCTTAGCTAAAGTCATCCTTAAGAAATTTTATAATCAATGGTGCTTGGTGAATGGATTGGTGACAATGTCTATAAATGGACTTAGAGTTGATCGAGTGAGATGGATGAAATGTTTCCTAGTGGTTCATTGCCATTACGGGTTGGTTAGCGTGATGCTAATCAGTTTCTGATTGAAACAAATTCTTGATCTGCTTGTTATCCTAATGGCCATGGAAATGCTGAAAGTTTCAATTGTAGCTCGCTAAATGTTTTGTCTTTGTGGTATTTTTTTGCAGAGTTGCATAGCTTTGGTGGAGGCCTCGTCGAAGGAGAATGTAAGATCGGAACATCCGCCACTCTGGACACAAAGCAGACAGGACAAGTAGATACAGTGACTAGCCTTGTTTCTCCTGGAGTCCCTTCCCAACGGACATCTAGTGTTGTTATGCAGAAACCCAACGGGGTCAGAACTCAACGGAAATGGAAAGGACCGGATAAAATCAGTCGGGTTTATGGTGATTGGATCGACGATATTGAATAAAGTCACTGCATTTTCACAGATTTCTTGACTAAGGTATAACCTTTTAGAGTTGTAACTATGTGGACATATTAGCTTCCTCTCTGATGTTGCTGTAGATTGTGACTCAACAAAGACAAAAACTCACTCCTCTTTTTGTTGTTGTATCATCTTAGTCTCGTCCTATGCCAGTCCCAAATATGATCTTGTAGTCAGATCAAACCGAACTAAATCATGTTTCCTAATTGTAAACCGGACCATCATTGGTACCTTTTTCTTTATTTCCATCGGTCAATACTATTATTTATAATATACTCTGTTTTTTCGTTTTGACTTGTTTCGAGTCATTTTTAACAGGAAAATTATTTATTTAGACAATGATTTTTTTCCCTTTTTAACTGTCACAGAAGACTCGCTCAAAATGCTAAGCAAAGCCACTTCTGTCTCTGAGACATAGCCACTTCTGTCTCTCAGACATAGCCACTTCCTTCTCCTCATTTCTCTCTATTAACTTGAACATTATTTCTTCTCTCGCAAGGAATTCTTAGAACAAACCTTTTCTTATTTCCCAAATAATATACCAAAACTGGTAGAATCTGGGGGGGTTTCTCTGATCATCAACCTTCAAAATGTCGTCAACAACATCAATACCAGCTACTGATGTTTTCCCTACCACTTCCATGCCTGTCACCGTAATTTTGACCGGCGTTCTTCTCTTTGTAATTTTTGCCGGATTCTTCTCTCTTTACTTCTGGCAATTTCTTCTGAATCGATTATTTTCAACTTGGAACCTTCAGCGAACACCATACAGTGACCTAATCCATGTGGCCACTCCGCCTGAAAATACTGGCCTCGACCCAATTATCATCCGGTCCTTTCCCGTGTTCCTTTATTCATCTGCAACAATGAAAAATCACGGGACAGAATGCGCTATCTGCTTGTCCGAATTTTCAGATGAAGACACAGTTAGGCTCATAACGGTTTGTCGTCATCCCTTTCATTCAAATTGCATTGATCTTTGGTTTGAGTTACACAAGACTTGTCCTGTTTGCCGGTGTGAGCTAGACCCAGGCCTTGTCGGATCTGGAAGCCATGAAACTTTGCACAACACAATTACAATTACTATTGAGGACATAAACCATGACGAAGAAAATCCTCCTACCACTGGTTCAAGCAAAAGGGTAGTGGAAGCCTCGGCTTGGCGATTCTCAAGGTCACATTCTACCGGACATTTCATGGTAAAGACGACAGATGTCAACGTGAAGATCAAAAGAAGGCATTACCAAACAGGAAGCTGTGTCTCATTCGACGAACTTACTCGGTATGATGAAGCAGGATGGCTTGGTGATTCATCATACAGTAGCAGGATTGAGGTCTAGTTTACTGATAAATTCTGTTACATCTTCATTTTTGTGTTCTTTGTAGCAGTAGACATTTCAAAATTGTAATAAGATCTGTAGTCAGATTCTCATGCTCTTATCGGATAACCGAGAAAATAATAAGAGTCACTCCACCAGTTTTTCTTCAGAAGTGCTGTTGTCTTCTACAGTGTCTCCATCTTCAGAAGTGTCGTCTTTAACAGTGTCAGCATCTTCAGAAGCGTTGTTGTCTTCTACAGTGTCACCATCTTCAGATTCACCGGCGCTTCTCAAGCTAAACTTTAGAATGATAGGTCTGCCCATTATCTCCTATAGAAAAACCAAACTGTAATGAAACATTCTACATGCTCAAGAGCTAAAGAAGCAAACTTTCTAATTGTGGTGTGGAAAGTGGTAATGAAAAAACGAGAATTTTATACCTTCCCACTGAGTTTGGAGATTGCATCCTCAGCTTCTTCTCTAGTAGCAAATGAGACAAAGCCATAGCCGGAAGATCTTCCTTCAGGGTCAGCGAAAACAACCCGAGCTGAGACCGGGTTGAAATCTGCAGCAGTGAAAAGCTCACGGAGATGGGTTGATCTTGCTTTCCAAGCGAGATTAGATACGTAAAGTTTGTGACGGGTGTCTCCAGCGGAAGGAGAAGGAAGAGCGTTTGGAAGTTTTGGAGTAGGCTTCTTGAACCTTCTTGCAAAGTTTACCCTTATGATCCTCCCTGACACTTGCTGAAAACAAACAACATAGAAGCTTGTTTAACATCAACCTCAGCTAACAGTTCAACACAATGTCTGCTTTAGTAGTTAGAACAATCCACCTAAAAGGTTTTGAAATCAAAGAAACAACACTCAATCAGAAAATAATCTAAGGGATTCTGGATTAAGAACACAGGTCATAAGAGAAGAACAATGAAATAAACTAAAGGGGAAAAGCTTTGAGCTTACAAAAGTATCAAACTTATCAACAGCAGCTTGAGCTTCTTCTCCAGATGCCATTGTTACAAAAGCAAACCCTCGATTCTTCCCATCTTTTTGCCTTATAATCTGTGAAAAAAGTTTAAAATTGAGGATAAACCAATTCGTAGTAACACAAAAAATTCAAATGTTTTTGAGAAAGAAAATAAGACCTCGACATTGTTCACAGTCCCGCATTGTCTGAAGAGCTCGGAGATGTCATTGACACTCATAGACCAAGGAAGATTGAATACAAAAAGCTTTCTTTTCAGATTTGATTTCTGGGTTTCTTCAGTCTTCTCCTCCTGCGACGTTTCTTCCTCCGCCGATGTTTCTTTCTCCGCGACGGAACATAGTACGGAGACGAGCCGCCGCGAGTTATCGCCGCGGGAATCTAGAGGGACATTGGGAGAGAATACGGGAGAAAGATTACTGGGAATTCGAATACTAAAGGCGGTAGGTTTAGACCGTTGAGGAAAGGGATAAGGTTTTGAGGAAGAAGAAGAGAGTGAGAGGATGGAGAGAGCAGCTTCCAGAACCGCCATTGTTTGCTTTGGCGCAAGAGAAATGGATTAGACCGAAACAAAAGGATAGATTTTTTTCTGGACCGGTTTGGTTTTTTTGAAAATTCTAATTGTGAACCGGATCTACCAACTACGGTTCCGAAGGGTAAAAATGGCACGAGGAATTTAACCGTATATCATTTATTCTTGGTATACCAAGAAATTCCAAACCCACATTGACATTGCAGTCAAATAAACAAAAAATGATGAATCTCATGATTTTTTCTCTTTGAAGTCAAAACTCGAATTCGACCAAGGGAATGTTATTGGATGGAGATTTTTTTATGGATTTGAATTAACTCATTAGTGAATTTTGAAGTCCAATGCATATATGTGGGGTTTTTAATGTATTTGAAAATGTCATTACCAATATATTTTTTGGTGATTGTTATGAACTTTATTGTTTTTAAAAGTTATATAAAATAAAATAAACAATTCATAAATTGTGTTTTTGACCAAAACCAAATCAAATTAGTTTACTAAACCGGTGGTTATGACACTGTTGATTTTCCGATAAGACATAAAAATATTAAATTACGAATCCAATTTGATTGGTTTTTTTTTTTTTTTATAACAATGCAAAATCAAAAGTTTAAATGTCAATAATCTAAATATTAAATAAAAACTTTTGACACAAGTAAATCCAATAAAAAACAGCATGAGTTTTGAATTTGATTTCAAATGTATTGAAAGTTATTCCGAAGAAAAGTCCAGCCAGACGTCTCCAATCCAGTAATCCGGGATGCGTGTTAAACGATGTCGTTTACTAAGAACATCTACACACCAACCAAACCAAACCATTTCCTATTTATTTTTTACTAAACGGAACTGAAGATCCAAATTCGAGAAAGAAGAGTCCAACACAAACTCGGAGAAGAAGAAGAAGAAGAGAACCATTAAGCAATTCCTCCTTCCTTCTTACTCTGACACCCCAGGGAATTCGTTGTGTGTGGGAGAGACTGCTTGAGTTGGTTTATGTGAGGTATTGCTGACATATATATACAATGGCGTCGCTGGGTCTATCGTTTCCTCCTGCCGCTAAAACGCCGTCGTATCTAGCCTCTTCGTCTTCAGCTTTCTTCTCTAACTCTTCTCTATCCCTCAGGACCTCTCAGTATCGCTCCCGTAACTCTGTCTTCGCTTCCGTTGTAAGCAGTGTTCGTGTGAATCTATGAATTTGGATTTTGTACCCATCTTGTCTAGTTTCAGTTTCTGAGATTTTAATTGGTGCATGAGCTACAAAGGTTGTCTCTTTTTTTTTATTATGCGAATATAGTTATACAAAGGTTGTCTCTTTCGTCAGAATACATTCGTTTGACGAATACAGGAACAGATATTGAGACCGATATGAATCTCTGATTAAGTCTTCTTGTTGTTGTTGTTGCTAGAAATGTGATATGCCGGAGTCATTGAATGTGGGAAATGGGAATCCAAGTATCCCAATTATAAATGAGAGGACACTTCCAAAGTTCTTGGAATCTGCCCGGATGGAGAAATCGGTCAATAGAACCAATACTAGGCTGAAGCTGTTCTCTGGTACTGCAAATCCAGCACTTTCTCAGGAAATTGCTTGGTATATGGGATTGGAGCTTGGAAAGGTTAATATTAAGAGATTTGCTGATGGAGAGATCTATGTTCAGCTACAAGAGAGCGTTAGGGGATGCGACGTCTATTTGGTGCAGCCTACTTGCACTCCGACTAATGAGAATCTCATGGAGCTTTTGATTATGGTAGATGCTTGCCGAAGAGCATCAGCTAAGAAAGTAACAGCTGTGATTCCGTATTTTGGATATGCAAGAGCTGATAGGAAGGTAAAGTCTCTTGTTGTTTTATAGCCTTGTCTAGTTTAGCTGTTTTGACCTGATATGGAGGGTTCTCGATAACTTGAAGCTATCATCAATACATCTTCTGTATCTTTTGCTGCTTGCAGACACAAGGGCGTGAATCCATTGCTGGCAAATTGGTTGCAAATCTTATCACCGAAGCTGGTGCAGATCGAGTTCTTGCATGTGATCTTCATTCAGGACAGTCCATGGGTTATTTTGACATTCCAGTCGACCATGTGTACTGTCAGGTACACCTTTAAAGCCAACGTTCTTGATAATACGGCCTCTCCTCCTTATGCATTGTGTGTGTGTGTGTGTGTGCTCCTTTTTTGTATAATACCTTCTAACCCTTTGTGTGTTTAATTTTTTCAGCCGGTGATACTTGATTATCTTGCTAGCAAGTCAATTCCCTCAGAGGATTTGGTAGTGGTTTCTCCTGATGTTGGTGGAGTAGCCAGGGCACGCGCTTTTGCAAAAAAATTATCAGATGCACCACTTGCCATTGTCGATAAAAGGCGTTCTGGACACAATGTTGCTGAGGTAACCCTTTCTATCAGAGTCAGAGTTTGCTTACCAACACTACTCAAGTTCACATTTGTTATACTTTCCTTTCAGGTCATGAACCTAATTGGTGATGTAAGAGGGAAGGTGGCAATAATGGTGGATGATATGATTGATACGGCTGGTTAGTAAAACGGCATGGAGTTGTCATGTTACCGACAAACCAAGCTTCCTATCTCTCTCTATTTCCCATCAAGATCACTAAAACCTCCCCATCTCCTGTTTCAGGCTGAATCCTCTATGAATCATTATTGTTCTGTTTTTCTTTTCCAGGAACCATTGTAAAAGGAGCAGCTTTGTTACACCAGGAGGGTGCTCGGGAGGTCTATGCGTGCTGCACACACGCTGTTTTCAGGTAAACCATTAACCTACATTTTGTTATTGAACAGTCTCAAAATCACTACTTTCTGAAGCATTTTTGTTTTTGTTTGGTTTCGAATAAATCAATGGAAGCCCGCCTGCAATAGAGAGATTATCAGGGGGTTTGCTTCAAGAAGTGATAGTGACAAACACATTACCAGTAGCAGAAAAGAATTACTTCCCGCAGTTAACAATTTTATCAGTAGCTAATCTTCTGGGTGAGACCATTTGGCGTGTCCATGATGATAGTTCCGTCAGTAGCATTTTCCTTTGACCTCTCTCATTGCAACCATTTGAACGATTCTTGGTTTTGTTAGTCGGGTGAAGGGTCGGTTTAGAAAGTTCATCCCGGTTTATGTTCTAACCGGCAAGCTTCACCAAATTTGCTTGCTTTGTCTTTTGATATCTTAGGTTTTTCTTATTTGCTCCACATCTCATCGTGGATCCACCAATGGTCTTGAACCGATTTTTGATTATGGTATACACAAGTTTCTAAGTTAATATATCATTTTTATATCCTATCTACATTTATCATGGTGCAAATTGGCTCAAAATCTTGTTGACAATTTGATAATGGGTATCGTAAACTATAAACTATTATCAAACAAAAAGTTATTACTCTCAAAAAGGATATTAAAATTATTAATATTGTCTAAAAGAAAAACAATAATCGAAATAAAATAAAATCAGATAATAATTTTAAAATCAGAGAAATCTATGCATTGTGTTGTACAGTCCACGGCCAACCCAAAAAAAAAGGCCCAAAAGAATAAGGAGTCAAATTAGGGCTTCTATCTGTCCAGTTTCAACTAGTATATATACAAACACCCACATCATCTCTATAAGACAAGAGTTGTGTTCCGCCTCATTGTTCGTTTTAGGGTTTGGTCATCTTCTTTTGATTTGGTTCAGCTCTGTTTTTGATTTGTGCTTACGAATTTAATAGATCAGCTGTGATGAAAATATCGTGTGCCAGAGATGATTACTCATCGCTGACGGTAAAACACAACCCTCTAAGAAGTTCTGAGCTTTTTTTAGATATTTATTCTTCCTCAATTTATATATATTTTTTTGGTTTTCTTTTTAGATTACTAAGGATATTTTTGAGTCGAAGTGACGATAGAAATTCACAGGTCTGTCAATCCACTGAAACATTTTTTAGTGATGTAATTGTGTTCTCGACAGGTTCTGATCGACTCATAAGAAAAATCCTTAAATCTTC
Organism: Turritis glabra; assembly: GCA_900406565.1. NCBI lineage: Eukaryota > Viridiplantae > Streptophyta > Magnoliopsida > Brassicales > Brassicaceae > Turritis > Turritis glabra. The sequence goes on from OVBN01000025.1 coordinate 5,748,185, forward strand.
TTTTCAATTTTGATTTTTCGTTTTTATCTTTTGGATCTGAGTATAGGATGAATCTCATATATTGATGTTATTTGCGACTGAAATTACATTGATGTTTATTCACCTTGGAGAACTGATACTCAGATTCATAGGTTTTTTTTTTTTTAACAGATTTAAATTTCTTTTTGGTGTTTAGTTCTCTTATTTTTTACTGGGCAGATGATGAAATTGTATTTCATGGGTAATTTGCGTCTGAATCTATGTGATGCTAACTTTAATGATTATCTGATGCCCAGATAAAAAAATCTTGTTTTTAATTTTTTTAACTAGTTTCAGTAGGTATAATTGAAACCACTGCATAAATTGTGAAAGTGTTTTTTTTTACTGTTTTGTTGATAATTTAACAAGTTACTTACATTCCCAACTTCTTTGAAATTATTATTTTTAAGTCTTCAACCTCTCCACGACACAGTTCAATGCCGTTTTCTCTATTAATTTCAGCTTATCATCTTTGTCTCTAATAACCCACAATTTAGAGATGAACTTTGGGAACAAAGCCAAATCATCAATAATTGGACAACGCATTTGGCTGAGGAGAAAATAATGGAACTTTTTGTAATAGTTGTTGTCTAGAAAATAGTTATAAACTTTTGATAAGCGAGACTGGTGTCTATTTTGCACGACAAAAATCTGAGAACTTAATTTTGGTGGACATGTAACTTGTGCAAACAATTTGTAATGATTAATGTTTTTGAATTTAGACATTGATAAATCTACAATTCTCCCTAATTTCACCTTCAATACCTGTAAGAACGTTAATATTACCCATTTTTAACATTGATTCCACAAAATCTAGGAAAAAGAGATCTTGATCAACTGCATATTCCCAAACCTTTCTGAAGATCTCTCCTTCATGATCTTCCGTGACCAGAACGTTATCTGAAATCAACAACCCTTTCCCCTCTAACAGGTTGATATAATAATGGTTATCAAAGTAGGCTGGTGTCTTAATATCCAATGGGGACAGTTCGTTGTCACGGCTTGAATCTTTGCATTGAGACCGTAGGACTCGACGGAATATGCTGTGTCTCTTGAACTCATCGACGTAGAACGTTTGTTCCATGTTTGGTTGAACAATGCGTTGCTTGAAGCTCAAGCATCTCGCTTTTCCTATTGTATGAGCGCCCGAAAGAGCGATGAGATCTTGAATGTCGAGGCCTTGTTGCTTGAAATTGACGATGAGGCTGTCGAGGGAGGAGTTTGGTGCCGGAATAAATTGGTTTGCGCCGGCGAAGCTTGCCTTTAATGAGTCTCTTCTCCCTAGCAAAACTTCCCACCATGGTCCACCCCTCTGATAACACCAATCAATTTGGGTTAGGAAAATTGACCCCATAAGTTTCAATTTAATTAGAAACAACGCTGACTACTAAGAGGGAAATTACCAGGAAGACGGAGTCACGAGCTGCCATGGTGATGATATCAGAACAGGATACGGTTAGAGGACAAGCTTCTTCAAGGAGGTACTTTATGTAATCGATTACTTCAAATCCACGCAAAGAGTTCACATTAGGTGTTGCTTGTTTCTCACTCAACATATCTCCATGTGTGTCCAAGAGCACAGACGCATCACAACCCTAAACCCACAATAAATCCCGCAATTGAACATCAAAATCAACGAACTAAGACAGTCTCACTCTCATACACGCAAGTTCAAATACCATTCAGGAAGTATGCTAGAATTAGAGCCTCAAAACTACTTATGATCTCGGAGAGAACAGAAGCAAAAGCTCACAAATGAGGAAATAAAAAGAGTAGAGAGGGACGATTTTCTAACCAAGACGAAGCAATCGTGGAACTGAAGACGAAGAAGAGAAGCCGCCATACGAGGATCTTCGAGAACAGCAACCTCGACGTTATGCTTCACGATTTCCTCTGCCAGTGGGCAACTCTCTTTGTAGAAACCCTTCAGTAATGGTCCTCCAAATTCCCCCCAAGCCGATGTTGTAATTGCAGAAAGCACAATTAAAGAAAACCATAGCTTCTTCTGCTTGATCTCCATTGGAAAGTTATGTCATGTATTTCTGTTCATCTCTATCTGTGTGTGTGTGCATATGACTATATGTGTGTGCTTCGTGAATCAATGTTTCTTGTATGTTATCATATGTCGTTATGTGTGTTTTCATGCCCATTTTTTACCATAATGGATGTTACAGTTTTGTCAACGGTAGATACAACCAAATTGACCAATTGGGACCTAACTTGTCTTATGAGCTTGAATACGTGATTATAAATATAATGGAGCAGATTGTAATATTTAAAAACACAAGTTGGACCGAACTGACCGGAACTAGGATGAATATAAGATTCATATCCATTATGGTAACCCTTAAGATACTACAACACACAAACACAACAAAGAAGGGATTTTCTTAGGACCACCTATTTATTTTAAAGTAATGGTTATTATATATCTTTAAGGTTACCAAATTTTTATTAGTAATTTTTGATTCGGATCACCTTTTTTTATTGGACTGGCTTTGCGGATGTTAGATGCATTTTAAGGATAACAAGTTATAAAGATGTGCAGATGATGGAAAAAAATCTCAATGTGTTTGTTAGATCTCTGCTTCATCTTCTTGAACTCTTATTTTGTGATGTTGTCATAGAGTGTATGTAAATTTAGGAAATAAGCATGAGAATTGATAGATATTGGAACATAAAGACAGAGAGAAACCCTCCTAGTGAGCGGCGTCTTCATCCTCGCAGAACTTGGTGTATTCCTTTGGACCCATCAAAGATTCCAACTCCGCGGGGCTGCTCGGCTTCACCTTGATCATCCAGCCATCTTCATAGGGGCTTGAGTTAATCTGCACAACACACAATTGGCAAATCATTGCTGAGATATTGTCACCTGAGAGGTTAACTTACTTTATTTCCTTAAGACTTTAAAACCGTACCAAGCCTGGTGATTCTGTGAGCTTCTTGTTAACCTCAATGATTTCACCTGAGATCGGTGATAAGATCTCACTTGTCGCCTTCACACTCTCCACTGCTCCAAAGCTTTGCTCTTTGCTCACCGAAGTATTTTCCTCTGGCAGTTCCACAAACACCACTTCACCTAAATGGTCCTGCAACATCAATGTCATGTCTCCTCTCGTTCAGCCAATAATCTTACAAAGCTATCATCTTTATAACATGGAGACAAACTCTAATCCAGTTCCAATGTAACATAGTTACTTTGATCAATCCTAGATTACCCGAATTTACAGTTTAACTCCTTAACTTTGCATCTTTCTTACTAGGAACCGATACTATCACCAGAAAAAAAGGCAAGAGCCTTTCTTACCTGAGCATGGGCAGTGATGCCAATGGTGGCAACAGAGCCTTCATGTTTAACCCACTCGTGTGAATTTGCATACTTCAATCCCTCCAACACTATAAAAAAGACACTCATCAACAATTTCAGAAAAGAAGCTATGTAACACACAACAACCACAATTACAAACACCTGTGGAGAAGCATCTAGAGATGGAGAAAGCAGGAGAGAGATGAGACTTGGAGACAGAAGAAGAAAGCTTGAGAGCGTTTGCAGTAGAAGAAGCCCACATTCTCAGTGCCATTTTTTTCTCTTTCTCCCTTCTTTACTTGCTCTGTGTTTTGTCTTCTCCAAATATAGAGGAGATCTCAAAGATATTCTCTGTCTTTGATTTTTGTGTGAGTGTGTTCTATCTTTGATATGTAAGGCAGAAATTGAAGGCCTCATCCTATGCCTATGGTGTGTATGAAAAGTGTAACCCAAACCTTCTCTATGACACAGAAGCTCTTGCAATTACTTTTTTGGGTTCCTTTTATTAGCTTTTCCAAGGGACAAAGTAATGGCTCCTAGCCTTCTAGTATATACAATTGATTAATTCCTATATCTTTTCATGTAATGGAGATTGACCATGAAATGCTAACTAAAAGGGGAATTGTGTAGTTAATTTTTATTTTATTTTATATAATTGCTTTATTTTTGTAAAACTATTGATTAAATCGAATTTTTCGGTTAATTTTTTATCCTTTCAATCAGATAGAATTGAAAATTGTGCATAGACTTGAATCATGGTATTCAAAGTATCAAACATTTTTAGGACCAATGCTTTTCATAAATATCTATGATCTCATTCTCATCTAATGGCATCAAAGTTTTGGAGCTTTTAAGCATTCCGAAACCTTTGGGGTTAAAATAGAATGAATAAAAATATGTTCGGGCAGATATGAAATATTGAAAACTCAAGTCGACTCACCGTCATCGGAGAAGGAGCGAGTGAGACAAACAAACTCTGTTTTTCAATCCCCAATTTCTCGTTGATTGTCTGAGAAGTTAGAAAGTACAGTGAAATTGCATAGGATTCGTGGTGGGATGGTGAATTCAATCGAAGAGATGAGCTCTGATTCGACCAACAATGGCACAGTCGAGATCACGTACAAAACCATCGGCCCAGCTCGGCCGTCTCAAATTCGAGTGGCGTCTCATATCAAAGTAGGGACTTTTCTTCTTCTTCTTCTTCTTCTTTATCTCTCTAGGTGTCTTGTGTGTACGAAGAGGATTATTGATCCTTGGCTGATTTAGGTTCGTGATTTGAGAAATGCAATTGCGGAAAAGGGTAAATTTCCCGTTTCGAATTTGAGGATGATTCTGCGTGGGAAGGCACTGCAAGACGAAGAAGATGGAGATGATTTATACGTTACACTCAAGGACGAAGGTAACAGACTCTGCTGAAAGGTTATAATCATCAATGCTTATCTGTGTTTCTTGATTGGGTCTTAGATTATGCAAAAGCCTTGGTTTCTTGTGTAGAGTCCTTGATCGTTGCTGTAATACCAAAGCCACCAGTTGGAGTTGAGACCTTTGAGGATGATGATGATGATTTGGTAAATTATCGATGTTTGATCTGATGTTTTAACTCTTAAAGAATGGGTTTTTAGTTTCTATCCTTCTAAAATCTCTTTTGGTTATTTTGGCATTGCAGAAATTTAAGCTCCCACCATCAGCAAGCCGGTGGAAGAGGAAGCTTTATTACTTTCTGCGTAACAAGCTGAAGCTGCCAGGTGACTTCTTTAATCTTTCACATGCATTATCTACAATTTCCAAGAACGTATGAAACAATAGTTTATTGATATGTGTTGTGTGATGATCTTAGATATCATTCTTATGGGACTTTTCTCTTTAAGTCTAAAGATGTGGGTTATTATCACCTTGTGGTTTATCTTGGCGCCTATTGCCCATCGGTGGGACCTCGGCCCTATATTTGTAAGTCATCTTCATCTTCAATGTTTGGATTCCTGAAAATGTCTCATGTTTTCGCAATATATGCGTTCATGAGACATCTTGTGTACATAGATAGTGTAACAAGTAGTTTCTGTTTTATTTCCTTTGATGGGTTCTTCATTGTTACGAGTTTCAGATACTAGGGACTGGCTTTTCAATCATCTTGCTCAATCTTGGTAAACGACAGCCTGGTGATGTTAGGTATGTACATTAATAAATAAAAACATTAGCCTCCGTTGATCTGACTTAAATAGCAACTTATTCGATTAGGACTGTGGTTTTTAATGACTCTGGTTGATGTTTGCTGCAATTTTAGATACCAAATTCAAAAAATAAAGAAGAGGAAACTCTTGCTTATTTGAGGAAACATATACACTTATTTAAAACGTTAACATCCTTGGTAACTTGGAGAATGTGGGAAAAAAAGTCTTAGGATTCTGGAAGCATAAGATTCTGCTAGTATTCTTATTAGCTGGAAAGTGGAATCATCATGAGCTTCAAGCTGTGAAAAATCTTCTCTTTTGAATGTTAGAACTGAATAAGTTCGGTCTTTTTTCATGCTTTCTTTCGCAGTGCATATTCCATATTCAACGAGGACTTTAGAGAGCTTCCCGGTACGTACAATGCAGATCGTATAGACCGGGACATACGAGCAGGCCAGATATGATGCGGAATTGCATTAAAACCATTACTTGGTAAGATTCACACAACAGACAAAAAAATACTTATACCCAATGAACAACCAAAAGATCAGTTTTTTGTCTTGTCTGATCGAGACCAACACAAAGCATGACAGTACTTGAGACCAAAAGTCCTATTGATGTACATGATCTAGTCTTTTTAATTCCATGATCAATGGTCCGTGTTGTACTCGAATATTGAGATTCCATTATATATAAAAATAAATAAAGTGTATGATATTGTAAGTTTAGTCATGTTATTATTATCATATTATGTGTGTGAAAATGAGTTTCAGGTCAACTTAGGTCCCATCAAACTTGATTGTGCCTTAGGTGTGTAAAAATTCAGTAACCAAATCTGCTTTCCTAGTGGTTAAGTGGGTGGCTGAAGCCTTTTTACCTTTGACAATTTCCCTGCCTTATAAATTCAAGAAAAATAAAATTAATTCAAAAGTCTATGAACTATGGAGTTACGATTAATATTAAAATAACATTAAAAGGTATGTATGCCCTTTAGCTTACATATATACACCATCTAAACGCGTTTCTGAATTAAATTCAAATCACTTTTGCTTTTACAGATTTGGTGAAGAAAAACTATACCTATAAAATAAGTGCTTTTGTGGTAGAAACTGGATTTAAAATTGCATTTTCCTGAATAATAAATATTTGTATTTCATAAAGGGTTTTCCTGGCTATGACTTAAGGATTGTGATTTGTTGAGTAGTTGAAGTGGCTTTGCCAATTCTTGACGGCACGTAACGTTTTAAGGAAATGTCAAACTTCTCGGTTATCTACAAAATTATGTACATATATACATACATTATCGTAAAATGTAATATGAGTTTCTTTGTTATAAGGGGAAGTATGATTAGATGTGCTAAGCTTTTAGTCTTGGATATGATAAACAATCATTTCAGTAATTATCCGTTAGATATGTTGAAGTCTAAGACAACCTTAACAAAAATATGATCAAAATTTCAAATATTTATAAAAATATATCCTGAATTATGGATAAGTTTGAATATGTGTAACCTAAATCGAAACAAAAGCCTGAAATCTTAATTGATGAACCAAAAAAAAGTAATAAAGTAATAGACAAAAAATAATAATTTAAGGCAAAGGGGGACAAGACAAGAAGTCTTAGCGGGAAAGGGAATCCGACAAGTATGACGTCGTTTCAGCGAAGGAGTCTACGAGTTAGGTCCCACTTGTCAAAACCTCGTTGACTATTTTTATATTTGATTTTCTTCCCCTCCGTGGACCCTACGTTTGCCTAATCCTAATTTAGTCACGAGTATTACGACTAATTTCATGATCTAAGTTCAAGAGCAGAAATTGCATTAAGAGTTTAGAGAATCATAGACTGACTTGCTTTCTTTCCATAATCGTAAACTGGGATGAATACGCGGAACTCTTTTCTTCGTAAGAAAACATGTACCTTTGCAATTTTATTAGATGTTACTTAGCAAAACAGATTATAAATAAATGAACTAAACAGTGCTTTATAATTTAAACGATGGAAATTAAGAAAAAGAAAAAATAATACTAAATTTATCTTTGAACGAACTAAAACTTCTCTAATAAGATAGAGAAAACTAGTCGCTCCGTTAGTGATTGGAATATCAAAACTATGTCACTATAACATTCAAAGCAGTTTGTCTGAAATCACCTATGTAAGATAAAATGTTCGACATAGTCCAAATCACAATTTTCACTTTGAATGTAGAGGTGAGAGGTTTTTCTTCTGACACTTTGTGTAACTCCGACCAAAAACAACACTAATTAAGATAACTTTCAAGTTGAACGATCTTGGTTCCCCTTCGGAAGGTGTTGTAGTTAAGTATAATAGCAATATTGCGTGAACGTAAAAAAACTATATGATTGTGAAACTGGTTGGATCTTTTGTCATCATAGAAGAGAAACAACATAGTTTGGGTCCAAAATGCTCAATTGGCTTATATCGATTTTATAAACCGAAGCAAAAGTTTTGAGATTTTGTATCGAAGTGATATTTGTAGTGATTTAAAGATTTGATAAGTCCAGTAGCAATATAAATTACTCTTTTATATTGTGTTATAGATTTCAATCTTCTTGAATGGTTACAACATGTGATATTGGCTTGCAAGCCTAACTATGTATTACAAATCTCTCAAATTAAAAGAAGTATGTGAGATTAAAAAAAAAAGTTTGGAGGGAATTTATAAATTGCTAAGCTATATTCAACAAAGAAAAACTAACAACGGTAAGATTAATATTTTTTCCCCCCCTATATGATGTATTGGGAGAAAGGGGGTTCATTGACATGGGGATCTTGTCTACAACTACGGTTGCGGATGCTCTCCAATCATATAGACGATGTCGACATCTCTATGATACGTTAAATCGGATAGAAGAGGAGCTGGATAAAGTCAGGAACAAAGGTAATAGTACAGCGGGCATTATGGAGAAGTTCTAATAGAAAATATAAGTCGAATTTTTCATCTTAAAATACTTGGCATCAGATACGTCGGACATAAACAATGCAAGACTGGTATAAAGGGATTTGGTACTCGGGTGCCACCCCAAAGTATTCTTTCCTTTTATGGCTTACCACTCTTAATAGACTGACCACTGGAGACCGTATGCTTACTTGGAATGTTGGAGTAAACCTGACATGTATTTTCTATCGAGACCCTTTGGAGACCCGTGATCACTTATTTTTCACTTACAATTTCGCATCAAATGTCAAGGAGCTATTGACTCGAAAACTTCTTCATCGGCGATACACTTCTATTTTCAGTGAGGTCCTCTCCCTTGTTTCAGATTCTACACTACAAACCTCAATCCAATTCATTATACGGTACGTTTTCCAAACTACTATTCATTCCTTTTGGGCGAGAGAGGAATAGGCGTCGACATAGAAAGCTACCGACAACATATGCTCAGCTCATAAGCTCTATAGACCATACGGTCCATAATCGCCTTTCAACAATTGTGAAGCCAGACTCCTCCAAGCTAGAAGATGGGCATCGCATTTGGCTTGGTTGAAGAAGCTAACAGAGTAAGAATGTGTTATCTATATGCTTTGTTTTTGTTTCTTTCCTAAACTCTAAAAAACTCAAATCAAAGATGCATTATATATAACAAAAGTTTTTTTTGATGAACAAAATTTTATGTTCATACAAAAAAAGATTAATATGTTTTTTGTTCCACTTCAACATAGTGTAAATTTAATTTTTGCATTGAGATATTCTATTTAGCAAAAAACAAAGTGAAATGAATAATAAACGAGTTTTAGTTGTGGTATTTTTGCGTGCTACTATTAAATAAATGACAAAGCTTAGGATTCTATATATATATATATGTCCATATACCAAGATTTTACGTTATCATCGATAACTGTCAAAGGGGTTTGCCAGGAATAGTTAAATACAACTTCTACAATTTTATTAGTTGTAAATATAGTTGGAATGTGATATGGATCAGTCTTTTTTTCTTTCATTTGTTTTTTTTCCTTTTTGAAGAAACGTAATTTCTATCAACAATATGTCATGTTTTCAACGTAATTTCTTAATAATAATAACGAGACATATAAAAATTAATTTAACGATGTAAAACCAAAATTTGGATGCAAAACAACAATATATAATGTATGCCAACTGACACAAAAAATGAATTGTGTTTGATAATTGGATTGATCTGTTTTATTTATTTATTTTCTTTTTTCTTTTTAAGTAAACGTAAATTTTATAATAACATGACATGTCTTTAACGTGATTTGTTCATAATAATGACGAAATATACAAAAATATATTCAACAATGTTAAACTAAAATTTGTGTGTAAAACAACAATATATAACGTATGCCGACTGACACAAAAAATGAATTGCGTTTGACAATTGGATTGGTCTCTTTTATTTTATTTTTTTCTTTTTAAATAAACGTAAATTTTATTTATAGCATGACATGTCTTTAACGTGATTTGTTAATAATAATGACGAAATATACAAAAATATATTCAACAACATTAAACCAAAATTTGTGTGCAAAAAAAATATATAACGTATGCCGACGATCACAAAAAGTATATTACGTTTGACAATTAGATTAGTTTCTTTTCTTTTTTTTTTCAACTAAACGTAAATTTATTAACAACATATCATGTCTTCAACGTGATTTGTTAATAATGATGATGAGATAAAGACTAATATATTTAACAATGTAAAACAAAAATTTAGATGCAAAACAACAATATGTAACGTATGCCGACTGACATAAAAAGTGGTATTTGACAATTGCCGTAAAAGTTTGTGTATTCATATGCGTTACAACTTACATCAAAATATAACGGTTGAAAACAGTAACATTGATTTGGTTGAATTGGTGATTTTTGGGTGAAATTGGATGTATTTTTTAGAACACATCATTTTAATGGAAATAATGTACTTGATTGAAAATATGAAATATGTTCGAGAAAATGTGATAAAAATTGATAGCATATATTGCAGCGTGAGTGATTAGCAAAGCAAAAGGTGGTAGATTACTAATATGTATGGACGAATAACGTATTTTAAATTGCAAACTTTTTACATGTTTTTCTATTATTTCAAATTTTCATGTTGTTAATATGATTATATTTAATAATATTATTAGTTTTACAAATCAATTTGTTCAAGTTCTTTTATTTGTTGGATAGTTAGTTATTTTTTATATCATAACTTTTAGTTAACTGATAGTTAATTAATTGCTCTACTCGAGCAAAAGAGTGTAGTATTTAGAAAAAAAATACTCGAGTTTTTAATTTGGCAGTTTGTGTTTTCTTTCTCCTGATTAATCTTATGATTTTCTGGTAGATGAAAAATGGAAACTGGAAGGGTATAAATGTCAATTCATACTGTCCCAGAGCCCGATGAGCGCGAACAAAGCAAATGACAAAAAAGCTTTCTTAATACAAGAATCCTTTAAACCCGAGCCTCGATTTCCCCATTTTGACCCTTCCCCTTTTCTTTTTCCTTTTTTTTTCTATGACCAAAAAAAAAAAGTGATGAACAATTATTCTTTCCAAAGGAGATTCTTTTCTTCAGATTAATTTTTAGTTCTATCATAAAAAAATAAGATAAAAACTGTATTCTATTGATCCAAGTAATTATTAGTTCAGAACTTTATTAACGCGATGCCTCGTGGAGTAAAAAAGTAAATAACGTGAACACATCGAGTTATTCTAATTATAGCAAGTTGATTACAAAAGTCAAAAATATTTTCTAATCTTGAATTAAAAAGTGTAGAAGTATGTGGTAGGATTAGGAATGCGTTTTGTGTTATGTAAAATCACTAACTATATTCGAACAGATTAATTTGTTTTTTTTTCCCTATTACTTTACTTATAATCTCAGATCTCACATTTTTAAATGATTGGTTTAGTGTTCTTTTTGTTTCTCAAATATTATTGGTTTTTCAAAAAGGTTTAAAAGAATATTACAAGGGTGATTTCGTAATTAAGAAAGAATGTTGGTGGTAATTACGTAATCGAGCCAAGAAAAAGCGGAAAAACAAAAAAAAAAAGTAAAACAAGAGTCAATGTTTCTGCTAATTCAAAAAAACCACTAAAGTCGTCTCACAGCTTAAAAAGAAAACATATTTAAATCCCAAAGAAAACGACAAGAAAGTCTCGCTCTCTCTTCTTTTTTCTTCACACTCTTTCAATTTCTTTTTTTTTTTTCTTTTCACCTCCCAAATTCAAAATCGCCGAGAAAATTTTGTTTTCTCTCTGAGAAAGATTTTCTCGGCAATCTATAAAAAGAAAAAAGAAAAAAAGAGTGTTGGAAAATCAAATGTGATGGGAAGTGGATTCTCCTCCGTCTTACCTTGTTTCAATCAAGGCCACCGTAACCGTCGTCGTCACTCATCGACTGCGAATCCTACTCATTCCGATCCGATTGAGTCTCTCTGTGAGCCGTTGGATGAGACTTTAGGCCATTCTTACTGTTACGTCCCTTCTTCTAATCGCTTCGTTTCTCCGTTTCCTTCCGATCGATTCGTCTCTCCTTCTGGTTCTTTCCGGTTATCTCCTTCTCATGAACCGGGTCGGATCCGAGGTTCCGGATCATCCGAGCAGCTTCACACCGGGTTTAGAGCGATTTCTGGCGCTTCAGTTAGTGCCAACACCTCGAATTCCAAAACTGTCCTTCAGCTTGAAGATATTTACGACGATGCCACTGAGAGTAGTTTCGGCGGCGGCGTTAGGAGCAGTGTCGTGAATGCCAATGGCTTTGAAGGAACGTCGTCGTTTAGTGCTCTTCCGCTTCAGCCCGGTCCGGATCGGTCGGGTCTTTTCATGTCGGGTCCGATAGAAAGAGGAGCTACTTCAGGTCCGTTAGACCCGCCGGCGGGAGAGATTTCGAGATCTAATTCCGCCGGCGTACATTTCTCAGCGCCGCTCGGTGGTGTTTACTCGAAGAAGAGACGGAAAAAGAAGAAGAAGAGCCTTTCTTGGCATCCGATTTTCGGCGGGGAGAGGAAGCAACGGCCATGGGTTCTTCCGGTGTCGAATTTCGTCGTCGGTGCTAAGAAGGAGAACACTGTGAGACTCGACGACGAAGCTACGGCAGCGTCTGCCGGAGAGAATGATTTACAGTGGGCATTGGGGAAGGCAGGAGAGGATAGAGTGCAATTAGCGGTTTTTGAGAAGCAAGGATGGCTCTTCGCTGGAATCTACGACGGTTTCAATGGACCTGACGCTCCGGAGTTTTTGATGGCTAATCTCTACCGTGCTGTTCATAGTGAGTTACAGGGTTTGTTCTGGGAATTGGAAGAAGATGATGATAATCCAACAGTTTCAAGGTTAGATACTAGCACTACAGAGTTAGAGCAACAAGATGAAGTTGAGGCTCAAGTAAATGAAATGGCAAGTTCGAGCTGTCCAGCAACAGGGAAGGAAGAAGACGAGAGGGGAAAGAGATTGACGTCTTCATTAGAGGTGGTAGAAGTCAAGGAGAGGAAACGGCTATGGGAGCTTCTTGCAGAGGCTCAAGCAGAAGATGCGTTAGATCTTTCAGGTTCTGATAGGTTTGCATTCTCGGTGGACGATGCTATCGGTGCAGGCAATGCCGTGTCTGTGGGAAGTAAGAGATGGTTGCTTTTGTCAAAATTGAAGCAGGGTTTATCTAAACAAGGAATTTCTGGGAGGAAGTTATTCCCATGGAAGTCTGGTGTGGAGGAGAATGAAATGGAGGAGGTAGATAATGTTGGTGTGGAAGAACGGGTTGATAAGAGAAGGAAGAGACGAAAGGCGGGTACGGTTGATCACGAGTTGGTTCTAAAGGCAATGTCAAATGGTCTTGAAGCCACAGAGCAAGCATTCCTAGAGATGACTGATAAGGTTCTCAACACCAATCCCGAGCTTGCATTGATGGGTTCGTGCTTACTGGTTGCGCTGATGAGAGATGATGATGTATATATAATGAACATAGGGGATAGTAGGGCTCTTGTTGCACAATATCAGGTAGAAGAAACGGGTGCGAGTGTGGAGACAGGAAGAGTAGAAGAAAGACGCAATGATGTAGACGGAGACGATGAAAACAAAGAGCCTTCGGTAGTGGATAGTAGCGGTAGTACAGTGAACAATGAAGCTCCTTTGCCGCAAACGAAACTGGTTGCCCTGCAGCTAACAACAGATCACAGCACGAGCATCGAGGATGTAAGTCCGACCTTGTTAAATCTCCTTACTTTTGTTTGCAGTTGCTTGGTCTCTTGATCAAGGAATATACAGTCTAGTTGTTAAGTAGTTTTGGAGTGCTCTTGACCATATTGTTGTTTCTGCATTACCCATCTTATCCGCATTTGTAGGATACTTAGGATCAGTTGAGGTTCCTTTTGCTAACGTTTGCTTTGATCATATCTGCGTCTTGCAATGTTCTTGTTACATGATAATATCCATTGATGAACTCAGGAAGTAACAAGGATAAAAAACGAGCACCCTGATGACAACCATTGCATAGTGAATGACAGAGTAAAAGGACGGCTTAAGGTGACCAGAGCGTTTGGAGCGGGATTCTTAAAGCAGGTTAGGCAATAATATCTTCACTTTAGAATCGAAATATCTATCATTCTGAAATGCTCACAAAGAAAGTGAATTTGCAGCCTAAATTGAACGATGCGTTACTGGAAATGTTTCGAAATGAATACATTGGTACGGATCCATACATATCATGCACACCTTCCCTTCGTCACTACCGGCTAACAGAGAATGATCAGTTTATGGTTCTCTCATCTGATGGATTGTACCAATACTTGAGCAATGAGGAAGTTGTTTCTCTTGCCATGGAGAAGTTTCCAGATGGAGATCCTGCTCAACATGTTATACAGGAACTTCTAGTCCGTGCAGCCAAGAAAGCTGGTAGATAAAACTTCCTTTTCTCCCTTCCCTTTTTATACACAACTGAATATCTGTTCTGATATGGTTTGGTGACTGATTGTTTAAAAAACAGGAATGGATTTTCATGAACTTCTCGATATCCCGCAAGGAGATAGAAGAAAGTATCACGACGATTGCACTGTATTAGTGATAGCACTTGGAGGAAGTAGGATCTGGAAGTCATCAGGAAAGTACCTTTGAGACCATAAAGCACAATTTGAAGCCAACAGCAAAAAACTCTCCTTATAGAATAGCCTCTTTTGACTTAATGCAGCAAAAGATCAAAAAGGGTGCCAAGTTTTCTTACTTTTAATTTTCATTTTCTCATGTTTCTGTAGGAATTTTGGGTCAGATTAGGTGGGGTTTTTTATATTTTGTTTCTTTGTTGAATAGGGTAGGGACTGGAATAGAGGTGAAACCAAAAAAAAAAGAAAAAAAAAAAGGATATGTAATTTGGGGGGTGGGGACAAAAGGGTAATACATAGAACATTTTCCTCCTGGGAAAAAAAAATTTAAGAAAAAAAATCTTATAAATATTCTTTTCGTATATTGGCTTTCTCTTTTTCACCAACTGTTCATTCTTTTCTATCTTTCAATTTTAAGTTGAACCTCGCTCCAAAATTTCTTAGTTTTTGAGTCGGAGGGGAAACTTAAAATTACCGTTGGTTTGTGGATTGATATTTTTATTTCATATAGGAAAATAAATATTTTAAGTGAAAATAAGACCATTTGTTTTTATAAACTAGACAAGCACATATGACCAGGAGTTCTTGAAGGCAATTACTTTTCGTTCTAATGTTGGAAAAATCAATTTGTTTGTTTGTATATCTCAGTTATATGTTGTGGTAAAAATCTCGAAAGACATGTTTGTCTTACTAAAACCGGAAAGCATGTTGTTTTCTAATCAACTAAAAACTGCAAACTGTTTTCCATTCTCGCCAGGATACAATTGTTTCTTTTAATTTCAGAAACCATCATACTCTTCTATTAAATATCTAAGTTAATTAGAGGGGGTAGTGGGCAAACATACAACTTATCAAAAGTCACCATCCTCGCATCTTTGATCAAAGCTGCTACACCACAGCTCGGCCACTGGTTTTGGGCATTTTCTTGGATGTAGCTGCAAAAAGAAACATAGGCAGTGAGATGATTTGGTCTTACAGATTGATTATTTATTCGTAGAAAACATTAAAGTATTAGACCAAGAGAAAGCATAATAATACCATCTTCAACTTCTTTGAGCTGATAATAGTGTGGAGCTATCTCAATCAACCACTCAGGTTTTAACTCTGTTACCTGAAATTTCCGAGGTTATGAGAATTAACTCAAAGCAGTTCAAAAGAAGAAAACAGATTTTTACCTGTCGCATGTATTCCTTAGAGGTAAGGACGAGTTGATGATATACAACCCATCTTGGCAATACCTAACAATATTATGAAAGAAGGATTCATTTCATCAGTATTCAACATTTTAAGATTTCTCAATTTTTAGTTTATATGTTTTTAGTAAGTGAGAATTAAACTGAACCTGAGATTAAGCCAGAGGCTGGATGTATGTGCACGGTTAGGGATGTTATATAGGACTGAGAATTTAGGGCCGGCCCTGGCCCGTTAAAATTAATGTAAGCCCTGACCCTGAATAATTGAACATGAGCTAATATGACCCTCAATAATTGAACATGGGCTAATATAGGGTTTTGATAAAAAAAATGTTGGGCTAAAACAGGGTCGGCCCTATTACATGCAAACTTTTTTTGTGGCATAAATTCATAAATTGATATTCAAATATAATTTTACGGTTTTGGCGAAAAAATATAATTTTGTGGTTTTTGGCGTAAAAATGAAATTTTGCAGTTTGACGGAAAAACATAATTCATCGGTTATAATGGGAAAATGTGTTCGATTTTGACCCAAAAAAAAACTTAGCGAATTTGGCGGAAAACGTGATTTTTTTTGTTTTGACGAAAACATGATTTTGCGGGTTTTGGTGGAAAAACATGATTTTGCGGGTTTGGCGGAAAAATACGATTTGCGGGTTTCGCGGGAAAATATGATTTGACGGAAAAATTCGATTTTGCGATTTTGGGGAAAAAATATGATTTTGCGGTTGTTGCGGGAAAATATGATTTTACGGTTTTGGCGGAAAAATATGATTTGACGGAAAAATTCGATTTTGCGGTTTTGGCGGGAATATGATTTTGCGGTTATGGCAGAAAAATATGATTTTGCGTTTTGGAGGGAAAATATGATTTTGCGGTTTTGGCGGGAAAATATGATTTTGCGGAAAAATATTATTTTGCGGTTTTGGCGGAAAAATATGATTTTGCGGTTTTGGCGGGAAAAAATGATTTTGTGGTTTTTGCGAAAAAATTATGAGAAATTTTTTTACATTTTTCTTAAGTATGAGAAAAAATTGGAGGGGTAGAAAATGACCAAAATATGGCTAAAAACCAAATTAGGGCTCAAAAACCAAGATAGGGCTCAAACCATGTTATACAAATTTTCAGGGCTCAAAATGGGTTAGGACTCATTCAGGGCTGAGGTTTAAAAAAACAGTGCCGGGCTGGGCCGAAAAACCCTATTTAACATCTCTATGCACGTTTGGGGATGCTTCACTTCACTGTTCGATATGAACCATTCTTCTGTAGCTTGGCAGTGTGTGGAAAGAAACCTGAGCAAAGTAGACAACTTCTTTAGCAACAACTACAAATATAGCTTTATATGAATTGGATAAAATATACCAGCCACAATGGATTTTCTTATAGGATCCAACTCGTTTGAGTTTGCGCTGACTTCGATTTCAACTCTTTCGTGAAGACCCTCCAACTGATCACGGATATCTCTGGCTCTTTTCATACTCCGAACCTATACACATAGGATTCAAAACCAATGTTACAAATAAAACCAGATAATAAGAACAGAGGATGATGATGTATGGACATATATATACCTGAATATAGTTCTCGTAGCACCATTGTGTTGAGTAGTTCGTTTCCTTCCACGAATTGTAAATCTTTCACAAAACAAAGAAGACATATTAATAAACAGTGAGATTACAAAGGAAAAAAGAGTGGGGGAGAAATGTACAGACCTTGAGCAAAGCAATGTGATCACCGACATTTCCAACATAAAAATTCATCATTGCATTGTCAGCATGAACCTGCTTGTCCTTGGGACGGTAAAAGATAGAAGGTCCGATGGACAACATAGCAGCAATTGATATGATCTCATCGGAGCATTTGTATTTGTCAGAAACAACAATCATCTTCGACAACATTGGATCAAGGGGAAACTCTGCCATCCGTCTACCAGCTTTAGTCAATTCGCCGAGCTGAGTGAGAGCACCAAGAGCAAAGAGCAGCTCCAAGGACTTTATAAGAGCGTCAGAAGGCGGAGGGTCCATGAAGTCAAAGTTCAGCAGATTATGAATACCAAGACTCTTCAAAGCAAGCACCACACTAGCAAGATTAGTCCTTTGTATTTCAGGTACAGTATTGTCCTCCAAGTCATTGTAGTAATTATATGCCGTGTACAAGCGGTAACACTTCCCTGCACTTGTTCTTCCAGCTCGACCAGCTCGTTGAGTCGCTGAAGCCTTAGAGATAGGCGTTACAAGCAAAGATTCCATCCCTGTTCTAGGGTTATAGGATTTCATCTTGCTAAAGCCTGGATCAACGACATACTTTATACCATCGATGGTCAATGATGTTTCAGCAATATTTGTCGCTAGCACCACTTTTCGTGCCCCTTGAGGAGTTGGTTCAAATATTTTTGTTTGGAGTTCGCTGGGAAGGTTAGCGTAAATTGGGCATATAATGAGTTCGCGGATCTTTGTACCCAAACCTCTAATCTTGTGCTACAAGACCCCAAGTATGAGGAATCGGACGGCGGAATGTATCGAAGAGTATTCACCGGCGGCGACTCAAGTCTCCGAAGACGGGTTCTATCTACGTCGAGTGTTTTTTTCTCCGTTTAACGTACCAACGTCTATTTATACGTGTAACTCTGAAGCCTCTTTTTAATATCATACATTTGAATTTCTGTGATTTTAGTTGGTCTGTACCGGTCTAAACCGGGCTGGTCGATGTTATTAAAATGTCAAGAGATTTCTTTCCAAAATTTCTTCTGGACAAAATTGGCACCCACAATAATTAACTGATAATAGAAAATTAGCTTGATAACTAGTGAGACTTCATATCTGTTATAAAATAATGGTTAATGGACCATACAGTATTGTAAATTGAAAACTTAATTTATTTTCGCCACAAGTTTAGAGGCTAATAATGAAACTTTTATAAGTTATTGTGATAGGTTCATGGTAAGGAAAACATGTCAATCAAATGTATTCATGTAAATCATGTGTATTAAATTGTCAAGAAATTGTGACAAATGGTTCGTTGAGTTAAAAACGCCGACGTCACAGGATTGGGGTAGAGAAGGTCGAATTTTTATTTTTATTTACTTAAATTTGTGAATCCTGGGAAGATCCATAAACCAGGCAACATCTTCTTTCAACAACTCAAAACAATGTAAAGATGCAAATAGTCCAAAACCCTCAGATTGTGAAGATAAGAGACAATATGAAGCAGAGAGACGAGCCATAAACAACAAAGTAATATACCTGAACAGAAGAAGCTGTGCTGTGATTAATCTTTGAAACCCAGATTTTTTTACTAAGAACTCGCTCCAAACACACGGATTCTCTGCTGAACCGGAGCTCTGCAACAAGGACAGGTCGTTTTGCCACTGCCCATGAAGCTATCGCTGCAGCTAGCACAGACAACTTGGTGCGCACAAGGAAGAAACACAACCGAAACCTCATCTTTCATGCAGATCAGACATTCCCGGTCATTGTTTGCCTCCTTCTCATATGACCCATCAAGCCTATCCAGCTCTTCAAGCAGCTTAGACATTGCTTCCCCCTTCGACTTGTCTGATTTCCCCTTTGTGTGATAGGTGTTATTGGATTGGAGGCTTGAGTCAGTCGAAGAGGCTTTGTTGAGCCGAGACAGCTCTTGTTCCAGTCTTTGGAGATCGTCTTTGTGTCTCTGAAAGTCTATTTCGATCTTTAACCGCAGGCTTTCCACTTTTCTCTTGTTGCTAGCCTCAGTTGCTTCCTTGGAGCGCTGTTCTTCTTCCACTTGAGCCAAAGCTTGCTCCTTAGCTTTCTGCTCCTGCCTCCATTTCGCCTGCAGATACATATTTAACAAGATGAAACGAACATGAAAAATGCCCAAAATTAGATAACCTGTCAATGCACATATGATCCATCTAGCAGCATAGAGAGAAAGACCTGGCCCGTGACAAGTATAAACAGGTGTAATAATTTCTTGGGAACAGATCTCAACACTAATTCTGTCAGGGTGGATTTAAAGAGAAGGGTACATTATCTTGCATCCTATCTAAATGGACGTCCACAGGTTATAGTCTCAAAAATTGAGAAAATCCCGAGGATTTCTCGGTGTGTAAACGAAGATAATGCATTTCTTGGTACCTCATATTCTTTTTCTTCCTGTGTGATCTGAGCTAAAGCCCTATTGAGTGCCTTAATCTTCTCTTTCTCAGCTGTAATCTCGTCCTGCAACTTCATTTTCTGCTTCTCCCACGCCACAAGTTTCTTCAAGCATTTTTTCTCTTTCTTTGATGCCTCCATGCATGCCGCGAGCGATTCTGATGCACTTAATTTGGAAGCTTCCATTTCCGCCCGTATTTCTGCATTTTCGTTCTCAAGTGCCCTTGCTATTGCACTTGCCTTGTCAACCTGACCGCTAGCTTTTCTAAGAGCATTTTCCATCTCTGATAATTTTTTCAAGGTTGAGTCCTCACGAGTTTGTTTCCCTTTTTTCAACCGTTGGGTTTCTTCTCTCTCACTCCTCAACGATTTAAGCTCGGCCAGTTCATCGCTGACCTTTTGGGCAGCTTGCATGGCCTTCTTCTGAGCCCAGTCTTTCCTGTCCTTTAATTGCTTTTTGAGATCCTGAACCTGACGAAGTAATCCTATTAAAGCATCATCCTTTAGCTCCTCAGGTGCTGAATCAACATTGTCATCGAGGTTCAGATCACGGAATTTCTCCAGTACTGAACTGACACTTTCTTCACTCCCCAAGTTACGTGGCTGCTCACACGTCTCTGAACGTGTAGCAGCAGCTGTGCAAGACAAGCTATTACCACTAGTTTCAGACTGCATGTGCATCTGCTTCTTTTGCTCCATACTAGCACGATACCCAGCAGCAAAAGCTGCAACGTTCTCTCTCAACAAAGACTTCATTGACGGTGAAAGATTAAATCTCCTCGGACAGTCAATCTCTCTCTGCAATGTTAACTCTTCACTGCACAAAGAAACCCCATTACCGGAAAACTTGGGTCCTTTCCCATTCCCAAAACCCCAACCTCCATGGAATCTACACAATGCTGGTGCCATAGCACCACCAACACCATTTACAGTACTACTACCACCAACTCCTTCTACTTTACTACTATCCCCATTTCCAGAACTCGGTATATCCATCGTACTCGCCCTCCCGACATGAAGATCACTCATTAACAAACACCACATTGCATCACCTTTAGTCAAATGAGGTTTAACTTGTTGCAGCAAATAAACCATACCCGCAAGTGAATACTCCTCCAACTGTCTCAAATCCGTAAAAACCGTCTCTGACTGATCCTCATTGTTCCCATTACTACCTTCACCGGTACTACTCTTAAGATAAGCCAATGAATTATGCAAAATATTCGTCATAACATCCATTCCACCATAACAATACCCATTACTAAGAACAGCTCTCAAAGCCACATCCTCATCATAACCCGATGCGACAAGCTTCGAAATCGCTTCGTTGTATAAATACTCCAAATGTTTCAACAATATATCCTCTAATTGCTCCTCCGTACAGTAACCCCAACCATTCTCCTCAAAATTGCCACTAGGGTTAGACTCTGGACAAGAATCAAGAAGACCCGGATGATAAACAAGATGCTTCAGACTCGATTCAACAATCGATTTCGACAGAGCCGTCCTGTCTAGCAAACAACACGGATCGAATTCGGGTTTCACGGATCGGGTCTTCCGGTTCGGCCTAACATGCTTCTCCCTCACAGTACAACCCATCAGACTTAACGCACGTCTATGTATATACGAAAATCTGAAGGAAAAGAAAAATTCAACAGAGATTGAAAGAGTGAAGATCATTGAATCCCCAAATGAAACACAAACCAAACCAGGATCAGGAGAAATGGGTGTTAATGATGGCAAAATGATGAATGACTCTACAGATTTCAAACAACAGAGGCAAGTGTAGAAGAACTTACTGATCGGCGATTGTTGTATTTCTCAGCTGAGAAGAACAAACTTGGGTAGATACGGAAGAGAAGAGAAGAGAAGCGAAGGGACATGCAAGTAAAAAAAGAGACGAGCTTTGTTCAGTTTCTGGTGGTGATGTGTTCTGACTGTCGAACAGAATGGGCCTAAATGGGCTTTTAATTGGGCCAGGAGTCAAACGGTATTAAACGACGCCGTTTTTGCGTGCCGTTTGCTTCCTCCTTTCTTCTGTGAACTTTGAAACACACGCATCGTCGTCACTAAGCTCCGGAGCTCCATCTTGCTCATCCTATCGCCAGGTATGGTTATTTTTGAATTTTGAACTTTGAACTTCGTGTTTTCTGTCATCGATCCTCGTTTTTTATCTGAAAGCTCTAATTTCTGCGTGATTAATTTAACCTAGAATCGTTAATCGAAGTTTCTTAGGTTTTGTTTTGTGAAATTAGTCATGGGTTTGTTGAAATGTTTGCTCTGTTTGGAGAATTTTATCGGTTTGTTTCCGCCATGGAACTTATTTCAATCCACTGGCCCCTGATTGTTTCATCAGTGAATTAGTAGCCAATGTAGGTGCCACGAATTAGTTCTCATCGATTCTCAATTTCGTCGCATCTCCTGAATCTTTTTGTCGTTTGATGAAGAAGCAATCTGCGGTTTTAATTAGTTACAGTCAAGGAAGAGGGCAGATTATGAATGATAATACATCACAAAAGCTCGGAACTTTGGTTTCTGATGGTGGACCAGTGAATGTGTACATATGGGACATGGACGAGACTCTTATCTTACTAAGATCTCTGTTAAATGGGACTTATGCTGAGTCTTTTAATGGCTCTAAAGATGTTAAAAGAGGTCTAGAGATTGGGAAGATGTGGGAGAATCACATACTTAAGATCTGTGACGATTGTTTCTTCTACGAGCAAGTAAGTCTTTCTTTAACGTTAAGTTCAGAACTGAGTTTATAAGTTCGTAAACTCTGTCACCTACAAAACATTAGTCTTGCTTTTTTGCAGATTGAGGATTGCAATGAGCCATTTCTTGATTCCTTGAGACAGTACGATGATGGAAAGGATCTTTCTCAGTATGACTTCAAACAAGACGAATTTAGTACTCCTACTGATGACTTGAACAAGAGGAAACTTGCGTACAGGCATCGAGCTGTTGCGCACAAATACGAAAAGGTACTGATACCTTTTATATGTTTTGTTACTGATGTTATATGACTCAAGTACATATCTCATCTCTTTATCATTGCAGGGTTTATGTCCATTCATTGACAGCGAAACGATGAGTGTGTTGGATGAGTTGTATAATGTGACTGATGAATACACAGACCAGTGGCTTTCTTCAGGTAAATATAGAACTGTCTGCTTCTTGTGGTTTTTTTCCTTATCCGCGTCTACTGCTCAGTATGGTTTTGTCTCCATTGTAGCAAGGGCTTTCTTGGAGCAGTGTTCATGTGTGAAAGAAGAGTCTGGTGATGGAACAAGTGCAATCGAACAAAGCTCTCAAGATATACATATTCTAGTGACTTCCGGGGCCCTCATACCGAGCCTCGTGAAGTGCCTGCTTTTCCGGCTAGATACATTCCTAAGACATGAAAATGGTAAGCTCGGAGACATCTCCTTCAATGGGATTGCGTAGCTTCAGATTCACATAGTGTTGCTACTCTGCAAGCTCCTTCATGCATTTGCATTTCTATGTAGAAGCAATACATAATTAAACACTTTTTGCCTTTCTTCAGTGTACAGTTCAATAGATGTGGGGAAGCTCCAATGTTTCAGATGGATCAAGGAGCGTTTCAACCACCCAAAATTCAGATTTTGTGCGATCGGGGACGGTTGGGAAGAGTGTGCAGCCGCACAGGCAATGCAATGGCCATTCGTTAAGATCGATTTGCAACCAGATAGCTCCCACAGATTCCCTGGTGTAACGCCTAAAACTGTGAGCTACTACTTTGCTGCTGTATATGGGAACTCTGATACTGATACCAGCAAAGAGTAACTCTCAAAAAGCTTTTTCTTTGTAAAATATGCAAGTAACCCCACAAAAGCCATGGCGTTTCACATTCAAACCCACCAGTATTTATACATGATTATACTGAGTTAAGTCAGCATTTGGTATTTATAACCAAGCAGTTCCTTGGCTTGTTCAAATGTGTAATCATCTCTTTCTGTACATAACATCAATATCAGACTTTTTGAAAGAGTTAAAAAATTCAAATAGTGCTTCATTATTTATCTTTATAGTTGTTTGTTGGTTGGTGTATTTGACTTAGAAGAAGTGAGATTAAAAAAACAGGGAAATCTAGACCACAAACATACAAAAATTGGTCCCAAACATATCAAGCTGCAGAGATCTATCCCATAGACAAGGAAAATTCAGATACCAACTTAGAGCATTTCCAATGGGATTCTTTCACTTAGAGACTCACTACTAAACCAATAAAAAAATTTGAAAAAGGGAAGAGAGAGGGGAGAATCGTTTCTCATTTGAAAAATCAATGAGAGACCGTATCTACATTTGTCATTTATTGATTGGTTTTAATTCTCTCAACAAATAAAAAATTAAATCATATAAAAGATATTATTAGTTTATTGTTGAGATATCCAAATGGGTTTCTAACCAATAAAGATGCTCTTAGACAGAACTAAGCCATAACATAGAATTTAAGACAACCACCTAACATAAAACCTTAACACAACACCTAACATAAAACTCAAGATAACACACTAATAACAGTCTTTTTCTCAGTTTCTTGTTCTCCAAGACACCTTCACGTTCATCATCACTAGCGAGTCTCCTCTTAGGGTCTTGAGACAAAGAGAACCAGCTCGTCTGGTTTGATGAATGTAAATTTGCAAGTGTCTCCAACTGCTAGAGGATACTCATGTGCCAAACGTTTCCATCCACCAGAGAAGCTTGCATCCGTCTCTGACACCAAGTAAACCACATTCCATGACTTCTTCATATTTGGGTGATGTATCTTGAAAATCGTTCTCTGCTCTGGCATATGATTCTTTTGAACAGATTTCGGGAACCTCTGAAACATCAAAATAATGTTTTGATTCACAAATCAATTTTCGAGTAAAGTGTTTAGTGTCTTGGTTTGTCTTATCTTACCTTGAAGACGATGTATGATTGCTTGATGAAGATGTTGAATTCTGCAACAGAAGATGAAGAGGCACCTCTCTTCGGACACTTGTGACGTTCTCGGTCCTCTTAGAATTTTGGGATTCCTTAGCCTTTCTCTTCCCAAAGTTGATGAGCTTCCTTCTGTAGTTTCCTCCTCCATTAGATTCAGCTGCTGTAGTCGGGGCAAGATTACTACATCTTCCTTGTTCTGTTTTAATGCGACCTGTTTCATCATCAAAACTCAAAAAGTATAAATCAACTAATGTCATTATCAAGTTCACTG
This sequence comes from Turritis glabra, assembly GCA_900406565.1. Taxonomy (NCBI): domain Eukaryota; kingdom Viridiplantae; phylum Streptophyta; class Magnoliopsida; order Brassicales; family Brassicaceae; genus Turritis; species Turritis glabra. Next base: position 5,773,283 of record OVBN01000025.1, read on the forward strand.
TTTCATAATCAGAATAGCAAATCTTACAAGAAGAAGCAAAGAATGCCATGGATTGTGGAGGTTGGAGCATCTCCTTGCCATCTTGCTTGAAGATGTTCACTGTAAAGCGCATCTCTCCTTTGTGATTGAAGGTAAGAAACTCATGGTCTCCTAAGGCATTGTCCCTCACAAACCTTTCCCATCCAGACTTCTCCATGAAATAGAATCTGGGGTTTCTGCAGATTTCTACTTCCCAAGAACTTCCCCATTGCGTTCTAATCTTCATCTTACGGATGAGCTCATTGTGGGACAAGCTTGTGACAAAGTCGTGAGGAAGTGCACTCTTTGGTTATGCAAATAAGAGGAAGAGAACAATATAAGAAGAAGAAGAAGAAGAACATAACCCAACAAGAAATATTTCTTCAATTACAGTGAAAAATCAGTGAACCCTTTTACACATCACAACATGTAATTTGAGCCCAAAGTATCAAATCTCATCATGAAATTAGTCCCATCATACACAAATTACTAACACACCAAGACGTTGAAGAAGCCAGAGGCAAAATCTCATCCGAAACAAACAAAGTTGACAAATAAAGCATAGATCCTCACGTTCAAACAGAGAATTGAGAGAAGCAACAAAAACATGTTCTAGAAAATTTGTTAAAGAGAGCAAATCAGTGAGTTTTTTGATACCCATAAATATTGGTAACGAAAAGTCCTACCTTTCAAAGACAGAAACAAGATTCAACCTTTAAGACAAGACCCATTGTTACAGAGAACCAAAAGTTTCAACCTTTCAAAACTAAAGCTAACAAGAAATTGCATAATTTAAGAATATGAAGAGTTTAGAACAGATTTACCATGTTTTCAGAAGAAGTATCAACTCTCTGTAGAACCTTAAAGAAGCTCTCTCTCTCTCTCTCTCTCTCTCTTCCGTTCTTCTTTGCACCGATCAAAGTCACTGTTGCTAGCCATCTTTCTCACTGGAAAACTTCTGATTCAAGCTCAACTTCCTAGTTTCTCTCTCACACACTCTCTACTTTCCCTCACTCTCTTTCTGTCTCTCGCTGGTAATGAGAATTTGAGAGAGACTGAAATTTCAAAATTTGGGTTTAATTGCAACAAAAAGGTACTGAAATTTCAAAATTTGGGTTTAATTGCAACAGAAAGTACTGAAATTTTTGTTATTTTGTTTTCCTGATAATATAAAAACAGAGTAAGTTTTGTGTCTGCAAAAGCAGAGAGAGTCGTTTGGGTCTTTATAGTACATGCATGCATCACCTATTTGACCAAAAGGTCAGACCTTCAAACTTGCTTTTCTTGTGTCTTGGCTGTTCTCGCTTTGTTATGAGTTTTTTTTGTTTTTGTTTTTGTTTATCATCTTTTTTTTTCTATTTGGAACTAAGATTTGGAGTTGCAATCAATTGAAAACCACATTCAATTTATCTCCTTTGAACATGAATTTCATATTCGTACTAATTTCAAAATATATTTTTTTAAATTAGGTGTATGAATAATACAATTTAAAAACGAAATGGGAAAAGTTTGATATTGCACTTAGATGGTATATATAAATCATTTATCTCGATATTTGTTGAAATGTTGATTATCTCATTTTTTAGAATTTTATTCGTTCCAAGTGTTATAATTTGCATCATATATGTAGAAGAAGTATATCTTAATATATATTTTTCATTTTGGTATTCACTCCAATTTTTTTTTAAAGGAAAAAAAACGTATATGCAATATTAGCATAAAATTTACACAACAGGAAGAGTAGAAGAGGCAAAGAGCCACCAAACTTGCCCCATCGATAAAGACTCGAGCAATTAAAACATAGCCTCGCGCAGAATGACCTACCCATGCAAATGATATTTGATCTATTATTTATAACTCTGCAAGTCATGTACTAATTGTTGACATCAACTTACTCAATTTATGAAACAATCCCTAATTGTAAAATTTTGGGCAATTTAGCGGAGGAGGGTCGTCGGTATCCTCACGTTCTATGTTAGCAATGTAACGAGTTATGGAACTACATCGCAGATCCAAAGACGGTTTAAGCCAAATAACATCAACATTTTTGTCAAAAGTATATATTTTTAAGCTTTTTCGTTATAACAACTAACTTCAATACTAGAGAACACTTTGGAATCTAATTATCTGAGATGTAGCAGGAAAAATTAAAGAGGGAATAGATAATGCAAAATCAAGAAACTATTGTCGTGTAGATTGCTTTTGCATGTGCCTACGTACTCACGTAACACACGTACATATGCGTAACTTGTGACACGTGTCTACGTGTTACACGTGGTGATAACTCAGTAGTCGTTAATTTAGATCGGAGAGCATAAAGCAAAGCAAAAAGAAAAGGAAAAAAAAGAGTTTGATAAGAAGAATTAAGAAGAAGAAAGAAGATGCAGTCGGCGAAGGAAAAGATCAGCGACATGGCCAGTGCGGCCAAGGAGAAGCTCAACATCGGCAGCGCGAAGGCTCAAGGTCATGCGGAGAAGACGATGGCAAGGACCAAAAAAGAGAAGAAGTTGGCCCAAGAGCGAGAGAAGTCTAAGGAGGCGCAGGCCAAGGCTGACCTCCACGAATCCAAGGCTGAGCATGCGGCCGACGCTCAGGTTCATGGCCACCATCTTCCCGGTCACTCCACCTACCCTACCCGAGCTACCGGCGCTGCTCACCCGCCGGGACAGATCTAAACCTAGCTCTATCGCTATATGAAGATAACCCGTCTAGTTTACCAATATAATATGTATGCTTTTTTCTTTCTAATATAAGATTAGCCGTCTTGAAAATTTCTTGGTTAGTTTCTATATCTTTTGACTTGGTTTTTTCTTTTTCCTTATTTTCTTTTGGTATTTATGCATAAATCATAATGTAACCTCGCAGAAATAAACTTACTTAAATAATCTGTGCATGTAAAAGCTATTGGAGGCGGAAGTCGTGATTGTACGAGGGAGAAACTTGGTTTTGATACTAAAGGGTGGAGAACGTTGGACGTCGATGGTATTAGTTTTAGAAATTAGTGAAAACGGAGGATCACAAATAAAAGAGAGAACTCAATTATTAACACAATTAACGAAAAGAATTTTAAATTTATTAGTCAATTGTAAGATATAGCTGATATATAACAACAACAAAAAAAACTATTCATAATTCTAAGAGCTATATCCATCCATGGTTTCTCACTATGGGAATCTCAAATAACATTAAAAACAATAATAACTAATGTTGATTTCTACGCTATTTGAAAAACTCACATTTTGTATATATATATATATATATTTTCTACTTTTGACATATTTATAGTGAGAAACATCCATGCTCTAAAATTTTTGTTTCATTTTCAAAATGGTTTTGTAGATATAAAAATCGATTAGTCAATTCATAAAATCAATATTCCTAATCCATACTTTATACTAGTTTATAACAAAAAAAATTCATAAGCCATAACAAACTTATAACGATATATCATTTTCGGTAACATAAATACTTTTAGTTCGGATATAAATGCAACTTTTTTTTTTTTTTGGTAATGATATAAATGCAAAGTTTGCGTAGATGTCTAAAAATATTTTTCTTGGTATATAGCTGGAAAAATATCATATATATACATGTGAAATCGTTCTCTACCTAAAAACAAGTGGACGGAGAAAGACAGTTTAGCCGGTGGGTCGGCCATCGAACTCTAGACATATAACATCGCAACAATATTAACCAACCACAGTTTGCCACGTAGCAAATCTTGGCGTGAAAAATCTGTCATCAGTAAGCTTACACACGGGCTTTACATAAATAAACCGCGTTTAATCTAAAACCATTCATTTGTGTTCGTATTTTTTTTTATTTTTTGGTGTTTATAAACTGTGTTTTTTCCTCTTTTTATTGAATTATCCATCTCTTACAACTCTGATTCTTCTCTCAAATGGGTTGTTTGATTTCTCCTGTAATGAAACTCCGTCGTCTTTCCTCAGCGGACTCGCGGCGGTTTGCATACCGGAATCTCACCGAAAGTATGGAAGATCCGGTCATAAGGGTGGTGGTAGGGAAGGAGAAGAAGGAGTTCATTGTCGAACCGTACGTACTCGAAGAGAATCCGTTTAGAGTCTTGATAGGTTCGGTTAAGGATCGTACCAAGAACCGGTCAAACCGGACCGGCAGAGTGGTGTTGCTTGATCATGTCGACTCGATCTTGTTTGAGCACTTGCTGTGGCTTCTCCGGAACGATGCCTCTACGTTTTCGGATTTAGATGTCGTCGAGATCATTGATTTCTATGCTCAAGATTGTTAGGGAAAGAACAGAGTGTTTTTACTTTTTAGTGAAGATATGAGCCATTCATAATACTTTTTTATTGCGAGCAACCGTCGGCTAGATTTAATTGGGCTATCATGAGAAGGCGCATTGGTTTTTCGTATCTTAAGTGTTAGATATTTTACATACGTGGGCTTTTGAGCTGGCCCTTTACGTAAGCAAGAACCAACAAAAAATGTTCTCTTTGTAATTCTAAGTTTTGTTTCAGCTAGCTACTGCAGAAAAAAAAAGAAAAAAGAAATTGAAAACGGCATATAATCTAGTCCTCAAAGTAATGAAATTTTAAACAAACTTATTAAAAGACACATTGGTAACTGCGTAACTGGTAAGTGGTAATGTGTCAATATAATCTAGTTTATAAGATACTACCAAGAAGCATTACAATTTTTAAGGAACCAAACAAAATAATTAGCGGTCAAACATCTGGATGTGATAGTTGGTTAATGTTTACTAATAATTATTATGTATAGCAAACTCTAATTAGCAAGTAATATTTTGCACCTTTATGGACTTTATATAAAGAAACTTTGATTAGCTTCTTATAGAACATGATCATGTTCTATAACAATATTAATATATTTTTTTTTGTAAAAGTTAGTTAGATACAATATCCAATGAAGATAAAAGAAGGATCCGTGGTACTTGGTTAAAATCATGGTTGTCTCTTCTTTACCCACAGTTAGTATGTTTTTTATCAACACTTTCATATTTAGATAACTTAAACAACTACATGCAGAATATTATAACTAAAGTATATACTACGTCACCCCTCAACAAAAACCAGCAGTTGTACTGTAGTCTATGTATGGTTTTTTATTATATTTTTTCTTATTAATTATAACATTTTGGATTGCATTGTTACAATAGCGCAAGTTCATTGGTTGAAATTCTTAAACTAAGAAGTAAGAGCGGACAAGATAATCACATTACGAATTTCTAACAACTGAATTTTATTTTTTTTGCACTATAGAGGAACTTCATTTCAGAAGAAAAAAAAGATATATCCAAAAATGGTTAGCTGATTAGCTCAACCAAATATCAGAGACGGTTTTACTAATATATCAAATTCGCACTTCCATACGGTGTTACGTTTCAAGATTGATAATTGACACCTTGTGGAGCCACATATAATAATATTGCCAAAGGTGTGTTTCAAATTTATAGAAATCACAAGCTGAAATTTTATATTCTTTGGATATAAGAAACACCCAATTCAAATATATAAGAACTATGTTTTTATTGTTTTAGTTTACAGAAAGTGAGCAATATTTTAAGTTTATAATCCATATATAATCGTGTAGATTTTAACCGATGAACAAGTCCTAATGATATTTTGCATTTTTGTTACTCCAAGCTGTAAGCAATATTATAGTATTCGAGATAAATAAAGTAATGATTTTTTTTTTTCAACATAAATAAAGTAATGGTTGTTAATTAAAACTAATGGTTTTGTGATGAACATTAATTTCGGCTACTTTACTTTAGATTATTGCGTGTGTGACAGCTTAGCATCAAATGGGTTGGGCAATTAAGGGCATGATTGGAAATGAATTGGTCATATTAATTATTTAATTTCTTAATTAGCACTCCACTTGCACTTTCCTTTGTATTTTACCGCTATTACTTTAATCTTTTTTTGTCGTTTACTATTTCCCGTCATTTATTTAATTTAATGTGTACATGTTGATGTTGGTGACCTCAAAATTTGAAGAAGAGAAATTTATTTAGCCATGTGTTTGGAAAAACCCTAGCGACCAATATGATTAAGTTAAATATTTCATTAAAAAATTGGACAGTATTAATTCAGTGATATATACTGCTTTATGTTTACCATTATTGCTTGAGGGTTACGAGTTACGACCAAGTCTTTTAGATCAATAGCTATTATTTTTCATACTTTGACTGTAGTTGTGATTTTGGTTTTAAATATAGTTTGTATAAATTCATTACGGAAGTATATACAAACTCGTTAATGGAAATTATCTTTTGTAAGAAAATTACACTCGTTAATGGAAAATTGTTTATTCTAAAACGAGTTAGCCCATTTATCAAATCCATTGAAATTACAGATTAGAGAAATTATATGAAATTCAAATTTGGTATCTTATAAAAATGATTTCCAGAGAATAGCCGAACAATTCTACATATGAGTGAGTAAATTAATTAACGGATTATAATTTAGAAATTCGATAGATAAATCAATAACCTAAGTAAAAGCCATGCACTAAGAAGGTAATACATGAACGTTTTGTTTTCTGTAAATCATAATTTCATAAAATTCCGAGAAAACGAAAAAAATGGAGAAATCAATTAAAGCTTCTTAAACATTTGCTAAAACGGAGCCCTACCGGCGCCGGCGGGATTCCCCGGCCAACCTTCAACTCCCATGTGAGGCATACTCATCGGCAAATTAAAGAACGGCAATCCTCCGCCACCGCTGGTGGCTTCTGAGTACATATTCCCTCCGCCCCTGCCTCCGCCGCCGCCACTTTGAACCTGCAAGTGCTCCTCATGCTCGTCCAAAGGCAACCTTTCGTAAGCCACGTTTGTAAAAGACGCCGCCATGACCATCACCGGCCCCGCCGCCATCAACTCACCAACTACGTTACCTCCGACGACTTGTCCCTGAGCTCCGGCGAGGAATATCGTCAAGCTGGTCGCCCCTGGAGGAGCAGGCGGCGGAAGAAAAGATCCGGAGAGAGAAAGAATCTCGAAAGTACCACGCAGAGTCACAACAGCTCCGACCGCCGTGGGCTGACGGATGCTGACGTTAGTGACGGTTCCAGTGCCGGACAAAACGCAAATCCCGCGCTGTCTCCGGCGTGCGTAAGTGGAGATACACTCGAAAACGTCGCAGCCACTTCCGACTTCAAGAATGTGAGCCCTAAGAGTGTTTGCGCTCTCGCGCGTGACGATCACCGGCGGCTTCGGTTTGTTCTTCGATCCAGCTGGACGGCCACGTGGCCGGCGCATGACGAGATCACCGCTTCCTCCACCTCCACCGCCTCCTAGTCCAGAGTTATCATTAGAAGCTATTAAATCTAAACCTTGATGATGATTATGATTATGATGGTGATGGTGGTGGTTTCCTCCGGCGCCACCGTCATCTTCGTGGTGGTTTTCGGTGGTGAATTGGCCGCCGCTGCCGCCATCGACGTTATGGACGTAGCGAGAACCTGTGCCTAGATCGAGACCAGCCATGCCAACATCAAACAGAAAAGAAAAGAAAAATTGAAGAAAAAGAAAAGTATATTTAAAACGGGATTGGAGATTCTAATGATTTAGGTTTAGATTTAATGTAAGAGATAGCAGACAAGCGGATAAATTATAAAAAGTAGAGAAGAAAATATATAGAAACCTGAAAAATGAAATATGTATCAAGTAGAGAAAGGGGAAGAAGAAGAAGACCAAGTCTTCTCTCTAGACCCAATGGCCCCAAGAGACAATTATTATTATAAGGTTTTATTCTATGTGTGTTTAGTGTATTATATGTCAAGTTCGAGATGAAGTTACTCATAAGTTTTATCATATTGTCGAGTATGTATAAAGACGTTATTGCGGTTCTTAGATTTCGTTAAATGTATATATTATCAAAGAAGCTACCATTGTTTATGTCTTCTCACAGAATAAAGCAATGGACACAACATCGAGATCCCAAGAATGTGGAAATAATTTTTTTTTATTTATCTTTCATTTGATTTCTATAAACCGATAATCTTGTTTTTTTATTTACACTGTTTTTATGTATAACGTCACCAATTAAATATTTAAACTGATATTTCTTAGTAATAATCAGGACATTCTATTGAACGAATACGATTAGACTAAAATGTTTTTTTTTCAAAGACTAAAATGATTTTTTTTATTTAGTGTACAAAACTAATAAAACATATGCAAATAACTACATAAGATTTAGACAAATAAAGTATTAACTCTCTTGAAGTTTCGGGGTTTTTGTAGCTTCGAATTTGAGATTGTGGGGACAGTTATATTATGAGGAATAATAAAATTTGCGTGGAAAAAAAATGTGAGAATGATTTGCGCAGAAAACCGTTTGTGATATTTGAAGAAAGTATTATGACGCTCAAATCAAAAGATCTTGAGATGATCCTAGCTAATAGATCTTTAGAAAGAAAAAAATGTAATAAGGCTGGTGAGTGTTAGATGCTCTTCATGAAACTCAATAATTAAAAGGCAACATTATTAAAATGATGCAACTGGTGATTCCTTTTCTAGTTTTCAGGATCTCCGATCCTCCAGAAAAAGAAGAGAGTATTAATAGACTTCACTTCATTAGGGTTGGACTAAAAGTTGGTGGAGTCCCAGTTTATGGTATGATGTTAACATCGTAACCCATATCAATAGATCAACTGCACTACTTGTTGTGTCAAAATAGATTCGATGTTTAATCCTGACAAATCTTCAATACCAACATTCATGAGACATAGTTTTGAACCATCTCTACATTCAATGTCATTTGTATGTCTTCGTCACTTCGTCAGTAGCGTGGATCTCATCTATATCCGAGTCAATATTTTAAAAAGTTTATAGCATCCGTCATAAAAAAAAGAAGTAATCATTCAACTTTTAAAATCAAGTAACTCTATGTAAATCTAATTTGCTTGCGCAAAAATCGAGTAACTGTGAACTTTTGAATTCGCTGTAAAAATTCAGGAAACGTTTGCTAGCGGCATTAATCATTCAAACTTTATGTCCTTATTGTCAGTTTGTCACTCGTAGAAAAATTAGTACTATTTTACTAAATTCAGTATTATATTTTGTTTGCAGCATCAAATACGAAGTGGATGAAGTTGGCTCAATTGTAAGCTAGAAGACAAAAAAAAAAACTCAATCGTAAACTATAGTTGGTTAACCTAGTTGACCAATTAACTATGGTTTTATTTTTCTTTGTCAACGATAAACTATGGTCAACAACTTAGCAACTTGGAAATTCTCTATTATTTTAAGTTTTTTACTAATTAATTACAATAAAGAGGAGAAACATTAAACAAACGGGAAGAAAACGCGGAGATCCATGCGGACAAGTGACGGATGCGCCAGGGGCGTGTTGGTCCACGCTCTGATGAGCTTTGCTTTCTTCATCAATTGATAAAAATAATTTATTCTGGCTTCTTTGTTAAAAACTCAAACCAATACATAAATTGAAATAGATACTGAATCTAGTTTGATTTGTTTCGATATAGTTTTTATTCTAGTTTCAATTTAGTTTTCTCCCCTAAAAAAAGGACTCTTAAATTTTTTAAACAAATTATAATATCATGTTGTACAGTTTATCCAATCGTTCCTAAATTAAATTGCACAAATTGTTGTTTTACAAGTTTACAATTTTTTTACGGGGAAAAATTTCAGTTTCGGTGGATCTCTTATCCACAAGTTGTACCAAGAACTTGAAATTGTTACATATCTGATCGACTATGTCTATTGTGTTTACATGAAGAAGATTACCAAAAGAAAATGAAGAAACTCTATCTATGAAGCTCTCACACAAACAAGAAGAATCTAACGACTATGGTTCTTCTTATAATACCCAAAATGATGACTTGGGTATGTATTTTGCAACTCACAACAACATAGTCTGAATCAGCTCTCAATTTGTCAAAACGACTAAAAATATCAGATTGAACTGAGAAGACCAAACTGTTATCTACACCTACTATTCTTTTTATTTGATTAAAGTAGTTCAAATATAAAAATAAAAATGTAAAAATAAGCTAAGTTGGTTCTTTCACCTATAATGTCAAGTTGACTACTATATTTGTCTTTTTGAAGTTTTTTCATAAGAAGATTATATAGTTAAGTGTGTATAATTCATATTCATATAATATGTTAAATGGAGATTTAAAATAACAGTGCAAATACAAATAAAACATACAAAAGAAACTCGTGGTGATTTTTTAAACCAATTGACAAATCTTCTAAATTTCTCGAAATAACAAACCGACTTTAAAGACCAGAAGACGTATAGACCACAAGACTGTCTGAATGTTAACAGTATCAACTAATTGTTTCATTATTTTAGCAAAAATTCATTTATTTATAGTTTACCATCACATAATGAACACCCAAGACTTCGAGTTCCAGTTGCAACTATCATTCGATGCACAAAAGGGGTAAATACTGTAATTTTAATAAAGGAGATAAAAGAATATTGTTTCAAAATTGAAATTTTATATCTTCCTAAATAATAGGAGCGTTTAGCAATATAATAAATAAATTATGAAAGGCACAACGCAAATAGTTTATACAACGAATATTTAAGAAAAATGAATTACAACGTGTGACGGCTTCTTGTGCTAATGTATCGATTGATCAGCGGAGCCATTTTAATAATAAATCAAGAAAGCCGTCCATCAATTATTAATTATAAATTATACTCTACTTATATTTAAAAATGATCAACTAGTTCTATAATCATATATAGTTCCACCAATCGCTAATCCAATTCAAGAGTTAACTAATTGCATTGGACTTTAAGAGTTAATTTTTAAGATCATCTTTATATTAATATTTCTAAACTATAATATTGTAATTTTCTTTTGATAATTGAACAGTCTGTAAGTGCTTTGTTTTGGTCTTGCGACAGACAGTATAATTATAGTTTACATGCCGATCACATATATTATGAATAAATAATTAGTGAATTACTAAAATATTGTCCGTATACAGATGGCCACCGAACTTTAAGCAAAGGTGCAAGTGTACCAAAATGTTTTATTTTTCTCTTGTTATTGTTTTGGATTGCAATGTAGATAATTTCGAAATTTGCGATAGCCTCACTACGTAGTGACTTAAGTGTGTCATGTAAAAAGTAATCAATAATCTCGACCAACATAAGAATATCTCGGATTAATATCCACAGGTATATATAGGAAGAAAAAGTTATAGTTTTATGACGTCGAGAAAAATATAGAGTTTTCAAAAAAACTAGCCGTTAATAATATTTGTAACGACTGCAGAAAATCTAAATTATTTTATTTGAACATAACATCACAGTGACACAGTCAAACTCGAAATTTGGTAGACAGAAATATTTTTTTTAATATATGATAAACCAATCACAATTAAATTAGTTTGACACGATCGAAAGTATGTAAAGTAATTTCTTTACCTACATGATGTTTCCGTTAATTAATTATTTGCGTGTATATACATATGTTTGCAGCAGGTTTGAGACCATTTAATATTTTATCTTATCAGAATATGCGTTAATGTCGATAAAGATTGGTCTGATGATAAGAGAAATTTAGAATAAGACCTTGAATGTGAATAGTCATTAGGTTAATAAATTCCACGGGGGCGCAAGCATCTTATCTAATCAACATTTTTGGAATCTTCTCCTCATTTTATGTATAACCCATCTGAAGATTTCGTAAGTATAAAACTGATGTGTTTTAAAAATAAAAATTAAAAAGACAACCGTAACCAGATATTCTCGTTATTGTTAGTCGTGTTTGATGTAACTATACTAATCATGAATATACTGTACGTTACACAAACATCCTTTAATTACAAGCTTATATTAAAATGTAAGATTGACGATACAAACATATCAAATTTAAATTGTTCTAAGATAAGGATAAAACAGTTTTAATATAAGACCACGATGGATCGCTCCATTATGGGAATCAAACCAATGCCCATAGTGTAAAAATACTAATCAATTAAAAATAATAATTAATACTAGTCCTTTCTATCACTTAAAAATATTAATCTATTCGTCAATAACTGGACCAAATTGCTTCCACAAAATATAAATATCAAAGTTTAGATTCTTTTTCTCTTACATATTGTAGTTATTATTATTTTATTATTTTATAATACTAGATTATAAGCTCCCTGTAGCAGAAAAATTTATTTTCAACAAAATATTTTATTGTAAATTTTTTTAATCGTATTTATGTATTAAATTATTATAATAAAATTTTTAATTGTTTGAAATATTATATAGATTATACCAAATTTTTATGTTTTATCGTAAATATTTTCAAAAAATGGTTAAACACGTTTATATAAGTAAAAAAAAAATGATTAAAACACAATCTTTTGAAGTATTTTTTTATAAAGGTAAGAACATTTGTAAGTGAGAAAATACAGAACGAATCTGAAAACCATAGCACTAGTACTATTGATTAATGTAAAAACTTAAATTTTAACTTCAAACAAATAATGAAAGAACATAAAAGACGAACCCTTGATTGAAGATTGTTTAGAACAACTTTCTATTAAAAAGTGGCACTACGAAAGAAATTAAAAGAAGTGAGACAACACAGCATTTAGTTTCAATGGACACATTTGTTCGGTTTTCCTAAACTACTTTTAAATCAAACTGTTTTTTCTTAAATTTATTATTTTAACCGCTGTTTAAATTAAAAATATATATGTATAAATATAATACATAAATATTAGTTCGAAATACATATAAATAAACTAAACCCCATCTTAAACAAATAATATAATTGGATTCACAAGCAAATCAATTATGTAATTCAAGTTTGAATACTAATTGAATTTCTTAATTATGTTAACAAGTGCGCCAGAATCTGATCATTTCAGGAAGAATTTCTACAACGATTCCAAATTGAATTCATGGTCTAATAAACATGTTGTTACGACTGCATTGCAAGGATTCATATGACGAATAAATTAAATAACTGAAATTCTGATAATTTTTTTGATTCAGACAAATTCCGAAATAGACAACTTTGCGTTCTGAACTAATAATTGACGAGAAATTTTACAATGCTTTCCAAAATTTCATCCAAATTTTAATCTTAAAGAAGCAAAAACCATTAGAATTATAAAATCGAATTTTTAACATCCATATTTCAATTAGGTAGAAGTAAAAGCCATTAGAATCGATGGTTTTTACTAATGGTTTTTACCATTAGAATCAGTCAGAAAAAGTTAAAACCATTAGAATCAGAAAGAAGTAAAAACTATTATAACCAAATCGAAATTTTGAAGCAATAAAAAAAGAAAAGAGTATCGATTAGACGAAATTTTGAAACATTCAAATTTTTTATATTCATCATAAAACAAAAACTACGTGTCAAATAATAAAAGTTTGGTAGTTATCTAGAAAAATGAATAAATATATAGAGTTCAAAAGACATGAACATTTAAATATACACAATTGTTTGTGAAAAACACAATAATTAGAACAAAAAGTTGGTGATGAAAAAATACAATAAAATATAATAAAAGACACAATTCTAAATAAATAGATGCATTGTAAAAAGACACAACCGTATAATGAAAATACACAACTCTTAATGAATAGATGTGAATTTGTAAAAAAACATAACCGTAAAAGACGTGACCGTATAAAATATTTTTTGAAATTATTATTATTATATAGATTAGTGATATGAAAATGTTTTGGATAACTGACTATTATAAATTATGAATTTATATAGACTATTATTGATTTATTGTTCCCTTCATAAAAAATCAGAGGTATGCATAACTTTTTTTGTTTTTTTGGGTAATAATTCTCCTTTAAATGTTTTTTGAGATACAATGTGAACACTTCGTTTTGTCTTCTGAAAACAATGGTTGAGTTAAACTTAAAATGTTAAACAAATCCCTGCAATAATTTTGGTTCATAAACTATACTTAAATACTGAAAATTTTCAAAGACATCATATATATAATACAATTTTTTTTTTTTGAGAAAATAACTTGTAGATGTAAAATACACATAGAACAAATGAATTTATGAAAAAGACGTTGATGATATTTTCAATAAATAACTTTTAAACAGTAGTAGCATCAAAAGAAAGATATTTTTTGTTTTGTTTTTTGTTCGTTACGTGCAAAGCTGATTTTAGAATAGTTTAAAGTTAAATGATATGATATGATATTAGACTCTGGACGTAAGAGAATAAAATAATATACCAATATAATAAGGTTTGCCCCTCCACATGATTCTACCGACTACTCGCCTTCATTTGTCGTTTTCCGAAAATTAATTAAGATTAGTTTTTCTTTCAATTAAGAATAGTTTTGAATTATTAAGAAGACATAATCAGTTGACCAAAAAAAAACCAAAGGCATAATCAACCAGTCTATGTCATTATTTAATTTATCCTTTTTCCTTCCATATTTGGATTTATCACTTAATTGGAGTCTTGGACCAATCATCGGATACCAAATAATTGATTTTCTTCAAAAGCTTTAATTGAACATGGATCCATATTCGAAAAATGTAAAACTTTTGTATATGAGACCATTCGTAATATTTCGAATACAATCCAACTTCCAACATAAACTTTTAGGTACTAGTAACCAAATATCCATATCAATACCAACATAAAATTTAAGAATATTTATATTATTATTTTTGAAATATATTTTGAGAGAAACTTTTAACTTGTAAGATATTACAAAGAAAATCATTGATTTAAATAACAAATTAAAAAATTTATTAAAGATAAATATAGAATAGAAAAATACTTATATTCATGTATCCAAACACTTATAATTAATTCTTTACTATTCATATAACCAAACATAATTAATAAATTTTATTATTAATTATAAAATTAGAAATATCCATATAATATTTCACAGTTAATAATATAGATATTTAGAAGATTTTGTTAAGATTTAAAATTATGATTCTCTTATCATTTTTGTTTTTTTTTTTTTTTTAAATCATCATATAATACATAAAGTTAATAAAAATGTAAATTTTGTTTCTGCATATGTTTTGATTCAAATTTTAAAAAACGGACATATATTACTCAATTAATAAAGAAAAAATTGTGTGTTCAACGTCCCACATCGGCTAAAACTTTTAGACAATGGACGTGAAATTTAACTTAACAAGCATCCAAATTTAAAAGTTTGTATTGATTTAATTCGGTTATTTAGTCGAACCGTTTAATTATACCGGATATAATAAATTTTAAACTTTTAAAATGTTTAAAATATTATTATTGATATATTAAAATATTATGAACATTTGAACTTATAAAAAGTTTAAATTACCTCTAAGCAGGTTATATGGCGGGATGGGTTTTGATCGACATTAATATTAATAAATTCAAAATATCATTAATCTGTGTGTTGTATCATCATTTTATTATTTTCTCAACACTACTAATATTAGAATATTAGACATATCGAATTAAGTTGATTCAGTTATAATTATGTAAAAAAAATTGTCTCGCGATACACCGCATATTATATAAACTCTCTAATATTTTATTTGTCACTAGGAACAAATATAAACTTATGTCACTACATATAAGTAGATGATCTCTCGCGCATATTATATATCATTTTAGTTTCTTAAGTATGAGACAAATAAAAAATATAATGCCATAGTTGTAAGTTGTTAATGGTGTAGGACTGTTGGATCTCAATTTCAGTTTATGAATAATAGTATACAAAATAAAATAGGAATGATTTGATATGGTTTCAAGTTCGTATCCGGGTTTTAATCAATCATATAATTTCAAATAAATTAAAGTTATACATTAGTTAGGTTCAAACTCAGATTTAGTTTTTTGGATACAAGAAAATGAAGTTGAAGGGACTGGCAATGCATAGCACAAAGCAATACCCGGTGAATCGGTGATGAATGCCCAATGGAAACTACTGTAACTGCTGCACAATTGGGATATACAGGTAGCTTTACTGCCCTAAGTAAATTTATGAAGAATCTGTTGAAATAGCTTGGCTTTTATATGACAATCAAAATGAGATTGTGGTTTCGAATCGAGGCAGCCTTACAGCAAATTAAACTGCCACTGCAAACGAAGCTGAAGCAAAAACGTTACTATATATTGTTAAGCATCTCTTGTCACTAAACTACAATAACATCTTACGTCTAATGGATTCGAAATAGGTATTGGAACAACCACGCAACGAATTGCGCAGCTACAGGCTCCATAAACACATGCAACCTCTATCAATATATACATAGATGATGTGATCAAGTTAGCTCAAGTTAACGCAAATTTTTATACCTATTTGGTTGGATCAATATAATCAATAGAAAAGGTTGCAAAATGGTTACTTCTCAAATAATATATAGGGATATTATATATGTACGCGTATATGTAATGTTCTACTGTATGCAGCGCTCTAATTAATTGGAAGAAGTCCTAGCTAATTTCCCTAATTACTATACGACCCCATACCAAAAAAATACACACAGATCCACCCCCCAACAAATTAAAATTTAGAGTTGATTTAAATCAACTTATCAGTGGCCTCCGATCTAATCCGTTCGAGTCTTCGGCGTAATTTTCTCCGGTGATCGTGAATTTTCCACAGCCCATGTCCTAATATGACCGCCGAGTATATACCATGCGTCATCATCGGTGCTAAAATATTATCTGTCTGGAAATTTGAAAACGAATATATCAGAACCAGGTGATATTCTAAATTTATAAACCAGATAATTAGTTTACCAACCGGTTTGGTATTTCTACTAATGATTAACCACAGATAATTAGTTTACCAACCGGTTTGGTTTTTCTACTAATGATTAACCACAGAAAATCGAATAGCTCTACCAACTGGAACAAGAATTATTGCATACCAAACCGAACCTAAACAAAAACCGAACCGAGATGTTACCTGAACCCATTCAATACCGAGGTAGAGGGCTAAGAGTCCTTCGAGGAGGGGAGAGTAAATCTTCTTCATCTGCCTCTTCTCGTACCAAGCTGCACAAAGAAATGACAAAGCAGATTTCATAACCAGCGGATCAATTAATATGAAAACCAAACCTGTTAACATTTTCATGTTCTCCGGGCTATTCTATATTTACCTTTCAAATCTTTCTCAAAACAATATGACCTGAAGAAGAAAGAAGAGAAAAGAGTACCTGACAAAAGCTTCTTGAAATCATCTCGGCGTGACCTTAAAACCGGGGCAACGATGTATGTCGGGTCTGAAAACGAAAACGAGAATGAGAAAGAACTGAACCAACTAAGAAACTAGATAATTAACAGAGCAAGACATGATCAAATCCTAACCTTTTGGAGAAGCAGCAAGAAAGTAGAGAGAGCCCGTGAGAGTCGCGGTGATTACAGCTGCAAATGCTTGGGCAAATGGGACAAATGGAGGAAAGACTCCAGTCTAGAGGTAACAACAAACAACATATGACCTCCATGAAGATATATGGAAATCTAAGCGTAGAAGAAATGTGAAGGAGAGACTTGATTACCAGAGATGCCATGCCTCTAGAATCTGACATCAATTGTGTTCCTTTCAAGAATAGATCAGACAGAGCACCCTATGAGAATCAGACAATTACAGAGATCAATCAGTAATAACTCAATCAAAGTGGTCAATGATGCTACTTGGCTAAGTTCTAACGAAACCATACCTGTACAGCAACACGGTAAAAGAGCTCCTCTCCTATCGAACTGGCAGCGACAATGAGCATAAACTGAAGAAAACAAACAGAGATTGAAAACCTCAGAACCAAGAATTCAATATCGAAGATTTCTAAAACCAAGAAAAAGCTATAATGTTCACCTGCCATGGTGACATTCCAAAGAAAAAGCTTCTGAGCTCCTCATCTTCCACATCTCTGATGGCCCGAGCGTGCGGTGATAGCTTCACAACTTCATCCTGAAACCATCAAACAAAGAGAATTCAT
Organism: Turritis glabra; assembly: GCA_900406565.1. Classification (NCBI taxonomy): domain Eukaryota; kingdom Viridiplantae; phylum Streptophyta; class Magnoliopsida; order Brassicales; family Brassicaceae; genus Turritis; species Turritis glabra. Next base: position 5,791,231 of record OVBN01000025.1, read on the forward strand.
TTAAAACCAATTCTAACAACAGAAGAGGAATCAAAAGATGATATAAGAAGTTAATGCTCACATCGAGTATGAAGAGAAGAGCCATGATTGGTGGTGTTGCATAGCCGAGTCCAGCAAGAAGTGCATCAAGAGAAGGATCAAATCCACCAGATGAATCAATCCCAGTCACTGAACATATGAATCTTCCTGCTACAGCCATTGCTCCATATATTCCTAATAATCCAAACACACACATTTTGAGTTCTAATTTCCTAATGACACCACAAGATTAAAGTTCTAATTTCACATATTTGAGAGGTGAAACAGAGACTATTGTAAATTAAGTTCCTAGATTTTGAAATTTTGAGGAAATTGAACTGTAAATCTACGCACCGATTCCGTAGGTAAGTCGAACGACGGCGCCGATTTTGTCCCAGATCGGAAAATCAACGGTGGTGGAGTTAGCAAAGCCACGATCAAGTGTAGTAACCTCCATGGTAGTACCGGCGAACCTTCCTGCTCCTGCTCCTCCGCCACCAACGCCATCTGTCTTCTCGATCCCTTCACTGCTTCGCTCGGCGGAAGCTTTAACGACGCTTCGGGACTTCTCTCCACCATTAAATCTCATCCTTAAGCTCCGTCTTCTCTCCGAGAAGTAACAGATACTAGTTGAAGAAGAAGAAGAAGAAGAAGAAGAAGAAGAAGAAGAAGAAGAAGAAGAAGAAGAAGAAGAAGAAGAAGAAGAGCATAAGCCTGTCCGCGAAAACGACGGGGAGCTAGCGTAAGAGAGTAATGGAAGCTCCATTTTGCAGCTTTGTCTTCGAGCTAATCGGAAACTAAAAACCTCAGTCGAGATCTCTGACCGGTGAACTCTCAGTGTGCTTCGTCTTCTTCATTTGCTTTTTTTTTTTTTTTTTCTCTGCACTGCTCTGTGTGCGTGTGCTTGGTTTATTTTGGGTTCTTTGTATTTATACAAGATCTAAAGCTGGAGAGATAAGGTTTTTTCTGGTCCGTTGGATTTTTATCCTACGGTTAGGAGGATATTGGTTTAGATGAAGCATATCTCTGTAACCAATCAGTACTAGACACGTGGAGATAACATTGGCGGGATCAGAATCTGTTCCCAACGGAGGTAACTGTCGTCGTCTCATTACTTTTTATTTATTTTAATATCTTAAGATAATAAAATGACTATTTAATTAAAAAAAACTTTTTTTTGCTAGAAACTATTTAATAATTTAACTATTTAAGAATCTGAAATCCAGGGGAAAAAATCACAATAAAGACAATGGCTTTCATTTTATGTTGAATTCAATCCTTTGTTCTCATTTAAAAAAATATATATCTATATATATATATATATATCCTATTTCTTTTTAACTTTTGATTTACTTTTGAATACATATAATTTTTGAAATTTAGATGTAATCATTTTCATATCCACTTTTCGATTTAATTTATCTTTCTTTTTAAGAAATAAAAATAAATACTTTTAAAATATACATTTCCTTTATAATTTAATCTAAATCATCATCCCTAATAATAAGTGGCATAAACAGTGAATAATTAAATACTATGACAAAAGATGTTTTAGGGAAAAAAAACAAAAATTAGATTTTATAATTTTTGGGGGATTATTTTGGCTATTTTTATGTTATTTTAACATATCTTTTTATTTAAGGGTACTATAGGGAAAACGTTTTTTTCTGGAAATCTTTGGAAATTTTGGTATATTGTTTTTATAAGGAATCATATGATCATTTAGCCATATTTCCCTAAATATACATTTGAATGCTGACCAACAATATATATGCATATGTTCATTTTGGTAAGACTGTAAAAACATAAGTAATAGAATAGCAATAGTTTGAACAGTCGTTGACTCGAATTGGCTTATTTATACTGAAAAGTATCATAGATATAATAATTAGAGAAAAACTAAGAATAACATATCAATGGCATTACATCTAGCGTTAGGTCTATGTGTTTATTTGCTGTTTACACATGGTGCAGAAGGAAGCATTGATGTTAGACTCTAAATTCTGTTTGTTTGGTCTATCCTCTAAAAATTTTTCAGTTTTACTTTTATAACTTTTCTCTAATTTTTGTTTCAACCAATGTTATAGGATTTTGATTGTGTTGAGATATACAAACAACCGGCTTTCAGACATCCATTGTTGAAAAATCACAAGATTCAGGTAAGGTAGTAAGTAACATTAGATTAAAAATATTTTGGATCCGAGATTCGATCTCATTCAGTCCAAAAATAAGATATCTAGATTTTCCAACTTTAAATTTGGATATTTTGATATAAAGAGAAAATTATCCGAATCGGGTCTAAATTCGCGTTCATATATAATAAATAGAAGAATACCTTAAAAAAAAAATTCCGACTATAAAAATAGATAGGAGCAAAAATCACATATTTGCAATCGATTTTTCTATGTAAGGGTTAATGCTTATTTGCAACGGCATTCTTAAATAGGAAATACAATACAATCAATTTATTTTATATAATAGTAAAGTTTAAATTTTATGTTTCTAATGCTTTAATTTTTGAGAATACTCTTCGTTATTTTTTATATTAAATTTGTACTATTTTAAAAACTTTGAAAATGATGTGCTAAATTTGGAAACAAAACTTATTTTTGTGCTATTTGTGAGAATTGCTCTTAATTTTTATACATAAATTATATATTTGCATGTGTGGAAATATAGCAGATATGTTCTAACGACCTCTTTATAACTATTAATATTTATTTATAATTATTAACAATAAATATTTATTAAATTTAAAAATACATATATCACAATATTTTATTAATATATGTGAAAATATTTAAAATTTTGAAGGAATGAAATATCTATCAAGTACATTTTTGTTACACAAATAAAAATTATTTTTAAGGGTGGCCATTCCTAAAAAACTTTGGCTGGATATGTCAATTTAATTTATAATTTTATAAATGTGAATAAAATAGCTCAATCAACTAAGAAGCAAGGACTCCAATTAATACCACCTCTTACGAGTCTTATTTTTCCTTTGTTACTTGGCATACCATTTATAGGAAACATTCAGCGTAGATGGAAATATTGAAAGAAGCAACAAATACAGAACAAAAGAGCATTGTCCCCAAGGAACAGTTCCAATTTTAAGACAACGAAATGAATCTGAGAACATTCATTTGAACACAGCCGAATATTCCGGTCAACATGTAGGTTTTCCACTATTTTTCTTTCTAAAGGAGTTACAAAATCATTACATTGGATTAATCATTAATATATTTATGATATTTACAGTTTGCAACAATTGAGACTATGTTAGATGGAAGTATCTATCGAGGAGCTGAAGCTGAAATAAGTATTCATGATTTGAAGTTGCAAAATAACCAATACAGTAAAAGTCAAATGTGGTTAGAAAATGGACCTGTAGATCAACTCAATAGTATACAAGCTGGTTGGACGGTAAGTTAATATAATCAACTAATTACTAGTTTTTGCAGTTCATATAAAATTACGTGACTTTGAACATAAAACTCATATAAGCTGTGAATAAATATATGCATATGAATATTCAGATTTTCAATTTTTATATACATATTTAACTATATATATTTGAATTTTATTTTAGGTGCATCCAAGATTATACGGTGACAGTGTTACACGATTTACAATATATTGGACTGTGAGTAATTTTTAATTGTTTTATTTATATTAGAACAATAATTAGCCTAGAATAAACATAAGACTGAACCGATTTGATTGCTTTTAATATTTTTATTTTTCGTAACAAATATTATTTTATGTAATTTTTTTTCATTTTAGAGAGATGGTTATCGAAAAACAGGATGCTACAATACGCAATGTCCTGGTTTTGTGGTTGTAAGTCGAAATCCAAAACTTGGAATGGGATTTTGGGGCACATCTATCTATGGTTCAACGAGCCTTTCCTTTAGAGCTCAAATTTTTCAAGTAGGTATTTCTTTACCATTTTAAGAATTCATAGCTGATTAAAGAAACAAGTTTAGATATATATATATATATATATATATATATATATATATAGTTTGGATGAATGTATTATTATATCACGATTGTTTTCACTTTTAAAATATATATTTTTTGCTTCATATGTAGGATGGATTCAGCGGAAACTGGGCCCTCAAAATGTTTAATGAAGTAATTGGTTACTGGCCTAAAGAATTATTCACACATTTAAATAAAGGGGCTTCCTTGGTGAGATATGGAGGGAATACATATTTATCTCCCAACGGAATTAGTCCTCCAATGGGAAATGGACACTTTCCAGTTGCAGATTTTAGAAAAACGGCAAGTTTCAAAAATGTCGTGATTATAAACTCGAACTATAAAAGAGTTTATATAGAAGATAGAAAAGTAAGACGTTATACTGATTCCTTTAGTTGCTTTAGGGTGACATATTGGGGTTATAGCAAATCCAGTGGAGTGTCTTTCTCGTTTGGAGGACCAGGTGGAAATTGCGGTGTTTGATGAGTTTTATATATGTACCAACAAAATTATATCAATATTTCAAATAAAAATAAAGTCATCTAAATTGTTTTTTATTTTCTTAATGTAAATTACGTAATAATAACAAAAATAAAACCAAAACTCTGCTCAGTCAAATACTCCCCAGTCCACCTCGATGATATTAAACGAACTCTCATTTCTCGATAAGGCCCAATAATAACAAAGTTCAAGCCCAATTTGTTTTAGTCCCTTTTGTCTTCTTCAATCGTATCCTTAAAACCCTAGTCTCGTCATCGCCGATCAATCGCCGGGAACCACACCAGTCTCAATGGCGAAAACCCTATCCCGCTCCACCGCCTCACGCGTCGCTAATCGGTTCTTTTCCACCTCCAGCTCCACCGCCTCTCATTCTCTGCTTCCTTCTCACCTCATCTCCCGTCCATCCTCACCGACGCTTTTCCACGCCGTCGGATACATCCCCGCTTTGACCCGTTTCACAACGATCCGTACCCGGATGGATCGGTCCGGTGGCTCGTATTCGCCGCTCAAATCCGGATCCAATTTCAGCGATCGACCACCCACTGAAATGGCGCCGCTATTTCCTGGTTGCGATTACGAGCATTGGCTGATCGTGATGGACAAGCCCGGCGGCGAAAATGCGCAGAAACAGCAAATGATTGATTGCTATGTTCAAACCCTAGCCAAAATTGTTGGCAGGTAAGTCCTTGTCGTGTTCGTTAGTATTCCTCAGCTACTTCACTGTAACTTACGCAATGTGATTGTTGTTTTGTATATTAGTGAGGAAGAAGCTAAGAAGAAGATCTACAATGTTTCGTGTGAGAGGTATTTTGGGTTTGGCTGTGAGATCGATGAGGAGACATCAAACAAACTCGAAGGTATCTTTTGAAACGCAAGTTTGTCAGTCACTGGATGTGTATGGTTCTTTAGAATCAGTTGATGTGATTGTAATTGATGGAATTGGTTTTTTTTTTTTTTTTTGAGTTTCAGGACTTCCTGGTGTTCTGTTCGTGCTTCCGGACTCTTATGTTGATCCAGAGTACAAAGATTACGGAGGTAAGTGTATCAACACTGTTCTGCATATTCACAAGTTACGTATTCATTGATCATTTCTTGATGCCCTTTGTCATAATCATCAAGAAGTTGTTGGATCAAAGTCTGTTTTTGCATTCAATGAGTTGATATCTTGGAGAAGCATCACTCTTTAAGTAAACACTGAAACTTAACTGCATTTTCAAGCAAAACATTTTCTTTGATGATGCATTGTTCATATGTATGAAAGATTGAACTTGCTAAGTGCTTCTCTGGTTTATGTACATGAAAATTTTGTTGATTCTATCAGCTTAGCTCATAAACTCTTTGCTGAATGTTTTTGCAATTGCAGCTGAGCTTTTTGTGAACGGGGAAGTAGTTCCTCGTCCACCAGAGAGACAGAGGAGGATGGTGGAGTTAACGACTCAAAGAGGATCGGATAAACCAAAGTACCATGACAGAACCAGAAATGTCCGACGGAGGGAGAACATGCGTTGACTCTTATTCTCAGACTCTACGCTAGAGCAATCCTTTCCCTTTGAGCTTCGATGCTTTTTTTCTTTCTTTGTTGTTTTAAATTGCTAGACTCTTAACGAATAATGTATATGATGGTGTTTTGGTGATAGCGAATGTATCAATTGTTTCTGCAACTATTGTTATTATCCAAATAAATCTTCTTTTTATGAATTTGTCACTAATCAATCTTTCTTTTGAAGAAACGATTTTTTCTTAGTTTTGAGTACAGTGATGCTTGCTTTGAAGTTTGAACACCCCAAAAAATTGACTGAGTTCGTCTGTGTACAAATTACGCAACGATAGAGCTAATTTTGTGACAAACAATACAAAAGTAATCATCATCGTCATCCCAAGTAGCCCAACTAAAAAAAAAGATATGCATCAAACAAGAAACACAGTAGAACCACACAGAGACAGTAGAATCACAAAGACAGAATAACAGTAACAATATTGATTGATATACATGCAAAGTTTCAACATTTGAATCCGTAAATTTGGTCAGAATCTTGCAGGTTTTATCGGCGTTCTTGCGAAACATCATGAATAGAAACTTGGGTTTCAACAGTCTTACTTAACTTGTCAATATTTCATCTTAATATAGAAAATCTTTTTTCTATATAGAAAATGTTTTTAATTATATATTATTTAAAGAGTTTTAAATAAAATATTTAAATATCGATTGGTATTTTTCATGTACCAGGTTTGACATTCGGATACTAGATCAGTTTAATCATTAAAAATTTGGAAACATTTTAACGTACTTAATTAAAAAGAAACTAGATACGGTAAAGATGACTGTGAGTGAATTAATTGGTAAAATAATAAACAAAATTAATGGTAAAACTGGATACGCATTATCAGAAGAAATTTTTGTTCATACTTAATATGAATGTCTTGAAAAGGATTAGGTGAAGTAAGTGCATGAAAATAAAACCATATTATGTTTTGGTATCCATATCAAATATTGTGTTGAGTATGAATTCTTTTTTAGGGAGATGAATGCATTTTAGTTATAGCCGCAAATTGAAAATTGTAGTTGATACGAAAGTTGAATACCATTTATGATTTAAAAGTGACATGTTATCAGTTAATATATTGGAAAAGAATCCAAAGAGACAAAAAAAACATAAACATGTTATCGATTTTGCAACGTTTGACTCGTTCTCCTACATGGCACGGGAACTACACGCGCATTCGCTAGAAGTGCATCGGGTAATTCGGAAACAAAGGCGCAGATACTCACTGGTGCAGCGACGGCCTCTGCTGGTGGTGGTGCGCCGTCGTCGCCATCCAGCTACCAAATAAATACTCTCACAAAACTTGGTGCACAACTAAGAATAAAACAGAGCATAATCGCAGGGAAAATTCATCACTGGAATCTCACCAACACAGACTCAATCAAGCAGCAAGCAACAAAGGAGGTTTAGATAAACTCATTTCCATGGCTTCAAATAAAGACCAAATAATCTAAGATCCAAGAGAAGAAAGGATTTCACTAACCTTTTTCAGCGGACAACAATGGATCATTGAGGCATTCGTCTTTTTTCTTCAACGATTGCTTCATCGTCTCTACTGGAAAACGGAAACGAAGAAAACAGAATAATAATGGTTGAGAAAGTTACTAGAGCTCGTACCCTTCTTCAGCACACAACGACGAATCATCCGCTGCCTATCCTTCAAGGATCTTCATTGCTTCTTCGTCTCTACGATCGGAACCAACGCAAACACAGAAGATGATCGGAAAAGAATCATAAGAGATCCAGAAGATAAACGAAGAATCATATATAGTTATTAGTAGTAGGAAAAGTTACTTGACAGAACTCATTTTGATTCTCAGGTAAAATCTAAGCACATGTCGAGGAGTTAGTTAGAGAACGGATTTCTGAAATTTGAAAGTGTATGTACTCGGAATCTGCAGGCTTTTCATAGGCGGGAGGCAGATTTGTAGCGTGACTTCAAATTCCGTTGAAAGCGTTTGTTTCTGCTATGGTTTCATCAAGGTTGGACGTTTTAGATCTCGCCACGTCACTATTAACCTTCCTCTTATCGACGGTCAAGCTCTGCCGCTTGCATCCCACGATTACTTAATAGCTTATATTTTACAAACTTAAATATATGATCTTTCATTCTATAAAAATATGAATATTTATTGTAAAATTCTGTTATCTATTTTATATTTCTAAATTTTATAATGCATACATAATCATTAAAAATAAAATGTGTTCCTTTTAATTTCATAAAAGCACATTCCAAAATTCAAAATATTTGTTTTCTCGATAAATACACTTATTACGCTCTTAATTATATAACAAAAGAATTTATAAATTAATTAGTTCACTTTGTCCATCATAAAATACAATACATTGTAATTCTAGAAATCATCGTTGTTCCTTTTTTTTTTCTTGTATATTTTAGATTTCATCATAAGTTGCTTCCTACTTGTAGTCACTAGTCATATAAACTTTACCAAAAACACTTTATTTTTCTTTTAATTTACATATATTATATTTTTTTAACCTATACCAATACTTTATTAAGATAATTCTCTTATCTTTTGCGTTTGTACTAACTTTTCATTTACTTTCATTTCATCTTTAGCAAATGATAAGCAATATACAGTAGATCAAATATTATCTATTTTCAAATGACCAAAAATAGTAATTCAAACTCTGATGGAATTCACAAAAAAACAACTATCCAAACTATAATTGGAATAATAAGTCACAAAAAAAAGGTTTGAAAATTCACATTTTGAAGTAAATTTTAAATAATATAAGTGTGGTCATGGTTAATAAACTACAATAAGCAATGGATGTCAAATTCATTAGCATTCAATATTCATTCTATTTATTTCACTAATGAATCAAAGAAATGATTAATGAATACATAAACTTATCCTTCTGTTTTTGTATCATCGTTTGTAGTTCAGTGAGTTCATCTCAGAGAGAAACATAACGATCTTATAATAACTTGATCATCGTTGTCCATTGTTCTATAAGCAGCTGAGTTGTTTGAGAACGGAGAAGTAGTTCCGCATCCACGAGAGAGACATAGGAGGATAGTGGAGTTAACGACTCAAAGAGGATCAGATAAACCAAAGTATGACAGAACTAGCAGCTCAAGCGACTATCTACCATCTATGGAAGCAACATAACAATGTATTTCACAAACTTCAAAACATTTTTCCTTCGATAATCTTTAAAAACATTGATAGGAAGATTCGCAATTCTATATCCGCAAAAAGACGAAGACGACATTTTGGTAACTTAATGCTTTTTTGGATTCGTTGATTGTAATTTTAAACATCTCGGATTAAAATTCGCTACCTTGTTTTTATATTTTTTGTCAAAGTATCAATGTAAAGGAAAAAATTTTGTATTACCCAACTTTTCATTAATATGAATATTTACAGTTTAACAAAAAAAAAAAATGTTCGACGGAGGGAGAACATGGGTTAACTTTTTAACTCAGAGTTGAGCTCCGATACCTTTTTTTTTTTTGGCTTTTACTTGCATGACTCTGAACGAATAATGTATATGATGGTACTTCTTGGGTGATATCAATGTACCAATTGTTTCTGCATCTATTGTTATTATCCAAAAAAATATTCACTTGTCAACCTTTCTATTGAAGAAACGAATTATTGTAATAATATGTTATTGATCATCATTTTTATTCTTAGTAAAAGTAGAGAGATACTTGCTTTGAAAACACCCAAAATCATATAAATTGACTGAGTTCGTCTGTAGTATGTGTACAAATTAAGCAAAGATAGAGCTAATTTTGTGACAAACAAAAACAAAGGTAATCATCATCGTCCCAAGATTCCCAACTTTTGACCTATAAAAATCCCAGAGAGAGAAAAAAAAAACCCTATAAATCTTCATTGCTTCTAAAAGCTCCTTGAGTGTTTTACGCATCTATTCTGCTGCGTCTATTCCACTGTAGGCTCTGAAGTTTAAGCTTCCTTCACAGTACAGACTAAACTAGGGAGACTTGAATAAAACATAATGTGATTTACTTAATTCAATGAATCGGATAGAGAGAAAAGAGAGCACCTAGTAATCACTCCATCTTGGACTTGGAATGGGGAAGAACCCGGATGGAGATAACGGGAACATGAGCCCTGGAGAAGGAGGAGGCTGAGGAGGACCTGAACCTGTACCTGCACCGGGTCCAAGACTTCCTTGTTGAGCAATTTGTGAAAATGAGAAGTTTGGGGTAAGTGGTTGAGGATACTGAACTCCTGGTGATAGTAATGGGTAAGGTGATCTCGGAGAGAACATACTCGGGTAAGCAGTAGGAGATGGTAGAAGAAATTGGGATGTAGGTGAGTTTAGTGGTCCGAAACCATTATATCGAGGAGAAGGAAATCCACCATACATCTGACTGAACCTGGGAGAGGGCAGAGTGGGGGTGACAGGTACAGGAGCATTGAACCGAGGGGAAGGAAGATTACGAGGCACTGGGCTAGGAACTAACCCGGGTGGTGGTAGATACTGGTTAGGTTGAAGTGGGCCCTGCATATTCATTCGAGGTTGCGATCCAGGCATCATATGTGGCAGAGGTTGAGGCTGAGCTGGCATATATGGCCGATGCTCATGTCCTTGGATATATGGCCGCTGCTCATGACCTGGGATATATGGCCGCTGCTCATGACCTGGGATATATGGCCGCTGTTCATGACTTGGCTGCATTTGGTTACCATTGGATCCTGAATCTCCAAGTGGACTTTGAAGATAACGCATATACTCTGAGACGGGAGACTCAGCAGTATTAGACCAAAATTGGTCCCCATGACCCATCATTGGTTGTTGTGGGAAAGGCAGCTGGGGTGGAGGCGGTCTAGCAAACTGCCGATGAGATTGTGGAGGAGCCATGGTAGGGAGAGGAACCACAGGCCGGTTTATCTGCGTTAAGGGAGCAGGTCTAATCCGCTGCAACCGTGTATTCTGAGGCTTTGGTGGGTTGTTCTGAGAAGGCCGAGAAAGGCTTTCACGTGCTGGAGAACCCGTTAGCTGCTGAACAATACTTCTAAAGTCGTTCTTACTTATGTTATAAACCTGGGGCTGCGTTTGAGGCCTTGCAGCGGCGGCGTTGTGAGCATTCGCAGCAAAGTTTGGTTGATGCAGAGGACTCTTCCTGATATTCTTCCCAATCTTATTCACACCCAAATGATCATTTTGTCTAGGTCTATCCATCTCCACAAAATCCACTCTAAAGTCCAATACTATACTACTGATAAAACCTCACTACCAATCCTGAAAACATCCAACAGACCCAACACCAAATATGATCCAAGAATTATCCTAAATCAGCCAAAACCCAAACCTTTCAAAGCTAATCCTCTGTCTATTGATGATTATCTAATCCAACAGATATTCACCCAAAAAAACTAAAACTAATCATTACCCAACTAATGAGTCCAGACTCGAATCAAAATTCAGCTGAAAGTGCCTATGCCTAAGAAAGTAGATCCTCAGTTCTTGAGCTACTCTACCCTCCCCTGAACCCAAAAACCCACGATTACTCAGCTCAGAAACTCGATCAAACACTAAAGCCAAAATACTCCAAGAATTACAATTCTGACACTACCCAATTCTATGTCTATCCGACCAAACCAGCCAAAGAAAAAAAAAGATTAAGATGGAGCAAAAGTTCAGGTCTTTCACCTGAGACTCTGGATCCGAGCTTACCCAGAAGAGCCCAGAGACTAATTTCAATCAGATCTTTAAAACACGATGCAGAGAGGAGAATTGAAGTGAACCCTAGTTCTGTCAACGAAGAAATGAGACGAAACTATAGATTCTTCACTTTTTTGTGTCTTTTCTGATTTATTTTTATATTCGTGTTTTGCCAGACTGGAGTGATGTGGAGCTGACGTGTTTGTATCATCACTCGTCTCCTACATACATCTTCCCAAGTTTTTTCTAAGTTTGTCATAAAAACATTTAGTGCAAAATGGGAAGAATTAGTATATAATAGGAAGAAATTAAGAAGAAAAATAGAAATTTTGATTTTATAAGCAAATATAAAGCATTTGAAGAAAAATCTTTATTTAGAAAATGTCTGTATAAGGATTTTTCTACAAATGCTTTATTTGCTTGTAAAATCAACTTTTCTATATTTTTCTATATTTTCTTCCTATTATATACTAATTCCTTCCATTTTCCACTAAATGCTTTTCTAACAACCTAAGAAAAAAAATGTCTATATGTATATTTTTTTCTCAAAAATGTTTCTATTTGTTTTAGTAATAGCTGTCAAAAAAAAGTTTTAGTAATAATTTTCTGATAAAAAAATAAATATGATGAGGAAACCATGTTTTTTTTTGCAATTATCATACTTTTTATTTCAAAAATTTGGAACTATTAAACTTATTTACTATATATATTATAAAAAATAGAATTGTCAAGCGGGCTAGACCCATTTGCTAGGCCCATCACTTTTCCTAGTTTATAAAATATTTTCAAAGCTGAAAAAATAATTAATATTTATAGTAAATAGTTTTAATCACAAATACACACATTCTTTATAAAAAATGAAATTTGATGATTAATTTATATATATCATAGAATATTTAAGATTTTAATACAATAAATTATATATATATATAGTTTTTAAAACTTGCGGGTAACCTGTAAATTTGTGGAGCTCACTCGCAAAAAATCAGCAATCTATGAGACTCTGTCTCGTGAGATCAGTTTTTTAGGAATTGAAAATTTTAGATCTGCACCCATTCTGCGTCAAGACGGTCGGGGAAGGGCTTGCAGGCTTTGCTTCATATTGACATGCCTAAAAGAAACTAGATATGTATCACACACATAAAATCTGATAAATAATCTTTTAAAATTTTAGACAAAGGTATTCGGTTCGTTAAAAACTACGAAAAACAATAAATTTAGATAGAAATAGTTTCGTTATTGATTGGATAACAAGAATCAAAATACTATCAATCAATCTATAAACTTTGGTAGAGAAAAAAAAATGTATCGCCGAAAATTTATAGGTCTCTCGTTTTCACTATCAATTTCATATAACTGTGCTTTCCTATTTATACAGAATCATGTCCTTAACCTAATCCTCGTTGGATTATAAGTTAAATAGTAGATTTCCTTTAAGATAAGGTTGCTCACAAAATTTGAGGACAATTACGTAAATAACTTAAATTTGCGTTGTTTTATCCAAAAAAATTTGCTTTAATCTTATCCGATATCTTTTGAAATATCTTTTCATTTTCTCAATTTAATTAGATTTATTATTAGATTCGGTCTAATAAACGATAATGATAAAATTATAACTAATTATTTAAATATTTCTACCCAAAAAATAGTAAAAAGAAAATAATTTTATATTTTTTTAACCTAATTGTCATTGGATTATAATTATAAATTAGATTCTAGATTTTTTTTTAAGATAAGATTGTTTACAAAAATTAAAGATAATTACGTAAATAACTCAAATCTGCGTTAATTTTATCCAGTAAAATTTGCATTAACATTATCCGTTATTTTTTGAAATAAATTTTCATTAGATTTATTATTGGATTCGGTCCAACAAATGTTAATAATAAAATTTATACCTAATATTTACATATTTCTACCCAAAAAAACAGTAAAAACAATTTTATATCATTCTTTTGGTGATGGAAAAAACATATTTTCAAACTGGTGATACATATCAAAACTATAGTTGCACTATTTTATACAATTACTTTTTTATTTGAACTAAACAATAAAAACACAGAAATTATTATAAAAAAACATGTTAGAAATAAAAATGAATGGGGTGAGAGAGGCTCGAACTCTCGACCTCAGGATCACTCAATAGCTATGAGACCTACGCGCTAGCCAACTGCGCCACCACCCCAATTGATGTAGAATACATCTTTAAAATCCATATCTCTATCCATTAGCCTCTTGGTCCGCAAAGAAGATGTGGTCTTTTACCCTGGATTTTGGTATTCGTTTTGAAACAGTAAAACGAAATTGGATAGATCCCAATCCAGAATTCACAGGATTTTGTAGATGATAGTAAACCCCAATCCAGAACCCACCGAGGATTCGAGGAAAAGGAGATCTCAGCCTACAAAGTGATTACGAATGAAGAAGAATCACTTCGAATGGATTGAGAATCTTAGAAATCGTAACACAGAGATTTAGGGGTTTTGAGAAATTGCTATTGATTGATTAGGTTTCTAAAGATGAACAAAAGCGTTCACATAGAGTTTGCTAATCGGTCTAGACAAATAAACCGGTTTACATAATTGAAATTGTAACTACTAAACCAAAGATAAATTAAAGACTATTAAACCAAATAAAGTTGTGAACCAGAGAATCCTGTCACACGTTTCCATCAGGGGATTGGTTTCTGGGTTAGCATCCAGAAATTTTCCAATCTCCGGCCTAAATATCCCGAAATGAGGATCGTTGAGTGTCGAAAACGCGTAACCTTTCTTTCGTTTCTGTATTTCAGTTTTTGCTGTTACTGATTATTTAGCAGTGTCTTGATCTGATAAAAGAATCTAAACCCCTAGATTTCGAGTTGATGGTTTAGTCATGAAGCTTGGTGTTCTGTTAGTTCTTGCTTGAATGCGTTACCCTATATCATGTTGAAACTGATGAAGAAGCTAAACGTTCGTTAAAGGAATCTGTGTTTGTTAATTATTTTCAGTGCTCGAGTGTTTGTGCTAAAACGTCTATATACTTTTGTGCATGGATGAGAAAAAAGAAGGTTCAAGAGGAAGCATTAGCCTCATGATTTGTGTATGAAACACCAAGAAAGGCAACGTACGTATAGGGAGAGGAAATGGCTGAGAGATGAAGCAGAGCCGGAAGCAGAGTTTTATGGTTGTGACTCTTATGAACATAACTCACTGTCTGAGAGATTGGAAAGCAGAAGACTGAAAGATGAAAAATTGAATCTTTTTTCAAGAATTTGTCATGAGCTTTGCGGATTCAGAGGATCTTGTAAGGATAAACATCTAAGGGACAAACTCTATCCGAAGAAGGCGAATCATTTGTTCCTTCTTCTCATGGACTCTGTGATAGAAACTTCAGGTTTGTTCTTATAGAATCTTCCTTAGGAAAATGAATTTATATATATGAACTTTCACAGATTTTGTCATGTCGGATCCAGAAAATCCGTAAACTTATCGATATCTTACAATGCATAGGTTGTCCTTAATTATGATCTGAAAACAACAAAACAAGTTAACAACAATATGGACATTAGAAGAAACCTAGCAAAGGATCTGTCTTATTCCTTTATTGTCTCTTTAATTCTTAGCTGATCTTTTTGTTTCTTTAGATCCTCAAAGCTCCAATCCCTTCTGATCCCACTGCTTCTGACCAGCTTGGGTTCGTCCAGATCCCTATAGACCACGATCTCCGCACTGTAAAACCTACGATGACCCTTATTGACCCGCCTCACTACGGGCAACGATGATCTGTTCCTTACCATCTTTTCATATCCCGAAGTTGCAAAATTTTCATTTAAGTTTGAATCTTTACGGCTTCCTATGTTTCTGTCCGAGTCTGTTCGTTGCAGGATGTGGCAAGCGAGGCAGTTCAGGCTCATCGTTTTTGTTCCTTATGGAAATCGAATCGAAAATGAGAGATTTTTTTTAAAGGGGAAAACTCTAACTGCAGGCTGTGTTGATATCACAAAGAGAGCTCAATTCCCAAATGACAACCTTTTGGGGATGTTCCTTTTAGGGTATAGATTGTTTGATTGACAAGAAAAGAATATGAGGCCAAAATGAAAACCTTTATTAGTGGGGTTTGATTTGTTTTGTTGTTGGGCAATTAAGGGGTAAAAAGATGAAACTAACTTTTTATGTATATGAAGAAAGAGAGATAAAACAAATGTGACCTTTTTGGGTCGGGGCTTGGCAATTTGCTTATTTTTAGTGTTTGATCGTTCGGTGGATACCAAAGAGCTTTTTTTTTTTTACAGTAGATGCTTTTTTAAGGTTACTCTATTTTAGGTCAACTCATATTTGGGGTTAATTTAAGATAATAATTGTAGGTTTTAAAAAAAGGAGGAAGGTAATTTCTAATATATATTACGTGAAATACGAATACTCTGTTTGTTTTCTAACTTTTGCAAATTAGTTGGTTTTCAAATTTTGATATTCCGAAGAGATTTAATTAATAAAACAGAAAAAGAGTTTACATTAAAATTTATTATGATGTGCTGTTAGTGGCTGGCTCTTCCTAAGACCCTCCAAATATATGTTTCATAGTACTCTTAATTCGATTTTTTTAGGAGAAACGTCAATTCTTTCGGGATAGATCACTTGTCCATCTCTGACTGACAGTAGTTATGGGCCCAAAAATATGGAACTTGCTAGATAACCAAAAAATAAAAATATCATAACTTTTTTTTTTCTATAATTTTTTATTTTATATAATTTGGTAACCGATTACATAATTTAAAATAATAAGTGCCACAACGACAACGAATTACAGGGTGAACAATTCCGGTACAAGAACAGTAGTGAAAGGAATTATAGTAACTCGAAACCATAGCTTGAACATGTCCTGAAACTTCGGGATGTGTATTCTAGCAGAACAAATGTTGTGGATTCCTCTATCAAGAACGGTGAACAGACCCTCAACCGAAGTGCATATACCGGTCTAGATTCGAGTATTTCTTTCATGCCATATAGTGTAGACCATTGCTTGAGCCGCGATAAGCCTTAACGGGTCCATCGAAGCTTCATTAGATGGGGATTTAAGCCAAACCAAGAAGCGTTCCCAAGTGTTAAATCCTGTGAATGGATATTGCAGCTTGGACATGCACCATCTCCATAAATCATAACTGTATATATGGACATTTCAGGAAGAGGTGATCTCTTGTTTCAAAGTAAATTTCGCATAGGAAACAAGTATCATCCTCCACAATTCCTCAATTCCTTAGCTTTGATAGAGTTGGCATTCTGGCAACATAACTACAGGATGAAAGAGTGTTTGGGGATAGAACCTGTAAACCATACTTGGATGTGCCAAGGAACCTCCTACAGTGGTGGCTTGTATAGTTTCCAAGTACCTGAGAAGTTAAACCGGTCTTGTGGATTTTCATTCGACCTGGCCCAAAGGAAATTGTCGTTTCTATTCTCATTAAAATCAGATTCAGCGAGATGACTTAGAAGGAGTTTAGCATTGTCACTGCGAGCACCTCTAAAGATCCATCCGTCCCTTGATCTTGCTTTAGCCATTGTTGAGTCTAGAAATAGACGCATTTTTTTATGTTCCGCTGCTCTTAAGAACGAATACAGTTCTTCGAATGGAGTCCAGTTATCAAACCAAGAGGAGCAATATTTCCCATCACCTATTTTGCAAAAGATTTCCCATCATTATAAAAATATCATAATGATGTGTGCTTGGAGCATCTTCGCCATTGTTTTTTTCATTCTCATCAGGCTCTAGTTCTTTTAGAAACGAGGTTCCTTTAAAGAATCTCTCTTCAAACCTGGTTCCACAACACATACTTTTTGCTTGATTCTTTCTATGGAAGGTACCAACTATATATGCGGTCAAGAAATTTAAACTAATGATACGATTAATCTAAGTACACAGATTTCAACCTCAATGTGTGTATTGACTAGAGTTATCCCTCTCATTCTTCGGTTTTGGTTGTTCATTTCTAAATGGTGCATAATTTAAATGACAATTCTTACAAAGCATAGATATCGATGGTTCATATCATGAATGATTAAATGGATATGTGTTTGCATGATTCATGTTTTAGATATATTTCTTGAACTTGTTTTTTTTGTTAAAATATCTTTTGGACATACTCAAGTTCAACGTCAAATTTCTGTACCTAGCATAATTCGAAAAAAATTATATTATGAAACAAAAACAAAATCTAAAATATGATTACTGAACGCATAAGAGAGATAAGCTAAACATTTCCTAAGGGACTGTCGCTGCTGTGATATATATCTTCTAATAATGAATTATATATATCTTCTAATAATGAAATATTCGTTAACAATTTGAGAGGACGGATATGAAAAAAATGCATAAAAATTATATCAATTTTTAAAAAGTAGATTTGCTGTGGCGAAAGGAATCAGTGAGCGCGCTAGTGGGTAATAATACATCAAACGAAAATATATAGAAGATGTGACGCTAGAAGGGCCAGTCCTGGACACATCAAGTGAACCGGTGAAGCTCTTCAATGATTTCCGGCCCTCAATTTTATAAGGTATATTTGTATATATTTGTATAATATAAGTAATGGTAAAAAGTTATATATTATAGAAAATAGAGTTAAATAATATTTAAAATGTTATAAAAAAAAGTTTCGGTATAGGTCTTGCCATAATACCTATAAATTTTGTTATGTTTATTATTTCAATTGACTTAGATAGAGACTTCAATTCTTTTTTTAGCTTGGACCCTTCTGCCTAAAATAGAATAGTAGTCTTTATTTTCTTATTTGCTTGTGGTAGTTTTGAAATATTAACTTAAAAAAAAAACCACTAAACTCACTTACATGCATGAGTTAGTTGCGATATTACCCCATAAATCTCTCAAAGAGCCCTAGGTAAAAACCTAGTTTATCTTGGATATCAACATGGTCCGGAGCTGCTCTTGCGTATAGATCCTGAAACCCATCTTCACCGTCGCTTGCTGAACCATAAAATCGTTGACCACCACCATACTCGCATGGTCCACCTCTAGCTCCAAATCCATCAACGCTTTTATTAATCTATCCCCTGGATGATTCCACTTGCTCGATTTGACCTTGATCATCGCATAGAATTCCATTATCTTCACTTCAATCTCCATTCCCACTGACTCCTTGGACGATGGGACTTTTCGTTCCGCGAGCTCCTTCTTCACTTCCTCGAGCTGGATCTGGATCTCATTTCTCTCAAATACCGCTTTGTCTACTTTGGCCTTCAGCTCCTTGATGTAAGTGATCGTGTCGCTAAGCAACGACCCTCTGTCCATCTTGGACACTTTGGGCACCACCGCTCGTAACGCGTAGAACCGCTGGTTCAGTTTTTCCCGTCTCTGCCGCTCAGCCTCGACATGGTTTCGCGGCTCTTCCTTGCCCTCTGATGATTTTCTCCCTCGTTTATTTAACAGTTTCTCGGGCGAAGTGCCAGAGAAACTGCTGTTGGTCGGAATTGAACAACCATTGTCCAACTTTCTTGACTTAGAAAAAACCTTGGAGCTTGAGCTTAGAGCTACGTTAACCCGGTCACGGCTCAAGCTGTAACAAGTGTTTAAGTTGAAAAGGATTGGGATTTTGTTAATCAGATCTGAGCTCCGTGGGATCAACTCCGTCGATCCAAGTTCCACGACTCCGTTAGCCAACGGGATACATGCGATGGTCTGCATTCCTAAGTCCCCTCCCTCTTTAGCTCGCTCATTAATGCCCGACCCGCGTATCTGATCCAACCCGGAAACCCATACCGGGCTGGACGTCGAGAACGCATGACCCACCAATCCGGATCCTCTCGCAAAGCTCCATGACATCGACTTCAAGTAAAACCACTCTATGCCCGTCACTACCACATTGTTCCGGTGCTCCTGCTCAGCCGGAGAGGACATCGTTTTCCTTTTATCTTCTTGGCCTTTGTAAAAACCACCGCCCCACACGAGTATGGTGTCGCCGGAATTATCGAACGAAGGCTGCCAGTAAATGGCGTAGCTCCAGCCCTTGTGAGTCCCATCCAACACCGCCTGTAATCGTTTCTGGACAGTCTCTACCGGCCACATCTCCGAGTAGTCGGAGAAACTCATGAGACACTCCATGGTTGAGCTTTCGGTGTTACTACAATGATTCATCGTTAAAATAAACAAAAAAATATAGAGAGTCTAAACGAGTGTCCCTGGGAAAACCAGAAGGAATCTGAAGTTATATGTATGTATATCTGTGGCTCATTATTGGAAAGGACTGTGCTAAATTTCATGATTCTAGATAATGTGTTGCGTGAGGTGGTTGTTAGCTAGTTGGTTACTATTCTGGGAGTAGTCATTTCCTAATATGGAGTGAATTGAGTTCAGTTAAATGATCCTAAGTATGTATGGTCTCTTCTTATCTTACACGTTATAACTATATGTACTGTACAAATCCCCCGAATATAAAGGATTTGTTTGTTAGATTAATCTAATTATGGATTATTTTAGGTGCCTTAAAGTGTAATTTTTGGTCGCTTGAAGGTGTCGTGCCATATATACTTAAAAGAAAAGAAGCTTAGTCGCCGCTTGATAACCAGTATTGAACGTTGCTGCTACCCTTATCATGTTTCCATTCAACTGAGATAAAATTTGGATAACCGTATTGTCATTTGGAATACGGTTAGAAATCTTGCGAAAAGAAACCAAATTAGAACAAATTTTGGAAATTTGACATTTAAAGAAATTGTTATAAAATATAATCAGCTATATATGCTCCGTGTATTCAAAAAAATATTATTAGTTTTAAATAATACTAATTATTTTACCATGTTACATTATTTTATAAAATTACATAGTTTTGCTTGAATACATGCACTAAAGTATTTTAATTAACCTGCGCTCATATTTTTTCCTCTTAGACACTATTTTATCACCATAATCAATTACTTAATTTTCTCCTCCAAATTATATATAGACTATAACAGCCCTAATAAATAAATATCATAGATATTTGTTTGAATACATTCCAAGCCAGTTTAATTCAATTATTTAAGAATCAAAATCAATCAGTGGAATCTCTGGGCGAGACCCCACGAAAATATAAATACAATTTCTAAATTCATAAATTTCGGAAAAATAATGTTGATAGTCCAGTTTTGGTAGCTACCGTGTCCACTATTTCAAACAAACTCTTTACCCACAAAATTTAGAGGCATGATAGTGCCACTGATAAGCTGATGTGGGAGCTTTTGGCGTACCCACTCTTCGACCCGCAACAACCGGTCTATAAAGAGAAACATGGAACTTTTATAGAAGAAATAGTACAACTAATTCTCACGGTACAACTGATTTACTTTTTATAGAAACATCAATATTGTCCTATTTTTGTATAAATATGTTGTTTATTTATACACCTATAGACAAAATTGCAATGTAATGCCCATGGGGTAGTATTTGACTATTTGTCACCAAAAAGATGTAACTGACAGAGACATACGATGGAGTTATAAGGCATATGATGGATTATGGAAAATAGTAGTTGGTGGAGTTATAGATTAGTAACGGAATTAGCAGGCCCGGTTCTAAAGATATGTGGATATGCCAGAGGGGCGTAGGCCCCGTACCATAATCAATTTTGAAAAAAATTCTTATATAGAGAGAATGTGAAGATTACATAATAAAAAAAGCTGTATGGGTTTCATATTACCGATCGTATTTTAGAACTAAAATAAGAAACAATATTAAATGTTTGAAATTTTTTGAATTCTTGTTCTAATTAGCAAAAAAAAAAAAAAAAAAAAAAAAAAAAAGAGAAACAACGAACAGTTTGAGAAATTTTGGTGGACCGAAATCCGGCATTGACTGGTGTTGACCAAATAAATACTCGAAAACAAATTATTTAATTTTATTTATTTTTTGATACACAATTGAAAATAATAAATTATTATAT
Organism: Turritis glabra; assembly: GCA_900406565.1. Classification (NCBI taxonomy): domain Eukaryota; kingdom Viridiplantae; phylum Streptophyta; class Magnoliopsida; order Brassicales; family Brassicaceae; genus Turritis; species Turritis glabra. Next base: position 5,812,858 of record OVBN01000025.1, read on the forward strand.
TTTTAATAATTATTACATTTTATTAAAAATATATATATAATAAAATAATATAACAAAATATACCACAAAAAAATTTATAACTAACAAACAATCAAAAATTATATAATAAAATATACCACACATAATATAACAAAATAAACCACAAAAATATATATATCAAAAAGAAAAATGATTGCCAAAACAAAATATACCATAAATAAATTTGTAGTCTATTTTGTTATATAATTTTTTGGTATATTTTGTTATATTACCAAAAGTATATAACAAAATAATATAATAAAATATACCACACACAAAAATTGTTTGTTACATAATTTTTTTATATAATTTTTGAGTGTTTATTTGTTATACAATTTTTTGGGTATATTTTGTTATATTATTTTGTGGTATATTTGTTATATAATTTTCTAGTAAAATTATGTAATAATTTATTATTTTTAATTTTTCTATAAAAATAAATAAAAATTAATTATATTTTTTGAATTTTTTTTATCAACACGGGTCAACCCCGGATTCCAACAAATGGAACACTGGAGTAAAATGGTTATTATGTTTACAATATAATTTATGTTTGTTCGGAGATGTCCTTATATGATGGCAATATTTTGTAAGTTAACGAGATATTTTTAAAATTTGCATATATGACTATGTAACGAGGTCTATCTAGTATAATTGATAATAATTTTTCCTTAAAAAAACCACTAAACACACTTACAAGAGTTAGTTACAATATATTAACTCGTAATTTCTGAAAATCCCTAAATAAAACCCTAGTTTATCGTAGATATTAGCATGGCCCGGAGCTGCTCTTGTGTGTACATTCTGAAACCCATCTTCACCGTGGCTTGCTGGACCATAAGATCGTTAACCACCGACATACTCGCATGATCCAGCTCTAGCTTCAAATCCATCAACGCTTTCATTAATCTCGCCCCTGGATAATTCCGCTTGCTCGATTCTATCTTAATCATCGCGTAGCATCCAATTATCTTTACTTCGATCTCCATCCCCACTAGCTCCTTCGAAAATGAGAAATCAGTGGTGGCTTTTCGTCCGGCCAGCTCGTTCTTGGCTTCCTTGAGTTGGATCTTGATCTCATTTTTCTCGAGTTCCACTTTATCTAATTTGGATTTCAGCTCGTTGATGTAAGTGATCGCGTCGCCAAGCAACGACCCCTTGTCCATCTTTGACACATTGGGCACCACCGCTCGTAACGAGTAAAATCTTTGGTTTAGGTTTTCCCGTCTCTGCCGCTCGGCTTCAACGTGGTTTAACGGCTCTTCTCTGCCGTTTGACTGTTTTCTCCCTCGTTTCTTTGACAGTTTCTCTGGCACAGCGTCAGCTTCAATGTCAGAGAAACTGTTGTTCGTAGGAGGATTCGGATTATCCAATAAAACATTCTCCGACTGTGTTGATTTAGAAAATAGCTGGGAGCTTGATGAGCTTAGACCTCCGTTACTAGTTTCGTTCAACCAGGAATTGTCGACCGGGTCACGGCTCAAGTTGTGACCGGTGTTTAAGTTAAAAAGGATTGTGATTTTGTTAACCAGACCCGAGCTTTGTGGGATCAACTCCATCGATCCAAGTTCCAAGACTCCATCAACCAACGGGATACATGCGATGGTTTGCATCCCAAGATCCCCTCCCTCTTTAGCCCGCTCACAGCCCAACCCGTATATCTGATCCAATCCGGAAATCCAAACCGGTTTAGACGTCGAGAGCGCTTTACCCACCAATCCGGATCCTCTCTCAAAGCTCCATGTCATCGACTTCAAGTAAAACCACTCTATGTCCGTCACTACCTCATCGTCGTCCTCAGGGACATCTACGCCGGAGAACATCGAGTTAAGCTCCCATATCACCTTGTTCCGGTACTCCTGTTCGGCTGGAGACGACTTCGTTTTCTTCTTATCCTCTTGACCTTTGTAAAAACCGTCTCCCCACACGAGCACGGAGTGACCTGAGTTATCGAGTGAAGGCTGCCAGAATATAGCGTAGGTCCAGCCCTTGTGGGTCCCATCCAACACCGCCTTTAACCGCTTCTGGACAGTCCCTGCCGACCACAGCTCCGAGAGGTCGGAGGAACTCATGAGACTCTCCATCATTGAGTTTTCGGCGATACTACAAAGATTCATCGTAAAAAAAACACAGAATTTAGAGAGAGACAAAAATAGTGTTTCGAGAGAGAGAAAATGGGAAGGAATATGAGGTTATATTTATATCTGTGGGGCTGTGGCTCATCGTCGGGAAGGACTGAGTAATTTCATGATTCTAGATAATGAGTTATTGAGTTGCGTCTTGCTTTCATGACACGTGAACCCTCCGATCGTTGGTCGCACGAAAGTAAGATCCACCGGTTACTATTCGATCGTGCATCAGACGCTCTTCCTTATGTTCGACTGAGACTACTTATTTCCTAATGTGGACTAGTTGAATTCAGCTAAAACTTAAAACATCAGTTCTATATGTTTCTTTGACCAAAACTTTGATCTGTTTCTAGTCTTGTAACTAAAGCTAAAAGATCATTACCTTGATTCAAATAAAATAAAAAGTAATGACTAATAAGATATTTGTTTGTTTAACCATGTTATTTTTAAAGAATATGCCCATAACCTTCTAGGATGCGTTTGTAATCTTATTCCGTTGTAACTTGAGGTTGTTAACCTAATAAAATGATTAAAGTTATTTACCTAACTACAATGAGAATAGTAGAATTATTTACTATGAACATCCAAATATGAAAAAGGTTTCATAAAGTTAAAAGAAGACAGTACTTTCTTATAAGATATCTTTCATTTTTTTCTTGCCAATATGTGATTTTTCATTTTATATACTAGTACATAAGTAAATAGAGTCCCGTACAACAGGTTTTCATTTATTCTTTACTGTGATTTTAGAAAAAAAAGAAAAAAAGAGTTTCCATTGAAATTTTTTCGGTGACATTTAGAAGTCCTACATGGTGCAGTGAAAATATATCTTAAGAAAGCTGAAACTTGTCTAATTAACATGATTTATTTGATTTCACCATTTCTCATATTATCATATAAGTACGAGCACATGTACATGTTTATCACGTGATAAACCAAGTCAGTGCCAGACTCAACGAAAATATAAAAGCAGTTTCTGAAAATTCTTTTAACTAGCAAAAAAATATTGATGGTCCAATTTTGGTAGCTAAAAGTCAATTGTTTCCAGACACACTCTTCTTCACCCACACAATTCATAGGCATTATAGTGACAACTGATAAACGTCCGTACAAAAGCTGTGACCACTCATTTATTTTACTAACTTATTACAATTTTTTTGTCAGCATATAAATTGATGATGAATAGTACCTGATGATATCCTCCTCCACAAATACATAGCACATATTAAACGTGGGAGGTTTATAACTTGTACCCACTCTTCGACCGACATAAACTAGTCTAAAAAAGAAACTTTTCCCCACAAAGATTTATAATTAGAAACGTAGAACTGTTCTTTTTCTATACACATAAACATGTATTGCAACAATGTAAAAAAAAAAAAAAAAACCTAGGCGTTGCAACCTACCTTAAGTATTTGTTGGCCTTTTTATAGAACATCAAAATAGTATTTTATTTTTCTAAAAAAATAAGTAGTTGACCAATTGCTTGCCCTCTGTGTTGGTCGTTGGTTAGGCTGGGGTTTTAATTCAAAATCTGTAATCTCCCTAAATGGTTTTGTTGATGGTCTCTTTCTATCTCTCTTTTGGTGTATGATGGTTTGGTTCACCCTTAATTCCTTGTAAGTTGTAACAAAAAAGGGCAAAAGAAGTAGTTGACGCTACCGTATTATAGCTAATTCCTACGCTATATACTTATAGGATCCGACTGGTTTGTATTTATACTGTTTACTGAGTAAAGCAGATTGCTCACAATTCTCTGTGGCCATTCCTTTTACAAATTACAGCAAGATAGTTTGGGATGGTTTATAGGATGTATGTCTTATATGAGTAAAGTCGGATGCAGCTAAGACAATAAACGTCGAAATGCACTCCAAATATTTTGACAGTTTTTACAAAACATAATCTCAATTATACAAAATATTGATAATTCTCAATTAAACAAAACAGTGTTTCCCTAGTAAAAAAATAGAATAACTGATTTGGAAATGGAAATTAGGGTATAAGAAAATTAAAAAAAATAAAAATTGAATGGGTTGATGGGTCTTTCAGACCCATAAGCTGGAAGCAACAGAGCCGAGCTTCTTCTTTGTCTCCTCTGCCATGTTCTTCAATGATGATATATCTTGTTGGGCCTAATATATTCATAAAACGACGTCTTGATGATAAAAAAAAAATGTTGTTTCTTTGCATATAAAAGAGCATGATCAGTAAAAGTAATAAGACCTGGAGAGAGATGCGGTTGAGAAGATCACCGGCGGTGAGATCCAGAGGGAAATCTCCATCATCGTCCCCAAAAAGATCAGCACTAGAGATTGCTGATGAACCCTGTTTTTAAATAGTGATGAGAGTTTCTTTACACCCAACAAAAACAAAAATTAAGGCAAATAATGAAAGGTTATTTATGAGGAAACGTACGGAGAACTTCTTTAATGTACTTTTGGCCACAAGGTCGGCCGAGTTGTTGTCATTTCCAAAGTACTGAGCAGAGGAGATTGACTTCGCGTTTGTGAATTTCTTCCTGGCCTCATCTGTTTCTTGAATCTGGTAGATGCTAGAGATGGTGAGTACAACAAAAGAACCTGCTCAAAATCTTTAATTAAGACAAATGACATTAGAGGGAAAAGAAATGAGCTCACTTGCACTTTTGAGGAACTTCTGATGGGTTTCTTCTGTAACCCGCCTCCGTTCATCTCCAACTCCTCCTCGAAGAAGCCTGTTGATTTTGGTGGAGCTACATGACTAACCACTTGAGGGCTCATGTATTCTTCTCTGGTTTGCACACTGTCCGCATAATCAAAGCGAGAAGAAAACGATGACCTGGCTGATTTAGCTGAAGCTGGGGAAGTCACTGGCATAACAGCAGATTCCTCTGGTTTTTGATCATAAAGGGTCTCGCTCGACTGCACATTCTCAAAAATTTCTTATGTAAGTTCCTCCAAACGCAAATTGTGACATCTCTAAACAAGTTCTGTAAAAAAGAAAGAGCATGATTGACCTTAGTAGTTAGCTTCCGGGCGCCAAGTCCTCCAGTTTTGCCTGTCCTCTTTGCACCAAGGGGTTTCTTAACGCTGCGAGAAACTCTTGGTGAGACGGGAACAACTTCAGGCTTTTCTTGCTGCTTTAAAGTATTACTCTCTTTAGGAGCTTCACTGGTCTTGATGCTGGAGAGCCCATTAGGCACTTGCGTAGAAAAAGGAGGAGATGGAGGCAAATCGAATTCCTCCTCAGCTTTACCTTTAGCAACTTCTTTAGCAAGAATCTGTTTATACAAGTCAGCAGCTCTCGAAGTATACTTGGCCTCTGTTTTACCTCCATCGCTCCATCCGTGCTGCTTGAAAAAGGCTTGTGCCCTGCAGTTTCCTCCATACACCATCATTTTCAACTGCTCAGGGCTCCATGAGTCTAAATTGGTAGACCTAAAGAAACAATGAAGATCAACCGTCTCAACATTATAAAATTGTTCATATCTCTACTTAATTTGACACAAAAATAAACTTAAAGATTATTGGTATCAACAAATCAAAAAACTTTCGAAAATGGCTAACAGAAGATTCTCTAAACCCTAGATGATGTCATTGCACTTCAAATCTAGCAAAATCGTAATGACAACGCAGATCGTGTCGAGATTATTAGTAAATGTTGCATCCGAAAACATAAAGCAATTAGAATCGATGAACAACCTGACGAAGCTGATGTGGACGCCAAGACTACGATGAACAGCTGAACAATCGATGCAGAGAAAGATCCCGTATGTTACGGAAGCCCATGTTGGGTTCTTCGCATTGCAATCAAAACAAATCTGCAAAATATTTTTTACAAACCGCCATGATCAAATCCCAAATCTATCCAGATCCGATCGTTGAACTTCCAGATCTTAATCGGATCTGTGAATCTTTTTACCTTATTATCTGATTTCGCTTTGAGCTTCTTGAAAACAGACATCTTATCATTCAGATTCTCGGACGCCATTGTAGCCTTTTTGTAGGAGGGAGGAAACGACTTTTCTCCAGAAAATAAAAAATTTCCGGAGATGTGAAAAAACTTTGATATCGAGAGAGGAGACTTAAGCAAACAAAAAAAAAAGAGAGAGATTAAAATTCGAGATTAACGCAAGAAATCGAGGGGTTTATAAATGAGATTGCTTAAGATCCAGCCGTATGGTGAGGTTCGTACGTGAACTGACTATTATAACCTTCTTTTAACTCTCTCGCGCGTTTTGGTTTGTAACGGTAACGAGAGGTTGTTAGTTAACCCCAATTTTGCATTTACCCCACCCACTACGAGATGTAATTATTTAATTAACCCTTACAAACTTTTTTTCCTCTGTAATTATTACCCTTACCTATATTGTTCTGACGTCATTAACTGTTACATATTTACATTGATTATTTCATGTAATCAAGCAATTATAAAATTGAATTTATCCATAAAATTTAATGTCCAAGAGACCAAGAAAATAAGATTGTATGGTTGAGACTAATGTACTCTACTAAAAATGCTAAGATTTGTATCTCTACTCATTAAATATTAATGTGTAGTTCATATCTTTTCTATATTCTTAGCTTTGTATGTTCTTTATTAATTATATTTTTTTTTTTAAAAGGAAGACAACCGAAAATATGTAGGATGATTGAAATATTATATTGGGTTCAATTACAGAAGATAAAAAGAAAGGTTTGAGGGATTTATTTTGACAAAGTAGTGGAGAAGCTCAGAGTGGTGAATGGTGATGATGAGGATGGAGAGAAGGTGCAACCGTGTGCGTATGTCTGTCGCCACTCTTTGTCGGCTCTGTTCTCTATCTCCTTAACACTCCTTCACGTTTCCCTATTTCCCCTACTGTCTTCTCTTTACAAGAATACAATTAAAAATGTCTTTTCAAAATGGAGATGGCTTCGCTCACGTGTTTGGTAGGGCTTCCATGCACATGTAACCATGTTACTTCTTCCCGTTTTCTATTAGAATTATAAAATATTCTAAAAGCCATCAACCTTTTATTCTTCTCGATAATTGAGATTTTCTACTTAGTTTAAAATTACCATTTTTTAGTTTTCGGATATAAATTAGTTAGTTTCTAATAACTAAAAATGGTAATTTACTCTTTAAACAATTCAATTAAATTTAGATTAATTTTAAAAGTATCCCTAATAAAAATAACAAAATGAGGTTAATGGTAATGCATATATGGTGCACTTATTTTCTGAAGTTTGCCGTAACTATGTCGATGACAGAAAATTATCGGCCTGAACCATCGTTATCAAGAGCATGATGCTAAACAGTCGCCAGCAAAATAAACTTGGGCAAAAGAAGATCACTTAAAAATCAATTCATTTCTAATTCTTTTGAAGATTCAAAGACATATACACCCCAATTATGTAGTTCGAAAATTTTGCCTTTTTAAGTTACAAATGATAACCTCAATTAGTAGGAAATAAACACATTGGTAATTTGGAAATGACCTAAACTTCAACCAATTCATCAAGCATATCCAATATTTATGTATAACATCAACATTTTCATTATGAAAAGATATACTAATCAAGGTTTACGTAAAAGAAAAGAAAAAAAAAAAACACACACACATGCTAAACAAAAACCTAAAATTTTAACCTCTGTACAAAGGAGATCTTTGTTGAAAGATCATCTTGGAGACTCTTGATTGTCTGAAAACCTTAATCGGACTTGGAAAGTACCAACCATTTCCTTTGCTTGTCACCGGCGCCGGCGAAAATAGTAATTCTCCGGCAACGGATTTCGACTTATTCATAATCGTAGCGGCCTTCGTTTTTGTCTCTCCCTTGTTTCCTCTGAACAGTCTCCAGAGCCAACGTCCACGACCCGGTTTGACATCCGACCCGGATTCCAAAACCGATTCCGGTTTAGCAGACCAGAAATACGGAACCGCAATCGATGTCGATCTCCGAAACGCCGGTTCGCATTCGATCAGGTTGGCAACGCGGCCAACCGATCCAATACCGGCGAACGGAACGTCACCTCCTCCACCGGCGGAGGAGACGGAGGCGCGTGGAGTACACGAACAGGGGAAATCGTGGGCACAATCGGGACAGAGAGACGAGAGGCGTTCGTGGAGGCAGTAAGGACAAACGCCGCCGACGTAGACGAAACGGCCTTCGTGTCTTGAGCATTTCTGCCAAACGCTGCCTCCTCCTGCGTCGAAACGCAAACCCATTTGAGTTTTCTCGCGTTTTCCTTCGCTTTCTCGCATTTTCTTGTCTCTGAATCTCTGTTGCTTGCTGTGAAGGATAGAGGAGGAGTGAGAGAGAAAGGTTCTAATGTGGATTAATTTTTATTTGATTATTTGATTAAGCCCTACTAAGCCCCACTCTGCTTAAGTCTTAACAATAACCCTGGTTAGTGAAACTAACTACTGCTTCAACTCATCAGCGCCGTATTATATGCCTTGATTATCGGTCCGTTGCGTATCGTTTGTATATTAATTAACTAGATTACAATTACGTGGGTAATTTAGTTAAATATTTGTATTTGGTCATTGTTTGTAGATAAAACTTTCAAAAATTTATGTAAACTACACTGATAGAAATATATTTTAACTCCTAATATATAAATGAAATTTTATCAATTTTCTAAATCATCCAAATTTCTTCTTTGAACTTAGATTTATTTTCTCATTGTAATATCTAAACAACATTGTGTGTTTGTTACAACGATTCTTTTTACTAGTAAAAGATTTATTCAATATCTCTATTTACAGCTTTTCGAAAGAACCAAATACTTTTTCCGCAGACGCTTATAATGAGAGTCAAGTCATAGTAATATCGAATATGATACAACTCAGTTACAACTTCTCCTCAACATAAACCAGTGAAACAGAGGAACAAGTTTTTATTACCAGAACATGAAACAGAGACGAAGATTTAAAAATACACGTACATATGATATAACACAAAGAGTCATCCTTATACAAACACATGAGCTAAAAAAAGATGGTTTTGACTCTGGGATTTTAACGAAATGGAATTTGCTTCCTGTGACTGCTCAAATGCGCAGCAGCCAAGAGCCATGTGAATAGAAACTGGTTAATTTCTCAAGTGAGGCGTTTCATCTACAACAACATGGACTTAGGGGAGGACCAAGGAGTGTATGGGACAAAAAATTTACCAGTATTTTGAATGGCGTGAAACTGAGAGAATTTTTTCAGTAATGGTTCCAGAGCAAACGTCTGTTCATGGCTGGTGGAGCTAGGCCCGGTATGTCTCGGATGTCTTTGTTGTTTGGGTTCACAATCTATACAAAAGAGAAAAAAAAGAAGAAGTTACAAGTGTGATAACGTGAACACAATAACAGCAAATAGCATATGGAAGGAAAGATAGTGCAGATGAATATAGAAGAGAGATCAAATTAACAATCACAGAGGAGACAACTTTATACATTCCATTATTCAATAACTGTGAAAAATTGTGGGTACTTGTGCTTTTTATAGGTTCTTCGATCAACATGGTTTACAGAAAAGTCAAAAACCCTGACCGCATAATATCCATGAAAAAATAATGATGAACAGAGAAATCTTATTAACTCAACCAAGAATCCGAGTGTGTGTGCACATTTAAATAAGAAAGGAGTTGAGATGTACCTTGACGATGATGATTGCTATGACACCAATGACGATAAGGAAAAGAAACGCCATAATACATTTGTCAGTGGCAACCTGAGGAGAAGAAGAGCAGCAAGTAAGTAAAAGGGACAAGAAGGAGCCGCAGATAACTAGGAATGATAGATATAAAGAAGAAATAAGGAGATTTCGGAGACTAACCTGCCTACCAATTTCCTTGACCAGCTTGGAGGCTTTCTTGATTGAGAAATGAATAGAATCGAGCTCATTGACAACTCTACTCATTTGCTCGGTCTGAACAAGGAAAAGGTAAAACTATCTTAATTCTCAGAATTTACACATAATCTTGGAAAATAAATGAGATTCAGGTAGAAGCAGGACTGTTTGGAAACAAACAAGTGTGGGTTAACTACAAACCTGAGCCTTGAGAGCTGCTGAAGTATCTGTTCCCACATTTATAGTCTCTTGAACAATCTGTTGTCAAAGCCACAAAAGATGCAGTGAGATTTTGCTTTTATGAAGATGGAGAAAGGACATAAGTTATCAGCTGTTGGCACATCACAGCTCCATGAAACATTAGACTGAAATTTCAGGAGGCAATGATATATTCATATGATCTGAAAACAGACCTTCTTCCCTCTCTCAATGGCTTGATCTGTGTCATCCATCATTGAGTTTCCTTTATCCATTAGCTCTTGATTGGACATGTCTGAGAGTGATTAAGTATCCAGTAAATACATATTCTAGGTAGGTTATTCATATAACAACGGACTTAGATAAAAAAATGTGCAATAAATATCTCATTGTTGGTTGATTTAAAGGCTTACTTGAAGCTAGTAAGACATTCTCTTCCATGTGTTCTTCTCCGGGTCCATCGAAAAGATCTACTCGCTTGTTATTGCTTGCTAGGTTAGATGAGTATCTGTACAACCACCCTCGTTATTATTATCAATCCTCATGAACATGACAACAAAACGAAATGTAATTTTAGACATTATCATGAACATCAAATTGAGCGATTAGCAAAGTGTCACCTACTTTTTCTTAAGAGCAACATATGAGTTGAGTTCCTTAACCTGCACAAACATAACATCACCTGACATTATTGAACAAACCTCAGTAAATGTCATGAAATCAGATGAATAAGTGCATACCATAGATTGTCGTCTATCGTTCAACATCCGGTTAGTGTTGGCATCATTACCGCTTTCCAAGCTTTTAATTTCCCTATCGAAATCTTTAATAAGGCTGCAAAGAAGAAGGCATCATCATCATCATCATCATCATCATCATCAGATAATCAAAAACCAGATTCAATCAAAGAAGAAGGTGCAAAAGGGAATGTTTACCTCTTACAGTCACGCATTTTGTCAGTGAGTTCTTCCAGCTGCCTACTCTGCCTATTAGCATCTTTGATCTTCTCCAGCTTCTGGAATCCATTTCTGGAAAAATCAAATATCAAACATCATATAGACAAGAAAATAAACACGAAAATCCCAAATGAAAAAAAAAAAAAAAACAAAAAAGCTAGAGAGATTTATTCTCACGATAAAGCACGGAAAATGTCATTGATTTGTCCTTCGATCTCAGCCAGCTCTTCGCTAACCGCTGATATTGGATCCATCTCCAGAAAAATTCAATGCGATATACAAAGGCAACAATGGCTCTTCTTCAGATCCAGGCGAACAAGTTTTGCAAATGTCGACCGCGGAATCGAGTCGCCGGAGATTAGATCCGTATGGATCTGGAATCGAATCACTCCCTCGTTGCGACCTCAAACAAAACAATCGAAACCTTGATCTCAAATGTACAGAAACAAATCGTAATACCAAAGCCGTGGGATTTTGTTTTCCAGATCTACGACACCAATGTGGGATGTTCAATAAATCGATAACGAAGAGATAGAAATCAAAATCACGAGCACGAGCTCTCCCTCCCTACACGCAGATTTTTGTTTTTTTCCCTAATTTCTCTCGGACATTATTATTATTATTTTTTTTTTTTTTTGTTCTTGGGGATTTCTATTTTTTTTGCCATTTGATTTGGCTCGAAAGGGACGAAAATGAGAGATTTTGAAAAACTGCGCTTACCGTAAATCAGTGGGACTCGCCACGACGCCATTCGTCAGTACAGAACTCATGTAACCTGAGACGTCGGATTGGTCACCTCTCTAGATCCGACGGTCTATGCTCTTACATTAGCTTATTCGATAATTGACTTACAATGAAATTAAAATAAAGAGAGCATTAGTATTTTAAATATTTTTTTCCCAACAATATCATATATTTTCAGTATTAATATTAATATATTTACTATCCTAAAGTTTTTGATGCTTAAACCGAATATAATTAATTCGAAAACGAAACCAAAAATTTCATTCAATTATAGATGGAAATCGAATCCAAACTAAATTGGAAAACAAAAAACAAGAACAAAGGGAAAAAAAATGTACTTAATAAAAAAAAACGAATCCAACTAAAGATTGGTGTATTATGGCATCAAGCTTGGCCCAAATAAAAATGGTGGGTTTAAAACCCGGATCCGTTAAGTTACATTACAAAAGGTCTCCCTATCAAGGTTTTGAGGTTGCTTTGCTGTTGCTGCACGCATTACAGCCGCCGCTTCAAGTCGATCCCTCAAGTCACCGGTAACCATGGTACTATTTTCAGATGAATTTTTTTATCTCATATGTTCAATGTCCTGCAATCATCTTTTCGAGTTTTATACATCAGCAAATTTTGCTATTGATTTAGAAATAGTGCTTAGGAAAAGATTCGTAATCAATTTTGACTCCATGGATACTACTTCTTTTTGTTCGTTCGTCTCCTCAAAATGTTGTTATTTTCCTCACGGCTGATATTGTTTCTTTTTCTTCTTTGGATTAGTTTTAATATACGGCATATTGGTTTCTAATGCATTTGCTGAGCTCAAATGTATCTCTTTTTTTCTTTTTTTTTTGTGTGGTTCCAGACCAAGAGGACGAAGAAGGCGGGAATTGTCGGCAAATATGGTGAGTGCCCATAACTCTTATATCTATTTTATGATACAAATAATTGCTTCACTGCATGAGATGTGATCTGCTGTGTGAATCCTCTTTTTGATTGGAGCCATTATACATTGTTTCTATGTTGGTTTGTTTCTGACTCTGTTGATATTTTGTCTGTAAAGGGACCAGATATGGTGCCAGTCTTAGGAAGCAAATCAAGAAGATGGAAGTGAGTCAGCACAGCAAATACTTCTGCGAGTTCTGTGGCAAGTATGCTGTTAAGAGGAAGGCTGTTGGAATTTGGGGATGTAAGGACTGTGGGAAAGTTAAGGCTGGAGGTGCCTACACTATGAATACTGCTAGTGCTGTGACTGTGAGGAGTACCATCAGGAGGCTGAGAGAGCAAACTGAGAGCTAGACTTCAAACTCATACACTATTTTCAAGACCAGATTCAGTATTTTGCCATCTTCTATTATAAGACTGGTCGACCAGATTTGCAATTGTTTAATCAAGTTGGGGATTTTTGGCTACATGTATGTTTGTTGCATTCAATGAAGCTAGACCCAAATTTTTTTGATTTACAAGGATCTCTTCTAGTTTATTATCTACAATCTACAGTATAAAACTAGCTCTGTTCATGAAGGAACAAGAAACCTGTTGATCAAGATCTCTTCTAACCTATATGCTCAACAATTTTCAAGATCGCCATCATTCTTGTGAAAGGTTTGTGATTGGACAGCCTTCACAGCTGCTACTCTAGCCGCATTCGCTGCTCTGTTTGCAGCCATCACCACTCTCTTGATTCTCTCTTCCACTTTCACAACTTCACGTGCTTTCTCACCTGCTTTTCTTGCTTGCTGATAACCAATGCGAAAGAGAGAACAAGTTTACTTCAATGCATATATGATGTTTGCAGCACTAAAGATAAAACTACTAGTTAACTTACCTCAACAGCATCAACAACTTTGGAATGGCTGATGGTAAAAGATGATCCAGGACGGATAACCTGCTCGCTAGCACAACTGAGGATACTGTCTTCCCAATGACCGGCCTGTGTCTCACCATTCCTGAAAGTGTACATACCGAGCCCTTGCTTTCTTCCCTCGTGCCAAGCTCCTTCATACTTATGCCCGTTTCCAAATTGATACACTCCAAAACCATGCATCTTGTCTGCAAAATACTCCCCAGCATATGCATTGCCATTTCTATAACAGCAGTATATCTCCAAGTTAAATATAGTTTTAAAGCCATGGTACAGCTAAAGCACACTTGACCAGACAGTGCTTCATGCAATCGTTTAAGATCAATGCTAATTGACAGTAACAGAAAAGCCTGAACTTTGATGTTCACTAGACTTGCTTATAAGGTGAGGATAACCACGACAAGCAGGAAACACAACCAAATTATCCATCTAATATCAGAAATCGAAATTGAAAACCTTTCAGAGGTCCTCCAGATTCACATTCGATCCAAAGGTGAACAAGGGCAACAATAACGGGAAATACAACTACACGACCTTCAAAAACAATGGAACTCAAGATAGCAAACACACTCAGACGAGCAACATATACAGAGACCTAATGCACGACCATAACAGGCGAAAGCAGAACCATATTCCAAAAACTCAAATGACAATGAGAGTAAAAAAGAATAACGCTGACCTGAAATGGTAACTACCAAGGCCATGTTTGACACCCCATTTGAACTCTCCATCGTATCTGCTTCCATCCTCAGAGGTATATACACCACACCCATGACACTGCCCATTAGACCACTCACCAGCATACACATCTCCTGTATAAAACGTATAGACTCCAATTCCATGTCTAAGCCCTAGCCTATATTGACCTCGATACCTACTTCCTTTAGCCCATGTTTCTACTCCATAACCATCATATTTCCCATTAATCCACTCTCCTTCGTATTTCCCTTTCATGGAATAGTAATAAACTCCACTTCCTGAACACTTCCCTCTATGAAACTCTCCTTCATACACATCATTGCTGCCAAACTTCTGAACCCAAGAGCCTGAATTGGTCTTATTCTCCGTAACTGGCTTCGACCCAATAGACCAAACAACTTGGTTTGTACTCGGCTGAGAGGAAGAGAATCTAGCAGGGATAAAGGTCAGCAAGCGTGCGACCAAAAGCCGAATTGACGGTAAGTGAGGAAGAGCGAATTTGAGAGAGATCGAGAAGATAAAGGATAAAGCGATAATCGCGAAGATCAGACGAAGAAAGATACGAAGATTGATTACAAGGAAGAAGATGTATAAAGGAGGAACGGCGAGAAGAAGCAAGAAACGAAGATGGAAACAAATCAAACGTGCTCGAAGGATGTGGCGAAGGAGCTTCCTCAAGAACCGATCAATCAAGGGACGATACGAAGAAAGAAAAGACAAAAGATTCGATGGGGAAAATGAAGAAACCGATCCCAAGCGTGCCCGAATGCGTCCTCGTCGGAAACGGTCAACTCCGGCGGAGAAATTTGACGGTTGAGTCACTACAGACCTTTTGTGCGGAGTCGAGATTGGGATATCAACCGTGAGATGATGACTCTGACCTTGTCGATGATTATACACAGTGAAGCCAGAGCCTGTATCAATGGCGGTTCGATTATCTGGGTTTTGAAATTGGTGATGATGAATCGGCTTGAGGATAGGGTTCGGATCGGAATCGTCTTTCCCGATGAATCGTCGTTCTGTTACAGATGATTTCTTCAGATGCATTTACATAAAGAGTATGGAACTTCAAAGAGGATTTGAGAAGAAACGGTCAAGAATTTAGGGTTCTTGAAAATTAGGGTTTTTTCAAATCAGAGCTTCTGGTTTTTGTGTTCCTTCAACTGCTTCACAAAGAGGAAGAAGAAGAAGAAGAAGAAGAGCTCAATTTTGAACTTTTGAAACTAAGGTAGAGACCCCCGTGGGACATAATAAACACCTCTGATTTTCATTTATTTACCAACATGCCATTCATTTGCCATTTGTTGACCCGATCCTTAATGACAATTTTAATTAATGATTAAACAAATCTCCTTAGTTATTAAGATATCCTCTAAGATTCCAAAAATCTATTCGATTTCAATATATGAATCTAATTGCATAAGCCTTCAGGTGATTCAAAATTGATAGTGTCTTATTAAATGGGGTATTTATTTTTCTAAATTTAGTTTATTTGGTGGTTAATTAACAACCAATAATTGTATGATTATTTTAGTGAGTTATAATTATAATTGCGAGCTTGCTTCCAAAAAAAAAAAAAATTCAGTGAACCCGGTTGGAATTTTGTAAAGCAATTCATTAAAACAAACACACATATATCACTTTTTAAGAAGTGGTTTGAGATTGAGCAAGACTAGTTTCAAAAAAAGACAAGTTTAAGAAGGTCATGAAAGCAACATTCAATAATTTATTGGACAATTATTTCTTTCTTAATCTATTTGCAAAAACCCGTAATCTTGCCTATAAATTTCAAAATCTTTATCATAGGTAGAGGCCAACCCAAAATGATTAATAATTTTTTTTTTTTTTTTTAAACTGGGACACCGTCTTTTATTGATCATGATGGACCGAAACATGTAATTAGTGATTTATATGTGGTGTGTAAAAATCCCTTGTATCCAGCCTACAACTAGTAAGAAGACACATAATGATAATTTAACAGCTAGTCAAAATCTTGAGATATGGCTGATATAATGATAAGCATGGTCATGGTCATGGAAAATTAGAGACTACCAAAAGGCCAACCAGCCCAATCCCTGAGAATCTCAATGAAGGGATAAGTTATAGCTTTTCACTTTTGTTATCCAAAGATTTCATGGCCACCCATACAATACACATCATCTATGCACACAATTGTTATCTCTATCCTTGTTCAAGAGTAATCCCTTGGATCTCAAAACCATTTTGTACTTTTAAAGCTAAAAAACAATGTGGAATAAATAACTTTTGGAATCAGGAATAAAGTATATGAAATGTAACATAGTGGATCCCATAGCTATAAATTAAGTAATGGTAACAATAATGTCTTTCTTTTTCCAATTTCAAATCAAACCAAATCTGAGATGAGATTGGGACAAGCAAACAAAAGAACTAGCTACTTCTTTGGTGCTTAGCGAACAATTTTTAATTCGGTTCAGACAGATTGTAAGGTCATGTATTTCCTAGGCTTCTGTGGTTTTAGATTGTAAGGTCATGTATTTCCTAGGCTTCTTGTCATAAATGAAAATACATACACACACAACAATAGTTGAAAATACATAACAATGCAGTGTATGAAAAACTTGGCTTATGGTGAGATCCAGGGAATTACTTAAGAATGAAACAATGCGGCTAAACATGACAACAATTGTGTCACATTGTGTACTGTAATATTTGGCTCAAGCTGTCTACTACTTTGCCTATTCAGAACTAGACATCAAGCGGAAAATGAAGAAGAATACAAGTGGTAACAACAGCTTATTAGTAGAGCCTACCAGAACACTCAGCCGAACCACAATAGCAAAATTTCTTCTTGATATTACCATTGGAGTCGCGTACCTGATCGATCTTATAATTGTAATGGTACGTGAGTTCCTCAAGTGGAGGTATATTGTCCTGTGCAAAGAACATTATGTGAGGGATTCTCGTTTCCTCATGGTCGTACAATACGTCCTGTGCATACAGATTCGGCGAGCAGCTATGGTTTATAAACCTCCCTATGTTTCCTTTCCGTGCTGCGTCTATGGTGAACGCATCCTCCTCCTTCCCGAGATTAAAGAGATACTCATCTTTCCCGGTAAGTCTTTCAGCTTGTTTATCCTCTAGAAGCTCTCCTGCGTACTCACAGATGAAGCTTCCCATTGGAATAGATTCAAGCGACCTCACTCCCCAGCCCCTTGACTCTGTTTTGAAGATCTCCAGCTGGATCTTGATCCCGTGCTGTGAGACTCGCATGTAGCAAGAAGGCGGGCATTTGCAGTGTGGTCCACACTCATAGACCAGGGGCTTTGCTCTAACAATGGCTCCATCATAACTGAACGGTATCTTTCCGCCGTTCTTCGCAACACATGCACATATTTTTGATTCGGAGCAGCGTTTTGTGCAACCGCAGCTCTTTGGAGGAATTGGCCGGCACCAATCCGGATATATCATTTTAACCGTGTAGATAAACGGAGGGGGTTTCTCGTCATCTAAATCGTTCACAGCGCATATGGGTAATGTCTCTTTCCCTTCTGAGATATCAACATTGCAAAGACCTTCCCGGAACTCGGATTTCTTTGATTTCTCAGCCACTTTCCATGAAAGTTCGGGTTGTCCAGGAATACGCCGCAGTTTGAACTTGAAGACGAGCTTACCATGAGACCCAGTTTCTTCCCAGTAATCTTCCACCAGATACAATCCGTCATAAACATAATTCTTTGCAATAGCTGATGATTCTAATGTCGTATTTTTGTTGCCTCTTATGACCCGCACAGGGTTCTTTTTGTGTATACTATTTTTCAACGCGAGGTTTCCCTTGACAAGCTGTTGGTCTTTGGGTTCATTATTTTTCTTCCCCTTTTTCTTTCCTTTCCCCACATTTCCGCCTTGACCCGTATAGATCAAGACATCCGAGTTATCAAGCACGTCATCATAACCTCCAGAGGATACAATACTCGTGGCAACTAGTTCCTCGCCGTCGTCTTTCATATAATCGATACCACTTTGACTTGGTCTATGTATACCAAGAAAGTTCAGCTCCATTCTATATTGAAATTCATCGCCAACGTCAACCCCAGGCACAGTTCCAATAATTTGAGTACCACTGTTAAGATTTTTCCCTTTACTCTTGAGAATCTTTGAAGCCTCGAAATCCACTCTGAACCTGCTACCATCTTTTTTCCTAGGCCTTGCTTCTTCCTCCTGCACAATTTCTCTACAAGTTCCATGGAAAAGACGTAGAGTTTCCTTAACTTTGTACCGAGCACTGTCCCCACTGCTTAACCCATTAGGAAGTCCAACATTTGATAACCGAGGATTTCGAGCTAACCTCTCTTTATCTGGGATAACCCTTTCGCTATTCTTCCTCCTAGATCCTTCATTGTAATCTCCATTTATCTTCTCTGAAGGCTTCAAGGGTGAAGGCATTGCAACCCCTTCTTTTGTAGTTATACTACCTGCAGCCTCAATTGGTTTTGGAACTGTAACCTTCGACTTCTCAAGTTCCAATGGCTCCAAAACCTCTGGTGATATGATTTTAGCAGGAGATTGACTTAAATGGTCTCCAGAATCTGACTTCTTCAGAACCAAAGTTTTCTCTTCCATCGTTATAGCAACTTCCACGTTCTTTCCACTCTTTGGAAATTTGCTCCCCATATTTGGAGATAAGTCTCTCACTACAGAAATCGTTCTTCCGCGAAGCTGCTTTGTCCCAACAATGCTTTTCCTGCAAACAGACCCCGCCACCACATCTTGCAAGCTAATGTTTGGAGGCTGGACCTCCACCATATCTAGCTCACTTGTGTTCCCCAACAGATTCCTATCTTTCACTGGTTCCTGCAAGTTAACTCGATGAGATTCGGCTCTCTCGGTTACCCCAACTTCCATGTCATTACAAAGCTTCTCATCAACGGATCTTAAGGGATCTTGCTCGACCATGTTTTCTCCAGGAATTAACTCAACCTCAGGTTCAGAAGAAGGAACACAGTCATCAGAAACATTCCTATTCTCGCAAGTCTCATCTGGGAACTCCTTCTGTATAGTTCTCGACCTGAGCCGCATGGAAAGCGATCCACCATCAGGTGATAACTCACTTTCCGCTGCAACCTTAAATCGCTTGGACTTCCTCCGCCCCATAGGATCTGTATAACTACCATTCCCTGAAACTGATGTTGCTAGTTGCTCCTTAGAAATAGCTAGAGCACCACCACTACACAACGAACTAAGTTTTGATGACTCTGAATGTACCATGCTGTCCAATTCCTACTCATGTAACAGAACAATATGAACTAAAAACACCAGCCTAGTAGTTACAACAAGCATATTGATTAAAAAAATATGGCAATCAATTAAATAAACATCTTTGGCAATGCATGTTATGATGATCTAAGTAGATCATCACAATTAAACACTAAAAGAACACATGCAGATCTTCAAACCCATACATAGAGAAATCTCAAAACTTATAGTGAATATGAACGAATCAAAACCCATAAATTCATGAATCTAGAACCTGACCCCAAATCTCGAAATTATCAGCTTTTGCCGAACTACATTGATTCCGTTTGAACATAAACGCAGTAAAACGAGAGATGGAAGCGATTAAAAAAGATCAAATCTTGCGTCTCAGAGCATAAAAAAAAATAAAAAAAAATCAGAAGAAGGGTACAAAGATATGTACCAGGCAAAACCTTGGAATGAAGGAATAATCAAATTGGCGGAGATGACGAGTCAGTCGATTGGGGGTCCGGAGCGGGAGATATGAGTCGCCTACTCAAATTGGGTAATTTGGCATTTGCTGCGAAACAAAACAATACAAGATCAATTTTGTTAATTGTCTCTTTTTTTTCTTTCAAGAATTCATTTTTAAATAACTCACTTAGATAACTCTTATACCAGCATGCATCTCTTGCTTTGTCACCTCTTCCAATTCTATTTATACAAGTTCATTAGGAACATTGATATTGATGATGGTCTAGGGTTTTAGTGGATCTCTAGGAATGTTTCTTTGAGAATACCATAAATCTAGAGATTTGGTAGCTTTTTAGTAATATTTATTGGAAATATAATCTCTGAGTATATATTTATTCAGAAAAAAATATAATCTTTGAGAATATTCTAAAGATCTTCATAGTCCTTTTTTTTACAAATTACTAAAATAATGATTTCCAGAACAACAAAAGAAAAAAAAATGTTAAATACAAGTCATCAACTATATTGATCTTATCAAAAAGAGTTATCATGTGAATAAATATGGTCATATAATAAACTATTTCATGCAATATTGCATGATATTTGAGAGTATTTTTTTATTTAAAATTAATTTTTGAGAATATCCTAAATATATATAATCTAGTAAGAAATTTAGAAAGACAATTTTTAGTCATATTGATATTTTTAGAAGTTTATTTTGAAGATGATCTCTACTATACTAAAAAAAAGGAAAAAATATATTAAAGTACAGTAATGAACCATATTGGCTTGATCAGATTACAAGCAATACCAGAATTTTTAAACTGTTTGGTATTTGATGAACTTAAGTCAAACCAAACTACACTAAAACAAAGGTTGTTAAAAGTGCTAGCATATGAACAAAAAAGATTATAAAAAAAAAAATTTAATTGTGCATATATCTAGTTTTATATGATGACTGTAATCTTGATTTGATATCAATAAAATTATTTGCCGTATGGTGACAAAGATGTTTAATTAATATGATACTAGATTTTATCGCGAATCGACTTTTTTTGTAACTAAAAAATTTAAATTTTAAATTGTATTTGGTTTGTTAATATTGTTTATTTTGTTTAGTGTTTAAGATTGTATAATTGTATTTTGATTGTTAATTCTAAGATTTCACCCGCGGTATACCATCCCGTATTTATATCGATCCAAACATGTCTCGTCATATAACCCCGTCATGTGATACTTTAAACGTTTAAATATTATACTTTAAACGTTTTATAAAGTTTAAATATTTATAATGTTTAAACTTATTACAAAGTTTATATATTTATATATTTTAAATTTCTTATAAAGTTAAAGTATTTATAATATTTGAAACTTCATAAAAGTTTTAATATTATAAATATTTTTAACGTTTTATAAATTTTAACTTATTAAAAATTTAAAAATTTTGAAATATTTAAATTTTAATGAAGTTTAAATTTTAATAAAATTTAAATATTTATAATATTTAAATTTTATATAAAGTATAAATATTTATAATATTTTAAAGCTTTTTAAAAGTTTAAATTCTTTGAAATAAAGAACCGGAATAAACCGAATAAAACTTTTAAATTTGGACGCATGATAAGTCAAGCTTTCTGCTCATTTGTATTCGGAATCATTTTGGTCTATTTTATAGTATAACTCTGAACCATTGTCCAATTTTTCAGGCGATGTGGGACATTGTACACATATTTTTTTAATTTATTTATTGAGTAATATATGTCCGTTTAAAATTTTTTTAATCACATCATATGCAAAAAAAAAAATCAGATTTTATTAACTAAATATATTATATAATAATTCAAAATAATTTAAATAAAATTGAAAGGAGAATCATATATTTATGTTTGAATTAGGTAAAAATATTTTAGAAAATTAGCTCAAATTTGTTGTGGTATTGTTGGTGTCAATATTCATTAAAGATTTTCGGATATTTTGTGACCCGATTTCAAAATTGACCTGACCCAATAATGATAATTTTTGTAAATAATTTCAAAAACCAAGGATTTTTCCCAAATGTACTTAAAAATGTTAATATAGATTATATGACAAAGTGGTAAAAAGAACCGCTTCAGCTCTATCCGAAATCAATGAAACTATACCTACGATGAGGGCCTCACTTTATGGTTCGTTACTCGCCTCACCTAGTACTCAACCCAAAAGTGTTGCATTTGTGTGATTCAAACTCTATTTCGAATTTTTCATCTCAGTTTTTAAGGTCACCTTCATTGTAAAACAGTTTTTTTGGTTTGAATTAATTTTACATTCAATTTTAAAAAAAAAATTCGTGTAAGAGAACAAGAAACACTTCCATATGAAAGATACTATATATGTTGCAGTCTAATTACACATGATATTGTCGTTAACGTAGCATTTAGTGGGATTGCTTCATTACTTTTGGAAGATAGTAGAATGTCTCGTTATAGATTTGAAATTTTTGTTAGCCTAAACAAATTTACTACAAGTTCAATGAAACCAAGATCAAATCTTTCAGAACTAGCTTGTAGTATGAGATAAATTAAAGCATCGATGAGTAAAATTTTAGATAAGAACATACACGACATATCATGTCTAATGAGGATAACCCTTTTGTAGGTAAAATTGTTGTTTTTAGAAAAAAAAAATTAGAAATTATTTACATATAAACACATAAGGTGGTAGAAAGTAAACTATTTTGGCTACTGTAAATGCATTATATATTTGGGATAGTTGCAAAGTCATAAACCTTACCAAGAATATGAAACTTTTGTTTGGACTAATTAGTGTTAATGATGCAAAAGAGATTAAAGCTTTGTCAAAATGGATCTTAAATATCAGTGATAAAAGAAATCAATGAGCATGTAAAAGTTGAGACTGATCTACACGAAGATTTGTGGATAACTAAGTATAGAGATCCAATTGAAGCAATAACAAGGAAAATTTATGGAGAATTATTTGCTGATAAGTATTGTGCCTAAAAACTGAGGATGCATATATTACTAATGACTAAATGCTTTTTTTTTTTTCTGAATTGAATGTAAAATTTTATGCAAACCCAAAAAAAACTGTTTTACAATGACTATAACACTCAATATAAATGGTTTTTGAGATTAGAGAGTAGAGACTGAGTAGATGAGGTAGTCGATGTTTTGAAGACACTTGGGAAAAATTATGGAGCTCGGGTAACGAACCAAAAGCTGAGACTATCATCATAGGTGTGATCTGCTTGCGCGCGCGAATGGAACTGAATCGATTCCCAATGTTTTTGTCGATGAGAAATACAAGACGGGCTGGAGAGGTGAGAGGTTCTCCATGACGTCGTCCATGACTAAATGCTTCTATAGTTAACATGTGGAGAAATTGTTGATTTTGTTTTGTGATTAAGTTTAACTATGATTTTGTTTTATGTATGACAATACGTGAAAAAAACTATTTGAGACGTAATAGTATATATATTTATTAGATTCACACACATGAGATAACATGGTGTATACTCCAAATTTTTCGAATAGCGTCAAAGTCGCAAACTTACATAACCATAATTTAAGATTTAAGGTTGATGTTTCTGCCATGTTACTTATAAACACTGATTCTAAAAATGACCTATGTAATGATATAAGGTTGCATATAATCTAGTTGGCTAATCATCTGACTGGGGCTAAAGTAATAACAAGTAATAGGATTGATGAAAATGTATCAGTTCCTAAAATGTTTGTCTCATCATCGGAAGTCATATTCTCTTCCAGAATATGTGAGAAATTTTTTTTTATTGTTGTTTGTACAATGACTATTAATAAAAGTCGATAACAAACACTATCCAACGTTAAAATTATTTTTACCTATAAAAAATTTGGGAAAATCTCAAAAGAATGCGAAAAGGAAAAATGTAGCATATACTAATGGTTATAATCTTGACACCGATATCAATCTAGAAAGACCTTGCTCACCTAAGAACCATACAACACAATCACCTAGCCTTCATTCCACAAATGAGTATGCAATTTTGTTCTTGGTATGAATCGAACTCAAGGAGAACGAGTGTACGCATTGCCCTAGTTCCAACCGCTGCAAGATCACAAACGCTTGTACACAAATAAATATTTGATTTGATGCCTTTTTCATTCTCTTCTTTTGTAGTACCTTTCTATCATTTGGTAATATCAATTTAGCAACTTATCATTTACCTAAATAAAATCTTTATTCTTGTCCATTCCCAAATTTTCTCATTAAATCTTCTTTCCTTTAATCTCAAAAGAGATAATAATAACATAATAGCAAAAAGAACTTGTAAAGTATAAGAAAAACAATTTTAAATTAAAAATTGTCCTGACAATAAAAAAAAAGGGATTTTAAAGAGATCTGATTGGTTACACATTATAATAAGCTAATTATTCATGCGTCGACAAAAAAAAGAAAAAAAAAAGGAAGATAACTCTCGCTGTACTGTATTCACAACCACCATCAACAGTAACTTGAGATTATTATTAATACAGCTATTGCTCTCTCTCTTGGTCTTCTTCTTCACCCAGTTTTCTCTGCAATCCTCACTTTATCTCTTTCTGAATGCAGCTACCTCTCTTTCATCTCCTGTAATTCTCCGTCTTTAGTTCCCATTTTACGATGAAGTTCTTACGGCTACTCCGACGAATTGTCCTGTCGGTGAGTTTCGCGCCTTCGAGAATCTTCGCTGGATCGATATTTATGTAAAATTTGAATTCTTCAGGTTTTTCTTGCATGATGTTAGATTTTGGTTTCGTTTAGGTTTTTCTTCTTCCTCATAGGTCCCTTTGCAAGTTGCGTGTTATGTTCTTTTCGGATTGTAATTTGAAATTTCAAGGTGACTTCTACATGTTACTCGACCCCCTTCTAGGGTTCATAAACGCAAAATTTGGGGATGATTTTATCTTGTTGGTTTGTTCTATTGCTTGTAATCTGCATAAAGATGACATTTTTTTTTATATCATGAGTTCAAGAGTCGTAATTTAGGAAGCTGAAGCCTGTTTGTATATCATGTTTTGTCTTGTGACAGAGCTGAAAAGGTACGGTGGTGTTTTCTTTAATACAAGTCTGGTTAAGTAGCATTGTTAAAGGAGATGACTTTGGGGGGTTGGGGTCAGAGATTCGTCCAAGCAGCTTCTGAATCCGAGGATTCTGCTTTGGATTTGGAGAGAAATCATCACTGCAATCACTTGAGTCTTCCATCATCTTCAAGTCCATCTCCTCTTCACCCATTCACACTCAACATCCTGCACGCTGAGAGCAATGCCCCTTACTTCTCGTGGCCTACTCTCAGCCGGCTTAACTATGCTGTTGAAGACCGAGCTAACTACTTTGGAAATCTCCAGAAAGGGGTTTTACCAGAAACTGTTGGCAGGTTGCCATCAGGACAACAAGCCACCACTTTGCTTGAGCTTATGACCATCAGAGCGTTTCATAGTAAAATCCTGCGCCGCTTCAGCCTTGGTACTGCAGTTGGGTTTCGGATCAGCCGTGGTGTTCTAACGAATATTCCAGCTATACTTGTCTTTGTTGCTAGGAAAGTCCATAGGCAATGGCTAAATCCAATGCAGTGCCTTCCTTCCGCCCTCGAGGTTGGGCTATCTTGTATTCCATTCCATTCTACACACAGCCTTTCATAAATTTTGTTCGGAGTATATATTATCTAAGTGATGTATCTATTTCATATTAGGGTCCTGGAGGGGTATGGTGCGATGTAGATGTTGTGGAATTCCAATACTACGGTGCTCCTGCTGCAACACCAAAGGAACAGGTTTATAATGAACTTGTAGATGGCTTGAGAGGAAGTGATCCCTGCATTGGCTCTGGTTCTCAGGTACATCCTTTTTTTCTCCATCTTTTGCTAACCATAACCGTAAAGTCTCAGTTTTGTTTCATGTTGTGTAGGTTGCAAGCCAAGAAACGTATGGAACTTTGGGAGCTATAGTGAAAAGCAGGACAGGTAACCATCAGGTTGGTTTCCTTACTAATCGGCATGTCGCAGTTGATTTGGATTATCCAAGCCAGAAAATGTTTCATCCTTTACCTCCAAGCCTTGGACCGGGTGTCTACCTCGGTGCAGTTGAGAGAGCAACATCGTTTATCACAGATGATCAGTGGTACGGCATATTTGCTGGCACAAATCCAGGTACACCAGTTATAATTTCACTGCACATCTCTGCATCGTTCTGTTCAGGAACCGGCATATCTGGGGACACTCTTCTTTCATACTGACTATACAGGTCATCTTTCATATATATCCCAATGCAGAAACATTTGTGAGAGCGGATGGTGCCTTTATTCCTTTTGCAGAAGATTTCAACACGAGCAATGTAACTACGGTGATAAAAGGCATTGGTGAGATAGGAATTGTGCACGTTATTGACTTGCAATCCCCAATTGATAGCCTTATTGGGAAACAAGTTGTCAAAGTTGGAAGAAGCTCTGGATATACCACTGGAACCATAATGGCTTATGCTTTGGAATACAACGATGAGAAAGGGATCTGTTTCCTCACGGATTTTCTGGTCATTGGCGAAAACCAGCAAACTTTTGACCTTGAAGGTGACAGTGGAAGCCTTATACTCTTAACGGGTCCAAGTGGTCAGAAGCCACGACCAGTTGGGATCATTTGGGGTGGGACAGCCAACCGAGGAAGACTTAAACTAATAGCGGGTCAAGAACCCGAGAATTGGACAAGCGGAGTGGATCTTGGTCGCCTTTTGGATCTCTTGGAGCTTGATCTCATCACATCGAACCATGAGCTTGAAGGTTTGGAACTCTTTTTCCTAGCTTTTATTAGAATGGTTCCCAAGTTTTCATGCCTTGTTCTTTTGGCTTTTGTACACTTGCAGCAGCCGCCCGAGAACAGAGGAACACTTCGGTAACGGCCCTTGATTCAACCGTTAGCCAGTCATCCCCGCCCGACCCTGTTCCATCAGGAGACAAACAAGATGAGAGCTTTGAGCCATTTATACCGCCTGAGTTTCATATAGAAGAAGCTATCAAACCAACACGTGAAATAGAGGAACTTCTGTTCATTGCTCCTATATCGGTTAACGAGTCTACTTCTGCTATTAAAGGGCAAGAAAAAACCAAATTAGATGATCTCGTCGCTTTAAAGAACAGTTCCGAAGAAGAGGTTAACGTATCGTTGCATCTAGGTGAGCCCAAACTAAAGAAACCAAAGTTTTCTTAGCTAAAGCCGGAAATTGATCCCCTATACCGGTTACCGGTTTAGTTTGGTTTGGTGGCGATTTGAGTAAATCCCCAAAATTTGATGTCGTAATTGTGCATAGTATTATGATTATTCTTTGCGGACGAAAAACGTATTGGGACCAAGTTCTGTAGCAAAATTGTATAAGTTTTATGAAATTTAAAGGTACTAATCATTAATAGGAAAATACCCGAATGGGACATTAAACCCGGTAATGATTCAGAATTCTGACTTTCGATTTCCGGTTTGGTCAATTAGAAAATCATTCATGACCCGCGAATCTGGAGAAAGAGTCATACTGTAGTTAAAAACTTAAAAGCAAAAGGAGTGAATCCATCCATATGGAGGAAAGTTTTTGTCTTTTTTGATAAGTGACATGAGCAAGGACACAAAGCACTTAGGGTCGATCTCCATCTTAATTAATTTAGGACCCAAGTATACAAAAATAAATGAAAAGAAGAAGCTTTTAGTTTTACAAACCTTAATAGAAGAAACACCTAAATGTGCGACTACTTTCCATTGGCACCAACTAAAAGTGACTACCAGTGAGTGCAATTCTTGAAATAGTAAATGGTAAAAATTAGTAGAGATACACAGAAAATAAAACATTAGTAGAGATATTAGATTTGTGAATATATTAACTTATCTCGATGGATTTCCCAACTGTATTAATATATTTATGTCAATGCTTTACTCTGTTTTTTAGGTTAACATGAGAAGCTTTTTTCACTTTCGGGTCTTATAAAATTTTATGCAATTATGGTATTACTACTTTTCATATGCTTTCACGAATCTATTTTGACAAGAAATCATTAGCGGTAAACATACTTTTTGGTCAAGTGGCCTCTAACAGTGCCACCAATCAAGCTCAAAAGTTGTACTTAACCGACATCTTCTGTGAAAACACATAATTACATGTATAAATCAAAACTACCTTACGAAATAAAGGAAATGACATTTCTAATCTAATCCCTTCTACTTTTAAAACTTTGTACATTCCTTTATGTCGTTTCTATTTAATTTGATGCAAATTGTATGGCTTGCGGATTACATTCACAATTTTCAGTTGGTTAAAACTTTGATATAGAAAGATTACCAATTGAAATTACTTTACTTTCCAAAAAAAAAAAACTAATATAAAGTAACAACTCCACTCCCTATAATACGATCTCCAACGTTCACACTCAGCAAATCATAAAACCAACGAGATGATCTCTCTCATCTTCTTCTTCTTCCTCCTCTCATTCTCTCTCACATCCAATGGACAATTCTTCGACGAGAGCAAGAATTACGAAGGCTCCTCTGATCTCGTCGACCTTCAGTACCACATGGGTCCGGTCATATCCTCGCCGGCGACGAGTCTCTACATCATCTGGTACGGCCGATGGAACCCAACTCACCAATCTACAATCCGAGACTTCCTCTACTCCGTCTCTTCACCTGCACCGGCTCAGTACCCGTCAGTATCCAACTGGTGGAAGACAGTGAGGCTTTACAGAGACCAGACAGGTTCCAACATCACCGACACTCTTGTCTTGTCCGGAGAGTTTCACGACTCCACGTATTCTCATGGATCTCATCTCACTCGCTTCTCTGTTCAGTCTGTGATCAGAACTGCCGTGACTTCCAAGTTACCACTAAACGCTGTAAACGGCTTGTACTTAGTCTTGACCTCAGATGATGTAGAGATGCAAGAGTTCTGCAGAGCAATTTGCGGGTTTCATTACTTCACTTTCGCAAGCATCGTTGGTGCAACCGTACCGTACGCTTGGGTCGGGAACAGTGAGAAACAGTGTCCAGAAATGTGTGCGTACCCGTTTGCTCAGCCTAAACCATTTCCAGGAAGTGGGTTTGTAGCCAGAGAGAAGATGAAACCGCCAAACGGAGAGGTGGGAATCGACGGGATGATCAGTGTGATAGCCCATGAGCTGGCGGAAGTGTCGAGCAACCCGATGTTAAACGGATGGTACGGAGGAGAGGACGCGACGGCCCCTACGGAGATAGCGGATTTATGTTTGGGAGTGTATGGGTCAGGAGGAGGAGGAGGGTATATGGGGAGTGTGTATAAGGATAGGTGGAGGAATGTGTATAATGTGAATGGAGTTAAAGGAAGAAAGTATCTGATTCAATGGGTTTGGGATCTTACTAGGAACAGATGCTTTGGACCAAACGCTATGAATTAGAGACAATAATGTCCGTTATCTCTTTTCACAAAAGCCCTGAGCTTGAAGCTTGCGGAAACCTGTATATGGTTTATATTCGCCTTACCAAGTCGAATCTTTGCATTTGTCGGTTTAAGACTTTACAAAATCTAGGTATTTTTACTGTAAAGATTCACTAGAAAAAGTTTATGAACCAAACCCATGCTTTGACATCAGCACAAAACTCCACAAGTACCTCAAAATGGCTGTTCTGCCAAAGCATGTAAGCATTGATTCTATGCTAGTATACTAGATATAATATGGTCAACATGATTAGGAAGACACTTACTCTACCAAATTACCGCCTTCATCTTAGGAAGAAACTAAATGACACAACAGCTAAGGAACAACCCGCACCTTCTATTGTAGAAGCATATCCTGGAAGAGGCCTTGTTCTCTGTCCTTTAGTATTTCCAACTCCATTTGAATGTCTATCGATCATCACGTTCAAGGAAGTCATGGAAGGGGACTTCAGTCGCTGACTGTGAGGCCAATACATTTTCAATAGGATCACCATCGTTTCCTCTATCCTTTTCTGAGTCATCTTCATCACGTCCAAGGAAGTCATGGACGGGGACTTCACCAGCAGACTGTGAGGCCAAGAAATTTTCAATAGGATCCTCATTTTTTCCTCTATCCTTTTCCGAGTCATCTTCATTACGTCCAAGGAACTCATGGACGGGGACTTCAGTAGCTGACTGTGAGGCCAAGAATTTTACAATAGGATCAGCATTGTTTTCTCTATCTTTTTCCGAGGCCAAGACAATTTTAATAGGATTATCTTTGTTTCCTCTATCCTTTTCCGAGTCATCTTCAATGAGTTTTGGCCTCACCAGCTTCCTTTTCCTGTTCTGGGAAGCTGGATTTTCAGGGCTCTCTTTGCACCCTTGAGTTGGGTTACCAGGGCTCTTTTGAGCTTTGCTACGGCGCTTAAAATTAATGATTGGTAGCTTTTGAACACTATGTTCCATACTTCCTTCACAATCCAACAGACCATCTGGAGCAGTCTCAGTAAAAGGTAGCATCAAATCATTGTCAAGTACCTCTGCTGTATGAATCTTTTCCTTTTTCTTCTTCGGTTTTCCAGAATCCTCAGAGGTACTCATATTTGATCTTTTTTGCTCCATCCAATGTTTGTGACAGTCGTTTAAACAGGCCATGACCTCATCGACTGATTCAGTGTCCGGAGACGTATCCTTTTCAGCATCACGTTCTTTTGAAGGCCCACCCAGCCTATTGAAGACACTCTCTCTGGTTCTATTTCTTCCAAGTTCAGCAGGATTAACATGCTCTTTCATTTGAGTCACCCTATTGTTAGAGACAAAAGCATCACAGCCAAATTCGTCGTGCTGTTGATAAGCTTGGACTTTGTTATTAGTTCTGTCATACAAATCAGCTTTATCCCCCGATGTTGAAGGATAAGTAAAAGAAGGGTAAATACTGGAACCCTGAACAGCCATATCGTTTGTATAAGAAACATGACCTCCAAATCCTTCCTGGTGTTGATATGTTAGAATTTCATCGTTGAGTCCGTCCTTAGGAGACAAATCCCTTGATGATAAAGGATTAGCAAATGAAGGGAAGATGAGGTGGTCGGGGTACGGAAGCCTCTCAAAATTCCTCATGTTCTCAGTGGCCCCTGCAGAAGTTAAGAGACCAGGAAACTGAGAATGACGCAAATGACCATTTCTGGATTCAGATTCAGATTCAGCACGCACAACTCCAAACAAGCCAGTGTTAGTTTGATATCCACGATGTTCAATAGGCATTGGAATATAGTAACCCAAACCCAGACTACTAGTGTTCATGCTAGTACCATTACGTTCATCAGGAAATGGTTGGACTGTCTCAGAGGGCAAGGCGTCACTGACATAACCACCAACAGGTATAAATTCTTCTCCCAAACCATAATTTGAGTTGGCTGTAAAGGAAGCTGAGCCAATTAAATCAACATTAGGTGCACCAAGATCATGCCTAGAGCTTGTCATTGTTGCATCTCCCATGATCCCGGGCTCACAAGGGTCATAGTATCCTGTGTTTGTTCCATATGGTAAGTCTAGAGGTATGCTTTGAGGAGGAACCACTGGATCTGCCTCAAAATTAAGGCGTTCCTTGTCGTTAGACCACAAATTTGCCTGTGCGACACCATCTTTTCCATTGTACTCGTTTTCTGACCAACCACTTGCAGTGTGTCTCAAGTTCTTCGGGACTCTTCGATCATTAACAAGAGAATTATAAGCATTACTAGTTAAAGCATCTGTGCCAAAGCTATTATTCATGTTAACATCAGATGTGTCTCCGGAGTACTCATTCCCTTTAGTTGGATCATACTCTAGGCCAATATCAGATTCATCCCCAAAACCATAATCTTCTGTTAACCTACGACCACGGGCATCTCCTGCAGAAGTAACTCTGAAGGGAAACTCACGGTCAACATCTCCATCCGTTTCTCCTGCAATACGATTCCCAAAGCCGCGATCACCAAATGTATTTCTCAGATTCCGTTCAGCTATCCTAGTGGGTTTTACAACTGCATTTTTTCTCAGCCATGATCTATCTTCCTTCTTTAAGCTAAACAACTTCAACAGCCTCTGAACCTATACATAACATTTCCAAAGAGTGTAAGACCACATAAGAAAGTAAATCAACCAGCATAATATAGACCAAACAAAGATAATTCGAGACTATAACCATAAGAAAGCAGAAATGTTTAGATTTACAGGAGAAAATTAAGCACACACCTGAGCCTTCGAAAGTCCAAAATTGAACTTTGTTGATGTAAAGTAGTTTTCACGAATAGCATGACAAAACTCACTTTCAGGAAGTGGCCTACAACGCCACTTCTCAGTAAACTTGACCTAAGAAAATGGGATCACGGTTAAAATAATGTTAGACACAAACTTAGTAAAAGCAAAAAGAATGAAAGTGAATCCAAGTACCTGCGCAGGAAACAGTTTCCCAGAAGAGCGGTATGCATTAGGCTCAATGTTTATTGCACCATCAGAACAAGCCTGAAAAACACCATGTAGCTCTCTACTCTCGAATTCAAACAAAAACAGCATCATTCCGGCTTTGACCTGTCTAACAAATCCGGCTTGCCTCATAGGCAAACCAAAAAGCTCTCGCCCAAGGCATTCTTTTCTCGTGGAGTTATTGGACATGAAAATTGCACCATATTCAGGGTATTCTCCAGAAGCACCACCATAGGACTCCTCCATATGCTTCATTCTCCGTTTCGGCATGCTGTTACAGAAAACTAAAAATAACAACAAGACTAACTTTCCTTCATTTATTGAATAGCGAAGATAGTAGAAATCAAGAGACCTGTGAAGCCAAAACAGTAGATTAATGAACACAAAAAACAGGGCACCAAATTTTGACAGAGCTTCAACTGAAAATAAAGAAATTGCAGCTTAACAAACGTGATGATAAGCATGTTAGTGAATACACTAGCAACTGAATGACGTTTCAAAGGATAATCAGGAAGAGCTAGGAACTATAAACACATGAATAACAACATGTAGCAATTGAAAAAAGGTGGACACTTGATGAATCCTTTCATGGCCAAAGAACACAAACAACATGACTGAGTAATCTAATGAACAAAATACTTCTAAAGATGTTATGAGAAAAAAAGTGCGAGAACGCAAATTGAGTACTGTAAACAGTAAAACCCCAGGATCCAAAAATAATAATAATAATAAAGTCGTAGAACAAGTCAACAAAAAGTAAGCAAATAAAACAAACACACAAGTTAGTGACGCAATTGAACGAACATTCACACATTAATCAAACACTGACGTAACACTCTCAACTCTAAAGCATATACACAGATAACCAAACAATCGCGCCATGAAACAATTAAAGGAGAATTTTTTTAGAAAGCAACGCAGAAGAAACCAATCAGACCTGGAGAAAAATCACGGCTTGGAGTTGCTGGTTTCTAAAAATCGACTTCTACCCCAAAAAAAAAAAAAACATGCAAAAACCCCATTAAAATAGTAAGAAACGAAAGATATATCCTGATTGAAATCAAAATCGAACAAGATGAGAAAGCACGATCGATCAGGAACTAAAAGAATGAACGAGAGAATCGCGATTAGGGTTTTATACTTTTTTTTTTTAGTATTACCGGAAAAAAGAAACGGCGAAGATGGAAGCGCAAATATCGAGGAGTAGAGTGGTTTGTTTCCGTTTTCGTATGGGCTTCTCTTCTCTCTCTCTATATATAAATATTCCGGATTTTGCGAATAATAAAAATCTTCTCCACTCCTTTTTGTTGCTGGTAGGTCCCTAAACAAAAATTGTTTTTTTCGTTAAAATAGGTACGTTACCCAAGTTTTCAGGGGGAAAAAAACAAAAAACAGTGAAGTGTTGACTCATATTTTCACCACATGAAAAAAGATCTCTTAAAACAAACCTCCAATCTACCAAATTACACAGAATTTCATCTAACTAGTAATCTCTAGTGTGTGACATTAGTTTGAATTGTAGTTTTGTCAATCTGTTTTGATGTTTTATATGATTTGTCACATCACATGTTCTAAATCGATTTTACGGTTTAGGGTTCAACTCAGAGAGAAAACAAATATAGAAATGATTGTTTTCGAATCAAAATAAGATAAGGATGTATAAAAAAAATTCGAGGACGACACAATCAAATAGAGAAACTCAGCAACATGCATAATTGAGAGCATATTCAGAACATATCGCGCTTGGTAAAAATTGTACCTTATTTTGGTTGCTTTCGCTGAAATCAACTTGGATTTCTATTGAGAAAGACGAAATTAAATCCTCTGATTCTCCTATTTGATTTCGGCTCCTCTCATAATTGATTTAGGGTTTGTGATACTATTGAGGATTTTCTTTTAGTTAGGAGGTTTTTATTTGTTGTTTTTGTGTGTGGTTATAAATGAAAGGTGAATGGATAAAAAAATTTTAATTATCAAATAAAGTCTAATCACGTGGATATATAACTTCTAACCATGATTAATTTTGAAACGGAAATTGAACATCGTGAATATATCTGTTAACGTCCGTTTCGTATATGTTGTAAAATAAGTATAATAAACGGTTTAAATTTGGAGAATTAATTGAATAAAAAATATTTCATGTGTCACCGCTGAAATGCCAAAATTATGTTTTAATAGTAATATATAAATAGTTGATGGATTTTTATGGAATTTTTCTAAATTCTAATGAAAGTATTTTGAGTGCAAACAAAAATAACCAAACTAAACCATTCAAATACGGAAGTATTTTTTTTAGGTATACCAAATTCTAATGAAAGTAAGTATTTATTCTAATGGAACCATCCGAATACGAGAGTAATTTTCTCATGATTTTTATAATTTGGTATACGGGAGTAAATCATGAGAAAGAAAACGCATACCACATTTTTGGTATACGAGAACATCAACCGCAAATAGTTTTTTTTTTTTTTTTACCGTCAGCGCAAATGGTAAATAATGACAAAGTGCAATTACATTTATTGGCTAACCATTCACACAAATTACAATCATTCTTTTGAAACTCCCGAAAAAAATGTACTCCACCTTTGATTATTTTCCAAATTAAAAAAAAAACAAAAAAAGGCAAGAGGACAAATGAAGCCTGAGGCCTTGAGCCTCTCTACTTAACGGATACTCTTCTTGCGACTTGTGTTATCTTACATTTACATAATTTATCTCAACAAGGAGAAGAGTAGGAATACCCACAGACTACTTCTCTCCGGTCATGTAAGAACCCGCTCTCTCACTCTGGTCTCTGAGCTTGTGCCGGTTTAAATTATCTTTTATCTCTCGTACTTCCAAATTCAGAGTACCCATCTGCAGAATTTTTTCAACTCTGATGGATTTTGCTTGTGATGGAGGTTTTGTAAGTAAGCGGATGTTCATAAAGTCTAATGCTTTGGACATTAACCGTTGCCTTTTTGTGTTTAATTGCTTATCTGTGTCATTTTTAGTTCATTTACTGCTGGATGTTGTTATAAATTCTGGTGAAACATTTTGAGAATTTCTTGCTTGGTACTTGGGTTCTGAGTAACATTTTCAGGAAACTGGGTTTTTTTTATTGACAGGTTGGTAGCTGGAAACACTTTGAATTGCTTATTCATTGAGAGCTTCCAGAGATATTCGGGTTTTGGAGTCACAAATTTCACTGGTGGGACTGTAAGAAGCTGTAAGCAAGAGGGCTTTGTCATAGATGAAGGAGGGAAATTAAAAAGATTTAGTAGGAAGAAACTCTCAAGGAGACGATGTAAGACTCAAATTAAGAAACTTTCTTATGAAACTCTGTAAGATTTGGAATTATGAATGTTTGGTTTTTGTATAGGTGGCTCTTTGAGGGGGCGAGGATGGAAGTATGGATCCGGGTTTGTCGATGGGATTTTTCCTGTTCTGAGTCCCATTGCTCAAAAGATTCTGAGCTTCATTCAGAAAGAAACTGATCCTGAAAAAGTAGCTGATGTCCTTGGAACTCTTCCTTCTACACATGCCTCATGGGATGATCTAATCAATGTTGCTGTGCAACTCCGTTTGAACAAGAAATGGGATTCCATTATCCTGGTTCGCTTTCTTGGAAAAGTTCCACTTTTGTCTACATCTTTCATAGTGTATATTAGACTAGCACAAGGACTTATTATCATTGGTACAGCGCTGTGTTTCCTGAAGTTCTTAACTGTGTGAAGCTACAATCTTGTCTTAGGTGTGTGAGTGGATTTTAAGGAGGAGCTCCTTTCAGCCTGATGTAATCTGCTTCAATTTGCTTATAGATGCTTATGGACAGAAGTTCCGGTACAAGGAGGCGGAATCACTCTATGTACAACTTCTTGAATCCCGCTGCGTGCCTACGGAAGACACATACGCTCTTCTTATAAAGGCATACTGTATGGCGGGGCTCATAGAGAAAGCTGAAGCTGTTTTAATCGAGATGCAAAAGCATCATGTTTCTCGAAGTATATTTATGCATCTCCTAAGCTTTTTATATGCATTGTACCAAACATTGGCTCATAATTTTCAGTTATACTTATATCATCTTCTTGTTTTGAGAGACTCCTGATATAGAGATATAGATATTCTAGTTTTCTATCTAACACTGTCTTTGTATAGGTACTACTGTATACAATGCATATATTGAGGGGTTAATGAAGAGGAAAGGAAACACCGAAGAAGCAATCGATGTTTTCCAGAGAATGAAGTGTGATCGATGCAAACCAACCACTGAAACTTACAACTTGATGATAAATTTATACGGAAAGGTTTAGTCCAACTTCCGATTGATATGAATAAATTGAGGTTTGACTTTTGAGAGATTTGATCTTTATGTCATTGGTTTTCTTGCAGGCAAGTAAATCATACATGTCCTGGAAATTGTTTTGTGAAATGAGAAGTCACCAATGTAAACCAAACATCTGCACATACACAGCACTCGTGAATGCATTTGCTAGAGAAGGTCTTTGCGAGAAAGCCGAAGAAATATTTGAACAGCTTCAAGAAGATGGCCTTGAACCTGATGTCTATGTCTATAACGCTCTCATGGAGGCATATAGGTGATTACCCTAACTCTCCCATAGAGGACTGATGCCAAGAAATCAATAAAGCTTAAATGTAACGTCCTCAAAATCCGGAGACAGTCGTGCAGGTTATCCGTATGGTGCTGCTGAGATTTTCTCTCTAATGCAACATATGGGATGTGAACCAGACAGAGCTTCGTATAATATCATGGTCGATGCATATGGTAGAGCCGGTCTTCACTCAGGTAACACAGAAGCTTCCCTAGCCAGGGGTATCCAATCTGGTTTCACTTTATCCATATCTGAACAAACCGAACCTGAACTGATTAAAACCTCTATCTCTTTGAAAGTTTTTTGAGTTTTAAGATATGGATTTGCTGTTGTCTAAAGTGTGCTATATTCGTTCTCTCTTTTTATATATGTGAAAAGCAGATGCAGAAGCTGTGTTTGAAGCAATGAAGAGGCTAGGCATAGCACCGACGATGAAATCCCACATGCTGCTTCTATCAGCTTACTCTAGAGCCAGAGATGTAACAAAATGTGAAGCCATTGTGAAAGAGATGAGCGAAAACGGAGTTGAACCGGACACATTTGTCCTAAACAGCATGCTCAACTTATACGGCCGGTTAGGGCAGTTCACCAAGATGGAAAAGATTCTAGCCGAGATGGAGAACGGTCCTTGCACCGCGGATATAAGCACATACAACATTTTGATAAATATCTATGGTAAAGCCGGGTTCTTGGAGAGAATTGAAGAGCTTTTTAGCGAGCTCAAGGAGAGGAATTTCAGACCAGACGTTGTGACATGGACCTCGAGGATTGGGGCTTACTCGAGGAAGAAACTGTATGTGAAATGTCTGGAGATCTTTGAGGAGATGATTGATTCAGGTTGTGCACCAGATGGGGGAACAGCTAAGGTTCTTCTTTCGGCTTGTTCTAGTGAGGATCAAGTGGAACAAGTTACTTCAGTGCTTAGAACAATGCATAAAGGTGTGACTGTGAGTTCTCTTGTCCCAAAGCTAATGGCTAAATCCTTAACTGTAAACTGAAAAAGATACTAACATTTTTAGATTTGCCTTCTTAATAAAGTTTGGATTTTTATCATCAGAATCCTTATATGTATTGAACAGTGTTATAATATATGGTCTTATGTCATTACCCACAATGTTGCTTTAGTGGGGTAATTGATGCGAAATTGGTCCACGAGCAAATGATTCAGAAAGTGATATTTTTATAAGCAGAAAAAAGCAAACCCACCAAACCCTTTTGTCGTAAGATTCGGAATATAATAACAAGCCGTTCGGTGAGTGCACTCCATCTCTCTCTCTCTCTCTCTCACTGTTGTTGTGATATCTGTGCGAGATCTCCACGAAAAAAATGGCTTGTAGACTCTTTTGGGCTTCTAGGGTTGCTTCTCATCTAAGGATCTCCGTTGCTCAACGAGGGTTTGCTTCGGGTGAATCTCAATCTTCTTTCTCTTTGTTTGATCGCTTTGGTTTCTATCTCTGATTATTCTGCGTTGTTGATCTGAGATTGTTCTTTTTGAAATCTTGGGTTTTTGGTTGTTATTGATATCTGATCGGATAGTAATTGGATCATTGTGCTTGCAAATTCATTTTTTGTTGGATTGATTGTCTCCGGATAACGCTACTAGCTTCTATCTCTACTTTTTTTCATATCAAATCCCACATATTGCATTTGATCCCTCGAGGCTCTGTTAATAACAATAATCTTCTTAGAAATGTTCAGAAACTTGAAGGCAGTGAGTGATGATATGTTCATGTTATTTGTATTTTCTCCCGTTTTATAATTGAAGTAGTTTTTAGGTAAGATTTTGAAATCTGCCTGATAAATGTATGATTTTGTTGTTTTTGCCTGAAACATGTTGTTTACAGAGGAAGTAGA
Organism: Turritis glabra; assembly: GCA_900406565.1. Taxonomy (NCBI): domain Eukaryota; kingdom Viridiplantae; phylum Streptophyta; class Magnoliopsida; order Brassicales; family Brassicaceae; genus Turritis; species Turritis glabra. The sequence goes on from OVBN01000025.1 coordinate 5,851,802, forward strand.
TCTTCCAGAACTTTGTTTTTGGAATGTTGAATGTTTTGAGCATTTAACCTTACTGGTTATAATCTTCTTTTTGGTATATGTGTTATAGTGGTTTTGAAGGATCTGAAATATGCTGATTCACATGAATGGGTGAAGATTGATGGGAATAAAGCAACCTTTGGTATAACGGATCACGCGCAGGACCATTTAGGAGATGTGGTCTATGTGGAGTTACCTGATGTGGGACATTCGGTGTCACAGGGGAAGAGTTTTGGAGCGGTCGAAAGTGTGAAAGCAACTAGCGATATCAATTCTCCAGTCTCGGGTACGGTGGTTGAAGTTAATGAGGAGCTGACCGAGTCCCCTGGATTGGTGAGTCTTCAGTTGAAAATCATATTTCCATTGATTCGCTGTGTTAGGCCGAGATAATCTCTATGGAACCGCAACCAAAATAACTCCATTGGCATGATCAAATCCGAAAACTTGGTTTAATGCAAATGTCTTCGATTCGTGGCCGTGTTGAATATATAGATCAAATTCATTTCATGGGTTACATTCCTTGCTTCCTCATTTTTGATTCTTGGAAAGTTTTAGCTGATGTGAAAGTCTTGAACTTTGAGAATATTGATTCGTTGCCTGCCCATTCATTCTTGAAAATTTTTAGCCGATGTAAAAGTCTTAAACTTTGAGAATGATTCACGGGTAGTCAATATAGTTTTGATTCATTAATAGCTTGCTTATACGATGTTAAATATCATAAACTTGGAGATTCTTATGTTGGAATTTACAGGTGAACTCGAGCCCGTATGAACAGGGATGGATCATAAAGGTGGAGCTGAGTGATGCAGGCGAGGCAGAGAAGCTGATGGATTCAGACAAGTACTCTAAGTTCTGCGAAGAAGAAGACGCCAAGCATTGAGGTTTTTATCTTTTCTGGATCCTTCTCGAAGCTTCCACTGCTAAGCATATTGTTGTTTCTCGACCTTTGTCGATGGATGAATTTAGAAAAATTCTGAAGATTACGATAACCTGTTCTCTTTTTCTTATGTTTATGTTTTTTTAGTTAAATTGTTTGAACAATGGTAGAGAATAATAAGCTTTGGCGTTGGCGTTTACATTGATTTGATCTTTCATGGAATCATCCCTCTTAACTTAGACCCACGAGGCTAAGACCAATCGGCAATCGTTGTGTGTATCATTCTTTTTGTCATCATATTATTCTATACAATAGAATCATGATTGGTAAACCAATCCAGAATAGATTGCGTCTACAAAAAAAGTGGGAATGAATATCATAACAAGTTAACGCATCCGAATGAGAATAATTACATAAACGAGAAATTAAGCGCAAAGAGAAGGAGATAAAACTTTGCTAATGCATAAACTCATAAATTTTGCTTGAAAACCTTCGACATGCGTTAGAAGACTCCACCTTACTAGAGTAGGTTGGCAACTATTGACGACATTCATCGCTCAAATCAAAGCTTCCTGTTCGAAGTTAGAAATCGATTCAAGAATCAGTTCTATCACTTAAAAGATCCCAAACAATTGCTGGGATGAAGAAATTGGGATCCAAGATTCCGGATACCAAGAAGAATCTAATGAAAGATTCATGAGACCAAAGAATATATTATAATATAGGTGCAGATATTATAGCAACCGTGTGAAACCGGTTTCTGTTCTTTTTTGGTTCACATATAAACCTTAAAAGTTCATGTGAAAGGAAACAAATCTGTGATGCAATGATATGTGCACAGGGTGAAAAGATTTTGGAATCATTGTTGCTTATTGTGAAATACAAGCTTGTTAGCCACAATAGTTCAGCAGTTGCAAGATGTGCCTTGTAATACAATATTCCTGCTTTGTCAACCCCTACTTATTAATATAATACTTTGTTCTCCGCTTTTTTTTCTTTGGTGTGTCATGTTTTCCACTAATATGCAAAGTATTATCCTTAATACTTTGATGGTAAACAATACAGTGATCCAAAATATCAAACCGAACCAAATTTCATCACTCCAAACCGAAATTTTCATCTCAATTAACTAATGAACCCAAATTTTACCTGACTAAGCTCCATTTCATTTCATCTTCTACAATTTATTACTAATAAACTATGTACGCTTGCCGGCAGAAAAACAAATTATGTACACTAAAATAAAAGTATTATATTAGTAAAAAGAAAACTAAAAATATAACATAAATGAGTTTTCTCAAAACAGAACAAAAAAATATATTGAAAAGATGGAACGCTTGGGTTAGAACCGGACCGGTATTTGAACAGCGACTGATTCGCCACGATGACATCATGAGAAACGTCAGAAGCACTAATTATTAATTTATTAGTAACTGAATCATACAGTTTAACTCAGTAATTCTTAAATAATTGACAATTATTACACCTAAAAGATTATATATGTAGAGGTAATGATAATTACAAGTAGTATTTGTTGTCATCAATATTTGATATGTTTGTTAATTGCTTTTAAATATTTTAATTACCGGTTAAAGGACTTGTCCTCGTTTTGTCAAAAGCTTTGGAAACTTATTTCAACCACCCAACTAGAGCGTTTGTTCTTTTTCTAACCGAATACCATTTTAAAATAGTACTACATAATACACCAATTACCTACTTAAGATATTCTTAATATATATATATATATATATATATATATTTTATAATAGATTTCGTAGTTTTGAATTTACCTTTTGATAATGTATATGACAAAAGCACATTGTTTTGTCATGCTAAAATTCACAATAGTTGGAGGGGATGATTGGTAACCTAAGATATAATCAATTAAGATGTAGTTTTGCTACAAAAAACCACAATCCAAAATTTATAAGAACAATCCAACCAATCATACACTGAACTAATTGTACAAGAGTAATTTTATTTTTATGTTCTCTTGCAATTTTCAAATTCAAATAAAGATTTTCCAATATAACTAAAAATCTCTAAACCGTTTAAAGTTTCTGTAATGTAAAAAAGATATTCATCTGTTAAATTGCTCATAATTTCTTCTGGTTACATTGTTTTCAGAAAGTTAAATCTTTTATTTGGAACTTGGAAATGTTCAGATTCAAAGGTAAAAAAGGTTAAAATATGTGCTTGAGCAAGAAAAAAAAGAAAAAGAAGAAGTAAAAAACTTGCATTTTATTTGGAAAATGAAATAAATTCTACTGACTAAATTTGTCTTAAATGAGACCCGAATTTAGCAAACTCTCGGCTCACACACACACTCTCTCTCTCTCTATCCTCTTCCTCTTCTTCGTCGTCATCGTCTCCGGAGTTGATTACAGAAAATTCAGATCTGAACTCCAAGCCGAAGCTGCGATCTTACTGAGCCATTTTCTTCCTCCTAATTGACTTTCGCCTCTGGAGCTTCCTCAGGTAACTTCAACCTTCACGAGACTCTTGCTTGACCTGAGTTTTTAGATATTAGCTCCTTGTTTGGTTGCTGAGAAAATGGCGAGGGAGAGATCAATCCTCACTCATCGCTTCTTTGATTTTCCCGCATTTTTCTCGCTGACTTGGGCGTTCTTGAGAATTGCTGGGTTTTGTAAGACGCGATTGTGTAATGTGTTTCTGAAAATCAAATTTTCCTTTATTGCAGAGATTCTTGTACTGGATAGATCATTAATGGCGAAATCCCGTCAATTCTATCCTTCTCAAGATGAATCAATGTCCCCAACTTCTGTGAGATCGAGGGAATGGGAAGGTCCTTCCAGATGGACTGAGTACTTGGGACCTGAAATGGCTGCATCAGTTTCGTCTAGAAGCTCAAAGCAGTTGAGTCCTTCCGATGGACATGTTCAGAGTTCTGGTGGTTCCACTAAGTCTTTGAACATACAATGGGTTGTTCAAATGATTGAGGTTGCTGAGGGTCTCATGGCTAAAATGTATAGACTCAATCAAATCTTGGAGTACCCTGATCCTGTTGGTCATGTGTTCTCTGAAGCATTTTGGAAAGCGGGTGTGTTCCCTAACCATCCGCGGATATGCACATTGCTCTCAAAAAAGTTCCCTGAGCATTTCAGCAAATTGCAACTCGAACGTGTAAGTCATGAGTTCTTTTATTATTAGGCTTAGTGTGTGCTTTGTTGCTGTGATGGTAACAATAAATATGCGAAAGTTTTATTTTTGCAATACTTATGCAGATTGACAAGTTTTCACTGGATAGCTTGCACGATGGTGCTGAACTTCACTTACAGAGCTTAGAGCCATGGATACAGGTAACAAGAAACTATCTATCTAATATGTTGTTGGGTTTATGTTCTGTTGTTCTGAAACTTGTTGCTCGAGAATTGTGAAGCATCTCGGAAGTCCTACATGCTATAGAGTCAATCTTCTATAAGTTTTCTTTGTTAATTATATTCCGTCTCACCATGAATCAGCCTTGTATATGTGGGCACGCATATATAATATACATAATACATGGTTTTACTTTTAAAATGTAAAAGAGTGGTTATTTGTTAGCCTTCTTTTTTCAGTTCGTGTGTAGAATTTCAGTAAGAGGTGCCTTCATATTCCTCTAATCAATGCATTTTTCTTTTCTTGAATCAGCTGCTGCTCGACTTGATGGCATTTCGAGAACAGGCACTACGGCTTATATTGGACCTAAGCAGCACTGTAATTACTTTGTTGGTGAGTCAAAGTCCCTCATCTGCGGAAAGTATTGACTTGCTCTTTATTGAAACTTTGAACTTTTTTTTGAACTGGTACCTTAGGTGGAGGTCATGAAATCTTTTGGTACATTGTTGTTTTTTACTTGACAAAAATTTGACTGTGGGGATGAGGATAAAATTGTTGAGTATCCATGATTAGCTCATAACTTAGTTCAGTTTTTTGCAGCCTCATCAGAACTCACTTATTCTGCATGCGTTCATGGATCTTTTTTGTGCATTTGTCCGAGTCAATCTTTTTGCAGAGAAGGTATACTGAGCTTATTCCTTTTCTTAGTTCTCTGTTTATTTGGATTGATTACATATGTCAGATGAGGCATACACTTATTTTATTATCAATCTGTAAGAGTGTTTATTCTATCAAAGTAGATTCCTAGGAAAATGTTGCTGCAAGTGTACAACCTTCTGCATGCGCTATCAAGAAATGATCGAGACTGTGACTTTTATCACCGGTATGGATTCTTTTTTTTTTCCTTGTAGTGTCATTTTTAATTTATATATAATCAATAGGCCAATTATCATGAATTAACACTCTTCGTCTTGCATCCAGTTTGGTGCAATTCATAGACTCTTATGATCCCCCACTGAAAGGCTTACAAGAAGATTTGAATTTTGTCAGCCCAAGGATTGGAGAGGTTAATATTTCGACTTAGTTTGATTTGATTATTATGTTTAGTAGGATTTCGTTGGATCGTAAGAGTGGAGGCTGCACTTGTTTTATCCAAATCACGGGTGTACTACGAGCTAATACTGCAATTGATATAGCAGTACTAACAATGTTACTCATTTTCTTAGGTCCTGGAGGCTGTAGGACCCAGTATTTTTCTATCTGCAGATACAAGGAAGTTGAGAAATGAGGGATTCTTAAGCCCATATCATCCTAGATTCCCAGATATACTTACAAATTCTGCTCATCCCATGGTACGAACGGCTAGATAATCATCAACACAAAAACTTAAAAGATTTTCCGAATTAGTAGGATGCTGTAGTATTTCCGTTACAAGTATTTTTTGATGTATAGTGCTAATATTATATATTACACTCTTATTTCCGACAGAGAGCGCAAGATCTTGCTAATGTTACTTCGTACCGAGAATGGGTGCTTCTTGGATATCTCGTTTGCCCGGACGAGCTTCTACGTGTTACTAGCATTGATATCGCCCTGGTAATCTGTTTTTCCTTTTGTTCTCGATTGAGATCTTGATAAAGAAGTATTTCCTCTAAGAATTCTACCGTGATAACTATCTTATCTGGTCAATAATAGTTTTTAAAAATTTGTTTTACAAATCAGAAATTTTCTGCCTCTCTGCCTTTGTTTCTAAGATGTTATGTGCTTTCACTTGCACTGTTTATTTAAATTTAGATTAGTAGTAATGGAGTTAGGTTTTTGATGTACAAAACAAATCAAGATTGCGTGTAATTCTTGCTGTCTCTAATAAATGATTTACTATCCTGTTGCATTTTAGGTTGTGCTCAAGGAAAATTTAGTCGTGACTTTATTCCGTGATGAGGTGAGTTCATATCAAATGGTCTGCGACAAAGAGTTTTGTATTGGAATTTGTTTTGCATCAGCTGACTCTATTAACCTAACCATGCAGTACATCCTGTTGCACGAAGACTACCAGTTGTATGTTTTACCCCGTGTGTTAGAATCAAAGAAGATGGCAAAGTCTGGTCGGACTAAACAAAAGGAAGCTGATCTAGAATATAGTGTAGCAAAACAAGTTGAGAAAATGATCAGGTAACTCCAAATATTTTAGTTCTATACTTATGGTTTAATGAGCTGGATCTGACTTTGTAATCCTCATATGATGCTGGATAATTGTTGTTTTTCTCTAAGTTTGTGATTTTGCAGAGATTATATAGCTCTTGAATTATGTATCTTTGTTTGGTCGCTGTTTTTAGTGAGGTGCATGAGCAAGCATTGCAACTATGTGATACCATACACCGAGAAAGGAGAATATTGCTGAAGCAGGAAATAGGGCGGATGGTTTTATTTTTCACTGATCAACCAAGTTTGTTGGCTCCAAACATTCAGGTATAGGTTTAGTCTGTTTCATATTAGGGTTTAAGGTTTAGCGTCTGTCAGTGATTGTTTTAAAAACTTGCAATAGCATGCTTGCATTTAGAACAGGGGACCGTTAATTCAATACACGATCGTGGGCCAGTGCTATTGGCTTATTTCAGAGAAAACAGAATGCTTTCATAGGAAGAATGACTTACACGTACGAAAAGTGTCAAATGAAGACTTTTGCGAAATTGCTATTTCTTTTTCCAAGAGAAGTAAGTCAATGAGGATAGAATGAAGGGAAAAGAACACAATCTATTGGTTTATTTGTGAAAAATAACATAATGCTTCTATAGGAAGAATGATCTACCAAAAGTGTCAATTAAAAAGTCTTGCAAAATTTCTGTGTCAAACGATATGTGGTATTTGATGTTCTGCATAGATCGGAGCCTCCTATCCAGTTTTATATTCATAAGAGTTCTTACCTTCCCTAAACATTCCCCATGATTGATTTATTTACGTTTCTTTTTTCAGATGGTATTCTCTGCATTGGCTTTGGCCCAATCTGAGGTTCTCTGGTATTTTCAACATGCTGGTATTGCATCCTCAAGATCCAAAACTGCTCGAGTGATACCAGTTGACATAGTAAATTGATTGCTTGAACTTTGAAAGCCTCTCAATATTGTAACTTTGACTTTCAGTGAACTCAAAATTTGGTTATTATTGCTGATTTATCACTCCTTATTTCTTAGGATCCAAATGATCCTACCATTGGCTTCCTGCTTGACGGAATGGACCGTCTCTGCTGTTTAGTGCGCAAGTACATTTCAGGTTTGTTACTTTGAGATATCACATCCTTGGAAATTGGTTGAAGTACAGGAGTTTGAAACGTTGGTGTTGGAGACCCGTTGCAGCTCACTGAAACCATGAGAAGAGCCCACTTATCAGTACCGATGCTCAAAATTTGGTAACCTTAATGGTGTTTGTTATTTGAAATGCAGCTGCTCGAGGTTATGCACTATCATACCTTTCTTCATCTGCTGGAAGGATTCGTTACTTGATGGGCACTCCTGGAATTGTGGCTCTGGACCTTGATCCTACCTTGAAAGGCCTTTTCCAGCGTATTGTGCAACATCTTGAAAATATACCCAAAGCGCAGGGAGAAAATGTTTCTGCAATCACATGTGACCTATCTGTAAGAAAGATTGACTATCTTATTTTTAAGTCAGATGATGCACTTACATTCTTCTTTCACAGATATAATCAATACACCCTAGATAGTAAATTCACTCATGTTTCCATATGTTTCCCATTTGGCCTGTCTTCAGATCCTAATTGTAGCCTGGTGCCAACACAATTATTTTGTTTAGTCATCCAATCTATTTTATAAATGCTCAGCGCCTCTTGTTGTCCAGGAATTCCGGAAAGATTGGTTGTCCATTTTGATGATTGTCACTTCTTCTCGATCATCGATAAACATCAGGCATCTGGAAAAAGCCACTGTCTCTACCGGAAAGGAGGGCTTGCTATCGGAAGGAAATGCTGCATATAACTGGTCCAGGTACTGTTCCCGGCCTTATATTACCATTACTTGGTTAACTTCTAGCTAGAGAAACAGCGAAACTAATATCCTGCAGAATTTCATGTTTATTCAATGCAGATGTGTTGATGAGTTAGAGTGTCAATTATCAAAGCATGGAAGTCTGAAGAAGTTATATTTCTACCATCAACACCTCACAACTGTATACTTCCTGTTGTTGTTCACTGTCCACTATATTTCCATGTCATCTTATGCATAATCTGACATTTGACTGTTGTAAAAGGTTTTCAGAAATACAATGTTTGGACCAGAAGGACGTCCACAGCATTGTTGTGCATGGCTCAGTGTGGCTAGTAGTTTCCCGGAATGTGCTTCATTAATAATTCCTGAGGAGGTAAATCCATAATTCAATCTCAGTGAATTTTCGCATTCTTTCTGTAGTACATGTCACATACTCACATGTCTGGATCATGAGATTCTTGTAGTGTTAAGACAACCCACCCAGCACCATATTACTCTCAATATGACAATAAACGATGAAAGTGATCGTAAAATTGAATTGACTCCGTTATCATGTTTGCATATGTGCTATGGTAAATAAAGTTATTGATTCCACAAGCTACTTTTGGATTTCAAATCTTTCCCTTAGCATGTCATCTTTTTTTATTTAAACAAAGCAATATAATGTTTCTCTTTTTGGTGAACCACGAATTCTCATTGTCTATCCCGTCATGTCTCACTTTTCTATATCAGTGACACCATATATTAAACGGAAACGTCCCTCTTCTTGTCTTTCTCCACAGGTTACCAAATTCGGGAGAGATGCAGTGCTTTACGTCGAGTCTCTTATTGAATCAATAATGGGGGGATTGGAAGGCCTAATAAATATTCTTGATTCAGAAGGCGGGTTTGGCGCTCTAGAATCTCAGGTCAGATATCTTACCCAAAATCAATATTATAACATAAGCAATCTTCTACTTGACTACTGTCCTCAAACTGATCTGTTGACCTTTCACAGCTTCTTCCAGAACAAGCTGCAGCGTATCTGAATAATGCATCAAGAATTTCTGCTTCTTCAATGAAATCCCCCAGGGTTGTAGGTGGGTTTACTTTGCCCGGCCATGAGAGCTATCCTGAGAATAATAAGTCTATTAAGATGTGAGTGCCGAAGTCTAGTCTCAAGTTTTTTTATTTCTATTCATGAAATCAGTGCTCCTTGGATACTGTTATCTTAAGTATCTCCTTATGATAACAGGTTGGAAGCTGCAATCCAAAGGTTGACTAATCTGTGTTCAATTCTGAACGACATGGAGCCTATCTGTGTTATAAACCACGTATTTGTGCTAAGAGAGGTGAGTCTCTTAGATTTCAACTCAAGAATTTTCTTTAGTATAAACACATATAAAGGCTGCTCGAATCGTATTTGGAAAGGTTGCATGTTTCTTCAATGTTCCGTGAATAAAAAAGAATATCTTACGGAAAGATCCCATGAAATTTCTCTCATTGTCTGGTCTTGTTAAGCTTTTAGACATTTTTGAATTGATCCTGCTGATTGGATACTTGCAGTACATGAGAGAATGCATCCTTGGGAACTTCAAGAGAAGATTTCTTACTGCACTACAAACCGATAACGATCTTCAGCGGCCTTCTGTTTTGGAATCTCTTATCAGGCGGCATATGAGCATAGTTCACTTGGCAGAGCAGCACGTTAGCATGGACCTAACCCAAGGCATCAGAGAAATTTTACTCACAGAAGCCTATTCAGGGCCTGTGTCTTCTTTGCATACATTCGAAAAACCTGCTGAACAACAGCAAACCACTGGATCTGCAGTTGAAGTTGTGTGCAACTGGTACATGGACAACATCATCAAGGATGTGTCTGGCGCAGGAATCCTCTTCGCTCCAAGGCACAAATACTTCAAAAGCACTAGACCAGTTGGAGGGTATTTTGCAGAGTCAGTCACTGACCTCAAGGAATTACAGGCGTTTGTTCGTATATTTGGTGGGTATGGAGTAGACCGGCTGGATAAGATGATGAAAGTACACACAGCTGCCCTGGTAAACTGCATAGAAACATCTCTTAGGTCAAACCGGGAATTGATTGAGGCGGCTGCTGCATGTATGCATTCTGGTGACAGAGTGGAGAGAGATGCATCTGTTAGGCAGATAGTGGATTTGGATACCGTGATAGGTTTTTGTATTGAAGCTGGTCAAGCGTTGGCTTTTGATGAGCTCCTAGCCGAAGCCTCTGGAGCTGTTCTTGAAGACAATGCATCCTTGATACACTCTATGATCTCTGGCATCGTCGAGCACATACCTGAAGAAATACCTGAAAAGAAAGAAATTAGAAGGATCAAAGGCGTGGCAAATGGCGTAGGCGTAGCTGGAGATCACGACTCTGAATGGGTTAGATTAATCCTTGAAGAGGTAGGAGGTGCAAATGACAACTCATGGAGTTTGTTACCTTACTTTTTTGCATCTTTCATGACATCAAACGCCTGGAACACTACTGGCTTCAACATCGAGACTGGCGGATTCAGCAACAACATCCATTGCTTGGCTCGGTGTATTAGCGCTGTCATCGCAGGAAGTGAGTACGTGAGGTTACAACGTGAATACCAGCAGCAGCATCAGTCCCTCTCCAACGGTCATCACTCTAGTGAAAATCTGGACTCAGAGTTCCAACCCCGCGTAACCGCTGAAGCAAGCATTAAATCTGCAATGTTACTCTTTGTAAAATTCGCTGCTTCAATCGTGCTAGATTCATGGAGCGAAGCCAATAGGTAAGAGAAACCCGGGTTTTATTTCCTCTTATCTCGCATTTTCATCTGCATTGTCATATCATCCTTCTTGTTCTGCAGATCTCATCTTGTCGCCAAGCTTATCTTCCTTGACCAACTCTGTGAGATCTCACCATACCTCCCAAGAAGCTCCCTTGAATCACATGTCCCATACACCATCCTCAGGTCAATCTACACCCAATACTACTCCAACACACCGTCCACACCGCTCTCAACAGCATCCCCGTACCACTCTCCATCCGTATCGCTCATCCATGCTTCTCCCTCCATGAAAAACTCCACCACTCCCCAGCGTGGTAGTGGTAGCGGCAGTAGCTCCACAGCTGCCCCGGATTCAGGATACTTCAAAGGCTCATCATCTTCACTCTACGGTCAGGAACACTACAACGAACCTGAAACTGGAAACTCCAGAAACAATGAGAACAACAACAAACAAAGGGGGAGCTCCCGTCGTTCTGGACCACTGGATTACAGCTCAAGCCATAAAGGAGGGTCAGGATCAAACAGCACAGGTCCTAGTCCACTTCCCAGGTTTGCTGTCTCAAGATCTGGTCCCATCTCATACAAACAGCATAACTAAGTAACAACAACACTCCCACATTCTACGAAAGAGACGATTTTGTTTCTTTTTTTTGTTGTAGAGAGATTAGATTTGTACAAATCCCTGGCAAAAGAACCCGTTATGCGTATCTTTTTCTTGTTAATTTCATAACTCCGTTATTTACGTAAACCAACATTTAACAGCAATCTTGAGATAATTACTGTATAAATTAAATAATAATTGTATGTGCGCAATTATGTGAAAAATAAAATGTTGGGAAGCGTGCACCAAATGTCCGAACCCAAATAACAACAGTCATATTAGTGAGCTGAGTTTGATCTCTCTCACCTGAAAAAAAAAAACCTAACCTTTCTTCAATCTGTCTCCAATGGCGCGTAAATCTTCCCTCCTCAAACGAGCCGCAATCGCCGTCGTCTCCGTCATCGCAATCTATGTAATTCTCAACGCCTCCGTGAGTCGTTCCCTCCCTTCCTCATCCGATCTCCCTCGCCAGCTAATCCGCGAAGAAGATAATGATCAAGGACGAGCTCCGATTCAGCCTAGGGTTAGGGTTTACATGTACAATCTCCCCAAGAGATTCACTTACGGTGTTATCCAGCAGCACTCAATCGCTCGCGGCGGTATCAAGAAGCCCGTCGATGACGTCACCACGCTTAAGTATCCGGGTCATCAGCATATGCACGAGTGGTATCTTTTCTCGGATCTTAATCGACCCGAGGTGGATCGATCCGGGTCTCCGATTGTCCGTGTCTTGGATCCTGCCGACGCTGATCTCTTCTACGTCCCTGTGTTCTCTTCCCTTAGCTTAATTGTGAATGCGGGTCGACCCGTTGAACCCGGATCAGGTTACAGCGATGAGACGATGCAGGAAGGCTTGATGGAGTGGCTTGAGGGTCAAGAGTCGTGGAGGAGGAATGGTGGGCGAGATCACGTGATACCCGCCGGTGATCCGAATGCGTTGTATCGGATCTTGGACCGGGTCAAAAATGCGGTTCTGCTCGTGGCGGATTTCGGACGGTTGAGGCCTGATCAAGGATCGTTCGTTAAGGATGTGGTTATACCATACTCTCATAGGGTCAATCTCTTCAATGGGGAAATCGGATTGCAGGATCGCAACACATTGCTCTTCTTCATGGGAAATCGATATCGCAAAGATGTAAGTTGCTTTTGCCTTTGCAATTGTTCTTGGAAATGTGAATAATTAGAGCTCAAAATGTTCCAATTGTGTAGCTTTCTAAGGCTTTAGCTGTCTAAAGAGGTTGATCAGCTAGTGTAGAGTGCATAGAAACGAAATTTCGTAAGAATATAGAGGAAGTGATTTGTAAACTGTTGATGGCCTTAGCAGACTCAGCTTTTCTATGATCTTAGTGAGCTCTGCTCTGCGATTTCATAGTTTTGTGCCACCAAGAGTCTCTTTCGAGAAAGCGTTTTCTTTGGAATTCATTACAAGAGACAAACTCTCCACAAGGCTTATAATCTGAATTTGTATTATAGCATAATCTCCCTCAAAATCTCCAGAGTTCTTCACTTACATTCAATTCTTTTGACTCATTAGGTGAAGGATTATATATAATCTCGTGTTAATGTTATTATTATTGGAAAATATACAGCCTTTGTGACTTAAAATCGCATCAAGTTCTGTCTTTCTTGAAAAGGACAAGTATTGATCTCCTTCTGAGTTCTGACTGCTTCTTTGGGTGTCTTCAGGGTGGAAAAGTTCGTGACTTGCTTTTCCAAGTTCTTGAAAAAGAAGATGATGTAACAATAAAACATGGTACTCAATCCAGAGAGAACCGACGAGCTGCTACAAAAGGAATGCATACTTCAAAGTTCTGTCTAAATCCTGCGGGTGACACCCCATCTGCCTGCAGACTCTTTGACTCCATAGTCAGTTTGTGTGTGCCCGTGATTGTTAGCGATAGCATCGAGTTACCTTTCGAAGATGTTATAGATTATAGAAAGTTTTCGATTTTTGTTGAGGCCAATGCAGCTCTGCAGCCCGGATTTCTGGTTCAGATGCTGAGGAAAATAAAAACCAAGAAGATCCTGGAGTATCAGAGAGAGATGAAATCGGTACTCTCCTTCTATTCCAACCCCTAACCTCTTCAAATATTTGATTCTCTTATATATCTTGGGACATTTCTCATTTTAGAATGATGCGATGCACACAGGTAAGGCGGTATTTTGACTATGACAACCCAAATGGAGCAGTGAAGGAAATCTGGCGTCAAGTGTCGCAGAAGTTACCGCTCATCAAGCTAATGAGTAACCGCGACAGACGCCTTGTCCTAAGAAACTTAACCGAACCAAACTGCTCATGTCTATGCACAAACCAAACCGGTCTTATCACTTCCATTTAAACAATCTCTTTGTCTCTTGAGAGAGACCTTTTGGATTGTGGAGGAGCTTGAAATCTCAACTTCTTGACCACCTAGACTTATACAAGCAGATATGCGCGTGCCATGGCTTCACTTCTCCGGTAAGGAAATAGAGCGCACACGCATGGCAACAGATTCATAAGGAAGATATCTTTGAATCATTCTTCTTCTGTAGATTCCATTAGTTTTCTTGTTCTTGATAGTGTCCACACTTTATACAGACCCAACTGCCATTCTATCTTACTCTGTTACTGTATATGTCATAAAAGCGAAACAGAACACAGCTTGAATTAGTTCTGCCAATATTTAGAGAATATCATATTATTTGTAAACTACTGAAATTGGTCACTTGTCAATCATCCTCTTTCTATATATTTGACAAAGTAAAAACATTTGATTTTTTTTTGATAAATATGTGGAATTTTCGTTAAATGAAAGATTTGTAAAAGATTACAGCAATTGATGCAGAAGTTTGTTCCTTGCCAAAAACAAGAGAAAAACAAGAAAGAAACTATGGATTGAATATCTCACTCAAACACCTATTCATACTTTAGCCACTCACTCATGAGATTCTTGAACCTATGTCTCATTTTTTAGCCAAGATTGCATCTCGAACTAATCTATCCGCGAGCTTGAATAGCACCTCAGTATCAGTGGCGATGCTATTATGTAGTCGGTTGTTTCGCTCTATCCATATGGTGTAGATGATAGCTTGCGCCACTAGTCGCCGCAGCAATCGACGGGAAGATGAGTCCTTTAGATCAAGCCAAGCTGAAAACGCATCCCATGTGTAGAAGGTAAACGAGTCATAGCCTAGCCTTCTTGTTGTGATAAACCAAAGCTCTTCGCTAACTTCGCATCGGAAGAAAATGTGGTCTCTTGTCTCAAGGCTCCGGCCACACAAACAGCAACTTGTGTCGAGTTGGAGTCCCCATTTTGCCAATCTCTCTCGAGTAGGTAGCCGGTTTAGATGAACCAGCCACATCGTGAAGGCATGCCGTGGTATTGCTCCTTTTAACCAGACTTGATTTGTCCATGATAAGGGTTCTGTCCTCTCCCTGAGAACCTTCCATGTTTTCTTGGTATTGAAATTTGCAAGCTCTTCACTGCCAACCAACCAGAAGAAAGAGTCAGGTTCTCGATTTAAGAGAGGAAATTGTATCGTTGTGAGGTGAGTCTGCAGCAGTTCAGCTTGAGGAGATCTAGCTGGTCTGAGGGCGATTGCCCGGTCCTCTTTCATGTGGAATCATTTTAGATCGTATCCCCAAGCCTGCCTCCACTTTCTTATGTGAAAGAGGTGCTTGCTTTATGAGACTGAATGGAAATTGTATCATTGTGAGGTGAGTCTGCAGCAGTTCAGCTTGAGGAGATCTGGCTGGTCTGAGTCTCCATCCTGTTGAGGTTGCAGCCGCGTCGACACTGCAATGCAGAGGGATGCCTGTTTGAGATGGTCATGTCTGGCCAAGGAGACGAATTAGTGGACCTAGAGGCGTCCACGAATCGAACAAGAAGCTCGCTTTCTTTCCATTCCCCAATCGGCATCTGATGAAGTTTGTGGCAATTGGTCTTAGCTGAAGCAGGGATCTCCAAGTCCATGATGTTTGCTTTTTCTCATCCAACATCCAGAAAACACCATCTTTAATCCTGTTGTTCCTAAGCCATTCCGCCCATAGTGAATCATTTGCAGAGAACAATCTCCATAACAGCTTCAAACAGAGTGTTTTATTCCATTGGTTGAGGCAGCGAAAACCAAGTCCCCTTCCTCTTTTGGTAAGCAGAGAGTCCTCCAGGCTACTTTAGCAACCGGCTGCCTTGTGACGTCTCCATTCCAAAGAAATCTGACACAAAATCTTTTCACAAGTTTTAGACAGCCCTTTGGCAGGATGAATGCAGAAGCCCAAAAGTTGATTGTTCCATATATAACCGATGAAATGAGTTCTTTCCTTCCTGCATAAGACAGGGCGCAGGTGGTCCATGAGGAAAATCTGCTCGTTACCTTGTCAATCAACGGTCTGAAATCTGTAATTCTCAGCTTCCTGTGCATTAGAGGGAGTCCAAGATAGCGAACCGGTAGGGATCCTATGTTAAACCCAAGGGTAGCCAAGCTTGTGGTTGCCGCATGTGAACCTCCTGCAATGACCAAGTCAGTTTTTTCCTTGTTCATGGATAATCCGGATATGGAAGAGAAGTCCTCTAACACTGCTGCTATATTCTCTAGGGACTTTTTCCTGCCATCAAAGAATACCATAACATCATCTGCAAAGGCTAAATGAGTTACTGGGGGCTGTGAAGCCGAGGGGTGGAAACCTATCAACTTGGAGCTGTAACTTGCTGATAGCATCTGAGAGAACCCTTCCATGGCTAGAACAAAAAGGTATGGAGATAATGGGTCGCCTTGTCTAAGCCCTTTGCCACCTTTGAAGTAACCACAAGATTCACCATTTATAGATATAGAAAAACTAGTGGTGGTGATGCATTCCCTTACTAGCTGGACAAAGTGGGAGGGGAACTCCATTGCCTTTAAAGTGTTAGTAATGAAATCCCAGTGCACTGAGTCAAACGCCTTCTTAAGATCCACCTTCAACATACCCTTTTCTGAGATGTTCTTGTGACCATATCCTTGTATTAATTCTGTGGCCAAAAGAACATTTTCCACTAGTAATCTTCCTGTTATAAACGCGGATTGTGTGTTTGATAGGGATAACACTCTTGATTCTGCTTGCCAGGAGCTTCGAGACAACTTTGTAGATGGTGTTGCAGCAGGCTATGAGCCTGAACTCAGACATTCTGCAAGCATTTGCAGTTTTTGGAAGCAAAGTCAGAAGGGTGGAATTCCATTGTTTCAGAATCTTACCCGTCTTGTAGAATTCTAACACCGCCTCAACCGCATCCGGTCCCACTGTGTCCCAATGGTCAGTGAAGAATTCAGCACAATACCCATCTGGGCCTGGAGCTTTGTTTTTGGGAAGACTGAAAAAGACTTGCTTGATTTCATGTGGCGAGAAGGGAGAGGATAGAGTCCGAGTAGCCGATTGAGAGCATCTTTGGGGTATCAACATAGCAATTTCCTCAACTGAAGAAGGTCCCAGTTGGCTTTTGTCTCCTAGCAGTTTTTGATAGAAAGCCACTGCTAGGTTCTGAATGCCCTCCTTTGAGTCTACTATTTGATCATTCTCATCAAGCAAGAACAAGATTTGATTGTTGGCTTGTCTTGTCAAGATAGTCCGATGAAAAAACTTTTGAGTTTTTGTCGCCTTCTTCCAGCCAAAGTACTCTAGATTTTTGCCTTAGGAAAGATTCTTCTGCTTTGGCAAGGATACACCATTTCCTGTGATCTTCTTTTTCATTTTGAACCTCATGAGTTGATGGTGTGCTCATTAGAAGCTGCTGGCATCTCAGAAGCTCTTCATATGCTTCACGGACTCTTTTCTCGATTCCTGAGTAATTATCTTTGCTGAATGCTCTAATAACACTCTTTAGTTCTTTGAGCTTCTTCGAGATGCGAAGCATTTTCGAGCAGTCAAAAGAAAGGGCATTCCACCATAACTTGATTAGCGGGCCGAATTCTGTGTACTGGTTCAACAAAGCTAGGATCTTAAACGGTTTCTTCACCTTAGGCTTTTGATAATCCAGGAAAACGCAGCCGGGGCAGTGATCAGAAAAGCCTGGTTCACCGAAGACGCCCAACGAGTTTGGGAAGGATAAGAACCATTCATCATTCACTAAAATTATGTCCAGCTTTTTAGCAACGAGTCCACTGACCTGATTGTTGGACCATGTAAACGTGTTGCCACAGAATGGAAAGTCCGAGATGGAAGAACGAATGAGACAACGGTTGAGGTCTCGCATACCACTTGAAGAGGTATGCGAGTTTGTAGATGAGTGTTCATGGGGGAGAAGAGTCTGATTAAAATTCCCAAGCATAATCCAAGGCATGTTCATGACTAGATTAGATGTAGCGAGAGATTGTATTTCGTTCCAGAGAGTTTTTCTCTGCTGACTGCAGGTTGATGATGCATAAACTATAGACACCGCAAACTCCACAGGCACAAAAGGCAGCTTAACAAGGCCAACGATCATCTGAAGCTATTTACTGATGATTGTGACATTTACAGAAGGATGCCAGATCACCCAAATCTTGCCTAGATCAGAGTAGTCGTAGTTACCTTCAAAACTCCATCCTGGCAACACACTATAAGCTATAGACTGTGCGTTCACATGACTAACATGTGTTTCCACTAGTCCACCAAAAAGAGGTTGATTTTATCTCAACCATTTCCGAAAATATCTACGTTTTATTGAGTCGTTTAACCCCCTAACATTCCAGCAAAAAAAGATTCATAAAGGAAGGGGGGTTTAAAGGAATTTAGGGCCTCCTACCCTTGCTCTCATATCTTTTTTCTTCACCATTTGGTTCGAGATCACCTTGAGGATCCTATCTGCTTCGTCATCTGAGGAGTCCTCGTCATCGGATAAGTTGTCCCCTTGTGGGTCTGAGTTATTGGAGACCCCTTTGGCTCCAGCATGCGATAGATGTGAGAATAAATTTTCACTCAGGTCCACACATAATTTACCCTCGTTCAGGCCCATAGAGTTTGCTTTTGGGAAGCTATTGTGATTCGGGATACCTGCAGACCTGGCTAGACCCTTTGCTTTACTCTGGTTCGCTGCGACCAGAGAAACCTTCAAGGGTGAATTTGGATGCGGGGACTTGTTACCTTGCTTGACAGTTTGCCAGGCCGCTTCTTCTGTCACTAAAGCACCTCCTTTTGCAGCTAGGTCATCAGCTGGGACAACCGCTGGGATGGAGATTGGGATAGATGGTGGGTTGGTCGCAGTGCTCTTGCTGAGGCTCTGGCCAGGTACAACTGCAGAGACCATTTCCACAATTGGTAGCTGACTTTGGATAGGGGCTTTACCGGCTCTTACCTTTTTGGTTCTCGGGCACATATTAGCCTTGTGTTTTGCAGAGCCACACAGAGAGGAAGATGGAGGGGCCTTAGAGCATCTAGTCACCGTGTGCCCCACTTTCTTGTAGTGACTGCACAGGGAAGGCAACCAGGGGCTGGAGACTCGAATGCGCTTGATTTGCCCAGATTCAAATCTAGCGTTTATCACTTCAGGCAGAGGTTTTCTAGGGTTTATGACTGTGTAGACTTTGGCAACCTCTATGTTTAGCAGCTTTTCTGTTTGAGGGTGTAGGCATACTGGATGCGCAACGAGCCCTGCGATATGCTATAGTCCTTCTCTGTTGAAGAATTCTAATGGGACGCCAACAAAATCAAGCCAAACTGGGACCATAGTCAGCTCTAGTTTTGAGGGCTTCACATCCGGAGACCATTTGGCGACGAACATAGACTACCCATCAACTTGCCACAAGCTTTGACTCAAGATCCTGCGCCTGGCAATCGGGCAAGGAACTTTGAATAGAAATGAGTGTCCTTCCATTTTGGATACCGAGATATCTCTTCTCTGCCTGCTCCAAATTCCATTGACAATAGCATGAACAATGCCTCTGGATGGCGGCTCTTCGTAGAACTGGCTTAGTATGAAGCTATCCCAAGCTTTCTTGTTCTTCTCTATGACCGAGTTCGGGATTGTCACACAAGATTCACCCGACTCTGAGGTGAACGGAGTGCCTTTTTTCTCTAGCTTCATCGAGCTGCCTTTGATTAGATCTTTCCAGGGGAGATCTTTCTTTTTTGGGAGTTTTTCTGACTTGTCATGTGGGCTTCTGGGGCCCTCTAGATATGGGTGTGAGGCTACGCGAGAAGCTTCGGCTTCCACCATAGATGCAGATTCCGGGTTCCCTTCAACGGTTGCAGGTACATCGACCAATGAACTAGGTTTTGTAGCTACTTCCATAATTTCGGGGAGGATTTTGTTGGGGATTGCCACAGCTTTCGCCGACAGGGGGGCTAAGGTGCAGGAATCAGGGGCTGATTGGTTAACTGGAGCCTCAGAGGGCTTAGGTAACGAATCCTTTTGAGGGCTCATGGAGGTCTCGCCAGCTGAGGTGGGGGTCTCAGGCGGAGATGACTTTGATAGGGATGGAGATGGGTAAGCGGTACCAATGGGGCTGCCGCTTGGGGATTTTTTTTTTGGTTTGGGTTTGCCCATGAGGGGCGGAGGAGACCGACGCCGAGATCGGCGACGGTGAAGGGAGTAGGAAAGTGTACGCGTGTTGAGAGAAAAATCGCCCTTTTAGGAGAGAGAAAAATCGTTCTTTTAGGAGAGAGAAAATCGCCCTTATATTTGATTTGCAAACAGATTTTTTTTCTTTTTTTTTTTTTGGTCATCATTCATTCAAAATAAAATGCAAAAAGTTATACAATGAGCAAAACAAAACACAAAACATAGTACAATCAACTGCAGCTGCATTACGAAAGTAAGATCAAGAAGATTACATCCAGTAGTAACTTTCTTTTTTATATTAATTAATAAGTATCATTTTCAATTTTACACTACTATTAATTTCATAATGAAAAACATGTAATATTTGTTTAATATTATGATAAACTTAATATATTAAACAAATGGTGGTACATCGATCTTATGAAGAATGACAAACAAATATATCATAGTTAAAATATTGACTCTCCGTTGTGGAATAATAATTTTAATTGAATGTGTCTATATTTACAAACCCAAAATTGAATCAATAACCAACGGTAAAATGAGATTCCTATCTAAACTTCTTTTAGAAAAGAAAAAAAAGAAAAAAAAAAACATAGTGTACAACTTATTTATTTCAAGTTCAACACGTAAATATTAGTAATATATTAAACAAATGGTGGTACGTTTAATCTTAATTTTTTACACAAACGTTGGGATTGGAATCTCATTTGTACCATTGGTTATTGATTTAATTTTGGGTTTGTAAATATACACATTCAATTAAAATTATTCCACAAGGGAAAGTCAAATACTAACTATAATTATGATAAATTTCTTTGTCATTATTCATAAGATCGAGTCGAATAGTTCGGATTGAAAAAAGAAGGAACCTGGTTAGGTTCGGTTCGGTTCGGTTCGGTATGATTAAATTACCCATCCATAATTGTGAGCTATAAATTAACTACCGAATCAAACGGAGGCCTTATGAATTAGCAAACCCAAAGCTTGTATTATCTCTCTTCCCGTCTCTTTAATGTTTTCGTGAGCACGACGAGAAAGAAGTCGAGTCTAAGAGGAACCTTGTGAAGCAAGGATCGTAGGTAAGCGCTTCTTCTTCTTCTTCTTTCGCGTGGTTTTTTCTTCTCCGTATCTTTAACTCTTTCTTGTGAATCAAGCAATCGTGGGTAACGCTTTCTTGTTCTTTCTTGTGGCTTATCTTTTCTAGTCATTGCTTAATGGAGTTGGTTTTTTCTCGTCAGTTCTGGTCCTTTCCCGGAAAATTTGCAGATAACAAAGTCCGTCCTTTTGTGAATCAATCATTTCCTGGGTAAAGTTTCTTCTTTTTTTTGACGATTTTGGGTTTATACTAGTTATAGTTGCTGAATCTATTTGTTTTCTCTGCAGTTCTTTTTTCCCGAAAAACTTCTGAGATGAGTATAGGAAAGTTCGAAGTGGCGAAACGTATCTGTTCCACGTTGATTGTCGGCAACATTGTCTTTGCTGGTGTATTGTGTGGAACACAAATCTTGAAAGATATTCAGACTGAAGTAGAGGGCAGGACGGAGGAAGCCAAAGAGGCTAAAGCAAGGAACCGGATGTTGCGTATGGTCAAGATAAACGAACAAAGGATCAAATGGCAGGAGAAGATTTTTGGGAAATGATGAGAAGGAGATATAGGAAACTTGAAGACTTTTATTTTTGAGTCTAGTGAAATAGGATTGCATTAAGCTGTTCATACATTCAAGCAATTAGCAATTACGTTTAGTGACTTACAAGAAAATTTGAAAACAGAAACATGTGAGAACGGCCTATGTTCTTTCCATTGAAGCATTCAAAATATAATATACGTTCTCCTTTAACTGATCATAGAGTGAACTCATCGATGTGTGCAACAAAGCTAAATCTTTTCCAGAGTCCGGGATATTCACTCCTTCGATTGCCTCATATCTATCAGAAAAAACCAGCATTGGTGCTTTCTACGAGTCCTGGAGACTGCATAAAATTCATCAAACCACCCTTGGTCTTTGATTCAGGCCCCATTCCAACTGAGGCAGCCAGCTCTGCATACTTTCCATCCACCTTCTTTGCATCGTCTGCATACTTTTCTACCTCACGACACAGATCATCATCTTAGCAATTCCTGACAGAATGAAAGTCACCACCTGGTGTTTTTGCAAAATGTTCACCAGCCGCCAGTCTTTTGGCAAGGGACATGATATCCGTAGACAGAGTATGCGCAACCAACTGCAAGACTTGTGCCCACTTGTATACCTGGCTTGTTGTATGGTAGTTAAGAAGTAAAGTTCTTTGCAAAGCAAGTGCAGTCAGAGCAGAGGAGAGGCTGTTACTGAGGTCGCTAACTCTAGAAGGGAAACTTCTGTGTAATTACTGTTGCAATGTGCTTGTGTTGGCTCCGGAACTACAGTCAGTCGAACTCCAGCAACAAGAACAGCAGATGTCAAAGATAAAGAACCCAATATGTCCATCAACACTGTGGGGGCAATAATTTTAGGAATCATATTTTTTCGTAAGGCACCAGAGATCCTTCCATGCTGTTCCATCCAAACCGCTGTTTCTTGAGATTTTTCAAAGACCAAGACTTTTGCTTGAGAAAATTCTTGAGCTTGCGTCTCTCAAAGGAAGCGCATGTTTTTAAAAGCAGCTTCTGCTACTGTTGTCTTTCAGTTGTCTCACCAGAAGGAAAACAGATGATGCTTCAGTCTCAAACACCATCATTAAGCTAGCAAATGGGTCCAGTTTTAATTCATAGACATTGAAAGAAACCATCTTACCTCCAGAGACAATTCAACAGCTGGTAACATAGACAGTAAGAGATCATGATGTTCCTGAAAAGAATGAAGTAAACCAGTATGGTTCGATTATGCTAGTAAATCAAGCTTACTTTGTCATAGTAAGTGGCACATAAGTGATTGATGAACATAGTTACAAAATATAAGCAACGAGAAATACCTGCCTCCACAATTATGCTCTATTTTGTCTGCTTTAGTGCGATGAATGTTTACCTGCAACCTAACACGGATTCTTCACTCCTGATGAAAACAAACTCGAGCTAGCAATGGCAGCAACATCATGGAAATTTCCTCGGGTCCCAAACAAAAACTTCCATCAACATAAAGAGTATGTCCTTGTTTTTCCTTAGAACACCAAGAACAGCTTCACAATTTGCTCTAAATATGATGTGCCTTCAACACCTGTCTACCGTAATGCAGCTTCCATTTTCTGGGTTAGCCAAGATAGTACTATCTCAGGAACTTTGTTGTGAACCCTTCTCTAGCACCCAAAGTCCCCTGGTGCAGTAGCTGTTTCGGCTCCTCCTTCATAAGATCCAATAGCACTACTCTTGATGAGAAGCCAAAGACACAGCAATACTATCCAATGGACACCACACTTCCCTCAGAGCAACAGGCAAGGAAGAACTTTTAAATGTCAAGATTGCTGATTTTATACGTTCTACGTACTCCTCATGGAACCAAACCTCATGAGGTGTTTCAGGCTTCCTAAAGGTTGACACCAAGCGACATTCCAATGTAACAACAATAGGGATGGCAGAGTATCTTGTCCTTCTCCATCGAGCTTAGAGTAACATTTTCTGAAATACGGAGCGGCTTCTTCTTTCAGCAGGTTTATCCGCCTTATTAGATCTGGAAAAGTTTAAATTCAAATCTACTTCCTTCAGCTTTTAAAAAAAAAGTGATTTCGAAACAACATAGGAAATTGAATGAAACACAACATCAGAGTTTAAAACCCTTCTCTACTTCTTCAACTGAACCAAAGCTTATAGAACATCAATGTGTAGATTTCTATAAACACAACATCAGAGTTTAACATCAATGTGTAGATTTCTATAAACTCAGATGAACTTTTTTAACATGAGTTTCCCCGACTCCCAACCCTAATACCCAACCCAAAACGTCACAAATTACCAGAATGAATCTACACATTGTGTTGCTTCTCCTATTGCACCACTGACACTCTATCCGACTCATTGTAAGTAGCTGAGTTGGCACTACAATCATGATCTAGTATATTCAGCCTATTCTATATAGAATTGCACGTGAAGAAATCAAGTATTCGATTCGATTGCATATCCAACGTCACTCAGTTATGAGGAGCTCGGGTTCCATATCAAATGCTCAAAAAGTATACTGTAATCAACAGTGAGTTATCTTCCATTGCTAAAAAAAAAATAACCTAGAAATTTAAGGTTACCCATGGGGAGATCTTGCAGTGTGCTCAGCGACAGTTCCTCCCAAAGGTCATTTATATTCCCAAGCTCATTAAGCAAAAGCTGCACATCCTGGATTAATCTTGGATATAGTTCAGTCGGCATGGGAACATCACAAACCCCATATCATTTAATGCAATCCTATGAAACAAGTCTCAGATTGAACGAAAAGTCAGACAGAGTTTATGACAGTCTGCTTATAGAAATCTACACATTGTGTTGCTTCTCCTATTGCACCACTTGCTGCTGCAATGCTTTGTCTCTTGCTTTGGAATGGTCTGCAGTAATTGTATGATAGTTTCTATCTTTCCCAGCGTTTGTGAGATCTTTGAAATCATCCTTCTGAAGAAGCTGCATAACCACAGATTCCACGGATTCAGCCTCATCTTCAGTCAAAGTGAAACCCTCCAGGTTGGAGCTCTTGACCAAGAATGAGAGGAGGACTCATTAGATTTGCAAAAAGACTGTTGCCTGAAGAAAACCCCAAGAAGCATATGAAACCCACCATTTTCCCATTGCAGAACAAAGTTGGGTGGACTTCTGTAATCTGAGCCTCGCTGCTTACAGATACTTGGTTTGAAGCTCTCGTATAACAGAGGGAATCTCAGATCTGTTCAAATCTGCTGACATCTTAAAGAAGGCATTTTTCAAATCCAGAGAAATAGCATCCCCTTGAGCCAAGTTGCAAGCTCTAACCATGCTTTTCTCTTTAAAAAGGCCACACCAGCATCCAAACATACTGGCTCTAACACAGTACCTCTCGCTGTACAAATGACCAAAGATCCACAACAGCAACCTGAACTTTGTTTTCTGCATACATCCGCAAGGCTCCCTGGTACAGAAACTTTGATATAAGAAAGTACTGCAACTTAACCTCAGCTTGGTCTTGTACTAATGCCAAACCAAGCATACATATCTACCCCCATTAACATCGCCAGCCGAAAGATACTCCCTGACAACTTCAACTGCAAGTACGGTGCTCCCATCTGGAACACTAACATCCCGAACCAACGGAAAAGCCCAATCAATTGAAGCTATCAACCAGCATCACATGGTTTTGTCAGGAATAGGGCACACAAACAGAACAAAGAGCTCCATAAGCATCATAAGACATAAGTTTCAGAGACTTTCACTCGGACAAAGAAAACAGTAAATGGGTATATCTAATCGAACTCTCAAGACAGGTTCAGTAATGCGCGCGATAAGAGAAGCGAGTTCAGCAGAGGATAATTATTAATTGTTCTGGGGAGCCCCGCCCCACCTACCCCACCCCACCCCAACCTCCCCCACCCCGCTTCCCCCACCCCCCCACCCCAAAATAACCCCAAAACAGGAACTGATGGAGCAGCGGAAGCGGAGGCGGAGGCGCGTCAGTTGGTACAGCTGCCGAGCTGCTGCTGATGGTGGAAGCCTTGCATCTCATCATCAAGTCGATTGCAGCTTCGGAGACTGTGGCGAGTACTGTAAAATGAGATTTCTTTGATAACAAGAGGTTACTGAAAGGGATACTTCATTCATAAGAGAAAACATTGGCTATATAGCCTTACAGCATAACTGAATGTCATAAAAATTGAACGGATATCCGAAAAATCAGAAACACGAATGGATGCTCGCAAAATCTGAAATCTGAACGAATATCCATAACCCAAAACATTATATACACATGGTTTTTTTTCTGGTTTTTTCTTAAGTTTTCAGGTGTTTTTCAAGTAATTTGGGTCCAAAACTCGAACAAAAATATGTCGGGTTTCAAATAAATTTAAAAAACCAACCTGAACCCGAATAGAACTAGAACCAATCCGATCCAAAATTCATTCGCTTTCTTAACGGATCATAAACCTCCTATCCCACATTATCTAATCTGAACCGCCCTGAAAACCCGAATGTCCATACCTAATAGCAGACATTGCTTTAAAACCGTTTTTGTTCCACTTAGGCTACCGTTAGTTAAAACGTAGTCATTTATAACTCACAATTATGGACGACCATTTTAATCAGTCTGAACCAAACCTAACCAAAAGTCTATGTACAGTACAACCCATTTGGTTTTTTTTTCCCTTCCATTTTGATAACAATTTTGCATAGGAAGTAACGCCTTAGCTGTTTACCCAGTTGAGCTCTCACCTCGAGGTAAGCCAGGGACTATTATCCGGGATTCGCTATGATCTCATCCGGAAAACCGAATTTCTAGGGTGGATGAATCCGAATCCGGATAATAAATTTCTCTATATTCACAAATACGTCTATACATTCAAATTCTAACCCACGACGTGTATTGAGGCCAAAACAAGTCACTACCAGTAATTTTAAATTCTAATTTTGTTTTCAAATATAAGTGAAAGTGAAAGAGTTATTTTTTAAAAGTGGATTTCCTTTTGGACTAAGGTGATGGCACTGGAGGCATAGAGTTATTAATAATGGAAGTGGAAAAGTTATTTTCGAAAAGCATAAAACCAATGTCAATGAAAAATATACAAAACCAAAAAAGTCCACGAGTCATTCTTGTTGTGGATATGGTTGAGTCGGTGGATTTTCGTCGCTCAGAACTTTTTCGATTCCTTCCAAAGATCCGATAACGTGTCTATAATGTCACCACACCAACCAAATCATGCCGGATCCAGCTGCTGCCACAGAGGCCAGTGTATATATAGCAAGCTTCACGACCTCGTATTTTGTTGCTTCGAACTCAGCTTTCAACTTATTAAAATCCTGAAATACCCAAAACATATATTAGTTCTTCTGATTCCGATCTTACTAACCTGAAGTCACGAGTGTAAAATGAATGAATAGAGGAAATTTTACTCTTCTCAGATCGCTTGGGCCTTTGATAATGTCCTGAAACACAACCAACAATTAGTCCTTATCTCGCCAAGCTTCAAATTAATAAGTGCAAAGAAAAAAAAAAACTATACCTGCTCATCTTCGTGTATGTGGATATCATCACACCTGTTTCAAATGAAAGGTCTTAGTTTCAATGGGACACAACAAAAATTAAAAAGCGAGTCAACTACCTCTGCTCGGTTTGCATCGTAGCAATGTCGGCTCGCATCTTATCAATATCGGCTCGCAGTTTTCGAACCTCTTCTGCAACACGAGTTGATTGATACTCCTGCACAAGACAATGAAGGACACTTAGGCTGGAAAGAACAGATCTTCTAGTATTCCTTAAGTGAGAAAACTAAAGAAGTATATCACGCCATGGAGATCTGTTTTGTTCGAGGTGAACATACCTTAACAGTTTCTAAGGATAAGTTCACAACACAAGATATATAAAAAAAAAGACATCTCTACTTCTGAGATACTTGTCATCAACACAAGATACAGTTTCTAAGGATAAGTTCATCACAACACAAGATATACAAGATAACATCTCTGCATCCATCATGTTCCTGTAATAGTGAGAATTAGTACTAATTAATGAAAGTGTGGAAAAAAAAGAGTTGCCTCGGATTTGGCGATGTCGGCTTTCACCTTCTCCATCACCGACTCCAAGCCACCGGTGATGGCGCCCGTTAATGCCTCCGCTTGTGTCGAGGGTACGTTGATCGCCTCTAGACCCTTAACCATTCCTAATGTGTCGACATGGTCGAGAGATTTGGACTTCCCGGAAGAAAGTGAACGATAACTCAGACCTCCTCCGGTTCTTCCGATGTTAATCGTGCGCTTAAGCATTGCCATGACTCTAGCGCGTGGGAAGGAGTGAAAAATCGAAATCACTTTTATTTGTTAACGGATGTTTGAAGAAACTAACGAAACCCTACCCTATGACCAAGAGAAAGAAGAGGAAGATCGGATACTCACAAAACAAAAGGCTTGCTTCACAAGGAATTTTCTTCTCAACCTCGCCTCCTCTCGTTCTTTCTTTTCGCTTCTTTCTCTCTGTTTCAAATTGTAACAAAGACGAAGAGATCGAAGTTATGATATAAAGTAGGTTTACACGAATCCCCTTACTCCGTTTTTTGGGTGCATAATTATTTATTTATTTATTTTTCCCCGTATATTGTTGTTTGTCACACTATCAGATAGGTCTAGGGATAACACCCAAAACATAAAAAATCCGATCTGAATCAATCTGAAAATCTCTATTCTGTTTGGTTTTAAGTAGTTAATATTATTTTAACGGATCCTAAATTTTTTTTTTCAGTTTTTGCTTCGGTTCGGATAGGATCTAAAAATTGAACGGATATCCGAAAAATCAGAAACACGAATGGATACTCGCAAAATCTGAAATCCGAACGAATATCCATAACCCAAAACAATATATACACATGATTTTCTTGTTTTTTCCTAAGTTTTCGGGGTTTTTCGAGTAATTCAGATCCAAAACTCGAACAAAAATATGTCGGGTTTCAAATAAATTTAAAAAACCAATCCGAACCCGAATAGAACTATATAACCAATCCGATCCAAAATTCATTCGCTTTCTTAACGGATCATAAACCTCCTATCCCACATTATCTGATCTGAACCAACCTGAAAACCCAAATGTCCATACCTAATAGCATACATTGCTTTAAAACCGTTTTTGTTCCACTTAGGCTACCGTTAGTTAAAACGTAGTCATTTATAACTCACAATTATGGACGACCATTTTAATCAGTCTGAACCAAACCTAACCAAAAGTCTATGTACAGTACAACCCATTTGGTTTTTTTTTTCCTTCCATTTTGATAACAATTTTGCATAGGAAGTAACGCCTTAGCTTTTTACCCAGTTGAGCTCTCACCTCGAGGTAAGCCAGGGACTATTATCCGGGATTCGCTATGATCTCATCCGGAAAACCGAATTTCTGGGGTGGGCGGATAATAAATTTACGGATAGGCCGAAAAATATCAGGATCCGGATATCCTAAATTTAATGGTCGGATCCTTTAATTACCTTAAAAATATATTATATTAATTTTTTTTTTATTAAATTGAAATTTATATTAAAATTTTGATTAAAATAAATTTAGAACTATTTTTATAATCCCAGGTTTTTAAAAAATATATTATATAAAAAATAATCTAACCATTATTTTTAACATTTTTATTTTTATTTATTTTTAAATTATTTTGTTATAGAATCCAAACCACAGATATTTTGATGTGTGAGCGAGTATCCGAAGTCCGGATATCCGAGAGTCACAGATTCGGATCTGGATAGTTAAAAATCACATCCGGCGGATGTCCGAAGTTGTTACACTCCTACCTTTAAGGAGGCAGTGCGGAAAAAAATAAGAAGGCTTACTGACATTGCTGGCAAAGTTGTTGTAGGACTGCGAAACCTGAATTAAAAATTAAGAATAATAATCCGATTAAAGAAAGACGAATACGCTGAGTAGTCTGAGAGATGATATCTTTTCTTAATTCAATAGATTTCTCACATGTGCCAGTTTTGTGAGATTGTATATCTCAATATACAATCATGTTGAGACTATAATCGCGACACTCATTTATAGAATGTGCGAATAAGATATTAGATATACTATGGAGACTTACTTTATCTTTAACGAAGAGACGAAATAGATTTGTTGGAACTTTTTCTATTTATGGAAATGTAGCTTAATTCCCAAGTCGAAGAAGGATAAGTTCGTGAGAGAATATTATGCCTTGTTCCGCAAGGACAAATATGCAAAAATATAACGAAAATATTTGAGACGCAATCTATAAACTTCTACATTTATTTGAAATTATGCAAAACAATCTAAGGGAAAATTAACAAAAATTTTAATAGAAATTTGTAGTAAAAAGAATAATGTTTGTGGGCGTAAAGACCAACCGGCACGGCATAAAATTATGCACAGGGAAGGCAACCAGGGGCTGGAGACTCGAATGCGCTTGATTTGCCCAGATTCAAATCTAGCGTTTATCACTTCAGGCAGAGGTTTTCTAGGGTTTATGACTGTGTAGACTTTGGCAACCTCTATGTTTAGCAGCTTTTCTGTTTGAGGGTGTAGGCATACTGGATGCGCAACGAGCCCTGCGATATGCTATAGTCCTTCTCTGTTGAAGAATTCTAATGGGACGCCAACAAAATCAAGCCAAACTGGGACCATAGTCAGCTCTAGTTTTGAGGGCTTCACATCCGGAGACCATTTGGCGACGAACATAGACTACCCATCAACTTGCCACAAGCTTTGACTCAAGATCCTGCGCCTGGCAATCGGGCAAGGAACTTTGAATAGAAATGAGTGTCCTTCCATTTTGGATACCGAGATATCTCTTCTCTGCCTGCTCCAAATTCCATTGACAATAGCATGAACAATGCCTCTGGATGGCGGCTCTTCGTAGAACTGGCTTAGTATGAAGCTATCCCAAGCTTTCTTGTTCTTCTCTATGACCGAGTTCGGGATTGTCACACAAGATTCACCCGACTCTGAGGTGAACGGAGTGCCTTTTTTCTCTAGCTTCATCGAGCTGCCTTTGATTAGATCTTTCCAGGGGAGATCTTTCTTTTTTGGGAGTTTTTCTGACTTGTCATGTGGGCTTCTGGGGCCCTCTAGATATGGGTGTGAGGCTACGCGAGAAGCTTCGGCTTCCACCATAGATGCAGATTCCGGGTTCCCTTCAACGGTTGCAGGTACATCGACCAATGAACTAGGTTTTGTAGCTACTTCCATAATTTCGGGGAGGATTTTGTTGGGGATTGCCACAGCTTTCGCCGACAGGGGGGCTAAGGTGCAGGAATCAGGGGCTGATTGGTTAACTGGAGCCTCAGAGGGCTTAGGTAACGAATCCTTTTGAGGGCTCATGGAGGTCTCGCCAGCTGAGGTGGGGGTCTCAGGCGGAGATGACTTTGATAGGGATGGAGATGGGTAAGCGGTACCAATGGGGCTGCCGCTTGGGGATTTTTTTTTTTGGTTTGGGTTTGCCCATGAGGGGCGGAGGAGACCGACGCCGAGATCGGCGACGGTGAAGGGAGTAGGAAAGTGTACGCGTGTTGAGAGAAAAATCGCCCTTTTAGGAGAGAGAAAAATCGTTCTTTTAGGAGAGAGAAAATCGCCCTTATATTTGATTTGCAAACAGATTTTTTTTCTTTTTTTTTTTTTGGTCATCATTCATTCAAAATAAAATGCAAAAAGTTATACAATGAGCAAAACAAAACACAAAACATAGTACAATCAACTGCAGCTGCATTACGAAAGTAAGATCAAGAAGATTACATCCAGTAGTAACTTTCTTTTTTATATTAATTAATAAGTATCATTTTCAATTTTACACTACTATTAATTTCATAATGAAAAACATGTAATATTTGTTTAATATTATGATAAACTTAATATATTAAACAAATGGTGGTACATCGATCTTATGAAGAATGACAAACAAATATATCATAGTTAAAATATTGACTCTCCGTTGTGGAATAATAATTTTAATTGAATGTGTCTATATTTACAAACCCAAAATTGAATCAATAACCAACGGTAAAATGAGATTCCTATCTAAACTTCTTTTAGAAAAGAAAAAAAAGAAAAAAAAAAACATAGTGTACAACTTATTTATTTCAAGTTCAACACGTAAATATTAGTAATATATTAAACAAATGGTGGTACGTTTAATCTTAATTTTTTACACAAACGTTGGGATTGGAATCTCATTTGTACCATTGGTTATTGATTTAATTTTGGGTTTGTAAATATACACATTCAATTAAAATTATTCCACAAGGGAAAGTCAAATACTAACTATAATTATGATAAATTTCTTTGTCATTATTCATAAGATCGAGTCGAATAGTTCGGATTGAAAAAAGAAGGAACCTGGTTAGGTTCGGTTCGGTTCGGTTCGGTATGATTAAATTACCCATCCATAATTGTGAGCTATAAATTAACTACCGAATCAAACGGAGGCCTTATGAATTAGCAAACCCAAAGCTTGTATTATCTCTCTTCCCGTCTCTTTAATGTTTTCGTGAGCACGACGAGAAAGAAGTCGAGTCTAAGAGGAACCTTGTGAAGCAAGGATCGTAGGTAAGCGCTTCTTCTTCTTCTTCTTTCGCGTGGTTTTTTCTTCTCCGTATCTTTAACTCTTTCTTGTGAATCAAGCAATCGTGGGTAACGCTTTCTTGTTCTTTCTTGTGGCTTATCTTTTCTAGTCATTGCTTAATGGAGTTGGTTTTTTCTCGTCAGTTCTGGTCCTTTCCCGGAAAATTTGCAGATAACAAAGTCCGTCCTTTTGTGAATCAATCATTTCCTGGGTAAAGTTTCTTCTTTTTTTTGACGATTTTGGGTTTATACTAGTTATAGTTGCTGAATCTATTTGTTTTCTCTGCAGTTCTTTTTTCCCGAAAAACTTCTGAGATGAGTATAGGAAAGTTCGAAGTGGCGAAACGTATCTGTTCCACGTTGATTGTCGGCAACATTGTCTTTGCTGGTGTATTGTGTGGAACACAAATCTTGAAAGATATTCAGACTGAAGTAGAGGGCAGGACGGAGGAAGCCAAAGAGGCTAAAGCAAGGAACCGGATGTTGCGTATGGTCAAGATAAACGAACAAAGGATCAAATGGCAGGAGAAGATTTTTGGGAAATGATGAGAAGGAGATATAGGAAACTTGAAGACTTTTATTTTTGAGTCTAGTGAAATAGGATTGCATTAAGCTGTTCATACATTCAAGCAATTAGCAATTACGTTTAGTGACTTACAAGAAAATTTGAAAACAGAAACATGTGAGAACGGCCTATGTTCTTTCCATTGAAGCATTCAAAATATAATATACGTTCTCCTTTAACTGATCATAGAGTGAACTCATCGATGTGTGCAACAAAGCTAAATCTTTTCCAGAGTCCGGGATATTCACTCCTTCGATTGCCTCATATCTATCAGAAAAAACCAGCATTGGTGCTTTCTACGAGTCCTGGAGACTGCATAAAATTCATCAAACCACCCTTGGTCTTTGATTCAGGCCCCATTCCAACTGAGGCAGCCAGCTCTGCATACTTTCCATCCACCTTCTTTGCATCGTCTGCATACTTTTCTACCTCACGACACAGATCATCATCTTAGCAATTCCTGACAGAATGAAAGTCACCACCTGGTGTTTTTGCAAAATGTTCACCAGCCGCCAGTCTTTTGGCAAGGGACATGATATCCGTAGACAGAGTATGCGCAACCAACTGCAAGACTTGTGCCCACTTGTATACCTGGCTTGTTGTATGGTAGTTAAGAAGTAAAGTTCTTTGCAAAGCAAGTGCAGTCAGAGCAGAGGAGAGGCTGTTACTGAGGTCGCTAACTCTAGAAGGGAAACTTCTGTGTAATTACTGTTGCAATGTGCTTGTGTTGGCTCCGGAACTACAGTCAGTCGAACTCCAGCAACAAGAACAGCAGATGTCAAAGATAAAGAACCCAATATGTCCATCAACACTGTGGGGGCAATAATTTTAGGAATCATATTTTTTCGTAAGGCACCAGAGATCCTTCCATGCTGTTCCATCCAAACCGCTGTTTCTTGAGATTTTTCAAAGACCAAGACTTTTGCTTGAGAAAATTCTTGAGCTTGCGTCTCTCAAAGGAAGCGCATGTTTTTAAAAGCAGCTTCTGCTACTGTTGTCTTTCAGTTGTCTCACCAGAAGGAAAACAGATGATGCTTCAGTCTCAAACACCATCATTAAGCTAGCAAATGGGTCCAGTTTTAATTCATAGACATTGAAAGAAACCATCTTACCTCCAGAGACAATTCAACAGCTGGTAACATAGACAGTAAGAGATCATGATGTTCCTGAAAAGAATGAAGTAAACCAGTATGGTTCGATTATGCTAGTAAATCAAGCTTACTTTGTCATAGTAAGTGGCACATAAGTGATTGATGAACATAGTTACAAAATATAAGCAACGAGAAATACCTGCCTCCACAATTATGCTCTATTTTGTCTGCTTTAGTGCGATGAATGTTTACCTGCAACCTAACACGGATTCTTCACTCCTGATGAAAACAAACTCGAGCTAGCAATGGCAGCAACATCATGGAAATTTCCTCGGGTCCCAAACAAAAACTTCCATCAACATAAAGAGTATGTCCTTGTTTTTCCTTAGAACACCAAGAACAGCTTCACAATTTGCTCTAAATATGATGTGCCTTCAACACCTGTCTACCGTAATGCAGCTTCCATTTTCTGGGTTAGCCAAGATAGTACTATCTCAGGAACTTTGTTGTGAACCCTTCTCTAGCACCCAAAGTCCCCTGGTGCAGTAGCTGTTTCGGCTCCTCCTTCATAAGATCCAATAGCACTACTCTTGATGAGAAGCCAAAGACACAGCAATACTATCCAATGGACACCACACTTCCCTCAGAGCAACAGGCAAGGAAGAACTTTTAAATGTCAAGATTGCTGATTTTATACGTTCTACGTACTCCTCATGGAACCAAACCTCATGAGGTGTTTCAGGCTTCCTAAAGGTTGACACCAAGCGACATTCCAATGTAACAACAATAGGGATGGCAGAGTATCTTGTCCTTCTCCATCGAGCTTAGAGTAACATTTTCTGAAATACGGAGCGGCTTCTTCTTTCAGCAGGTTTATCCGCCTTATTAGATCTGGAAAAGTTTAAATTCAAATCTACTTCCTTCAGCTTTTAAAAAAAAGTGATTTCGAAACAACATAGGAAATTGAATGAAACACAACATCAGAGTTTAAAACCCTTCTCTACTTCTTCAACTGAACCAAAGCTTATAGAACATCAATGTGTAGATTTCTATAAACACAACATCAGAGTTTAACATCAATGTGTAGATTTCTATAAACTCAGATGAACTTTTTTAACATGAGTTTCCCCGACTCCCAACCCTAATACCCAACCCAAAACGTCACAAATTACCAGAATGAATCTACACATTGTGTTGCTTCTCCTATTGCACCACTGACACTCTATCCGACTCATTGTAAGTAGCTGAGTTGGCACTACAATCATGATCTAGTATATTCAGCCTATTCTATATAGAATTGCACGTGAAGAAATCAAGTATTCGATTCGATTGCATATCCAACGTCACTCAGTTATGAGGAGCTCGGGTTCCATATCAAATGCTCAAAAAGTATACTGTAATCAACAGTGAGTTATCTTCCATTGCTAAAAAAAAATAACCTAGAAATTTAAGGTTACCCATGGGGAGATCTTGCAGTGTGCTCAGCGACAGTTCCTCCCAAAGGTCATTTATATTCCCAAGCTCATTAAGCAAAAGCTGCACATCCTGGATTAATCTTGGATATAGTTCAGTCGGCATGGGAACATCACAAACCCCATATCATTTAATGCAATCCTATGAAACAAGTCTCAGATTGAACGAAAAGTCAGACAGAGTTTATGACAGTCTGCTTATAGAAATCTACACATTGTGTTGCTTCTCCTATTGCACCACTTGCTGCTGCAATGCTTTGTCTCTTGCTTTGGAATGGTCTGCAGTAATTGTATGATAGTTTCTATCTTTCCCAGCGTTTGTGAGATCTTTGAAATCATCCTTCTGAAGAAGCTGCATAACCACAGATTCCACGGATTCAGCCTCATCTTCAGTCAAAGTGAAACCCTCCAGGTTGGAGCTCTTGACCAAGAATGAGAGGAGGACTCATTAGATTTGCAAAAAGACTGTTGCCTGAAGAAAACCCCAAGAAGCATATGAAACCCACCATTTTCCCATTGCAGAACAAAGTTGGGTGGACTTCTGTAATCTGAGCCTCGCTGCTTACAGATACTTGGTTTGAAGCTCTCGTATAACAGAGGGAATCTCAGATCTGTTCAAATCTGCTGACATCTTAAAGAAGGCATTTTTCAAATCCAGAGAAATAGCATCCCCTTGAGCCAAGTTGCAAGCTCTAACCATGCTTTTCTCTTTAAAAAGGCCACACCAGCATCCAAACATACTGGCTCTAACACAGTACCTCTCGCTGTACAAATGACCAAAGATCCACAACAGCAACCTGAACTTTGTTTTCTGCATACATCCGCAAGGCTCCCTGGTACAGAAACTTTGATATAAGAAAGTACTGCAACTTAACCTCAGCTTGGTCTTGTACTAATGCCAAACCAAGCATACATATCTACCCCCATTAACATCGCCAGCCGAAAGATACTCCCTGACAACTTCAACTGCAAGTACGGTGCTCCCATCTGGAACACTAACATCCCGAACCAACGGAAAAGCCCAATCAATTGAAGCTATCAACCAGCATCACATGGTTTTGTCAGGAATAGGGCACACAAACAGAACAAAGAGCTCCATAAGCATCATAAGACATAAGTTTCAGAGACTTTCACTCGGACAAAGAAAACAGTAAATGGGTATATCTAATCGAACTCTCAAGACAGGTTCAGTAATGCGCGCGATAAGAGAAGCGAGTTCAGCAGAGGATAATTATTAATTGTTCTGGGGAGCCCCGCCCCACCTACCCCACCCCACCCCAACCTCCCCCACCCCGCTTCCCCCACCCCCCCACCCCAAAATAACCCCAAAACAGGAACTGATGGAGCAGCGGAAGCGGAGGCGGAGGCGCGTCAGTTGGTACAGCTGCCGAGCTGCTGCTGATGGTGGAAGCCTTGCATCTCATCATCAAGTCGATTGCAGCTTCGGAGACTGTGGCGAGTACTGTAAAATGAGATTTCTTTGATAACAAGAGGTTACTGAAAGGGATACTTCATTCATAAGAGAAAACATTGGCTATATAGCCTTACAGCATAACTGAATGTCATAAAAATTGAACGGATATCCGAAAAATCAGAAACACGAATGGATGCTCGCAAAATCTGAAATCTGAATATCCATAACCCAAAACAATATATACACATAGTTTTTTTTCTGGTTTTTTCTTAAGTTTTCGGGTGTTTTTCAAGTAATTTGGGTCCAAAACTCGAACAAAAATATGTCGGGTTTCAAATAAATTTTAAAAACCAACCTGAACCCGAATAGAACTAGAACCAATCCGATCCAAAATTCATTCGCTTTCTTAACGGATCATAAACCTCCCATCCCACATTATCTAATCTGAACCGCCCTGAAAACCCGAATGTCCATACCTAATAGCAGACATGGACGGTGTTTGTTGTGTTACTGAAACTTGTCAACATATCTGGCTGAGAGGAGAGCCAAAAACATTGGGGACAGAAATTTGTTTATCAATTATGAGTGATGTAATGTTATAGGATGAGTACAGCACGACGTGTATTGAGGCCAAAACAAGTCACTACCAGTAATTTTAAATTCTAATTTTGTTTTCAAATATAAGTGAAAGTGAAAGAGTTATTTTTTAAAAGTGGACTTTTGGACTAAGGTCATGGCACCGGAGGCATACGAGTTATTAATAATGGAAGTGGAAAAGTTACTTTTCGAAAAGCATAAAACCAATGTCAATGAAAAATATACAAAACCAAAAAAGTCCACGAGTCATTCTTGTTGTGGATATGTTTGAGTCGGTGGATTTTCGTCGCTTAGAACTTTTGCCATTCCTTCCAAATGATGCCGAATCCAGCTGCTGCCACAGGGGCCAGTATATATATAGCATACATCACGACCTCATATTTTGTTGCTTCGAACTCAGCTTTCAACTTATTAAAATCCTGAAATACCCAAAACATATATTAGTTCTTCTGATTTCCGATCTTACTAACCTGAAGTCACGAGTGTAAAATGAATGAATAGAGGAAATTTTACTCTTCTCAGATCGCTTGGGCCTTTGATAATGTCCTGAAACACAACCAACAATTAGTCCTTATCTCGCCAAGCTTCAAATTAATAAGTGCAAAGAAAAAAAAAAACTATACCTGCTCATCTTCGTGTATGTGGATATCATCACACCTGTTTCAAATGAAAGGTCTTAGTTTCAATGGGACACAACAAAAATTAAAAAGCGAGTCAACTACCTCTGCTCGGTTTGCATCGTAGCAATGTCGGCTCGCATCTTATCAATATCGGCTCGCAGTTTTCGAACCTCTTCTGCAACACGAGTTGATTGATACTCCTGCACAAGACAATGAAGGACACTTAGGCTGGAAAGAACAGATCTTCTAGTATTCCTTAAGTGAGAAAACTAAAGAAGTATATCACGCCATGGAGATCTGTTTTGTTCGAGGTGAACATACCTTAACAGTTTCTAAGGATAAGTTCACAACACAAGATACATAAAAAAAAAGACATCTCTACTTCTGAGATACTTGTCATCAACACAAGATACAGTTTCTAAGGATAAGTTCATCACAACACAAGATATACAAGATAACATCTCTGCATCCATCATGTTCCTGTAATAGTGAGAATTAGTACTAATTAATGAAAGTGTGGAAAAAAAAGAGTTGCCTCGGATTTGGCGATGTCGGCTTTCACCTTCTCCATCACCGACTCCAAGCCACCGGTGATGGCGCCCGTTAATGCCTCCGCTTGTGTCGAGGGTACGTTGATCGCCTCTAGACCCTTAACCATTCCTAATGTGTCGACATGGTCGAGAGATTTGGACTTCCCGGAAGAAAGTGAACGATAACTCAGACCTCCTCCGGTTCTTCCGATGTTAATCGTGCGCTTAAGCATTGCCATGACTCTAGCGCGTGGGAAGGAGTGAAAAATCGAAATCACTTTTATTTGTTAACGGATGTTTGAAGAAACTAACGAAACCCTACCCTATGACCAAGAGAAAGAAGAGGAAGATCGGATACTCACAAAACAAAAGGCTTGCTTCACAAGGAATTTTCTTCTCAACCTCGCCTCCTCTCGTTCTTTCTTTTCGCTTCTTTCTCTCTGTTTCAAATTGTAACAAAGACGAAGAGATCGAAGTTATGATATAAAGTAGGTTTACACGAATCCCCTTACTCCGTTTTTTGGGTGCATAATTATTTATTTATTTATTTTTCCCCGTATATTGTTGTTTGTCACACTATCAGATAGGTCTAGGGATAACACCCAAAACATAAAAAATCCGATCTGAATCAATCTGAAAATCTCTATTCTGTTTGGTTTTAAGTAGTTAATATTATTTTAACGGATCCTAAATTTTTTTTTTCAGTTTTTGCTTCGGTTCGGATAGGATCTAAAAATTGAACGGATATCCGAAAAATCAGAAACACGAATGGATACTCGCAAAATCTGAAATCCGAACGAATATCCATAACCCAAAACAATATATACACATGATTTTCTTGTTTTTTCCTAAGTTTTCGGGGTTTTTCGAGTAATTCAGATCCAAAACTCGAACAAAAATATGTCGGGTTTCAAATAAATTTAAAAAACCAATCCGAACCCGAATAGAACTATTGATGTAGTCTTTTTGGGAGTACCCCAATTAAATTATCGAACCACAAGGAGCAAAGAACCAACACACTAGGAATGCACAAGTTCACTTAATCTAAGCAAAATAAAAGGGTTTTTGTTTCATAAATATGACTAACAAAGCAAATCAAACTAAATAAGACAAATCAAAGCAAAAGAAAGTAAAATACAAAGGCAAGCCCTTGGGTTAAGGCAATTGATTAGGGTGACTATTGGCTAATCTATGATGTTAATGTTCAATACCATGATGATCCTTAGCCTTAGAACTCTTAGTTAAACTAGTGCACTTCCATGCAACTAATCCTATGCAAATCAAGTAATCAACACCAAATTTCCATTTTGCAATCACAAGACAAACATGCATTAATTCCAAGTCTAATATGGCTACTAAACAACCTAGAACAACTTCCATTGGCAAGATTTAGCAAAGCACTCAATAGATTGATTCTAGAATTTTCACAAAAAACCTTCCGGATATAAAAATTCTAATAATCTAAATTAGCATTGATCAAAGCTAATCTAGCATTAAGAACATCTATTGAGAAAGGATAATAAACTATCTAACTTAAACATCAAAGAACAATCCTCTAATCACTCTTAATCTACCTAAACCCAAAAGCTCTAAAGGGCTACTCACACATGCTTAAATCAAAAACAAGATCCATAGAAGTATTTATAATCATAGAACAAAGACAAAAAGATAGAGATGAGGAAAACTTCTTCAATATATAATATTTTGCACAAAGAGTTTAAACTTGTTCTTCCAAAAGAAGAACAAGGGAAAGAAAACAATAATGGGGGCCTCTTAAAGTCTCCCACACTTAAGAGTATAATATGGTTGTTACACAACTTGTTTGCACACTAAAAAAGGTGAAATACACTGTTTTTGGCCGCCTACGAGGTGGATCGATCGATCCAGTTTAGTTTGGTCGATCCGTGGCTCTATCGATCATTTGGAATTTTCTCGTCGAAGTGGATCGATCGATCTAGATTTGGATCGATCGATCCATATACCACATTTCCGCATCAGCTTCAACCGCTCGCCAGAATGACTTGTCTTCACTCAATCGGGTTTATCTCTTGAATGCACCGTTGGATTGTCTTCAAATCACTTGCAAATGAAAGCTAACATCTGTAGCTAGGTTGTGTCAAAATATTAGGAAGATCCAACGGTAGAAAAACCTCCATTCATGGCGAAACATTTGACAGTTGTTTATGATTCTGCATCTCAAATGTGTATATTTGGCCAAAACAGCTCCTTTTGTTCCAAAGCACTCTAAAATCTGTACAAACTCAAAATACAACCAAAAAAACACAAAGATAGACAAAAACAAAACTAACGAATAAAAACGAAATGAAAACAATGTACAAAAACGTGTAAAAACACAACATATCAACTATAACCAATCCGATCCAAAATTCATTCGCTTTCTTAACGGATCATATATATATGGCTACAAATTGGATTAAGAATAATAATCCGATTAAGGAAAGACGAATACGCTGAGTAGTCTGAGAGATGATATCTTTTCTTAATTCAATAGATTTCTCATATGTGCCAGTTTTGTAAGATTGTATATCTCAATATATAATCATGTTGAGACTATAATTGCGACACTCATTTATAGAATGTGCGAATAAGATATTCGATATACTATCGAGACTTACTTTATTTTTAACGAAGAGACGAAATAGATTTGTTGGAACTTTTCTATTTATGGAAAGGGGTAGCTTAATTCCCAAGTCGAAGAAGGATAAGTTCGTGAGAGAATATTATGCTTTGTTCCGCAAGGACAAATATGCAAAAATATTACGAGCAATCTATAAACTTCTACATTTATTTGAAATTATGGAAAACAATCTTAGGGAAAATTAACAAAAAATTTAATAGAAATTTGTAGTAAAAAGAATAATTTTTGTGGGCGTAAAGACCAACCGGCACGGCATAGCGCAACAGTTATAAAATGGGATCGGTTATCTCATCGGTTTGGTTCAGTTTAGTGTAACCGAACGATTACCAATTTAACCTAATCTAACCACTAACATATATTCTAACTCTATCGTTTCTCCTTTTTTCTCCGATCTTCTTTTTGTTCTCCTTCTCCTCTTCTTTTCTCCCATCTTCTTCTTCGATATTCTTCTTCTCCGATCTTCTTCTTCCCTTTTTTATTCTTCTTTTTCTTCCTTTCTTCTTGGAGGTTGATCTTCTCTTGCGGCTAGGGCAAACTCTTCATGTTGAGAGGAAGGAAACCCTAAATCGTTTGGGCATGCCGCTTCAAAGAAGAAAGAAACCCTAACAATTTAGATTCTTAAGCTCAAAATCGAAATCAACCGAGGATTGAACCGAACCGAACCATATTGATTTTTGTGGAATTTTGAAAATTCAAAATAACCAAAATAATCAAAATAACCAATTAGTTCGATTTGATTTATCCGAAACGCAGGCTTACTATATATATTAGTGGAAAATTTACTCATTTTTAATTAATTGGTGGTGGTTTAGTAGTTTTCACTTAAGTAGGAGTTGTCTTGTAAGTATAGGTTAGAGATCAATATCTCTTAAAAGTGAAATTTAGTAAATCACTTTATTTATCTAGTCAAAGTAGTGCCAAACTTTAGATCTATTGAAAAACTTAATGAATAGATTACTCGATTCCTATACTTACTTTGAGAAAATTAATCGGATGATTAAAAGTATGATAAATAAAATATTTGCTCATTTTAACACATAATTCATATAAATATTTTATAATTATCTTAATCCTCCGTTTATCAGATAACCGTGTGACTGTGTCTATATCGATTAACTAGAATTTAACCCACAGTATACCGCGGGACAATTTATTTTTACATAATCATAATTTAATCAACTTAATTAGATATGTCTAATATTCTAATATTGACGGTGTTAACAAAATAATAAAATGATTATTTACCCGTCTTATAATACCGAGTTAATGATATTTTAAATTTATATTAATGTCAACACAAACTCGTCCCGCCATATAATCCGGTCCAGTGATATTTTAAACTTTTAATAAGTGTAAATATTCATAATATTTTAAACTATTTAAAAGTTTTAAATTTATATGGTTCAACTATATAACCGAATTAAACCGGATACAAATTTTTAAATTTAGATGTCTGTTAAATTAAGCTTCCTGCTGCTTCAAATTAAGATTTATTTTGGTCTTATTTATAATATGACTCTCAACCATAATCTAAAACTTTTAGCCGATATGGGACGTTAAACACACAAGTTTTCTCATTGTTTTAGTAATACATGTCCGTTTTTCAAAATCTGAATCACGACAAATGCAGAATAAAAATCTAGAGTTTTATTAATTTTATGTATTATATGATGATTCAAAGCAATTAAACAAAAATATCATACAAAGATGATAGGAGAATCATAATTATAAATCTTAACAAAATCTTCTAAATTATTATACTATTAACTGTAAAATATTATATGGATATTTCAGATTTTATAATTAAATTAAAAAAATTTAATTGTGTTTGGTTATATGGATAGTAGATAATTGATTATAGAAGTTGTTTGGATATATGTATAGAAATATATTCATATTCATATTTACTTTTAGTGAGCTTCCTAATTTGTTATTTAATCAATGACATTTTATGTAATATTTTACAAAACAAAAGTTTTTTAAAAATGTACTTCAAAAATATTAATATAGATATATAAAAACTTATATATTTTTGAAAATTAAATATACCTCCATATATTTATAATGTATGTATTTATATTTATGCGTATCAATGTTGGGTTCCATTTTAGATATGCCCCGCGACATCGTTGCAGGCTCATGGGTCATCCATCACCAGTAAGATCGCGCTAATAAAATCCGATGTGATCACCTCACATCACACTTACACATACGTCACATAATGATGACAAAAATAATTGCAGCTGCGAAAACGAAAACACGTACCAATAAATACACGACATGAATAAATGAATTTTGTACAAATAAGTTTTTTTTTTGTCGTCTGCACAAAATAGTTTACATATCAATTATCATGTCTCTTAATTTAATTAGGATATTATTCCTTTTGCCATCATGCAGAGCCGTGTTTCATGTATTAAAAAAGAAATGCATTTAACTTAGACCACAAAAAAAAAACAAAAATATGTCACATTTTTTTTCTAAATTAGGTTGAACATTTATTTTTACATAGTGTTTTAAGATTTCTTTAAGAAGCAAAACTCATATCATTAACATTTATGAAAATTTTGGTTTGTTTTTCCTTTACATTACTAGTAAATCTCGTTTCTAATAATTTTTTAAAAAAATGAACAACATTTTATTTTATTTTTATATTTAAAAAAGAAATTTCTCTCAAAAATAGAATGTGCGATTTAAAATTTGTGAAAAAGCCTCTATCAACCTTGACATGACACTGCCATCATGGACCAAACATAATTTAGACAAATGTGGGAAAGAAGATTCTGATTTTCGAAAACTTCTTCAAAGTATGCTTGGTCACATTTTCAGGCAAAAAGAAAAACCTAAGTACATTTTTATCGGTGAAATACGGCTGGAGTTTTAAAAAAATAATTAATTAGATCATTATATATATTTTTA
Source organism: Turritis glabra (assembly GCA_900406565.1). NCBI lineage: Eukaryota > Viridiplantae > Streptophyta > Magnoliopsida > Brassicales > Brassicaceae > Turritis > Turritis glabra. The sequence goes on from OVBN01000025.1 coordinate 5,895,955, forward strand.
AAATAATTGAACTAGTAACAAAGTGACAACTGTGATTTGAGTCTCTCATAAGGTTCTCAAAAGAAAACCTCTTTCTATCCTTTCATATACTTTTTCATTATTTTTTTATTTGTTATTGTCACATATCCTCTTGAGAACTTGTGACTAAAGATGCTCTAATATATCTAGGTGACGATATCGTTGTTAAACAATATTGGCCTTCTTTGTGGCTCTGTCATTCACTTAATATTGCGAAACTGAATCGAATCAATACTCTGCATCGATCTCTCACAAAAACAATCATAAAGAAAGAAAACGTTGTTACACACGATCGGACAAAGAAGAATTCTTTTTGGTATAATAGTTTGTATAGAGTTATAGTCCTCAATTTGTATGCATATTCAAAAAACTATTTAAGGAATTTTTTTTGAATCGTAAACTCTATTCGACCCTCCATTTGAACATGCTAAAAGACATCCCTCTGTATGTAACCTACAGATCATAACGAATATCAGAAATTTCTAAAATTAGTATTTGTGGTTTGTTTCCTTGAAAATTTGTACTATATTTTTACAATATGTTTTATTTTAAATCATTACGACTATCCAAATTTTTCGAATCGAATCGCAGCGAATACCAAATTAAAGCATATCTAACATACAATTTGCCAACCCTAGTCTTAGTAACATGTTCACATACACGAGACTACACGCACATCATCCACACGAAATGAGATGATGTGGACGCACATGACACCAAAGGTTGACCATACATACACGAGACTACACGCACATCATCCACACGAAATGAGATGATGTGGACGCACATGACACCAAAGGTTGATCATACAATGAAATCGCACAAGTAGAACTTATCTATAAATGAGCTTAATTATCTTGCCGATTATTTAATATGAAATCATGGTTTATAACATATCAATCTGTTCGTGGTTGTTGTTAGTGGCAGAGATTAAGTGGATCCATCAATGTTGTCTGCTATAGTTCATAACCACAAAAAGAGCCTGAGCTTGACAAAACCAGATTTATCATGTTAGCGTTGATGGCCGAGAATCTGTTGACATTAATTCGTCGGATGAGATCATCTTAATTGATAGCCGGTCTGGCGGTCTCGGTTGAGACATTGGTGGTGATTGGCAATGAATAGTTAGAGATTAACATAATGGATTGATCGATGGCCGGAAAAGAAAAAAAATATAATATATATAAGTTTAATAAAGTTTACCTCTAATACCATAAAGAAATTAAATCTTATACTATTACTAATGATTGGATACATCTATATGAGTAGATAGAAAAACTACTAGAGATTATGTACGTATATTTAATAATTATCGAAACTAACGTATTTACATCTCCTTTACATCACTCTTTTGGATTTGTGTATATGTGTGTAAATCCATACGTGGTATTTTGAATTTTGGTAAGCACTTACATTAGTATTAGTTTTTAGATTTTAATGTTAAATGATATTGAATCGGTATGTTTTGGACGAGGACCACATATACATCATTAGTTATCCGTACCAGCTGTCGTATTGTTTATATTTAGCATACAAACCACGTGGGTCCTATCGCATAATAATTGTATAGCTGCATAAACATTGTTTTTCCATTAAAAATGAGAAAAGAATCCAATTTGTAGCCATATATATATGATCATAAATGAATATATGAAGGCAAAATGATCAATTATTTGGCAATTTTGGGATATGACATTCGATTATAATGATATCTAAATTTCTATCATCTAGCAAAACAGAAAGCCAGTTACATCAGATTATAATTGCACGTAGTAGTTTTTATTTTATTTTGGGTTGGTAACTTAATTGTTGACTATATATGAATTGTCAACACAGCACGCCATTATATTATTTCGGAATTCAAGTGTGTAAGCGAGATGCATGCAAAACGTAGTGGAGTATACGAGTGAAGTAATATATTTATAAACAAATATTTAACAGAAAATCCATCGACTAAAGAAATACAGATCTGAAAGGTGGACTCAAGTTTTATTTTTAGGAAATCACTTCATAGATCTAATTGAAAATCCAATCATCTATCTTTTTGGTTTTAATGTTGAGTTATATTGCTTTCAATCTCTATACACAATTTTGGAGCTACAAAGACTTTAACGAAAGCCATGTGATGGAGTTTATTACAAAAACAAAATCTCATGTGCATGTAAAACCAAAGTAGACTTATAGGAAATTTGGTTCAGCGTTACGCGTGGTCCAATCGTGTATATATATATATATATATATATATATATATATATATATATATATTTTGATAAGTGGGCCAATAGTAAATATATAATTGAAAGTTCTCTTCATGAATCGTTGAACTAGTCGATAAATGCTATGACAAAGAATATATGTATTACCCTACACAGGCTACAACTTTCCATTGTGATTGTATCGTTTAAATAATGTGACGCTTTTGTCATGGAATAATATATAGAAATAATTCTGTCCACAGAGATTTATATTTATTTGAATTTCATAATTATTAGTTAATAACCCATTATCTTGGATCCAACTGATCTTGTTGTGAATCTTCTGAATATCATTTTCTACAGCAAGTGTCAACATTCAAAACTAGGGTCTTATAGATAATTTAGAAGGACTTACTAAATTAATTATTGTTGCCGAAAAGGGTAAGTGCGAAGATCACATGGCGACATGCAGGGTTACCCAAAATGGACAAATTACTTTTGTTTACCCGGTCAACGGTTTTTCATAAGTAAACGTTGGTAATGTTTTTTATAGGTAAACGTTCGTAAAGTACAAGTAATATAATTGAACGACGATAAGTATTTACCAAAACAAACTGGTGCATCCATGAAACCTTTTTCCAACCAATATCATAACTAAATCGAAAACATGTTTGGTAAATCAAGTCGGAGGTACACATCATAAAGAAAAGAAAAGAAAAATTAAATGAACATAATCTAGTACTACTGTCTACATCTAATAACCAGTTTAGAATTCAAAGAATGGTACATTTAAAATGAAATAAAACTACGAAACAAGTTCTGACTTCTGAGACTCAAGAACTTTACTAAAATCGTGAAAAACTTGTCAAATAAAGACGTTATGAACTTCACTAATTTGAACAATTTGTCGAAAGTCAATGCTGAAACTAAAACATTATAATGCAAAATTGTTGCAGAATTATTTGGACAATACCTTAGAATTTAAATTTTGAGTAGTTAATGTTGGAAGATACTCGATAAAGCTAAAATAAAACTGATCGTTAAATTTGAGGAAGTAAACGTTGTCCTAATTAAAACAACAATTAAATTTTTATAAAATATTGCTTTTGTTAGATAGGTAAAATATCACCGTGAAACAAATCACCTTCACAAAATTGCAAAATCATTGTGAATGACTATTTAGTTGTGGTTGGTCCAATTAATTAAGAAAAGAAAACTGTTTTATTATTCTAGGTTTAAGAACATGCTATTATATGTGAAGAAATGATATCTTCTATGTAAATCTACTACATGCACTATCAGCAGTTCGTTCAGAGCTTGTAAACATTAATGACACAAATACAAAATTTGAGAAAGAAAACTTTGTTAACATGTTGAGTAGTTAGATCGAGATGTGAATATTATATAAACTATATAAAAAAAGAGGGAATGGATCCAAGATTTATTAATACCTTAATTTTTTTCCCCAACAATTTAGTACCTTCATTAAACTGTCCTTTATTATTTTTTAATTTGTTACACTATAAAAAGTTTTTTTCTTTCTCTGAAAGAATAAACAAGAATCATGTTTGACAAAATCACCTCGATGACCGTTACATTACACGTTACATACTTGCAGTGGCGGTCCTGCATAAATAGAAGCTATAAGTGAGAAAAAAAACGGAGGCCTCAACTTTTTTTTATCCACTAAAATTTACTTTTATTAAGGATTTTAATAAAGTTTTTCTCTGTAAAAACAGTATGAGACACAGTTAAAAAAACAGAGCACAAATATTCTAACAACAAATAATAACTATATGCTCAAAAAAAAATTTCATTCAAATGATTTCAAATCTCCAAAAAATATCTAACAAAACACAAAGTTTTCCGAAACAAAAGCAAATCGATAGAAAAAAAAAACTACTGATTTTGAAACGAGGATCCAAGGCCCAGGCTTCATCTTACTCGGAAAAATTGTAAAACCGTATTTTTAGCGGGAAAATTGTAAAACCGTATTTTTAGCAAAAGAATTATGGAATCACGTTTTTGACGAAAAAATACGAAATCATGTTTTTGGCAGGAAAATTATAAAACCATGTCTTTACCAAAAGAATTACAGAATCACGTTTTTGACGGAAAAATATGAACTCGCGTTTTTGCGGGAACATTGTGAACTCGTGTTTTTGGTGGAAAAATTGTGAGACCATATTATTGGCGAGAAATTTGAAGCTGAGAGATCGATGGTGAAAAATCTAAAAAGATTAGATTTGCTTCGATTTACTTGTTTAGATATATATTTCAGTCATATTTGGTTTACGCATTTGATTTAGATTGTTTGATTTCTATTAATTTGGTTATGGGCAACCCACTAATCCATTTTAAACCAAACTATTTCAACCCAACTCATTAAACTCATTCCCATTTAATCCATTAATCCATTAATACCCAAATTTCCAACTTATTAGATCTATGAATTATATTGGTTTTGGTTTAAGCATCAACTTCAGCTCATTTTGACATCTCTAATGAATATAATCTTGAATTCAAGTGTGATGATATAGTAAAAGCACTAGCACTAATATATATATATATATATATATATATATATATATATATATATATATATAATTTATTAATTAAATGATTTTTGTGAACATGGTTGATTTTAGATTGTATTAGTACCAACCTTTTGTTAAGTTGCTTATAAACTTTTTGGCGATTGAAGAGAATATGGTAAAAACATAGCTATTTAATTAAAATTAACGGTTTAATGAAAGTTGTAGTTGGAGAGAATTAGTTAAATTATAAAGTGATTAAAAAATTAAAAGGATAATAAGTGAAAGAAATTTACATTTAGAAATTTAAACGATTGTCAACTACGTCGTCTGAACTTGCAATTATTTAAATCATTAATATAAAGAACTCGTTTCAATCCCATGTGCTTGAAAATTGGTTTTGATAACTTTGCACATCTTGAAAACAAAGTGTTTACTTTCATCGTCTCTTATTATTCATCCAACACAAATCAATACTTCTTTTAGGTAGCCTTATGCATTTTTGTACAATTTAACTGATTGGTTTCATAAGAAGAAGTGTTACACTTTGTACCATCATCTTAATATGCTACATCTGGTGATGGTGTTGATTGTGAAATTGATCAATTGATCAATTGAAATGGCACTACACTAAATTAATCATACTAATATAAATTTTCATAAAATATTTAATCCCAAAATTGAGTGGTAAAATATTAAATCCCAAATTTTTTTTCCCTTTTTTAATTTTTATTTACCCAATAAAAGAAGAGTACTTTTTGTGTGTGTGTGTAAAAGGATTGTACTTTCAATCTGAAAACTATAATTTAAAATACTTGTTCGATAATTCCAATAAATTTTTAAACATGAATGGACAATAAAAAATTTCACACTAATATGAAATTAAAACCTTCCACGTTCATCTCTGTCAGAAGAAATCAGAATCATATGTACTTCTTCTCTCTCTCTCTCTCTCTCTCTCTAGAACAGAATTTGCCTTTCTTTTCTTTTAACTCTCAGTTACGGGAGAAAGAGAAGACAAAACGCAGCTCTCTCCTGCGTTTTCTTCCTTTTCTTTCTCAATTCTTCAGAGAAAGAAACTGCTCTTTTTTTTTTCTGGTAACTTCAATAATCATCGTTTTGGCTGCTTTGAATATTCACACAGATTTTTTTTCACTGCTGTATATTTTTTTTTATATATTCGATGGTCCTGAATCGAACAAGACCCACAAATGGAACCGTGAGAATCTGTTTCTTATTAAGACATATATATCTTTTCTTTTTTTTGCAGTTCGTTGTTTGTTTTATCCTCCATAGAAATAATGTCGGGGTTTTTGGAATTCTCTTAAGCGTTATTTGATTGATATTTGTTTAGTTTTGATGGGTTTACTGTACAAGATTTTTGATTTGGCATATTCTTTATTTTGATACTTGTTTGATTGTTACATTTTCCAGATTATCTTTGGCTGCTTGTTCATAAACAAGAGGAGGGTCTTAGCTACTATTCCATCTCTTTTCTCAATTTTGGCTGTTAATATTTTTGGTATAATTAGCTCTTACGACATTCTTCTTTGGGAACTTTTCTTTTTTTCTTGAAAAAGTCTGTTTTGTTTGTGAAATTTCCCATTTGAAGATTTGAAGCCAGTTCAGGCTTGGTTGTAAAGATCTGGCCTTGAAAGGAGGTTGGTTTTATGTGTTGGAATCAAACGTATTATAATATATGGCGGCAAGAGTAGAAGCAGCAACATTTGGTGGTGAGATTGATGAAGAAGAGAGTGATGAGAGAGGTAGCATGTGGGATTTGGACCAGAAGCTTGATCAATCTATGGATGAAGAAGCTTGTCGACTTAGAAACATGTACAGAGAAAAGGTATCATTTTTATTACAGACTCATTTCGATTTTCCTGTTCTGATATGTTTGGATCATAATTCATCCACTATTACACTTTTTGACATTATATTAACAAAATTTGCAGAAATTCTCGGCTCTTCTACTTCTGCAGCTTTCGTTTCAGAGCCTCGGTGTTGTATATGGAGATTTGGGGACTTCTCCTCTCTATGTTTTCTACAATACATTTCCTCATGGGATCAAAGATCCAGAAGATGTCATTGGAGCTCTGTCTCTCATCATTTATTCACTCACACTCATCCCTCTCCTCAAATACGTTTTCGTTGTGTGTAAAGCAAATGATAATGGTCAAGGTATTACTATTAACCAATCCACAAGCTTCTTTTTGGGTTTGTCGTTGTTGTTGGTGTTACTGACTTGACTGTCTTTGTAGGTGGGACGTTTGCTTTGTATTCATTACTCTGTAGACATGCCAAAGTGAAAACAATTCAGAACCAACACCGTACTGATGAAGAGCTTACTACTTACAGCCGCACTACGTTCCATGAGCATTCCTTTGCTGCCAAAACCAAAAGGTGGTTAGAAAAGCGGACATCTAGGAAAACCGCACTTCTTATTTTAGTTCTTGTTGGTACTTGTATGGTCATCGGCGATGGAATCCTTACTCCCGCCATTTCCGGTATGCAATTCACTTTCCCTTTTAAGTATTTGATCAAGCGGACATCGTTTGCTTATACATTTACATGTTAATATGTTATAGTTATGTGTTTTTCTACAAATGTGAACCCTTAACCTTTAGTATTTTAGTCAAACATTCATTTGTAAATTTAAATCTTTTTGCAGTTCTCTCAGCTGCTGGTGGGCTTAGAGTAAACCTTCCTCACATAAGCAATGGTATTTATCATTTTACATGCGTTGAACTTCAACGTGAAGCATATGATGTCTATAATAGTCATAAGTTTTTGGTTATTATTACAGGTGTTGTTGTTTTCGTTGCTGTTGTGATATTAGTCAGCTTGTTTAGTGTACAGCATTATGGAACAGACCGGGTTGGTTGGCTTTTTGCGCCCATTGTTTTTATATGGTTTCTCTCTATCGCAAGTATTGGTATATACAATATCTGGAAACATGATACTAGCGTCTTGAAAGCTTTCTCCCCGGTTTATATATACCGGTATTTTAAGAGAGGAGGTCGGGATCGTTGGACCTCACTTGGAGGCATTATGCTTAGTATAACAGGTAAAGATGACAACATTTGGCTGATTCTGTTCTTGAACTATTCTTATTTTCTTGATTTTGATCCATTTTTTTTTCTTGCCATGCCCATCGAAATGGCAGGAATCGAAGCACTCTTCGCGGATCTATCGCATTTTCCGGTCTCAGCTGTGCAAATCGCTTTTACTGTAATTGTGTTTCCTTGCCTTCTTCTGGCTTATAGCGGACAAGCTGCCTACATTAGGAGGTATCCGGATCATGTTGCTGATGCGTTTTACCGTTCCATTCCAGGTTTCTTCTTCGATTAAGTACGTCTTTCATATACAATCTGTGTAGAAAACGTTAAGATTTAAGTAGATATTTGTTCTTGCAGGAAGTGTATATTGGCCAATGTTCATTATTGCAACCGCTGCAGCGATTGTGGCGAGCCAAGCCACGATATCGGCGACATTCTCCTTAGTCAAGCAAGCTCTAGCCCACGGGTGTTTTCCAAGAGTTAAAGTGGTGCATACTTCCCGGAAATTCCTCGGACAGATTTACGTTCCTGACATCAACTGGATTCTAATGATCCTTTGCATCGCTGTCACTGCTGGATTCAAGAACCAGAGTCAGATAGGAAACGCTTATGGGACCGCAGTTGTGATCGTCATGCTCGTGACAACACTGCTTATGACGCTGATCATGATCCTCGTGTGGCGTTGCCATTGGGTTCTGGTTCTCATATTCACTATCCTTTCACTTGTTGTGGAATGCACCTACTTCTCAGCCATGCTTTTCAAAATCGACCAAGGTGGTTGGGTACCGCTTGTAATTGCTGCAGCTTTTCTCCTTATCATGTCGGTATGGCACTATGGAACTTTAAAGAGGTACGAGTTTGAGATGCACAGTAGAGTCTCAATGGCTTGGATCCTCGGACTCGGTCCTAGCCTTGGGCTTGTTCGGGTTCCCGGGGTTGGCCTCGTTTACACCGAGCTAGCCAGTGGAGTCCCTCACATTTTCTCTCATTTCATCACAAACCTACCGGCCATTCACTCAGTTGTGGTGTTCGTATGCGTCAAGAACCTACCGGTTTACACTGTCCCCGAGGAAGAGCGGTTTCTCGTTAAAAGGATTGGTCCAAAAAACTTCCACATGTTCCGTTGCGTCGCAAGGTAACCATCTGAAACAGTATTACGTGGTGATTACTAGGGGTGCCAGGTTTAAACGAAAACCTGATTGAACACTCCTTTGATAACTGTTATATATTTCGTCGTCCATTGTTAACAGGTACGGATACAGAGACTTGCACAAGAAAGATGATGACTTTGAAAAACGCCTCTTTGAGAGCCTCTTCTTGTACGTCCGCCTTGAATCGATGATGGAAGGAGGCTGTTCGGATTCCGATGAGTACAGCATCTGCGGAAGCCAGCAACAGCTTAAAGACACGATCGGGAACAGGAACGAGAACGAGAATCTGGCAACGTTTGATACATTTGACTCGATAGAGTCGATAACACCGGTGAAACGGGTGAGCCACACGGTGACAGCGTCTAGCCAGATGAGCGGTGGAGTAGACGAGCTGGAGTTCATAAATGGGTGCCGGGATGCGGGAGTGGTGCACATAATGGGGAACACGGTGGTTCGAGCCAGGAGGGAAGCGAGGTTCTACAAGAAGATAGCCATTGACTATGTGTATGCGTTTCTTAGGAAGATTTGTAGAGAACATAGTGTTATCTACAATGTTCCTCAGGAGAGCCTTTTAAATGTTGGTCAGATTTTCTATGTATAATTATATACAATATGTATATGCTTGTGTTTTTATACTCTGCTTGTATGTAATGTCTATGATGTTGTATAGTTATATCAAAATTTCGGTGCATGAGCAGAAATATTTAGATACCAACTCAGTATGCATGTCTATTGGAAGAACTATTTTCGGCAATAAAAATGTATAATTTAAGTAAAACTATTATAACAAAAATTATATTAGATTGATCTTTTTTATTGAAAGCAAAAGACTCCCGAGTACAGAAAAAAGAGTCCAAGTCCTTGTACCAAAACCAATTTACTTACACTCAATAATAATAAAAATGGCTATACAATATGTGCTTTAGGGTTTCTTGTACAAATCAACACAATCGTTTCTCACCTTGAAACTGTAGCACTCAAATCCGAAAGAAGCAGCAAGGATATATTTATACACAAACCATTTTTTTTTTTTACGAATTACGTACCAGCAACAATAAATTGATAGATCACTTGTGGATTTGGTGGTTTACGGCGTGTGGTTTTGTGTGGACCGCAGAGGAGGACATGGTGCGGAGACGTCTGGCTATTTCCGGGAAGGCAGGTCGAACAAATGGGTCAGGAGCCCAACACTGCTCCATCAGCATTCTCCACTCCGGGTCACAGTAGTTTGGCACGGTTGGTCTCAATGTATTGTTCACTATGCCTCCTACGATTTTTAGTCACACAAGTAACAAATGGGTAAGAAATTCAGACTACCAAATCAGATAAGCTTGATTTTCATTTCTGCAAATCGTGAAGTCAGAACTGAATGTACATAGGAATGTTATGGCGGGTTAGCCCGACTCGGCTTTAGAAAGTATGCCCACATATTGGTCTGTTTTTCAAATTTGGGAAAATCAGGGACGAGCCCGTTTCAAAATCAGGGCCAGTTTCAAATTTTAAAACCATTGCCGAGACAAACCTAATTGTACCCAACCTTGTTGGTAAGAAAAGAATCTGAGAGTGAATGAGAAAAGAGAGTAACTTACCGATTATTGCCCCATAATGCATATTGGCGTAGGGTTCCTCACCGGTAAGAATTTCCCACAAGACGATTCCGAAAGAGAACACATCAACCTATCCATGGCAAAACATTACTTGCAGAATCATTTAAAGGGCATTAAAACTAATTAAAATACAAAAACCGATTATCTTTGTTTTCATCTACCAACAACTAATTTGAGAGCATTGGAATTCATTCACTTGCACAAGAACGTTATAGACTCATACCTTTTCAGAAACTTTGCTGCTGCTGCCACTAAGTAGCTCGGGAGCCATCCAAGGGAGGGTTCCCCTTACACCACCAGTGACCAAAGTGTTTCTTTTTATCTTTGATAGACCAAAATCACCAACCTGCATAAAGCATCATCTCTTTGTTACATAAACAAAACAAAATGAAAATGTTGCATCATTCTGTTCTCAAACTGTCCTAGAAAGTCACCTTGCATATAGGACGGGCGGGATCCTTTAAGTTGACAAGCAAGTTATCACACTTCAAATCGAAATGCACTATGCTCTTTGAGTGCAAATATTCCATTCCAAAAGCTGCATCCATTGCAATGATAAGTCGCTTACGTCGATCAAGGTGCCTGTATTCGCCAAATTTGAATTAATATAAAACTAGATCTATCTTGAGGAAGCAAGGATTACGATGAGCTGTATTAAACAATTACCTGTTGCTGAGCAGAACATGCCTAAGCGATCCATTGACCATGTACTCTGTCACTGTAGCTAAAGTTCCTCCTGGTCCATCTTTCACTACGCCGTAAAATGCCATAACATTTGGATGGTGAAGCTTTGAAAGAATTTCAGCTTCATGCCAGAACTCGGAGGTCTGAAAATTTCAATCAGTGGTTGGTGAAACTGAAAACCAATTAAACTAACGGAACTTTCTTGAAAGTAAAACTGTGTTTCTGCACTGAAGGAGAAATCAAGTAAGATTCTACAGGAAATGCCAACTTCTTGCTCATAACAAGCATCTAATAATAGCTTCAGGCAAAAGAAAAAATGGACAATGAAAAGATCGGTTCTGAGTTCAGATAGTAGTAGTGTCTTCTAGCAGTACTCTAGTTGTTACCCTAAAGCATACAAATAATTTAATTTGGGAGAACCACTCAGTGGCCAATGTACTTTTATAAATCCTCAGAAACCTCAACTCCTTAAGAATGAAAGCTTACCAATCTCTCTTGTTCAGATGAACGACCAATAAAACAGCTCCGTTTTATTCGCTTGATAGCAACATCTGTACCCCTCCATTTTCCATGATAAACAGTTCCAAAGGTACCAGAACCTAATTCCTTCAGTTCTTCCAAGTCGTCATTTTTAATGACCTGAAACAGATACAAAATGGATACAATCGTTTCATATTTTCTCCATAAGTGAGAAAACCTGGAGCAAGATTGACAAAAGATTTCTAAAGTTCCAATGATTTCACCTGCCAATGGGGCTACATTATACAAAATTCCTTTAAACACGAACAACCAAATACCAAAAACACAAAAGACAGGTAAAAGGTTATATTGGAAAGTCATAACTTGGTTGACAGAATATAAAAGTACTTCTGGTATTTGGGGTCTGCACTGCTTAAGAGTAATACTTCGTAGTACGAAAGCCATCTTTTAAAATCAACAGAACAATTAGTCAGGCCCTTTTTGTGATGCTGTTCAGTTTATTAATGGTGGTGGCTCAGTCGTTACATAGTATCTGGTTAAAAAGAAAGGGGCAAATGCAACAGCTTGTAAACATAAGCCATACGCTGACAAATGCATACCTGCAGAGACCTCATGCCACTATCCGCAGCCATAAAGTCAATAAGAGGAACTCCAGTATTCTACATATCCAAATTTATAGAAATTAGTAAAATAATCATTTGAGGCATGTTTTTTTGCCAGTATTGAAACTTTATTAGATTTTCCATGTTTAGGTTGAAACAAAAAGCTTACCAGAGTTGCATCTGTGCTTTCAGCACCTTTGATCTGTGACTGACCGTAATCTTCTTGGGTGTCTACTGTGTCCAAATCAGGTATGGTAGTGGTAGACACATCCGGCTGGATATTTCCATCAAAGTGGATTTGTGGATTTATCTGACTTGGAGCAACTTTCTCAGACTGCAATGGTGGGTAGCTATAATCAATAGGAAATCCGTTGGTGTTAGTCAGGGAAGTGGGAAATCCAGGGTGGTCCTGATCCATAAGGGATAGATCCTTCCTCTCAAACTCATCCTGCGCCAAATTTCGAAAATACGACCAAGTTTTAGGGTCATTATTCTGAATATTTAAACTCACACCAGCTCCATCGGCATGCAATGGCCCTAATCCAGGGAAGTTCAGAGACTCTTTCGTTTTCAATATATCAGCAAGAAACTCACGAGGAAACCTATCATTTATATCAACAACTATATCCCCCTTTTCATTGTGTCCTCGTGGAACAGCCTTTGCTGAAGTCTCTGTCTGACTTACATGCTCCGGGGTGTTAGGTTCCAAGTTTCTTTTTTCAGACTGTGACATACTACCCTCGGCTGTCCAGATGCTTTCAGGAGCTGGTCTTACTGGTGCAGTAGAATGAACATTCTGGGACTCCATATTTGCTTCATGTGAAGTTTCAGATGATTCGCTGATAGGCAGGAATGCATCTGAAGTTGTTTGAGCCATTACAAATTGAGAAGCAAGGGAATCATCAGATTTAGACAAACGGTTAGTTTCAGTTGGATCTCGTAGAGTGCGCTCAGAATGAAAAACTCTTTGATGAATCACAGGCTGGTTGACATTGCTCAAATCAGATGAATTACCATCTGAAATACCATGTCCAGATGCTGAGAATCCTCCATGCAGACAAAATTGATTGTCCTGATTCTTTTTCATGCCTTCACTTGCTGTATCTAAGGCATCCGTTTTCGGAACATAGTCCTGGGATGGTCTAAGACTTTTTTCTGGATAAACAAAGGATTTTGGATCTGGTGTTGAATTGGATATTTTCATGGAAATAGGAGTTTCTTCCTTGAGGGCGTGATCTGGGACCATAGAATCACTAGATACAGAGGAAACGGAATATTCATTGACCCTTGTGGTGGAGTGTTCTTTCCTCATCTTTGGCTCCTTTGCTGACAGATTGTTCTCAACATGGTCCTGGGATTTTCTAAGACTTTTCTCTGAAAGAGCTGAAGAACTTGGATCTGGTGTTGAACTGGATTTTTGTGTGGCAATTGGAGCTTCTTCCTTTAGGAGGTGATCTGGGACTATCAAATCACCAGGCATAGAGGAAACAGAATGCTCACTGACCCTTGGGGTTGAGGATTCTCTCCTCATCTTTGGCTCCTTTGCCGAAAGATTGCTCTCGACAGTAGATACATTCGCAGGATCATTTACCTTCTGAAATGAATCATCTCTTCTCATTTTGGCCTCTTTTGATGAAGCTTCTGGATCTTGTACATGAAAGATCTGCTCCTCACGCAAAACTCCTTGCTCAGGTTTCTGTGGAAAGTGAGGCACCAGGCTTTCAAGAGGTGTTTCAGGATTCGCAGAATAAGGGATATAATGAGGTTGTGGTTGCACATGCAAAGGAGCAGACCCCTTCTCGTCTATATAGCCTATGCCTGCCATGTGAGCTGATGTGTAAACTTGGTGGTTACCAAGTCCGGTGAGGTGCAATTGCTGTCCTAGATAAGGCTGTGAAAATGGCTCATTTCCAGTAGAAAATCCTGTTACTGGTTGAGAAATTTGGCTCGCTGATAAAGGTTCATTACCTGCTAAGGGAGCAACCGAAGCTACTGCTGGTTCTGTGGTAGCCCGATTGATCTTCCTATCAAAATTTCCGTGATTTAGTTCATCCAAATTGTTCCCGGGAGCACTTGTTCCAACAGAATTTTTTCGTGAACTTAGATCCATCCCATTGACAGCAACAACATACTGAACCTCAGAATCACCGTCTGCATGTTCCATAACGAACTGAGCCTCCTCGACATCACTGCTTGAAAACAAGAACATCCTGGGCTTCTCAGATCCTCCATTACCAAACACAATACATTCCTCCATCATGTTTTGTAAATCCTCGTCAGAAGATACAGAGACTAGGGCATCAAGATCCTCGCCTGGTAGCTGATATTTTATGGTACGCGCTTCAGGGAACATTTCTTTCATTTTATGCATAAGTTCTTGGAAAGAAATAGTCTTGCTAATCCGTATGATACGCGTTTCACCACCTACATATCTAAGTTTCTGATCTCTGGGGCGGGGTATAATTTTACCACCAAAACTACACAAGAACTTCGCCCGGTTCAAAGAGCTATCAGAAGCTCTAGAAGAAACCAAACTATGACGCCTTTGACCAGAATCATTTCTCGAAGAGATAACTGGGGCTGACTGGACCAGCTCATGATAGGTCTTATCTTCGATTCTAGAAGGGGGTTTTCTCTCTTGCTCAAAGGTATGACGTTTTTCTTCTGAGTTAAGCACTGTGGCGTTAGAGCCACTCTGTGACATCGGATGAACCATTCCCATAGCGCTTAAGTTAACAGAAACAGGCATACCACTGGGCTCACCATACACATTTGGGATGAATTGCGGTTTCATAATAACCCTATCTCTCATAAACTCGAAAGCAAATTCTTCACCCGTCTGTATTGAGTAGTTGAGCACTGGCCGAGCAGGGGTCGAAATACCATAATCTGGAGGTCGTACATTAGTGTTACTATTAGTTGAAGAGTCGTGGGAAAACCTTTGATTTATGGAGCCAAGCCCCTCATCTCTAGGGTCAGGGGCAGTATACCGTACGTGTTCATAACCCTTTGCTTGATCCATGTTTTCTATGTCAAGAAGTCTATCCATCTAGTTCATCAGCTCCCTCAGAGACGCTTGGAGGCGACATATCATGATCATGGCCCAAGTCAAATCTTTGCATAAGCATCCTTCGTAAATATCTACCGTTTTGGCTGTGCAGAATAGGGCTTCTAACATGAACAACTCAAACTCTCATTGAGGTGCCTGAAAAGGTAGAAGAATAATTTTATTAAGGCATAAAAAAAAAACCACAATAGCATACGGGTAAAACTCTCAGGACTGGAAACAACTATAAACATTTAAGGAACATCTTCAGTATACAAACCAATAAAAATCCCTACTCCAGCAGGGAGGGACAGATCATCCCGAGCAAATCTTACTGTGCATACTTTCAACCATGAAATTAGCTAAGTGACTAGTCTCTCAAGGTTTCAACTATCCAATTCATAATAGAGAATTCAACCTGCCTCGTCTACAAACCCACCATCAACTAGCAAGAAGCGCTGAATCTGAATCGATCAAGTGCACCTAACTATTAGCGAACCCATTCAAAATTAATTTCAACAGATCAATAGAGACGGAGAACCAAAACAAAATCCATTCAAGTTTGGGAAAGAATTGGAGTACAATTTCCAAAACCTCAAAAACAAAACAAATAATGCGTCATTTCGAACCAAAACTGAGCTAAGAACCTCAACCCAACCAAAAACAAAACCCGATCAAGCATCAAAACCACTGAAACTCTGGATAATACAAGATCTGAGTATCATTACCCAAAATTCAAGCGGATACACATCGGATCCAGAGATTTTCGAACAAAAAAAAAAAAGAGAAAGATCAAAAACAAAAGAACAGCAGAAACCTAAACGAAGGCGAGTGAGAAAGAAGGAGAGAAGTAGAGCAAAAGGTTTATACCAGGAAAAGCGGCTCCAGAGACTGTGAGGCGTCCTTGGTTTGACGATCGATGAGTAGAAGAAGAAGCCAAGTCCTTCCTTAATCTCTCTTCACTCTTCTAATTTGGACATTGCCAAATTATATTCTCGAAAAAAAACAAATATATTGTGCGTTGCCAATATTATAATTATTATAGGCCGATTGGTTACGGGTGTAGTTTACTTTTTTGGCAGTAGAAATTTTAATTTCAAAATCAAAGATCGATTGGTAAATATTAGTTGAGATGCTGTAGATTAATATTTTATTATATATATAAAAATAAATTAATATGTATTAAAAATAGTAAATTTCATGAATATATAATAAGTATTATAATCATATTATATTATTAATATCAATAAATATGTATAAGAAATATTAAATTTCATTTACTATAAATGGATGTTTAATAAGTATTAAATTATATATTTTTGGCGTAATAAGTATTATAACTATCTTAATGATAGTATACATGCACTTAGCATAGAAAAAATCAAATATGTATATAATTAATATTTAATATTATATACATGTATGTATATATAAGGTAGCTGTAAAAAAATGTGTATAAGATTATTAGTATAGCCGTAGAAAGAAGCAAATATATATATATATATATATATAATACAACAAAAAGAAAGCGTAGAATAAGAGAGGTAAATAAATTTTTCTCTACAGCATTCTAAAGCCCAAATATTAGGGCTGTACGTTTATTGCTTTCTACAGCCAAAAATTGCTCTTTTCATATTTTTAGTGCTGTAGATTTTTTAGATTTTCTAAAGACTGATTGGTAAAAAAAATTGGCTGTGGAAAGTTTTGGTGCTATTCTATAGCAAGTACCAATCACGCTAGCACAATTAATTAAATAAATATCACTGGTTTCTGAAAAACTGACGTCATCTCCATCGTTAGTATTTTTGTAATAATACACTCTAATCCAATAAAGTTTTATTTTCTTACTAATATGTTTCTACTTAAAAAAATTTAAGATAAAAATACAGCAGTTAATAACGCTATTTTTGGGGGAAACAAAAAAGCTTTTCCAAAAAATATTCCAGGTGTAATCTAACTGTCAAGGCCATAATAATAATAAATATAAATCAATAAGATAAGCTTTTGAAAAAAAATATAAAATAAATTAATAAAGTAACTGGGGAACAGAAAATAAGATAAGCTTTTGCTGTTTAGTTTAGTTGACGAAAAAATGTCGGGCAAAGAAAAAGAAGAATCTCTCTCTCGAGTCCCTCACTTCTCTCTGCAACTTCGCTAGAAAACCTAGGGATTTCGAATGATGAAGATGTTGAGCTGCTTGTGTTTTTCCACACGGAAGAGCCGAATTGAAGATTCGAGTCTGTTCCATCACGAGCAAGGATTGTCCGATCTGGTAAGTTTGGACCTTTTTCCCCTGAAATTGTTATCACTGAGTTTATTTACTTTTACTTGTTGGAAAAAAAAAATATGTTTGCTGCTAGATCCGTAGGTTCAATGAAGTTTTTGATTTTGATAAGAAACTAAAAATTGGTATAGGAGTCTGGCGTGGACAAGGACCACATCGCCAATCACGTTGCGTGGGTTAATTTTCCTGTGGTATTTGATTGCACTGGTCCTAGGGCAGATCAAGAGAGTTCTCTGTGGGGTTTTGTATCCAAAATTTCAGCCCTACTAGCGGACGATGCGGTTAATAGGGTTGCTCTGTGGGGCTTAGAAGGTTCTGGAAAATCGGTAATTGCAAGGACTTTGAACAACAACATTGAGAACCATACTTGTGCTCTACAGTTTGATTTAGTGATTTGGGTTGAATGTTCTAAAGAGTTTCGCTTGAGAAGGCAATTAAAGCAAATCGCTTATAGGTTGACCCTTTCTTACTCAGAGGAGGCACCCGATGCAGTAATATCTGGTTTAATTTTCCGCAAGTTGCAGAAATTTAAAACGTGTCTCTTCATCCTCGATGATGCCCAGAAGTCCATCGATTTAGATCTTTTGGGTATTCCATGGAGAAATCAAGAAGACAACGGGGTGAGACTAAAAATTCTTATTACCACTAGGGACCGCCGTGTTTGTCGGAAGCTGCTAGTTGATCACATCCTAAAACTTGACTTCCTAAGCGTTGATGATGCTTGGAAGTATTTTTGCTCAGTGGTTGGAGAAAATGCTACATCAATCCCTATCGAGCCCATTGCAAAGCAAGTTTGTAACGAACTTAAAGGTTATCCTTTTGCCATCACGGCCGTGGGGGAAATACAACGAAAGGATTTAAATGTCTACTGGTGGAAGCTTGCTTTAAGAGACCTAAAATTCCCACACCGTGCGGGTATGATTACTAGTGAAATCATATATGCTTCTCTAAAGTTGACCTATGATTGTTTGCAAGACAAGATGAAATCATGCTTTTTATTATGTGCTTTGTATCCCAGGAGTTGCACAATCAAGGTAAAAGAAGTTGTGTGCCTTATGGTGGCAAAAGGAATTATAGAAGATTGTGAGGGTTGCCATAACGAGGGCCTTATGTTGGTTGAAGGCTTGAAAGACGTTTGTCTTTTAGAAGATGGTCTTGTCGATGAGATGGTTACAATGCACGCAGTGATTCACCAATTCGCCCGATGGCTTATGTCGACCAACAAAGGAAACATGTATGGGTATATTCTACAAAACATTGAGCAAGAGGTGAAGATTCAGTCCTCTCCCATGACAAACCCGTGATGATTGCTTCTCTGTCTTGAAATTATTGTCTTCATAATCTTTTCCTTGGTTTATTGACATTGTCTCTGTTTGCTTTCTTCCCAAGTTGAATTAGGTTGAACTCTACGACTAAGAGAAATTTTGTTGATGTATTCCGATTTGCATTGCTTATATTTGGTTTGCCATGGTTGGCCGAATTTTAAGTTATCTGGTTTTGGTTTTTTCTGTGTGGATCCTAGCTAGGTTTCAATGTTCGGACTAGGTGATTGATGACTAGTGCGACCTACATGTTCTTGTTTACAAATTTGTTACACTCTTTTAGTCACCCCCTCTCTTTCCATTGCAACACACAGCCACCCCTATGAAACAAGCCAAAGCTGGACAAGCATGCAACAAGCAGACACTATACAAGTAAGTCCAAGAGAGGATATATACCCGACAACGCAAACTGAATGTTGTCCTAGGTTTAGTCGCGAGATTGAAAAATGCTAAGAAAAAGGGAGAAAGGAAGACACTATTGTCAACAATCGATTGCTCTCATATCTAATCTAAAATACAAATCCTCGGTTTAACTTATGAGTGCAAACCTAGTCGTGACGTACTATCTAGAATCATCAAGATATTGAGATGCTACCTCTAGAGACCGTAAGATTAATTCAATGGGGTTGGAGTGTTGAATTTGTTTTCAATATATCTGTATTATCATCTATTCTATCGTTCTATCATATCCTAGTGTAACCGAAGACAAGTTCTCATCAAATACCACGTCACGGCTCACAACTATTTTTCGTGTCGTTGGGTTATAAAGTCTATAGGCCTTGAATCCCGGCTCAATCCCAAGGTGCACTAGTGATTTGGATTTGTCGTCCAGTTTCTTGAGGTTTGTAGCTTCAACCCTCGAGTATGCTAAACAACCGAAAATTCTTAAGTGTGCAAGGTTCAGTTTCTTCTCTCGCAAGCATTCGTAAGGGCTCATGTTTTCAAGGGCTCTTGTTGGTACCCTATTTATTACATAGGTAGAGTGTCGTATTGCTTCTCCCCATAAATAGTTTGGTACCTTCATTGCCTTGAGAATACTACTTGTCATCTCCAACAAAGTCCTAATCCTTCTCTCCACTACACCGTTTTGTTGCGGTGTGTAGAGTGTCGTGAGATGCCTCTTGATTCCGTTTATCTCACAAAATTCATGGAACTCCCTTAAAGTGAACTCACCTCCTCTATTAGGTCTAAGAATCATGACTGTTTTTCCAAGATCCTTCTCTACTAGATTTTTAAACACCTTGAATTTACCAAATGCTTCACTCTTTTCTTTTATCAAGATCGTCCACATGTATCTCGAAAAATCATCTATGATAATAAATATATATTTGTTATGAGCAATGGTTGGTGGTGTTATAGGACCACATAAGTCTGCGTGTAGGAGTTCTAGGGGTTTAAAAGCTCGATACATAGATGTCTTTGGAAAAGATTGACGAGTTTGTTTCCCAACTAAACACGACTCACACAATCTTTTTTCTTCTCTGATTTCCGGCAAGCCATGAACCATCTCTTGTTGAGACATAGCATCAATTGCTTTAAAGCTTATATGTGCTAACCTTGCGTGCCACCTCCAAGTATCGTCTTCTATGCTCGTGTGTAAGCATATTGGTTTCCCTATCTTTACACTTATTTTGTAGAGTCTATTGGATGAACGTATGACCTTTACCAAGAGTCTTCCACTTGGATCATGGAGTGTAAAGTAGTCTTGTCTCATCCTTACATTAAAGCGGGCAATATCATACTAATAGGTATACTTGGACTTGGGCTTGGAAAGCCTAACAATGGTATTAGAGCCTAGGTCGAAAAAGGTGGGCTTAGGGAAGTGGATGTGGGCTCTATGATCTGTGTGGGAGGAGTCCTCAATGTGACACGATTAGAAGGGTGCCTCAAGAAGACTTCACGAATAATGGGTGCCAGGGTTTCGCTGGAGGGGAGGCCAATAGTTCGTGGTCCTTGGTTTGAGGGGAGGATTGTTGGGATACAAACCAACGTCTCACATCAGAATATTAGAAAATAACAGTCTAATATATAAGTGAAGTCCAACTCCAATTAGTATGAGGTCTTTTGGAAAGGAGGCCAAAAACAAATCCGTGCGGACTTGGCCACTTCGGCCCAAAACAGACAATATCGTACTAATAGGAATACTTGGATTTGAGCTTGGAAAGCCCAACAAAAACAGCCCTAGCCCCTGTTCATTGCATGAAAAATGTATGGTGATGCATCAACGGAGTTGTCTATTATTTGATGTGAGGTCCGAAAAGTTTGAAGTAATCCAAATACCAAATAGGGTAACTATGATAGTACAAGCTCAACCTTTATAAGCCACAAGGGACTATTAGCTTGGTTTTCTAATTATATTACTATCGGTGCTGATCGAAGAAGTCTCATTAAGTATTTTGTATTTAATATATGAATCTCTCGAGATCTTTTGTCTTGATATTATTAATCACTTACCTCGACCAACTGGTAAGCTGTATCAAGAAGAGAAGGTATTGGCTTTACCGTCTGTGACAGAGAATGTAGTATTGGGAATTTGTTTGCCCGGTGTATGTTTTGATTAAATAAACTAATCGATCTTGCTCGGAATTTGAATCATTGCCGTAGGGTTTTGGGAAGGGTTCTTGAACATTCTGGCATTAATGTATTAATCACATTTTAAAAATTTAAGGGGTGAGTTTTGAAAACAATAACAATATCGGGGATTTTACGAAATTTCATATGTTTGGTTGAGATTTACTTCTTTAGAAATTGTGGGGGTGAATTCGAAAATAACAATAATTTTCGGTTGATATTTACTTCTTTAGAAATTATGGGGTGAATTTCGAAAATAACAATAATATTGGGTAAACTCCGAGTTTCCCACATTATTTTTTTCCACCTGGCTTATATTTTGTCATTGGGAAGTTATGAGATGAAATTTGAAAGTGGTTAATGTCGTACGAACCAAAACCCAGACACAAAAATAGATATTGAGCTTGTACTTCGGCCTCAAACCGGCGCTAACATTCTTCGAGAAAAGCACGTCCGAGATTGGTTGCTAGAGCAGGTCTCACAGAACCCACAGCTAGCGCAGACAAATCAGATTCTATGAAGCCTGGTCTTAACCTTGCAATTGATATCCCTTGTAATTTGTTCAACATCAGGTTCGTCTGTGTTACATTCAACTGCACAAACAAAAACCCTTTTAGTTGCACATTCTCCTAGTTGGAAATTCAAAGGAAAGAAAACAAGATTTGGTTCTTTACTAAATCATGTAGAAGAGGAAGCCATAAGCGTTGAGGAGTAGAAGGGCTCTTCGTTAGCTGCAGTAATTCAAATGGCATTAATTTCCAATAACTCAGTGGAGAAAAATAGGTAAGAAAGATGTTGTACTATACACCGATACAAGTCTCTCCACGGCTTCATGAGCCGCATCTATACTTTTTCCATCATGGACTAGCTTCAGTGATCTCTTGAAGTCTCTATACCTGGAATGTATGGCATCGATGATCTGGGGCAGATTTTTACAAAAAACAAGTCATTTGCAAAGACAGAGAGATGATTAATACTTGTGAAGAAAATCGAGACCACCAGAGATCTGTGATTCCGAGCCCAGCAACTCGACCATTCCTTCCCATTGCTGCATGTATGAAATGAAACAGTGTCATCTAGTGCACAGGTAGAACCGACAGTGATGTTATAAACTGAAATTTACCTTGAGACTTTCATCAAACAATGACTTTCCAACATAATCGAACAACTGTTGAGCAATCACGCTGAGACAATGTTCGTCACAGGCTTGTTGGAGCCAAAATATTCAAGACCCTTTCCTCCCATGTTTCCAGTGATGCACTCCAGAAATCTGAGCACCGTAACTTACTTCAGATGAAATCTTTTTAGAGATTAGAGAACGCAAGTGTAGGATAGTGCCTCAATTTATCAATACCTTCATAACTTTAGCACTGACATTACTGAGTTCATATAGACGGCAAATCTCTAGGCTCTGCAACAAGAGAAACATAAGTACCAGATGAAGGCTTCTGACAAGATCCTAGAATTTAAACGTCAAAACAGAACTAGAAATTGATGTACAAATGCTACTGAATAAACAAAACCTTAATAAGCAACTGATTGTTTTGAACAGGCTGCCTGTAGAACAACAACTCTAATAAGCCTAATCCCTGTTTCTCGCACGATGCTAGATAAATAGGAGCTATCTGCAAAATTTCAAACAGAAAAAGGAAGAGTTTGATATAACAAGAAGTGTATTAAGAAAGGTACCGATTCGATTACAGGAAATGTATTTCATAAGTCATAAAAGAAAGGTACCTGCCAAGTCAAAGCATGAGAGGGAAGAACTTGAGCATAAACAAGTCTACGGAGTTCTTCCATATTGATTCGACCCAACTTTTGCTACTCCTCATGTACAAGAACTTCTCCTTCAACGTTTCCAGCTGTCAATAATTCCATGCCATGTGCAACTATCCTGAAAACAAACACGAATAGTCTCGTCCTGATTCTTATAGATAACATACTCAATAAAGTTAGTAACAAGAAACAAAGACTGCCTGCCTACCAGGAGCCGAACTCTTTGGAACACTCGGCCAGAACAACTTGCATCATTTAAATACACCATGCTGGATTAGAAAGTGGCGAAGAGCTGAAATAGTTGCACCTCTGACTGGGTTTAAGATGTACCACTGACCTCAGTATTTTTTCCAAGAATTCCAATAAGCAGTCTTAGAAGCTTAAGGGAAGTGTTAACTGGCTTTGACTGAATACATTTCAGGGCTAGGCTATGCATGCCATCTAATCCCTGCAATGCAAAATGCTATTGATTGAATTTTCAAGTTTCCTATTTGAATAAAAGAGATCGAGTAAAAAATATACGGCTCAAATTTAAATAGACAAACAGCAGGTAAAGCAATTCACCTTTGTGAATGGTCTGAGATAAAGAAGATGTGAAACAAAAAGCTCCACCCAATTACATGTCGCAGCTGTGAGGCAATCAGCATTTCCCATCATGATCTTCAGAATATTTCTCAAGCCCTCGCGGGTCTGATGGTGAGCACATTGAACCCAGAAGGCACTGCACTCTAGTTTAGTTATCTGAGACTGCCATCTTTCTCGTGTCTGGCAAAAAGGGCAAGATGAGTCTAGACACATAATAAAATACACTACAAAGAGTTAGAATAATACACCTTTCTAACATACCTTCATAAAGTCAGGCTTTGCTGCAAAGCATTCACCAAACTTCCCATCTTCTAGTTTTGGACGCATTTTTGGCATTTTTGAAATGAGAACAGCAACGGCTTCTACCAGACCATTTTCTGTCTACTTCATCAAATTTGTATTACATATTTACATTATGAATAGTCAGAAATTCTGCGCATATACAAAAGTACTAGCATGTAGCTAGTCACTCCATATGACATAAATCTTAAACATGAACTACTTCATTCTAACCTCACGATTTCCCAGCTGGTCTAGTTGATAAGAACCATGTAAGTGTAACAACTTCACCTGAATATAAAAACTATGGGTAATACATTTCTCAAATTGCAACTTTCAAGATCAAATCACAAAGAACCTCCAATCCCAAAAAAAGTACTAACCACTATTTCTAGCCAACCAACTGATAAAGCAGATGACATCACTTCCCAGTATCTTGGATCATCCTCGATGGCCTACAAAGACACATAACTCCATTAAGAAATTCAGTTCTCCAACCACTTCTTTTCTGAGAAAACTACCAATTCTTCTATCGACTTCTGAGGAAGGACCAAACCTGTAGGCCAACAAGTTCCTTTTGGAAATCCTGGAGTTTTGAGTAGATTGTTGGATGTGAGCTTGAAAGGAGTATATTGTAGTCCTCCCATGATATTATGGTAGGTAAAAACACTCTAGAAGGCTCAAAATTAGGATAGCTTAAGTGTTGGGGGAAGAAACAAATTACAGATAGCCAATCAACGTGCCGTTCTGGCAACCAAGACAGACATGTCTTATCTGCATAAAATAATTCCATCAACTCCCACACAGCTTTTAAAGAAGTTGGTTCCTAAGCCTTCTGCATATGTATGCTAATGGTAAAATCCATTAAAGAAGCTCCCACACTCAAAGCTATAACTCACTCGTGGAAGAGTTCGATAGTTATAAGAAAGAAAAGCTTGATTACAATACAACATTGTAATGTTAACCAATGTCAAACCAGAAAGACCTACTTACCTTTGTAACTGATTTTGGGTCTTCAATCAGAGGAGAGGGGGAAGATATTGTATTACTAAGGAGAGATTTAATATCCTTGCTGTATTCCATTACGTATTCCCATCTGATACCATTATGACAATCTAGAATGCTCAAACACACTTTAGAAGTCTAATCAAAAGAGTGCAATTTCAATTGACAAAACGATGATAGTGTAATCATTCAGATGCAACAATAAGCCACAACAGCAGTTCAACATTGAATGGGCAAGATATGATCATTTCAACGAGTTCTAGAGCTCAAGTTTTTACGCAGAAATATATGTTCAACTGGTATAATTCACTTGGAAAAGGAATTACAGCAAGAGAATAAGAAATTTGAATGTCCTCACCAGTCACCACGCAGTCTGGTACAAAGAAGGACTCGTATCCATCTTAGACAAACTTGAAATTGATTTTCTCCTGCTCTGCAAAAGCCCAAACGAAGAAACCGATCTTTACAAATGGTGCATGCAAAATAACGTTCAACTACTTCTGTACAAATGAATGTTTACCACAAAGGCTGCACTCTTGAAGAAAACGCAGCACACTTTCTGAAGGAATAAATACAAAGACATTAGAATCAAAGGAAAGTACAGAATCAGCAGTGGTGTTCTTGTCTGATCAAGTTATTACAAGTCATGACTGCAAAAGCATACTTGAAGCCAATAAACAAGGAGAAGACTACACACAAATCTTGGGAGGGGAAACAAGAAATGTCCTACTTTACCTACAGTTTGAAAACAAAGATGAATCTTATGCTATTTTGATAAACATTGCACCTTTTATTCCTTTCACGCTTTACAACTGATCTTCAGCTCTTATTTATACAAGAAAGAAAAACCCTACTTGACCGAGACACTTGTAAGAATCAGCTCGCGTCGGGTGAATCTAAGGCTGAGAATTGATTTGACAGCTGCAGGTTGAACGCCTTTGCCGTACCAGACTCAATCGCAACAAACTTCTTTTGAATTTTGTCTTCATTTGCAGGTGTTGCAGACGACGGAGAAGAACGTTGTGTCCAAGTGGGCTTCATGGGCTTCGATATTGAATTCTGACGGCCCATTGCGCTGATACAGTTTATTCATATGGGAAGGTGCTTTATGCTTTGCTCTTTCTTCCAAAGAACGACCTATGAGTATACTAAATGACAGGAACTCTCAATCAAAAATTCATTATCGAATTTAAATCCGTTAGTGATATAAAGAGCTATCATCATACTCATAACCAAACGCATAAGTCTCAGATATTCCGATAGATTAACCTAAGAAGTATATAGGCACGCAGGCCCAAACATAAAATAAGGTGCAGTTCAAATCAATATGTCATACAGTTCTTCTCTAAGCCACCACTCCACAAGCCATCCATTCAATTCCCTGCATGAACATGTAAGCAATTAGCAAAGTATTGGCAAATTATATAGAGAATAGGTGATATCATGTGTTTTTTAGTATTTTTGTAGCTTTATTTCATTTATTTTTCATGAATTTTGTCTCATTTAAGACTTGTTTAGTATGCATTTGCATTTTATTTGTTTGTATAGGTTCATGGAGTGAATCGTGGTTTTTTGGAGAGGTTTGGAGGTTAAGGAAGATGTTATCAAGCTAAAAGAGCAATAAGAGATCAAAGTGTGAAAAGGAGATGCAAAGAAATAGTGGAGAAACAATGGCGCAGAATTTGTTCGAGGTTTCTAAAGATCTACTCGTATGAAGGTCTTTCCATGAGAATTAGCTTTCAAACTCTTCATCAAAGTTGTAGGAAATTGAAGTATCTTTCCAATGGTAGTAAAATCAGGCCAATTCGAGCTATAAGTCAAAAGTTATGACAAATTTACTGGCGATCGGTCTGCAACTGATTGAGGCAACCGAACGGCAAATCACGTTTTCGTACTAAAATCATGGGATCGGTCTATAACCGATCCCACCAACCGATCGGAGCCTCCAGACACCTGTTTTTTTCTGTTTTCCTCTGTTTTTTTCAGTGCGAATCCTACCACTATAAATACATTTTTTAGTGCATATTATAAGGGATGAGGATATTTTTTAGCCTCTTAAACTCTCTCTCTCTCTTGTTCTTGAGAGTTCTTCTTTGTTTTTATGTTTATAATTTCATCAACTAAACTCATGTTATTTACTTTTTGTTAAATCTTTTTATAGAACATATCTAAGAGATTCCAACACACGATTTCAAATGTGGCTTTAGAACATATTACTTCTTCTTTTTTTTTTTTTGTGCAAAAGAGAACATATTACTTCAAGTGCACAAATTTCTTTGATTTGAAAAAAAATGTGAAGAAGCTAATTGCGATTGACGACTAATGTGAAGAAGCTAATTGCGATTGACGACCAAGATTTCACTTCGATAGATGCCTTTTGCAAGTTCGAAAACACTTCAACTTCCAAAATGTTATAAAGAGACTTTTATATCTAAGCGTGAAGCTAGCGCGGTTACAGTTTTCCGGAGGAATTGCAGTTATAAGAAATTTCATCCTCACCCCACTGTCTACATTTCCAGATGGAATACCCAAAAGACTGAAGTCAAATGCATTCCAGACATTATCAAAGATGATGAGACATGTTCTAAGCTTCTCCAGCTTCTTACAAATGAGCATAGAAATGGCGATGTTATAAAATATATTTTTATCATAAAAGTATTTATTAATATAATACTAATATAAAAAGATCGTAAGGTGCTTTACAACAATGTACTAAATCAATGGCAATTGGCAACATATCATATTATAAGTGATTGTCAAAAAGCAAAAATCATGAAAGATTGAAACTTTGTTACCTAAAATTGAAATTTGACAATGATAATATCTTCGAGAAAGAAGAAGAAAAGAGTGAAGTGCTTCTCTTAAGAAAACGAATCGCCAATGAAACGACACATTTATTATTAGGTTATTTTATTGCTACATATTACAATTGGATTGGATTAAAATTATTGGCTTTTATAATTTGAATAATTGGGCTTCACGTTTGCTTTTATAACTTGAATTGGGTTAAGTCATTGAGTTTTATAATTTGAATATTTTATCTCACTTTTATTTTATTTAATGTAATGCGTTCAAACTTACAATTGGGTTGGGTTCAAACTCACAATTAGATTGGGTTCAAACTCACAGTTAGACTGATATAAATTTAAAAATATAATATAAATTAGAACGATTTTAAAACTTTATTGATGTCAAATGCACCCATAATACTCAACTTGCCTCCGCCCCTGTGGACAATCTGTGCAAAAAGCCCAAAAGATGGAAGAAAAACGGATAAGAAACTTAGAAACACAACAAAATCGTCACTGAACCTGGGAGTCGTCTAATAAAGCAAACAGCTTCTCCAACCTCATGAATGTCAATTTATCAAATACCCAACATAAACACCCCCTTATTTAAGAGATTCCAACACATGATTTCAAATGTTGCTTGAGAACATATTACTTCTTCTTTTTTTTTTGTGCAAAAGAGAATATATTACTTCAAGTGCACAAATTTCTTTGATTTGAAAGAAAATGTGAAGAAACTAATTGAGATTGAAGACTAAGATTTCACTTCGATAGATGCCTTTTGCAAGTTCGAAAAAACTTCAACTTCCAAAATGTTATAAAGAGACTGTTATATCTAAGCGTGAAGCTAGCGCAGTTACAGTTTTCCGGAGGGATTGCATTTATAAGAAATTTCATCTTCACCCCACTGTCTACATTTCCGGATGGAATACCCAAAAGACTGAAATCAAATGCATTCCAGACATCATCAAAGATGATGAGACATGTTCTATGCTTCTCCAGCTTCTTACAAATGAGCATAGAAATGGCGATGTTATAAAAAAAATATTGTTATTATAAAAACATTTATTAATATAATACTAATATAAAAAGATCGTAAGGTGTTTTACAACAATGAACTAAATCAATGGCAATTGGCAACATATCATATTATAAGTGATTGTCAAAAAGCAAAAATCATGAAAGATTGAAAGTTTGTTACCTAAAATTGAAATTTGACAATGATAATATCTTCGAGAAAGAAGAAAAAAAGAGTGAAGTGCTTCTCTTAAGAAAACGAATCGTCAATGAAACGACACATGTATTATTAGGTTATTTTATTGCTACATATTACAATTGGATTGAATTAAAATTATTGGCTTTTATAATTTGAATAATTGGGCTTCATGTTTGCTTTTATAACTTGAATTGGGTTAAGTCATTGAGTTTTATAATTTGAATATTTTATCTCACTTTTATTTTATTCACTTTTATTTTATTTAATGTAATGGGTTCAAACTTACAATTGGGTTGGGTTCAAACTCACAATTAGATTGAGTTCAAACTCACAGTTAGACTGATAAAAAATTAAAAATATAATATAAATTAGAACGATTTTTAAAACTTTATTGGTGTCAATTGCACCCATAATACTCAACTTGCCTCCGCCCCGGTGGACAATCTGTGCAAAAAGCCCAAAAGATGGAAGAAAAACGGATAAGAAACTTAGAAACACAACAAAATCGTCACTGAACCTATGAGTCGTCTAATAAAGCAGACAGCTTCTCCAACCTCCTGAATGTCAATTTATCAAATGCCCAGCATAAACACCCCCTATTTAAGAGATTCCAACACACGATTTCAAATCCTTTCTAGTTGAGTTGTGTCACGAAGATACACATGTATCAAGCTCTTGATCAGACTAAACCAAAGTGGTACTTCTTTTATCGTAGTTCCACTCAAATCAACCAGCTGAAGTTCTTCAAGTGCTTTGAGCGACGGTATGACTGTAAGATCTCGACAATCCTTCATAATTAATGTGTGAAGCTTGTAAAGTTTGGTTAGCGATATGGGTAGACACTTAATTCTGGTTTCGGCTACATTCAGTATCCTTAGACCTGGAAACGCATGTATAAATGCTTATGGTATCTCCTCAAGACATTTGTTTCCTTGTAGAAGGAGGGAGACTGCTTCAGTACATGGTGTCATGCTCTCGGGCAAGCTCTTCAAGTCATTGTGCATCAGGGATATCCTTTGCAGTGAGGATGAAAACCTGCGCTCGTCGATGCATTCCAGCTTGCATCCGGGAATGACAAGATACTCTTCTGATGACATTACCCAGCGAACAAACCCACAGACCACGATATGCATCCTAATTGTCCTAGCGATGCGTCCATCTTCTACAAAGAAAACACTTTTCAGCCTATCGACAAAAGCAACGCCTGTGGTGAAGGGTCCCCCATAATCACCACAGTCACTGAAGCGCTCGATAACACCTTCTGCTACCATGTAGCAAACTACTTCACCAATTTTGATGATGTGATCAACAGGATACATAGCACAAATCATAAGACATGACTTTAACTAGGGTTCCAAGATGTCAAAACTCTTTTTAAGAGGACCGTGCATATTTGGTTCAGAACATAAATCAGATTTAGATTTGTTTAGTTCCTGCAGCATATGCTTCCATGCTGAGACAGTTTTCATCCTACCCAATGCAGACCCCACAATATTGATGGCTAATGGGTAACCCTGAAGTAACTCACAAATCTTCCTTGCAGTAGGTTGAATAGCGAGTGTTGTGGCTGTTACTCCAACTCACTCGCGAAACAGCTTCCAAGCGTCATTTGATCCCAACAAATCAATCTTTATGGTGCGAACAGTTTCTGTCTTTCTGAACATATCCCCGGACCTTGCAGTTATAAGAAATTTCATCCTCACCCCACTGTCTACATTTCCAGATGGAATACCCAAAAGACTGAAGTCAAATGCATTCCAGATATCATCAAAGATGATGAGACATGTTCTAAGCTTCTCCAGCTTCTTACAAATGAGCATAGAAATGGCGATGTTATAAAAAATATATTTTTATTATAAAAATATTAATAAAAATATTTATTAATATAATACTAATATAAAAAGATCATAAGGTGTTTTACAACAATGAACTAAATCAATGGCAATTGGCAACATATCATATTATAAGTGATTGTCAAAAAGCAAAAATCATGAAAGATTGAAATTTTGTTACCTAAAATTGAAATTTGACAATGATAATTTCTTCGAGAAAGAAAAAGAAAAGAGTGAAGTGCTTCTCTTAAGAAAACGAATCGTCAATGAAACGACTCATTTATTATTAGGTTATTTTATTGCTACATATTACAATTGGATTGGATTAAAATTATTGGCTTTTATAATTTGAATAATTGGACTTCACGTTTGCTTTTATAACTTGAATTGGGTTAAGTCATGAGTTTTATAATTTGAATATTTTATCTCACTTTTATTTTATTTAATGTAATGGGTTCAAACTCACAATTAGATTGGGTTCAAACTCACAATTGGGTTGGGTTCAAACTCACAATTAGATTGGGTTCAAACTCACAGTTAGACTGATATAAATTTAAAAATATAATCTAAATTAGAACGATTTTTAAAACTTTATTGGTGTCAATTGCACCCATAATACTCAATTTGCCTCCACCCATATGGATAATCTGTGCAAAAAGCTCAAATGATGGAAGAAAAACGGATAAGAAACTTAGAAACACAACAAAATCGTCACTGAACCTAGGGATGTTAAATGTAGGATTAGGGTTGAGCCCATTCTTAGTTAATATAAGCCCAGCCCTATATTAACCCTAACCATTTTCTAACCCTTTGTAATTTTTATTAAAGGGTTAATGTAGGGCTAGCCCTATATGTATTCTTTCTCTAAAACCAAACTAGTTATTGTGTGTTTAGATTAATATTTTAAAATTTTCATAAAAAATTTATAAATAAATATGTAAATTTTCAAAATTCATTAATAAAATTCATAAATGGTTAAAAAAATAGGCAATTCTCATAAATAACACTATTTTAAATTTTTCTTCCAAAAATAGCACCACATTTGAAAAATTCTACAAATAGCAACATAAACTTTAATTAAATATTAATAAATAAATAATTTAATTAAAATAAATAAATAAGAAATATAAATTTTCGGTCAAAATTAATTTTTCCCGCCAAAAATTTTCCCTCCAATTTTTTTGTCAAAACTTTCTCGCCAACAAAAATTTTCATCAAATTTTTCCCGCCAGAAAAACCTGGAAATTCAGGAAGGATTCCTTAAATTTCAGGAAAGTATTCCTTAAATGATTTTAGTAAATTCAGGTAAAATTTAACAAAACTCAGGAAAGATATCATGTAATTCAGGAAGGATTCAGCGAAATTCAGTAATTTCAGGAAAGCCTTACAGAATTTTGTGAAAGCCTTCCTGAATTTCGTGGAAGCTTTTCCAAATTTCGTGAAATACTTCCTAAATTTCGTGAAAACCAACCTGAATTTCTTGAAATCCTTCCTGAATTTCGTGAAAACATTCCTGAATTTCTTAAATTTCGTGAAAGCCTTCATAAATTTTTTGAATGCCTTCGTGAATTTCTTGAAATCCTTCCTAAATTTTGTGGATTTTTTTTTGAGGGAAAATTTTGACGAATTTTTTTTTGCGGGAAATATTTTTGGCGGGAAAATTTTTGGTGCGGAAAATATTTTTGGTGGGAAAATTTTGACGGAAATTTTTTCCGGGAATATTTGTTGCGGAAAATATTTTGGCGGGAAATTTTTGACCGGAATTTTTTTGGTGGGAAATATTTGACGGGTTTTTTTGCGGGAAAATATTGACATAATTTTTTTTCTTAAGTAATTATTTTCTTATTTTTTAATTATTAATTTTTGTATTGATAATTAATTTTTATATTTTTTAATTAATAATAAAATTCAAAAATGTTATTTATGGAATAAAATTTTTTTAGTGCTATTTGTGTCAATAAAACTTGATTAGGTGCTATTTTAGGATATTTTTCTTAAAAAATTAACCCTTATATTTGATTTCAAGAGTATTTGATTTCAACAATATTTGATTTATTTTGTTTAAAGGGTTAAAAAATTAACCCTTATATCTAAAAGGGCTAAAAATTATAACCCATTAGTAGCCCTTCAAAAAATTAAAGGGTTTAGGGCCCTATATTTTTGCACAAGGCTGGGCTAACCCTACTATTTTCAGCCCATGACAACATCCCTAACTGAACCTGGGAGTCGTCTAATAAAGCAGACAGCTTCTCCAACCTCCTGAATGTCAATCTATCAAATAACCAGCATAAACACCCCCCTATTTAAGAGATTCCAACACACGATTTCAAATGTGGCTTGAGAACATATTACTTCTTCTTTTTTTTTGTGCAAAAGAGAACATATTACTTCAAGTGCACAAATTTCTTTGATTTGAAAGAAAATGTGAAGAAACTAATTGCGATTGAAGAATAAGATTTCACTTCGATAGATTCCTTTTGCAAGTTCGAAAACATTTCAACTTCCTAAATGTTATAAAGAGACTGTTATATCTAAGCGTGAAGCTAGCGCGGTTACAGTTTTCCGTTGGGATTGAAGCGATTTTACGAACAGCCGGCGATGTCGCCGCGACTCCAGGAAATTGCATAACACCGCGAGGTTTTTAGAAGGGTTCTGAGTTTTGCTGTCAACATTGAAGAGTCGAAATGGAGAAATAAAATCCGGTTTTAATATCAAACCAACAAAGTTCGTCGAACCGATTTTGTTCTCGGTTCACAATTCTGCCATTTCACGCCTACACGTGTCCCGTGTTCTCAAATTTTTACGCACGGATTTTTATTAGATTTCACTCTTACCGGTTAAAAGAATATTTTTAAGGATAATAGCAATATATGACCACAGAGTAAAATAAGAACTGTTTCTACAGTAATAAAACCATCGAAGTTACTCTACTATCCTTCTTTGTTTTTAATTTTTTAATCTCTCATCTTTATATCTCTCTCTCTTCGTCGTCGCATATCTCCGGCGAAGTTGCTCGACATAACGAAGTCAAAACGGAGTGGGGTTTTAATTCCGTGAAGGCCAAGGTGGGCGGCGGTTTTGGATTCTGGCGGAGTCCAGTTGCAATTCTCATATTTGTAAGTTTTACTTTCACTATTTTCTTTAGAAAACCGATTTTACTTAGAACAAGTTTTCATTCATCCTTGCATATATTACAACTTCACACACATTACATACTTATAGTAGATTTCTTCTACCCACTCACTTAGACTCTAGACTTAGCAACTATTTGGCCTTACCTCTAGACATTAGGCTTAGTGTTACAAGCAACCTTACACAACCTTACCTTAGCCACTAACAACCCCAACAACTCTTTAACTATTCTAACTTAAGTACTTAGCTAGATTTTAAACCTATATTACTCATCTTCTCGTTTGGGCCTCACTAAGCTTAACAGCACATTAGTATCATTAGCCCAAAACAACAAAATAACAATCTTATTCTTCCTCCTGACTTTTCTCATCAGTTGACCTCTCTTCCTTCTGTAGCTGCGACCACATCTTCTGCTTCTTCTTCTAATTTCCAATCTTCTTGTTCTTCATCATCTTCTCATTCTTGTCTTTAATCATCTTCTCTTTCTCAATTGCAGGCTCAATCGAAGACTCAACTCTCAACAAGTCCATGGTTCAATTTTCGGGTTGTCTCATCCTTTCCAAGCGTATGTTGCATTTGGGTGTCTCGTCGAAGCGATGGTTAAGTTTCAGTCGAAGATAATGGAGATGATTGTACGTGGTTTAAGTTTTCCGGCGAAGTGATGGTTAAGTTTCAGTGGTAAAAATGATTGTAAGTGGTGATGGTTCCGATGGTGGTGGTGATGATGATTATATCGACTGCGATAATTATGGCGGAGAAATAGCTGGTGTCGTGAAGCTGGTGGGTTGAGACGGAGATGGAGACGGAGGAGATGCGGTGAGTCGGTGACTGAAGATTTGACGATGGCGGCCATAAAACCGAATTTTGTATTGTGCTTCGGTGACTGAAGATTTTGTATGGGTGTGGCATAGAAAGTTTGTGTGACTAGAGGTTGAGCAGTTGTTGTGGTGAGCTGAAACGGAGACAGAGGAGGTGTGGTGGCTGGAGTTCTGAAGGTGGCGGCCATATAACCTGATTCCACAATCAAAGAAGAATTGTGAAATACCACGTTAATAAAAACATTAACCTCAATCAACACAATAACTTACAAAATTAACGACTAAGAGCATCTCCAATTGTGCTCCAAATCTTTTCCAAACTCTATATTTGATGTAAAATCATTTCAAATGATGCTCCATATCTCTATTTTTTAAGCACAACTTTTTTATTTACAAAATAGTGACTCAATTTTAATATATTATCATTTTATAACTCAATAAAATTATATAACTAGTTTGATACTTATAATATAAATTTATATTTGAAACATAGATACTAAATTGATTAAAATTTAAAAGACAACAATAACATATTAAATTAGAAAATAAAATGATATCATAAACAACAAATTAAAATACATAATTAGCACCGAAAGCTTGAAAAGATTTGTCGAACTATAGTAAATATATTTTCAGAGCAATACTTACGATCACCAACAAGTAATGACGTTGCAAGTCTTCTTTACATTGGTGAAAAACGAGGTTTTCAGGGGATGTTAGGTAGCTTGGATTGCATGCACTAGAAGTGGAAAAATTGTCCAACCGGCTAGACTGAGCAATATGCAGGTCGTAGCGGATCACCAACTATAATTCTTGAAGCTGTGGCAGATTATGATCATGCATATTTTGGAATGCCAGGCACTAATAATGACATCAACGTGTTGGAGTCTTCTCACCTTTTTTGTAATCTCGCTCAAGGTATAGATCCAACTGTTAATTATGTCATTCAAGGAAAATAATATAATATGAGTTATTATCTGGCTGATGGCATATATCCAAAATGGTTTACCATAGTGCAAACTATTCACTAGCCAAGAGGTCCTAAAAAAAATATCTTGCTACACAACAAGAAGCATGTAGAAAAGATGTAGAACGTGCCTTTGGAGTTCTCCAATCGCGCTTCGTAATTGTGAAAAGACCGGCTCGTTTTTGGAAAAAAAATGTGATACATGACATAATGACTACATGTATAATTTTACATAACATGATAATCGAGGATGAGCGTGATCTCGATGCGCCAATTGAAGTAAGAGGAGAAGTTCCACCTCTGGAAGTCGAAGTAGCAGCCGATGAAAATACTCAATTTCAAGAATTTCTTGCTCGATATAGATAAATCAAAGAAAAGACGCTCATTTCTCATTTCGGAACGCATTAATTGATCATTTATGGGATAAGTACACTAATAATGATGATTAAATAAAAATGTATTAGTCATTTGATTTTCTATTTATGTGGTGTAATGAAATTTTCTTTTTAATTAAGTTTAACTTTAATAATTTAGTGATTTCTTGGATATTTGTTTAAACAAAACTAAATGGGTAGAATTTGTCAATTTTAAAAGTAAAAAATGGGTTTAGCAATTAAAACAAAATATTAAAATATAATATACATAAAATAGTAAATATAGAATAAGAAATAGAGCTAACTATTGGAGTAAATCCTTGCTCAATTTTTAGAGGACTCTATATTTAGAGCAAAAAATAGAGCAAACCATTGGAGATGCTCTGACAAAAGTAACATTGTGTTAAATGAATCATTAGACTAAATTTTCTTGTTTCATTGATTGATCTTGGTCTCAATGAACATTCCTTCAAAAATGTTGTATAATGTATAATATATGTATAAGGTATACTTTACCACGTTAAACATATTGATAACTCGCTATTTATATTGTTATCTATATGTATTGTGCTAACTGTTGATTTATCGACATACAATTTATTTTACTGTGTTAAATAAATAAATAATCATCCAAATTACAGTATATTCATTTGTTAGGTATCTCATTAGCATCCTAATTTATCAATATAAATACTATTTGATATATTAACACGCTAATATAAATATTATTCAATGTATTTAATATCTTAACACGTTACAAGTATGTGTAGTGTGTTATCATTATTGTTATCGCTATCATTATATGTAATATGTTTATAATATTTTTTATCATGTTAATTACTTAAGAGAAATTGTTAAAAAAATAATAATTCACAATTCTAATTAATATTTTATATTTTTTTGTACGATAGGATAACTCGTTTAACTCGATAACTATGCATGTAACACATATATAATGTGCACTTATGACGATACTATACTATTTAACATGTAACTAAAATAGTTATCTATACAAATCACAAAATGTTTTACACTATCCGGTGATAAATAGTGTCATCGGCAGGTGGTTGATGAACAGTGTCGTCCGGTGTCGGAATAAACAGTGTCATCGATATACTAAAGAAGAAAACAATTTTTTAATCTATGGTATTTTTGTAATTAATCCAAAGAAGAAGGAGATTTTGGTTTGTGTTTTTTCTCTTTCCTATTTACTTAATTTTGGAATTATCATGGCTATAATTCTAATTTTTTGGTCAACCAGGTATATACATTAATATTGCCCTATTTTTAAGTTATATTATATTGTCGTTTTGCTGTTTGATCCGAATTCCGAACAATTTGAGAAAACCAAATTGAAGATACTCTTTGTCTCGAAGGTCGAATCCACTAATAAAAATTATTTTCTTACAAAATGACCCTAAGTCTAAGTTGTATGCAAGCTTAAAACACCCCTATCTAAATCTTAAAACAAACCTTTTCTATAATCATCTTAATATATATTTGATTTTGTGTAATTTATTAAGTGACTATTTTTTTTTGTTAAAGGGCTTATTCTTGTTTCGCTTACAAAATCATAAAATTTAGTTCTCAAGAAAATAATACTTGGTGAATGTTACCCACTCCCATTAGTCTGTCTATTAACACTTGAGAGTCTACTTCATTTTATTTTATTTTAATATTTCAAATTACCTTTTTCAAAATTAATTACATCAAATTTGTAAGCCTAATATCCGTTGATGATAAAAATTGAATACGATTATCTTTTCTTTTTTATATTTCAGCAGTTGCATTGGTACATTATCACTTACAGTAGTTCATAACATTTAGGGGAACATCCCGTCTTCTTGACCTTCTGAGTCTTCCTAGAGGAAGTCGTAATAAGACCAAAAAATATCGTTGTCTTTGAAACCATCTTCTTGTTCTCGTTTCATTTTTATTTTTTCTTCTCAGTTACGTACGTCTTTGCTAACAAACTTAATTTCGAGGCCAAATGTATGTTTTCTATTTGGAAAAAAATAATAATAATAATGGTAATGAACTGAGGTTATGAATCTATAATTAATTCTTTAAATTTTTAATTAATCATATAGTTCTCCAACTTCTTTTTTAAGAAACCTTTTAAACCTATGTTGCGAATCTTATAGTCCTCCAAATGCTTTTTTTAAGAATCCTTTCAGACATATGTTGATAAACTAAGTCTAATTATTGGACCAATATAAACAACTTAAAAGACTTATTATTTATTACGTCGAACTTGTGGAGTTTTCGATCTGAACCGTTGATACCTTTTTTTCGTTATCGGATGATATCTGGAGTGTAACACTAACCCACTTTAAATTTTCTTTCCCACCTAGCGTGGGTTAGCGTCTTAAAGTTTTTGCACCTTCCACCATATGTCCAAGTCTCTTGAACACTCTAAATTTTGAGAAGTTCATGATGATTATTCGTGACTTAATTATATGCACTTTGACGGTCCGACCTCACAAATATATATATATATATATATATATATATATATATATATATGCTTTTATGCTATTTCCATGCCACTGTCTATATATCTTTTTTTTCTTCACGAGCTCCGAATGATTTGGATCCTCTCTTTTCTTATTGAGCAACAATCCATTATTGTTCCTCTCATTCAAATACTTAACGTACATATATATAAGACTTATAAATACATAGATACTTTGGTTAAGTTTTAAATTATATCTAATCTTTTAAACTTTATTTGGACTTTAAATTTTAAACTTTAGGTTCAATGTCACTGAAAGCTAAACGTAAGACGCATGATTATGAAGAAAAGATAGGCCTTCTAAAATCACATCCAAGAGATTGGGAGAGATTTGGCTTAGGTCGGGTAGCTCCTATGCCCTCATGCCTTCTAAAATATTGTAGAAAGTCTGCCAGGGAAGCACCAGCTACTGCTGAAAACCGAGGCTTGTTTGTTGAAACCAGTGGTGATTTTGCACCAGGTGAGGTGAAGAATTTCTTCGTGGGGGTACTTCCCACCGAAGTCGAGGCCGCTGAGGCGCATGAGTTTTCGACAGGAAGATCTTTCTTTTCTTCTTCTTTTTTTTTAGTTCGGCTTTATCGCACTCGACTTTTAAATTTCTGTGATTTGAGTACAGATGAAGTCCATTCATCGGGGATACTGCTATAATCTTCAGTATTACCAAGATAAGAAGAACAAGTTGGAACGAGAGCTTGCCGATCTTGTGGTGATGGCTCATAGATTGGAGAAGAGGCGAAGGAGAGTTATGGAGCATATTGATGATGCCGAACAGAAGCTCAGGGCGTTATAGACTCGTCCAGCGATTTAGGAGAGGTTCGGTCTTCACGAAAAGTATCTGATTCCGGATGGATTTCGCCGTGTGGTTAGAAGGTGCACCGAGATCTTGGGTGATGAAGAGGCATAAGTCGTATATGTGTTTCGTAGTGGTAGTTTTTATTTATTTATTTTTGATATTTTTAATTTATTAATTCAGGGTTTAGATGCCCTCCCCTTTAAAAGACAAAGGATTTGCTTTAGGTTCGACCTTGTTGTCAACAGCGAAACTGCGATATCGCGTTATTCTTAATAAATGATTTTTCTTATCTTTTTGTGTGCTCGTCCGCATACACTTCCTTTGTACACGACTCCAAAGCTCAGCGTAAAGGTTAACTCGGAGGCTCGATACGAAATTATAAATTCTTGTTAAGAATCGAGCGAATATTGTCGAGGTCGATTTTTTGCTTACTAGCGCGGTTATCGTATTTTGATTAGCCATCAGGCCCAGAATCGAAGTTTAATTAGGAGGTGAGAACTCGGTCTCTTGTTTTCTATTCTTTCTAGGTTTAGGGTTTTCCCGCCTCTTGGGACGGTTGAGTTGTTTCCCTTTTGTCGCTTCTTCCTGTTTTGGCATTTAAGAGGAAAAAGTTATGCGTGTTGCATAAAGGAAAAGTCACGTCAGACGGCGAACCATCGCATCTGTTTCGTATCTATTTAAAAAGAGTTTAAGGAGTTCTTTTATTCGTTCTTCTTGGTTGAGAATTTGTCGAGGTTTCCTTCCTTCTTGAGTTTCTTTTTCTATTTAAAGTTATTCGTCGGAAAATTTTCTTTCTTGCGGAGAAGAATTGGTCTGGCGGATCCGATCAGGAGATGGATTTCGGTAGATCAGATTCGAATCGTTCCGACCGCACGAAATCGTGAGATGATACCCATCCCATATCACCACAAAGGTCTCCGGAACCATCGTCTTCACTTTCCAAGCGTCGCCGGCGTGAGATTATGCGTTCTCTATCGCCTGTCCAGTTTCCCATATATCGTCCTTGTGAAGGGACGATGTTCGAGCCAATGTATATGTGGGAC
Source organism: Turritis glabra (assembly GCA_900406565.1). Lineage (NCBI taxonomy): Eukaryota > Viridiplantae > Streptophyta > Magnoliopsida > Brassicales > Brassicaceae > Turritis > Turritis glabra. The sequence goes on from OVBN01000025.1 coordinate 5,936,632, forward strand.
GCCTCTTCTGTAGCGCCGGAATTTGTTCCAGCTCCAAAGGATATCGTCCCCGGATGAGAACTAAGGGTGCCGATCCGTAGCGTATCTCCCTCTTCCCTTTTTTTTTGTTTTGTTAGTTTGCTATGACGCACGTGTGTGGGCTTTTTAACTCTCTGATGCGAACATAGCGCCCAATCAAGGTTTAATTAACCACGAAGTTCCCATTCGTGGGTTTAGATATCTCCGAAAATTGTGTTTAGTTTCGACTTTCTCTTTTATCATGCTTGCTTTAATTTCGTTCGATTGTTGGTAATATGCGAGCTCGGACTCCGTTTTGTTCGATGACAGAATAAGTTAGGTAAATATATTGTCCTAACGAATTAGGCGAACTGTTGGATAAGTGAGAACCTGTATTTGTGATAGTATAAAATGTTCGAAACGAATTAATTCTAAGTCGCGGGGCTGGAACTCGGTTCAATTCTCGGACGCGAAAATGACTAGTTGGGATTCCCGATTATAGGAGTATTGTCGAAATTACGATTTGAGTGTGGAGATACTTTACAAACCGAAGTTTATATGCGATACTCAAATCGCCTGACTTTGTTTTGCGAGTCAGAGCTTGGGAAGCAACTTGTGTTATGCAAAGTGAATAAAGTCGTATATGTGCCATTGGTGAAACCGAAGCTATTGTTCATAAGATGGAGCTTGGTTTTTTAGCTTTACGGTGCGAGGGGGCTCAACTTTAAGTTCGACCGAAAGAAAATTTTCGAAATTATTATAAACGTACCAGGTGGGGGACGTCCCCCGTCTTACCACATTTAGTCCTATGCATAAATTTTAAAGAGGCAGAGGTCTGTTTCTTCGAAGTAGGTGAGGGAGACTCAACATACAGTTAGGGGTGGAAACTTGGTCTAGCTTAATCATGTTGGGCTATTAAACCGTACACAGACGAGTGGATCTTGGTCCGACTTACATATGTCAGCTCGATCTAGAACTTCTCAAGGGGGCGTGGATTATTTCACCACTGCATCCATGCAGAATGTGTTTAAATTAGATAGATGGCTAGGGCACCGTTGTGAAAAGGGGATTTGGTTGCCCAAACAATGTAAGTGTGACTTTTGTAAGTAAAACCTTCGAGTTCGAACTCGCTGATCGCGTGTTTCATTTGATTCGATCAAAGGGTTTTGAGGAGTCTGCGGTGACTCTGTAAAAGGAAAATTGCTGAATGAGGGCTTAATAATTTGACTAAGCAATCTAATTAACAACGATTCGATCAATCAATTAAGTCGGTCTATTATCACTTGCTTGATAATTGATCAAGTAAGTCAAATAATAAGTGACATAATTAATTGACTTGGTGGTACAGCTGCATTATGTGAAGAGTTGCATATGTATCGTGTGAAGGGATCAAGCCGTTCGTAGTTCAACTTACAACAGGATATGAGAGCTGACGAGCTTTTTTTTTCTGGTGAAAACGAAATTAGAAGTCGTAGTGTTTCATGTTGATAGAATTCCATTGTTGGCTGATGTCTTTTATTTTCAGCGTTATGAGCCGGTAGGCGCCGGGTTTGGTGGTGTCCGAGACTTGGTAGAGGCCTTCCCATGTGGCTCCGAGTTTCCCGGCTTTCTTGCCTTTGTGATTTTCCTTGGTGTTTTCAAAAAAATTTCGAACCACGAGGTCGCCCTCTTTGAATAGCTGGTTTCGAACCATATTGTTATAGTGTCGAGCTATGAGTTGCTGGTAGTTCTGGATTCGCAGCAAGACTTCAATACGTTTTTCTTCGATGATGTCGTTGTTGTCGAAGCATCATTGCATCGTTGAAGTCTGCATGCTTAGTGAGTAAACATCGTCGAAGTATCGGAACTCTCATTTCTGCTGAAGTTAAGGCTTCGACGCCATATGCGAGGCTGAAAGGAGATTTCTCAAAATCTCGGTGTGGCGTAGTTCGGTAAGACCAGAGGACTCCGTCGAGTTATGTTGTCCAAAAGAACTTCTCTTCCTCGAGTCGTTTCTTCAGTCCCTTGAGTATGATTTTGTTTATAGCCTTGGCTTGTCCATTACCTTGTGGATAGCGCGGGGTAGAGAAGATGAGTCGGATGACCCATTTCATGCAAAAAATCTTAAATATAACAGAAGTAAAATTACATGCGTTATCGGTGACGATCTCATAAGAGAGCCCGTGGCGACAGATTATGTTCTTCCATACGAAGTTTTCCTCATCAGTTCCCATAATCGTGCTAAAGGATTCGGCTTCGACCCATTTAGTAAAGTAATCAGTCATGATTAGCAGCATGGTCTTTCCGTTGGATTCTTAAAGGGGTCCGACATCATCCATTGCCCATCGCATGGATGAATAGGGCGTTGTTGACGAACTCAGCAGCTCAGTTCGTATGTGGATAAGCGGGCGTGTCGTTGACACTTTTCACATTTGGCCATGAAAGAATTGCAGTCTGCAACCATGGGTGGGCCAATAGTGGATGTTTCACGTTTGATCATTATTGCGAGCGAGCATCTACCGGAGTGATTGCCTCCCGACCCTTCGTGGATTTCTTCCATTATCTTTTGTGCTTCTTTATCGTCGACGCAAATTAACATGAAGCCATTTGTGCTCCATCGGTAGAGTTGGTCGCCGTTCATGCAGTAGCTAGCACACTTGGCTTTCAGGCATCTTGTGGTCCATCGATTTTCGGGTACCTTGCCTTCTAGCAAGTAGAGGATTGTTTCTTGATGCCAGTCTTGGACCGTAGAACCAACCTCATCATCCATTAGGCCGACTTTGGGTTCTTCTTCGGGTTGTACTTGTGTTCGGAATCATTATCCTCCTCAGGGAGATCTTTTGTGACAGCGCAAATGTTTTCTCCCCACTTCTCGAGTTGGATGCTTTGGGCATCGATGCTTTCAACCGGAATGGTTCATCGCAGTGCCGGTCGACGGTTGATGCAAGGACGACCATAGCGTATGCGGGTGCGTTGTCGCTTCGTGATATCTTGGTGAGATTAAAATGGGTAAACTCCTTAGATAACTCTTGTACGAGTTTCAAGTAAGCGTCTATCTGGTCGTTTTTTTGCTCGTATTTGGCGCTGTATTGGCTAGCGACGAGGTGTGAATCGCAGAAGGCTTTGAGTCTCGTGACGTCGATTCTTTTGGAGAGACGCAACCCGGCGAGTAGAGTTTCATACTCCGTTTCATTATTCGATGCGTGGAATTCCAGTTGAAAGGATTGTTTAAAGATTTCACAAGTGGGAGATTCCAGTCGTACCCCTACGAGGATCCGTCAACATAAAGGGACCAGAAGTCCTTTGGCGCAATCTCGTTTACGAGTTCAGGTGGTAGCTCAGTGATGAAGTCGGCTAGAACCTGAGCTTTCTTGTTCGAACGCGCTCGATATTCAATGTCGTATTTGCTCAGTTTTACTGACCGTTTTACCATTCAGCCCGAGTGTGTTGGGTTATGAATGATAGCTCGTAATGGCTGGTCGGACAACACCACGATCGAGTGTGATTGGAAGTACGGACGTAGCTTCCGAGTTGTCGTGACCACGGCCAAGGCCAACTTCTCTAATGTCGGGTATCGTAGCTCGGCGTCCAGTAGAGAATTGTTTGTGTAAAAGATGGGCTTCTAGTCCCCCTATCTTCACGAATTAGTACTCTGCTAACCACTGTGCTAGACACTGCGATGTAGAGGTACAATGTTTCACCAGTTTCCGCTTTTGCGAGGATGGGTTGTGTGGTGAGGTACTGCTTTAGTTCGGCGAATTAGCATTCTCGCATTGTTCATCCCATTTGAGGTTCTTGTTCCCTTTCAACAGCTGGTAGAACGGCAGACATTTGTTGGGTTTGACGGTACGTTTATGGGTGATAACAAATGAACCAATCAACATCAGACACATTGTTAAATCGTTTAACGGAACATACCGACGGAGTTAAACCTCTGTTAATGAGTTTCTGTTTAAACAAAAACGACGTCGTTTGTACTTTCTAAAAAATAACACAAACGAGGGTAACATGTCTCGAACTCGTTTCTTTTGGGATACAACAACAGGAACTTAACCATTTAAGCAACGTAATTTTATTGTTGACGGAACATATACGCATTATATAGACGTTTTGTTCGATTTTGACCAAGAAAAAATTCTCGAATTCGATTTTTCTTTGAGCTCCTTTTAGAAATTACAGTTGTAGGTTCTTTGGCTAGATCTAGGGAGGAGACTCGTCGGAGAACAAAACGGTGTCGGATTGTTGGAGCTTTCACCGAGATTTTTAGATCTGTTAAAACGCCAAATTTGACAGTGTGAGATTCGACGAAGGAGTAAAGAGAATGGTGGTGGTGGTTGGGAGAGAGAAATGGTGGTGGCTAGGAGAGAGAGGTTTCCGTAATTGATCTGGAGAACAAAACGTACGTATATAATTATGTATATGTGTTATTTTAACAAAAAAAGAACTTTGCTTAGATGGTAACGTCCATGTTGATATGTATTAAAGGTACGAGTTCGTAACTTGGAACTATCATTTGTATTAATTTTTAAAATGTTAAGACGACATTGTTTTTTGTTTAAAAAGCGTGTTGTTTCGTTACACGATTTAACACAGACATCGCTTTTGTTTAAATAGAAACTCATTAACAGAGATTTAACTGTCTATTTGTTTCGTTAAATGATTAAACACAGACATCGGTTTTGTTTAGACAGAAATTCATTTACAGAGATTTAACTTTGTTTGTTTGTTCCGTTAAACGATTTAACATACATCATTTTTGTTTAAACAAAAATTCATTAACAGAGACTTAACTCTGTATGTTTGTTCCGCTAAACGATTTAGCGATGTGTCTAAATTGACAAATCAACAAAAGTTTATAATTTAAAAAAATAAAAAGAAGTTGGATATTTATTTTACCGTACGTAAACTTCTAGGTTTTTTTCAACAAAAACGCACTGTTCAGATTTTTGATAATATTCTTCCATTATTTTATTCACTTTTCCAATTTCCTAATTTCATCTTTGTGACATGCTACTGCACCAATTCACCCTAATAATAAATAGTTAAATACATAATTCTATCTGACGCCAATAATAAATTACATATTTTCCATTTTTTATTGTTATTGTTTTAAATTTTATTTCCAAATTAGCCGCAAAATCGCGAAAACCTAACAGAGCTCAAACACTACACACACACTGTTTCAAAATCAAACTACTATGCTCAGCTCCGCCGCCGCCGCCACCGCCACCTCCGTGAGTGCTCGCTCCGGCGATATTCTCTGCGGCTATATTTGTAGAAAAATTGTCGCGCCTTTTCATTTTACTCAGCCTGTGAGTTCTCCTCTTTGTATGGACGTGTTCTTTGTTTCACGTTTTGCTAAGCTTTTTAATGTTAGTGGAATTTTCAATGAACAGGTCTATTGTACATCGCTGCGTCCGAGTCTCGTTGCGGTTCGAGCTATGGCGGAGTCACAGACTGCTCAGAGGAATCAGCCGCACTCCTCAGGCTCCTCTGGTTTACAATTTTTCTTTTGCTGCAATTTCAAATTCAGAGATCGCTTTCAATTACGTTTCTGTGCTTTTGAAATAATTTGGGTTTATATGAATCAGGGAAGAAGCAAGCTTTGATATCTTTATCTGACAAAAGAGACTTGGCCACTCTTGGCAACGGTCTGCAAGAATTGGGGTATGTGTTCTTTACAACTCTCTTACTTAGAAAACTATACAAAATTTAATTTTATTTCTATCTTAAATGTAAATGATTCCTTTTTCATTTGATATTTGCGTAGATACACTATTGTTTCTACTGGAGGAACTGCCTCTACTTTGGAGAATGCTGGAGTCTCTGTGACCAGAGTGGAGAAGCTTACTCATTTTCCAGAAATGGCAAGTTTTAATTCTCTTTTAAGCTCGCTGCTCTTGCTTAAGTTTTGGTCTTGTGTTCTCGTTGATATTTATTCTTTAAAGATTTCGACAAACATAAGGCTGATGTTAAATTGAGTTGTGACTTTTTCAATGATTATAACAGTGTTTTGTTGAGTTTAGTATATTAAACTTAGCTCTCCTTTTGTTTTTTCTTCTCTAAAAGCTTGATGGCCGTGTGAAAACTTTGCACCCAAACATACACGGTGGTATCCTCGCTAGAAGAGATGTGGAACATCATATGGAAGCTCTTAATGAACATGGGATTGGTGGGTTTTGACATTTTATTTGTCCTTTATGTTCTAAGCTTGAGATTAAGTCATCTATAGTGTTTCCGTCATGCTAAACTGCACCTGTGTTTTTTTTTTGTATTCAATGACAGGTACATTTGATGTGGTGGTAGTCAATTTGTATCCGTTCTATGACAAAGTTACTGCTCCAGGTGGGATCAGTTTTGAGGATGGGATTGAGAACATCGACATTGGTGGTCCTGCTATGATTAGAGCAGCTGCGAAGGTAAATTCGTATATATATGCATTGAGACTTATTCTATACATTCACTTCAAGATTATAAATTTACCTTTTCTATTCTGTTCGACAGAACCACAAAGATGTTCTCATTGTTGTCAATTCAGAGGATTATCAAGCAGTTTTGGAATATCTCAAAGGAGGACAAAGCGACCAACAATTCCGCAGAAAACTTGCGTGGAAGGCCTTTCAGCATGTCGCTGCATATGATTCTGCGGTTTCAGAATGGCTATGGAAGCAGACTGAAGGAAGTATGTGGTTGTTTTTATGTGATCCTCCTTACACTAGTTATGGTGATTGACAACTTACATTGATTGCTATTCCTGTCTTTCTCAGAAGAGAAGTTCCCTCCCAGCTTTACAGTTCCGCTTTCACTTAAGAGTTCTCTTCGTTACGGTGAAAATCCTCATCAAAAGGCTGCTTTTTATGTTGATAAGAGCCTTGCTGAAGTAAATGCTGGTGGTATCGCCACAGCAATTCAGCACCATGGAAAGGTAATAAACTTTAACCCATCATAGTGTGAAAGTATGTTACTTTTAGTTTTCGGTTTCGGTTGAATTTATCCGCATCTGGTCATAGTTTCAACTGCCACCTATAATCCTTATCCTTGCTTGTCAGCCATATTATATTTGACTTTTTTTATGTATTTCTGTGAGCAGGAAATGTCATACAACAATTATCTTGATGCTGATGCTGCATGGAACTGTGTGTCGGAATTTGAAAACCCGACATGTGTAGTCGTGAAGCACACAAATCCTTGTGGTGTGGCCTCTCGCGTTGATATTCTTGAGGCTTACCGGCTAGCTGTAAAAGCTGACCCAGTTAGCGCCTTTGGTGGTATTGTAGCTTTCAATGTTGAAGTTGACGAGGTAATCAAACAATTAAAACTGTTGTCCCATACAGTATTCAATTGTTTAGTGATCCATACCTGTCTATAGGTTCTTGCGAGGGAGATCCGAGAGTTCAGGAGCCCAACAGACGGGGAAACTAGAATGTTTTATGAAATTGTGGTTGCTCCAAAGTATACTGCGAAAGGTCTTGAAGTCCTCAAAGGGAAATCGAAAACTTTGAGGATCCTTGAAGCTAAAAAGAATGACCAAGGGAAACTATCGCTCAGACAGGTTGGTGGCGGCTGGTTGGCTCAGGACTCAGACGACTTAACTCCAGAAGACATCAGTTTCAATTCTGTCTCAGACAAAACTCCGACTGAAAGCGAACTTGCGGATGCCAAATTTGCCTGGCTCTGCGTTAAGCATGTCAAAAGTAATGCCATTGTGATAGCAAAGGTTGGCATTTTTCTCTCTGATTCTCTTTCTATACTAGTTTGTTTGCAGCTTATTCTGATTCTTTGGTTTCTGGGTCAAGAACAATTGTATGCTGGGGATGGGAAGCGGGCAGCCAAACCGAGTAGAGAGTCTGAGAATAGCTTTCAAGAAAGCTGGTGAGGAAGCCAAAGGAGCTGCCTTGGCCAGTGACGCATTCTTCCCATTCGGTATTTTTACTCTCCTAACCATTCTTCTGTTAAATGACTCCTCAATCAATGAATTTGTTCGCAGATCTGAATTGGTTGTTGTTGTATGAATGGCAGCTTGGAAAGATGCGGTGGAAGAGGCGTGCGAGAAGGGAATAGGAGTGATAGCAGAACCTGGAGGTAGTATTAGAGACCAAGACGCCATTGATTGCTGCAAAAAGTACGGAGTCTCTCTGCTCTTCACCAACGTTAGACATTTCCGCCATTAAGGATGAATCCTCCAGTTTTGCTCTTATAACATCCAAGAGTTTCTGAAGAAGAAAACCCACCAAACAACACTCAAGAGTGGGAAATAAATGTTGTAATATTTATTTGAACGCGTTCGACTTTATGTATGATTAGAACCTGAGAGCTGTTCCTGCTTATAAATTTGACATTTTTACCCAAAAATCATATCTTTCTCAACACCCAGAAACTGATGAGATGTGTATATAAATATTCAACATTTCAATCCAAATTAGAACGAGACTGTGGAGAGAGAGATCAGAGATGGCGACAGGGAAAGTGGTGGTGGAGAAAGTGGGAGGAAGATCTACGGCTACGAGTTGCTTCTCTAAGTATCCTCTCAAGTTCTTACTTCCTAGCAAGGTCTCTCTCTCTCTCTCTCTCTCTCTCTCTCTCTCTCTCTCTCTCTCTCTCTCTCTCTTCGGAGAATCTATTCGAATTTTCATTTGAAATCCCGGCGACACTGAACTTTCAGGCAGCTCCTGCCGGAACTGACGTTGTCTGGATTTACAGCATCACCTATGGTGGCGGCATTGTCTCTGTATTTCCCTCTTTCTCTTTCTCTTTCTTACTGAATTTGTCAATCGATGCTGAAATCGAACAAGCTCTTGTCGAAATTATGTAGGGAGATTCGATTTCATGTGAATTCACCATTGGTGATGGATGCACTGCAGTGATTACAACCCAGTCTTCTACTAAGGTTGAATCATTTTCTCTCTTTGAATTGGACACTAATTTCATCCTACTTGGTTGACTTTCTGGGTTTGAATCTTGTGATATCACACAGGTCTACAAGGCAATAGGATCTAAGTGTTCTGAACAAATATTGGAAGTAATGTTTCTTTCACATTTCTGCTAGAATCATTTGACTAAAATTTTTGAGCTGTGTTAGAAGAACAGATTGCTATTGCAAAAGAAAAAGGACCCTTTTCTTTGATTCCTGTTCCTGATTGATCTTTCGGTTTGTTGTGCGCAGTAGGCAAGAATCGGGAGTGAAGCTCTTTTGGTTGTGATTCCAGATCCAGTGACTTGTTTCTCCACTGCCCGGTACTATCAGAAACAGATCTTTAGAATGGTTTCAGACTCTAATCTGGTCCTTGTGGATTGGATCACAAGCGGGCGTCACGCAAATGGCGAAAAATGGGATTTCGAGTTTTATAAAAGCATCAACAATGTCTACCTAGAAGATGATCATCCTTTATTCCTTGACACAGTAATAAATAATCTCATACCCACTTTCAGATTTACCTTAAACAAGTAAATCCCTCTAGCAAATCTTGTATGGAGTTGACGAACAAAAAAAAAAAAAAAAAAATCTTGTATGGAGTACCGACAGAACATTCACGAGCGAGATGAGACCTGCCTTTGGTTCATTGCAGGTACTGTTAGAGAAGAGGAGTATCCAAAGCATAGCCGAACGGATGCAAGACTATCATGCCATAGCAATGGTCATACTCTTCGGGTAGAATTATGTTCCTATGCGATTGCAAAACAGCTAAAGCACATTTTCTAGAGTTGATATGAGGATTTGTACTTTTGCTAAATACGTTTTGACAATGGATCAAGGGCAAAGCTGAGGGAAATCCAAAAGAAAGTCCAAGAAAATGTGAAGAATATGATGTCGGAACAACTACAGATCTCTTATGGCTCTCGTAATCGCTTCATGAAGCCAGAATTTATAGCTTCCTGCAGCACTTTTGGCCCTGAGGTTAATCAGTCTTTCTTTCCACTTTCCAAACCCTACCATAATTTTTAATTTCATCCATCCAATCAAGAAACCATAAACCATATAGCTTTGCCTAAAACTATACAATATTAACGGTAAAATCAAAGAGACGGCATAAATGACTAACCAAAGTTGGTGTAAATGTTGCAGGGAAAGGGAGTTGTCATTCGAATAGCTTCGGATTCTACAGAGTCTGTCTACACTTTCCTGAGACAACAATTGGCTGAGCTTGAACCACTTCTTGGTCAAGCTCCTTATGCTTGACTCTTTTCTCCTTCTGTTTTCTTTAGCTCCACTTTATACATGTTTTAATCAAATTAAGGGAATAGGAAACTAGAGATAAAAATATGATTTGCTTTGTGCCCAAACACGACATTTTGACTGAACCGAACGAATAGATTTAAGTTTGGATCAAACCAAAATGAGTTTGTTTTTCCATGCACGAGTTCGATTCCCCCAATATGCAAACTTTCACTTACATATTTGTAAATACTGTATTACATTTTCTGAAAACGCCAGACCACAAGCATTCGAAGGTGAATTATCATTACTTCTCGTCTGAAACGATTCTGGCGACCGATTTCTTCTGGTGAGTTTGGAAAAATCAAATCCTTTCCTCCGAAGCCTCTGGAGACGATTCGAGTATCTCTGTGAAAGGACTCATTGATTGCATCAACACTTGTCTTTCTCATCTATCGAACAAAACAGTAAATAAGATCACTTTTTTCATCTTCTAGCTGATGCAATCCCGCGCATGGTTGCGCCTGAGAAGCTACTACAGAGGATCATCGGTATTGCCCATATCATACAATGACCTATCCGTGCAAATATTTAATCTCGTTCGTTCGATTTGCTCTTCCAGCCATAGACCCAGAAGGGAAGGATATAGCTCGAATTCGCGTGTGCCACGACCCGAATGGCTGATTGGGGAGCTGTGCAAAGAAGGTAGAATTGTAGAAGCACGCAAACTGTTCGATGGATTGCCTGAGAGAGATGTGATCACATGGACGGATGTGATTACTGGGTATATTAAGTCTGGGAATATGAAGGAAGCTAGGGAATTGTTTGATAGGGTTGATGCTAGGAAAAATGTGGTGACTTGGACAGCCATGGTTAGTGGGTACTTGAGATCTAAGCAGCTTTCTGTAGCTGAGATGCTTTTCCAGAAAATGCCTGAGAGAAATATAATTTCTTGGAATACTATGATTGATGGGTATGCTCAGAGCGGGAGAATTGATAAGGCCCTGGAACTGTTTGATGAAATGCCTGAGAGAAACACTGTTTCCTGGAACACAATGATTAAAGCGCTAGTGCAGCGTGGGAGGATGGATGAGGCGGTGAATCTATTCGAAAGAATGCCTATAAGGGATGTCATTTCATGGACTGCTGTGGTCGATGGATTGGCTAAGAACGGTAAGGTAGATGAAGCAAGACGACTTTTCGATTGTATGCCCGAAAGAAACATCATTTCATGGAATGCAATGATCACAGGTTATGCACATAACAATAGGATAGACGAAGCTGACCAACTCTTTCAAGTGATGCCGGAGAGGGACTTTGCTTCATGGAATACAATGATCACAGGGTTTATACGGAATGGGAAAATTAACAGGGCATGTGGTTTATTTGACCGGATGCCTGAAAAGAATGTTATTTCCTGGACCACGATGATTACAGGATATGTCGAGAATAAAGAAAACGAAGATGCGCTTAAAGTTTTCTCAAAGATGTTAAGGGATGGTTGTGTTAAGCCTAACGTAGGAACTTATGTGAGCATTTTAAGCGCCTGTAGTGACTTGGCTGGGCTTTTGGAAGGGCAGCAGATTCACCAGTTGATATCTAAGTCGGTCCATCAAAAGAACGAAGTTGTGACTTCAGCGCTTATTAACATGTACTCGAAATCCGGTGAACTGATTGCTGCAAGGAAGATGTTCGATAATGGGCTGGTATGCCAACGGGATTTGATATCATGGAACAGTATGATTGCGGTATATGCACACCACGGGCATGGGAAGGAAGCAATTGAAATGTATGATCAGATGCGGAAACACGGGTTCAAACCTAGTGAGGTGACCTATCTTAACTTGCTATTTGCTTGCAGCCACGCTGGACTGGTAGAGAAAGGAATGGAGTTCTTTAAGGAGCTTGTGAGAGACGAGTCACTTCCTCTGCGAGAAGACCACTATACGTGTCTCGTGGATCTCTGCGGTCGTGCTGGTAGACTGAAAGATGTTTTAAATTTCATCAACTGTGATAAGGCTAGGCTATCAAGATCGTTCTATGGAGCGCTCTTATCCGCTTGTAATGTTCACAGTGAAGTGAATATTGCTAAGGAGGTGGTGAAGAAGGTATTAGAAACAGGGTCGGATGATGCTGGGACTTATGTATTAATGTCTAATATATATGCGGCGAGCGGGAAAAGGGAAGAAGCTGCAGAGATGAGAATGAAGATGAAGGAGAGAGGGTTGAAGAAACAGCCGGGTTGCAGTTGGATTAAGGTCGGGAATCAGACGCATCTTTTTGTTGTTGGAGATAAGTCACATCCTCAGTTTGAAGCGTTGGATTTGATAGTATCCGATATTCGCAACAAAATGAGGAAGAACAAGAACATGACTTTAGAAGCGGGAGAAGATGAGTTCTTGGTTATTTGAATTCCTTCTGCATACTGGAGAGGTATTCAGACTCCTTGGTTTAAGATCGGTGAACCGAAATAACCGATTTATCCAAGCCATTTGGTGTTGGGCTAAACAATTCAACTGCCCGAAGTATCAAGACGATAAGGATATGATATGACAGCTTGCAGGAGATTTTCTGTTTGGCTTATAAAATGCAACTGATACGTCCTAGTCTCATAGATTACCATTTTTGTCTGATTCGATCTTGTACCATTTATACCAGTTAGTACTGAATACTAATTCCTTGTTCTTTGTTAAATAAGAATGTTTGGTGGGTCATTTTCTGTTAATAATGCATTTCCTGTTAAATTCGAGACCTTGTGATAGATTACTTGACACAAACATTGTAGGCCTTTTTAACTTCAAGATGTCTGGTAAATAATGAAGAGTAACACATCAAAATTTTGAAGACCTTCACTATTGTTGCAATAATGAAGAGTAGCATATTGAAAAGAGACTACTATTGACCACCTCCCCCAGTTACAGTTCATATATAGAGTGACCAAACACCAACAAAAAAGGAGAAACATGCCAAAAGAAAAAGCAAAGAAGATGGTCAAATTACAAGAATAACTAAGAAAAAGAAAAAAGAAGATTAGAGAGAGATCTCACATGGTGCGTGAAACGTTCTTCCCCGACAAATCGTTTCTAGATTTTCTCCCGCGTACGAGCACAACGGTGACACTTCCACACCTATTTGAGCTATAACTGTTAATAGCCGTAATTTTCCCCTTTTCACTTTGGATTTAATTTAGTAGTTTCAATTTAGTTTGGTTTACTTGGTTTAGGGCCTTGGTTATTTTACCCACACCACGGTTAATGTAGTAAAAAAGTCAAACGAATAGAAGAGTTGGATGGGCTCTTTACCAGTTGCATATAAAGGAACGGAATGTGTTAGAAATCCACCAGCTGCTATGACCCAACGTGTGTGCAGCCGTAGAACCAAGAGTCTCGCACTTTCCGGTGTGTCGAAATTCGACCCGTTCGCGTTCTTCACAGGAGCAAACTCTTCCTCCCTCAACACCTGCAAAGACGAGAAAATCCGCAGAAAAAAATGTGATTTTCTAATCACGTGAATCTCGGTTTTGATGTGTTTCATACAATATAACAGAACAGTACCTCGAAGAGTGCAGTAGAAGGAGCATAAGGAAAGCAATCGAATATGAACTGTTCTAGTTTCAGTCCCTCTGTGAAGCCATTTATAGACGGTATCTTCTTCTCCGCCAAATGGTAACTGCAAGAGTTTTGATATCAGTTACTGAATATGTCAAATGTTTTCATATTGCAGGATCAGTAAAAAGCATCTCACACGCTGTCTTTTTCCAGCCCATTCGCAACTTGATTAAGGAAATCCAGAGTGAACATGTGTAAGCACACCTGCAACGTGTCGACTTAAATTAGGAACTTGAACAAATAGCCACTTCCATAACAGCACTCACTGTTCTTACGTTTTTGAAATAACCAACGTCTAAATTGCATAAAAGTGGAACAATAGCAATAATGCCCGAAACATGGTCATAGTATAACTTAGAAAGCCTGTAAAAGAGGGAGAAGTTTACGTTACTCCAGCAAAATTGAAGACGTCCTGTTTGTTGATTAGTTGCAGAAGCCATAGACTGGTCAATCTCTGTGTACTCAACTACAGTCAGAGGCCCACCTTTTCCCCTCCTTACAAATACTCCAACCTTTTCCTGTGGATATGCCTGTTTTCATAACAACAAGCTTCTCGGTCAAAACTTGACAGTGATTTGGCTCAGGAGAAACTAATTGCTGGAAAGTGAAAAATTAATGTCGATTAGCTTGTTGAACCAATTAATTAAAAAGTTATATGAATATACCTTGCGCACTACTTTTGCAGCAGAAGCTGCACCTTTGTCGATGAAGTATCCCAGAAAAGTAGGGTCAGCTACTCGAACCTGATTTCCAAGATTCCTGTTTATTGTTCTAATAGTTCGAGAAGAATCGAAAAGGTACACGAATAAAGACTTGAGAGCACTGAAAGAGCTAACCAGAACATTGTCAACACCATAGCAATCCACATACTTAATCCCCCTCGACGCCATATCTTCTAATAACCTTGACGATTTGAGAGCTGAATAAACATATAAAAAGTTCTGATAAACAGAAAATGCTGAAAATACTATTTCCTATAACTAGAGCAGAAGGACTAGAGAAAATATACCTGCATAAACTCCCCCATTCCCATCCGGAGCCTTGGCTAGCTAGTCACATAGAATGAAATTCATAAGGCCAATGTCTTTAAGGATAAAAAGTAACTGACTATAAACCTCAAGAACCGGCGTCTAAGCTTATTTCAGCTTGCTTTGAAGACACATACACTGAAAGGTGTCTCCATGATAAACTTGCCATCCTTTGAAATGCAAGGCAGGGTTCCTTGTTGGAAATAGGTGACCTACAGAGAGCGGGATCGATATTGGTCTCCGCACACAAGGAAGAAAACAATAGAAATGCAGAAAATGTTACAGCTAAGAACAATCTTACTTGATCTGGCTCAAGGCCAAAATACTTGTGACTCTCGAAGAATTTTTGCGTTGGTTCATGAGTAAATGGACTGGTCATTATATACCACTGTATTGTAACTGGGCGAGTTGAACCTGCTGCAGGCAAAATGTTATGTGAAACAAGGTATTAATAATAGTATAGTCGTAAGGATAAATAAAACGCAGAGTTGTGAACTTTACTCTCACTCATTGCCTGAGCAGCAAGCCTTTGGACACACAATATCCTCTCAGCTTGAATCTGAAAAAGTGACTTCCCAGATGGCAGTCCGATATCTGAGATGATAATATTCTAGTAAGGTAACAAAAGATACAGGTAACAGTAAACATATCATGTTATCCAATGTTGCATTCGCTAAAACAAGAGAATCTGAACTTGCAAAAGGCAATATGCAACAATATATAGAAGAGGTACAGCAAAAACAGAGCTGAAATGGGAACTACTTACTATAACACCCTTTCGGATCTGAACTTCCAAGTCTTGTTCCCTACAAAATTATTTTTGTAACCAGATCATTTCATGAGCGTTTTTGTAACCAACAATCACTACAATGTGAATCAAAGAGCCAATCAAAATCTATTCGAAACTAGTTATTCCGCTCTTAATATTGTTCAATTGGCCAACTCTATCATTCAATTGCAGGTGATTAAACTCCCATACAAATATCCACAGAAGGATATTCTCAAGGTATTAAATGCTGAAGTAAATGAAGACAAAGTAAAAAGGGGAAAGAAGATTACAAGATCCTATAAAGCATCTTTCAGGTCACGTGATAACCATTCTTTCTCATAATAAGGTGGTCACTATCTAGAAGGTGGTCACTATCTAGAAGAAAGCACCGACGGGTTAGATTTTTAAAGTAGTCAAGATTACTCATATTAAGCCTTTCTGACCACACTCATCAAAATACGTACTTTTCAGACTTAGCAATAATTTAAGTAACAGACATCTATAAATGCAATTATTTGAGTAGATATCACGCATTATTCCAACATCATTTCAGCAATCACACCCATTCCAACCATAATCCGAAAATCATTAAACATCTTCTCAACAATCTTTAGTAGCTAACTAAACCAAGAAAAGGACCCAGCCAGAGACAGATCAATATGTTTTGTTTCCAAAGCAATACAATACCCCAAGAAAAGAAAAAACTGCATCAATAATTAAAAGTACCTGTCCACCAGATAAAAGCACTACACCCAATTTGCCTTCGTAGATAGCTTTCAATCCCATTTTCCACCATTTTTCTCTGTCTTCCTTTGTTCTTTCCTCCACCGTCGACACACAATTCTCCGGCACCGGTTCTATTGCCGCCACCGGCAACCCTAATGAAGTCAAAAACAAAACTCGATTAATAATAAGTGGGCGGACTATATATATGCATGTGAAGAAGTCAAATAGGTGAACCTTGAGAGTGAAGTGAGCATCTAATGATCCGATCTATTCTTGGAAGATCCAAATTCTGGAAGACAATAACACATCACAGTTGAATAATCCAAATCAAATGCGAAATTGAGCCAACGATTCACACTATTTGCATGATCTTCAGCTAATTTCGCTGAATTAGAGAATGCAAAGAGATGAAAAACGAAAATGAAACTGAAACTCAGGCGAAATCTGCAACTGTGTAATTCTTCGATTCACCTCGATATCTCTGAGAAGGAGATCGCGCTCTTCCGGTGAGAGTTCATCCCAGAGAGCGAAAACATCTTCCTGACCGTAATCCTTGACCCTCTCCACCAACGCCTGGTGAGGTGACGCCGTCGGAGGAGGCAGCATCGTCGTGACAGCCGAAGATTCAATCTCTATCTCCGTCGTCGTCGGCTCCTTCATCGTCTTTGTCTATCAAACCTTCAAACGTAAATCTCACTCCAAAGTAATCTATGCGTTGGTTAGTTTTATAGCACTGAAGATGCGCGAGGGGAGAGACGAAGAAGAAGACAAAGAATCAAATTAATCAACATAATTGTATTTGTTAATGACCATAATACCCTTCTTCCTTCCAATCTCAATCTGTCAATCACTCCGACAATTTGTTGGCCTAAACCCTTCCTTTGACTCCGCAGGTTCAACACCTTTTTAAATTAACTTTCATAAGCTGTATCCTCTTAACATATCATACACAGATATAACCTCTTAGTTGTATAATTGAAACTTATATAATAAAATCAAAATTTTATTTGGTTTTCGGATCAAATAATGGATCAGTTGATTCCACTGTTTTTTTTTTCACATTTGATCCGCTACATATGTGGCGCAATTTGCCAACAAAAGAGTCCCCCTTGTATAGGCCCATTTTTAGCCGGTACAGGGCACTGGAGTCGACACTTTTAATGTCAGGGGTGTCGACGACTGTCGACTAAGGGATTGACAACTTTGTCAAATTTATTGGATATATAGAGCTTTCGTATATTTGTCAAACTTTTTAATTTTTATACAGTTATCACTACTGGCATATTTTTAGAAGTTCTCACTTCAAACTCTTGTAATACTAAAAGGCTAAACATTTAAATATATTTACTAACGGATTCAGCGTATCCATTAATTGTAGATTGATTTCAAATTTTCAATGCAATGATAATGATTTCATTAGTGGATTGGTTTTATCTAACCATTACTGAAATTCACAGGATTGTATTTTGCACACATTCCCCACCCTCAGTTCTGTCGGTTAACTCATATGAACCATCTATAACCATAATTGGAGAAAACTACATAGGCCTGATTGTTGTAAAAGGAAGAAATAATTTATTAACCTTGATTTTATCGGACAGTCTCAAACTTTCATGGAACTTATTCAACAAGTCCTTTACTAGAACAGCTTGGTCTTCACTTGTAGAGCTGTTCCATGAGGTTCTTCAGCTTCGTCACATCTGCACCCACAACCTCGCCTTTCTTCGAGCCTCCTTTGAAGAAATGCAGAGTTGGCTGCATCATAAATATTCATGAAATTGATATAAAAATCCTCGTTTCAACATGAGTTATTTCCTGCTGATTGTAAAATTTAGATTATGTTGGAAAGAAAGGGTAATGAAGCTCACCACAGCCGTGATATTCAACTTGCTGATAGTGTTCGAAATCCCGCCCTACATATATGCAAGAAACGATATCTTTGTTAATTAAGTTTTACCCGGACATTCACGAGAATGATTGCTCAAAGAGCGGAAAAGAAGCTTAAATATTATTGTATGGTTCAGTTATTTTACTCGACTGCATACAAAAGTATACATAACATTGAAACAGAGTGTGGAGAGTCAGGTTCTATACAGAACCACCAAATAATCGTCTCCTTTGGTTAAAGCTCAAAAAACTGTTTAGAAGGTTCGAATCACAGAAACCCAACGAAAATAGACATATATATGCATGGAGTTCAAAAGCACAACAAATCAACATACCTCATCAATGTCGACCTTATACGTTGTTACATCGGGATATTGTTTACTAAGCTCCACGATTACAGGAGAGATAAACCTGCCTAAAGTAAAATGGAACACCAAATAATGAAGCCACTCGCAACGAAAATACTTATCAAGAACCAAACTCACTTTCGGAAGAAATAACATACATGGTCCACACCAGGCGGCAGTGAAATAGAAGATCGATGGTAAAGATCCATCTGAGAACAGAAAAACAACAAGAGGCAACATAAGCAGCAAGTTTACTTTGTGTGAAGAAGTATAAGTGGTTACAACGCATTCCATAATGTGTTTACCTTGAGCTTTGCTCATTGCATTGATGAACTCTTCCTCTGATTTCACTAGAACAACACCGTTTTCACCTAACATCAAAATTGCAGGATTAAATTGATTATAGATAAGAGAGACTCTTTCAAACATACAAATTTTAGTTTTTCTCATTCCCAATGTCTAATTGTCTTCTGAAATGGATTACCCAAGCTTATTTCTCAACCCAGAAACCAACAACGCCTAGATCATAAACTAACGCAAATTCCAAATAATCACAGATGTTTACGCAGATAGACAGGAACCAGCAGAACCAATTGAGCGATTACCTCCCGCTTCCGAACAGAGGCTTCTCCGGTGGAAAAGAGAAGTGTTGGAGAAGTTAAAATCGATGGATGGACCAATAGTGGAGGCAGTAAACAACGAGTTTCTAGCGATCAGCGAAGACATCGAGTTTGGAGCCAGAGCAAGCGGTCGGACGGAACTGGACAAATTGGATAATCGCAACGTTGGTGCCGAAGACCGGAGAGTGGAGAACCGGCGGTGAAAAACCTGACGGACGATCGACCAATTTCCCTTCATATTCCCCGGTTAGTTGACGTCTCACTTTCGCTAAATTAGGGTTTTTCGCAAATCCGATTGTGTAATTGTAATGTTCGGTATTTCAGGCGCTTCCCGTTGTCGGAGAAGGTGAAAGTAATTTGCAAAATGACCCTCGTAGTAAAGTAATGACTTCTAAATCAGCCCCGAATAAAAGGATGTTATTAGTTTATACCAAAAACGACGTTGTCAATAGTCTAATACATAAGAAGATTTTGGATAATGTATTATTAATTGTCCAATGAAATTTGCTTGGCTCATCGTATTTTGGTTTTGAAGTGACTCCTCCAAGTAACGAATTGGATGAAACCTCCAAGTATTCAACACTCCATGTTTCGTCAATGTTTCTATTTAGTTTGGATGAAACCCGCCCGACTTAACATAAAATTTTCAAATGTTTCCTATATTTTAGTTTTTTTTTTTTTTTTTTGTAAGTCAATGATGATGATCGCGATTTACATAGGTTGATTGGAAATTAGTGGTATTTTTGTTCTTTCTAGTTAGTTTTATAAGCGATGTGCATTATTATAGATAGTTATAGTTGTCACGATGTCAAATGGTAACCTTTTCGTTTTGTTATATAACCGATAATTATTAGATTCCAACCACCACAAAATTATTAGATTTATATATGGTCCGATATAATACTCGTTAGTGGATTCATATATGGTTCGAGATAATATGAATTGTCCGACGTTAATTTTCAGATGCCTATTCTATATAGAGATGTCAATATTGGTGATTGATTAAGAAGTAATTATGAGTAGTAATACAATCAAAATATAATACATTCACTTCAGTTATTTCTGTTTTACAATTTTTTAAAACACTCTCGGACACGTAAATGTAAATGATTTTTATCTCCTTATTTCTTCTTAAATATTTGAAGATTAAATAATTTTCCATCCATTATGTGATACATTTAAAAAAGTCGAAATAACAAGATTCATGAAAATATGGATAGAGATCTACGTGAGGTTCTCCGAGTAGTGAAAAATGAGGTTTATGCTTAGACTTTAGCTTAAATGGAGGTTGTTAGTGAAGTTCATGATCATATGATACTTGGATCAGAAGTTTCTAACTCACTAGAGTATCGATGTTTTATTGATGGTTTTTGAAAAAAGAGTAACAATTTTTCAGGAATACGAACACTGCCAAATGACGACGTACCAACCATGAGAATTGCCAACCTTCGACAAAGCATGACTTCTCTGCATATAGAAGTAAAACACTTATCTAGACAATGAAATGCATGATTGGCGATCACAAGCGTGAGATAGTTTTCATTACAAACTGTTCTGACATGGTGAAAATGGTGTCTTCCCCAAACGAGTTGCCAGCTTCTCCAAGTGAATTTTTTTTTTCGTTATCTTTAATTTCTCGTCGAGCTAATGAAAAAACGAATAAATTGGTACGAATTGTTCGTATACAACCACGATTTATTTCGTACGTAAATAATATTTTTTCGGATTGGCTTATTTGAGTGACTCAAATAATATAATGTTGATGATAAAAAAAACTAAACATAGAAACTAAAAAAGTATTAACTTGTGATGATTCTGCATTAGAAAATCTTGCAATTTATTATGATATTTTATTAGGTTAATCAGTTATTACTTTTTTTTACTAAGAATAAAAATTTATTTCAGGAACTTAAATGGACAAGATGTAAGTAAACCATTAACTTTGTTAATTCATTTATAAAAGATTTCAAGTTTTAGATCAGATATATCCCCATTTAATTATTTTTAAAAATATATTTTGTTAAGATATATAATTAAAATCTCGGAGATTTTCTTTTAATTTGGAAAAGATTGTCACCACTAATTGTATAGTGAAATGTTTCATCTTTAGAAGTGGTGTTCTTTCCTAGCTGTAAAAGTACAAAAAGACATACTAGACTTCTTCAAAGTCAAAGGTGTGAACAGATCAAATCAAATAAATTCCCTTTACTAATAAATTTATCAATTACAATAAGCAAGTGCTATGATCCACAGTAAACGCAACGACTCTTACACCCCCGTGGATTTCACAAACCAGACGTTGACTCTCTCTAACCACCTTATATTTTCACACCAAAACCTTTTCTCCTCCACTTACATACGATGATATTCATATGGCGATCCTGGACACAAACTCCAGCCGTTGGATCCCACGTAGCCTTCTCTTGCTTCTCCTCTTTCTCCAGTTTATACCGTATGGATCCGGTCAGACCACACCTCCCGGAACAACACAAACGAAAGCCAGCGATCCAGTTGTTATAGTGATCACGGTTATGTTCATCGTGATCTTTTTCATGGTCTTCGGTTCCATCTTCTGTCGTCGAAGCAACGCGCCGTTTTACTCACGCCCTTCTGTTTTCCAATCCACCGACGCGGATGCAGAGGCCCGCGTGGTCAGGATCAGGATGAATACAGCGCGTGGACTCGACGCGGAGGCTGTAGAATCGTTTCCGACGTTTCTTTACTCGGAGGTGAAGGCGGTGAGGATCGGTAAAGGCGGAGTGGAGTGTGCGGTTTGTCTATGCGAATTCGAAGACGACGAAACGCTGCGTTTAATGCCTCCCTGTAGCCACGTGTTTCACGCCAATTGCGTTGACGTCTGGCTCTCCGATCATTCCACGTGTCCTCTCTGTAGAGCGGATCTTGTCCTAAACCAACACGGTGACGACGAGAGCTACTTGGTTCCGGATCCGGGTACAGTTTCGTCGGGTACGGATCCTGAAAGTGGAAGGGTTTTGGAATCTTCGGACGCGCATTTGCTGGATGGTGTGACGTGGACCAATAGTAACACAACGCCTCGTTCAAAGTCAACGGGAATATCCAGCTGGCGTATAACCGGTATTTTGTTTCCTAGATCTCACTCGACCGGACATTCGCTGGTTCAACCGGCTGGGAATCTCGACCGGTTTACTCTGAGGTTACCGGATGATGTAAGACGGCAACTGATGAAGACATCGAGGACGATGGGACACGTGGCATTATTACCTCAGGCGAGGAGTTCACGGAGCGGTTACAGAAGCGGTAGCGTCGGGAGCGAGAGAAGCGTCTACTCGTACGGACGAAAGATTTATAATAATAGTCGACGGCTGCATTCGATGTCTTTCTCATTCTCTTTCCGGAGTGGTTCCGTGCGGTCTACTTTCGCCGGAGATGCGCCGAAGAATCTTCCGACATCGATTGAATTTGGTGAACGGTCTTTCGAACGGCTCCGACCAGATGATCGAGTGTAAATAATTGTTTTTATTTTCTTCTTACAATTTGTTATTGGGATAAAATGTTGTTATGCCTCTTATTTGCTTTTTAGACTTTTGAGCATGACCAACAAAAACGACAATTATTTATGTCAAAAAAATTTGTTTTGAAGTTTTCAGAAAGAAAAAAATTTGTACGTGTGGGATTGTGAATCTTTGAAATGTAATTCCAGTGACTTAATAAAAGCGCTTCACGAAATAGAATCACTCAATCAGATAATATTTCGGTTCACTAAAACCCATATAGAAGCTCACATAATTTCTGGCCAGATCGGTCACTAGCTTCTAGCTACATTTTTAGCTAGCCTATGTGATCTGAATGTGGAAAGTTTTTTTTTTAAAGCATAACAGTATAACACTATAGCTATAAGCTAGTGTTTTTAAAGTTTACCAATCTATTATTTATTTATTACAAAATTTTCAGGATCGGGTTTACTACATATGAAGGTCATATATGAGAATGAATTTACTATATATATAAGATCAAATGACGCATGGGATTTCCTCCAATAGCTTATAACAATTCGTAAGTGAGTGGTCAACTAATGAATCTCGCTATGTTATTTTTACTCGGGTAAGATTTTCGGTATTCCTATCCTCCGGTTATTTTCTGAGATTTTTTAGAAGATCGTCCACTAGGTAATATATAAATCTATACTGATAAAAGATACAGTTTAGCCGTTTAGGTCACTTGGAAAATGTTGTGATGCATTCTTTCATGTTGGTGAAAGTAGATAATTCTTTCCTTGTATAGATATTGCAATTTGGCATTTAATACAGTTTGGAGAGATTACTCAAAGATTTATGGAAAACCAACAATCTGGTCAAACAAATGCTATATGCATTTAGTATATTCATTACATACCTATTAATGAAGATTTTTATTTTAAATTTGGTTATGGCAAGCTAATTATGTGCTTACTTGTCAACTTATTTGATATGAAGTGGTTGATAAATGCCATGGTCTAGCCATACGATTTGAGAGTGGATAATTACGTTCGTATTTTTGTTTAGCTACGTATAGCAGAATAAAATCAAAATTAACTGAATACTTTTGTTCATGGAACATCATATGGTAATTCTTGACAGAAATATCCGACTGTTGCTTCAGTCCGTAGCGTACGAACCAGGTCCGACGATGGCGCAACCTGAAAACGAGACAAAAGCAAGCGACCTAGCCATCATAGTAATCACGGCTATGTTATTCGCGATCTTCATCGTTGGCTTGGCTTCGGTTTGCTTTCGCTGGACCTCTCGCCAATTTTACTCACAAGAATCCGTCAACCCGTTCACAGACTCCGACGTTGAATCCCGTACGAGTATTACGGCGGCACGTGGGCTCGACGAGGCTATCATCAACTCGTTCCCGACGTTTCTCTACTCGGAGGTGAAGGAGCGTAGGATCGGGATAGGTGGAGTCGAGTGTGCGGTGTGTCTGTGTGAGTTCGAAGACGATGAAACGCTGCGTTTGATGCCTAATTGTTGCCACGTTTTTCACGCTGAATGCGTAAGTGTCTGGCTCACTGATCACTCCACGTGTCCGCTTTGTCGTGTGGATATTTTATTCCAACCGGGTCAGAGGAGCGACTTGATTCCGGATCCCTTAGAATCTACAAACGCGCATATGTTTGATGATGTGACGTGGACCAATAGGAACAGACCTTCTCGGTCATGGTCAACGAGGTTGTCCCACTGTCGAGTCTCTCAGATATTATTCTCGAGATCACATTCGACCGGACATTCTGTGGTTCAACCGTTAGATAATTTAGACCGGTTTACGCTCCGGTTACCAGAAGATGTCCGGAGGCAACTGACGAAGAAGACGGTGGACCACGTGGCATTAGCTCAGGCGAGGAGCTCGCGGCGCGGTTACAGAAGCAGAAGTGCCGGAAGCGAGAGGAGCGTCTTCTCGTACCAACGGAATAGTTATAACAATAATCGGCGACAGCATTCGATGACTTTCTCCTTCTCTGATTGTGCATGGTCCACCTCCGGTGGCAAAGATGCCGTGGCTCCGTCGACGAATTTACCGATCAATTCCGGAGCGGTCATTTCAGCCGGATGATCGAGTGTAATGCCATATATGCAAATATTATTCAGTGTTTTTTGTCAACATACAGTATGTTTTGCTATGAATTGCGGTTTGAACATGACAATTTTTCAAGACAAAAAATAGAGCATAATAGAAGAATTAATGTCAGAAGTGGGATTTGAACCCACGCCCTCTTACGAGGACCAGAACTTGAGTCTGGCGCCTTAGACCACTCGGCCATCCTGACTTTGTTGACCTTTTGACTACGATATTTTTTAAACGAGATTGTTATCAATATTTCACCGCTACAAATTCTTATCAGAGAGATACAATGTAACATCAGATTATATTCAAACAAATGAGAGAAGCAAGTCTAATAAATATCCAAAGTATCACTCAATCTGTAATGTCGAAACAGAGCTTAGCTTCATCCCAAGGACCATTAATCTCAAACTTGTACTCTTGCATTCTTATGAGCCAATAAGGACACACAACATTAACAAGAAGCACAAGAAGAAGAAAGACAAGGAAGAAGAGTCTATGCAGCGCATAAATAGAGTAAAGCGTCAAACCCATTAGAGCAAAGGAGAAGAGAAGATGCAACCCAAATGAGAATTTCTTGATGCAGTAAGTAACTAGAGGAGCAAAGAGGAAGACTTGGAGTGAGAAGAGCATCACAGCAAAGACATGGAGCCTAGAAGGAAGTCGTGAAGCAACAAAGACTGATGCAACAATGGAAGCATTGACAGATATGCAACCTGTTAAATTCGGAGTATTGAGTGCTCCTGGAGCTCTAATGGTGGAGCCAGAGTAATCATGCAAGAAGAGATGAAGCAAAAGGAGAGAAACTGTGACTGCCCATATCGAATCTGAGCTGATCGACCTCGTGAGCGTCTGGTAAATCGGAGCTAAAATGTAAAGCCCCGTGGTGAAGAAAACGATGTTGACGATATAACGCAAAAGGAGACTCAAAGATAGCATTTTTTCTTCGGTTAAGAGGAGAATTAAGAATCCTGATGCTAAGAGAGAGAGATCAAGTAGCAAAAGCGAGTTCTCGTCCAGAGATGATTCAAGAGTGTGAACCCAAACCAAGACGACTAGCGCAACGATGCAGAGGTATTGAGAGATTGAGACAGAGTCTTTCATCACCTTGAGCAAGTCACGCCTCACGACGTTTGCGTTCATCACCATTTCTTCGAGGAACGATTCGTCGGTGTAGTTGTCGTCGTATCCGATTTGCATCCCTCCGTAGGCTACTTTTCTCCATTTGGGTCTCGGAATTGAGTCTCCGGCGAGATTCTTCTCCATTGGGAGGTTCCAGATTCTTGGATCCAAAATTAGGGTTCTTACGTCACCTCGATCAATTCAACTTAGAGCGAGGGATGCGAAAGCACCGATTCATCTAAGAGGAAGATTGAATCGAGACGAAGAGAACGCGTCGCAGGAACGAAGGGAAGGAACGTGAATTTGTGATGCTATTATTTGTAATAAGAGAAAGTAGAGGGAGTAATTGGAAAAAAATTAAACACTCATCTCTTGGTCATCCTAGAAGGTCAGTTGATGTTTCCTTCTATTGTAAACTCTCAATTTACAGATATTAGTACCTCAAACTCATCAGGCATGAGAGGAAGCTAAATTAGTCGCTCAGACGTTTTGTGTCCCTGTCTATTCACTCGCATTGTTTCAGATTCTCAGAAGCTGGAGCGCCTGATATGCTCTTGAGGCGGCTATTATCTCCCTTATTACCAGTAAGTTCCTTCTGGATTTGTCATTGTACCATATACAGATCTACCCCAACATGTTACTATGATCAAATTTAAATACATACATAACAGTGTTACAAAAGCACTATTCTCTGTTTATTCTCAAAGATTAAATATTTGATTTGTGAAGCCGAAAAAAAAAAAAAGATAGCTAAATAAGAGATTTAGTCAAGAACACTCATAATATATGTCAAACGCATACATGTGCAAACTCGATGGATGAGGAAACATCTCACGAAGTAACAGGAGACATCGAAAAAAAAGATTATTGATGATGACAGAAAAAAACAGAGTATCTCTTAAAAGTAAATGATCAATCAAAATGTGAGGCCATCAACTGCAAAAATGAAAAATTCCATTTGAGAGCCATCGAACTCAGGTTTACCAATTCATTCATCTTCTTCTTCATCTTCATCATCTTCATCTTCCTCCTCAGATGCTTCTTTGAGCCACTGTATGAATGTCTCACATTGTTTCAGATATACTTTGTCAGCTTCATCCGCGCCTGCTTTCTCTTCAGCCCATCTCAAGATCGCATCTTCTTGCAACACGTCTTTGTCATATAGAAGATGCAGAATTTGTGTAAACAAAGGGCCCAACTCTTTGGGAGATTCCTGGCACATCTCTTCAAATTTCATGATCACTTCTATCTGTTCATCAATTTTCTTTACATAGAACCCAAGAAGTTCCTTCCATTTTGCAATGATACTCGCCGCGTTTTTATACAACTCACCAGCAGAGTTGTGTGGAGTATCAACTGCCAGTTTCATCATAGAGTAGAATGTTGCTCCAGCACAATCTGCAGATTCCATGTTGTATGACAACCGGAGCCCGTTAATCTCCAAAGTTACAAGGTCCACTTTGATATCCTCCTCAACAGCCCTTAAGACGGTACCTTCAACCTCTTTCTCAAAGTAATAATAGTCATCATTGGGATCATTCACATCAGTGTTAATACTATCAGCATCAGATTTTAACTCTCCAGAAGCCGGGACAACACTTTCATCATCTGTGTCATCATCGTCTATGGCCTGAGTAATCTCAGAAAGTTTATCCATGGGGATTGGTGCCACAGAATGCTTCCACTCCTCATCATGAGCCCCCTCACATACTTCCCATATGTAACCTGCTCCATCAGGACCAAGCTCAGATGCTTTGGACTCCATTTGCAAATTTAGGCCTGACAATTGATCTGCAGTCCCGCTGCTACTATCAGCATATTCCAGCTCTTCATCGCTGTCCTCTGTCGTTGGTTGTTGAAGTAGAGAAACCTTAGAGTATGCAGGCACAACAAAGTCCCGCCCAACTACAACATTGAAAGACAAAACAACACCAGGCTGTAGAACAGCTCCTGCTCTGATTTTCACCCCATCACAGACAATAGCGTTCCTTATCTCACACCCATCTTCAATCGTAACATTGTTCCATATGTATGAGCCTTCTATTACGACATTTGATCCAATAGAACATCCATTCCCAATAACCGAGTTCAAGATTTTGTCCCCATTACCAATTTTCGTGCCATATCCAATGACAGTAGAAGCTCCAACATCAGCAGATCGCGATTGAACTACATCAGAAGCCCGGTATATCCCTTGTCTCCCGAGCTTTAGAGGCCGATTTCCACTAAAATTTATATCTGGTACATACGGATATGTCCACCTCTGGATTATATCCTTACTAACCGTGTCATAGCTTCGAAAATTATCAATCCTAGAAGCATAGCTCGAATGAATCTCATGAGTGAAAATTTTGTAACCCATGATATCATCAACAAGCACACCTTTGACAAAATGACGACGCAGATGTTGATAATCAAAGTTATCCTCAAAGAGACTAAGCACCTCAGGAGAACATATGTCAATGTAGCAATCCTGCATATCACTGCATACTAAAACCGATGGATTACTATCCAGCAATGACTTCTCTAAGCAAACTGACCCACTTGGATGATCTATCTTATCCTCCTCGTAATGAAGAAGCTGCTTCGTCAAAGGATCTACAGCAATGAAAAGCTGATCCGTTCCTAATCTTGACTGATGCGTGAGTGGCGAAGATTTAGACTGCTTAATAACCATAGTCATGATAGCTTTCTCATCTTTCTTCTTCCTCTCTCTATGTTCTTGAATCAAATCAGCAAGTGGCATATTACTCACAGTATCTCCACTAACAAGAACAAAATCACCTTGAATCTGAGATGTCTCTGTCTGTTGTTCATACATGTAACGCAAAGCATCTCCAGCACTGATAGATTTGTGAGACTCAATCGTTCTCACAACCAAGTTTGGGTGCGAATACCACTCAGATTTCTCCAGATATTCAATAACCTGCATCGAATGAGCACAGCAGAAGACGAAAACCTCCTCTATCCCAGCAAATTCGAGCCATGCCAAAGTGTAATCAATCATCGGGACATTTACAATTGGTAACAGTACCTTTGGGCGTTCTAGGGTTACGGGACGAAATTTTGTGGCGAAGCTATCGGCGAGAAGAATTGCTTGCAACCGTTGACGACTCTGTTCCTCTGCATCCTCTGAAACCCTAGCGCCGCCGCCTTTCTTCTGAGCACCCATATCTACTCCTCTGTCACTGATCAGATTCGATTTCACGAGAAAATCTAAAACCCCGAGTTCTACTAAAAGCTGAAGTTAATTTCTAACGAATTGAGAAATGAAGGATTAAATGTGCTTCTTTTAAAAAAGTCAAGGTCTAATTTGAAAATTCATCATTTTACAGTCCTTAAAGTGTAAAAGCCACTGAATTATGTATTTTCATGGATGATGTAGTACTAAACGAAACAGTAAAGACAATGAGAGTAATGTAGATGATGACGAAAGCAAATCTAACAAGTGGGGGAGATTAATTGAATGGACAAGTACGCAAGTTGACGAAAGTTTTCGTAATTGGAAGAAAAGGGAGGCTACAAAAGTACACAGAACTGTCTGAAACATCTACTAGTCAAACAATGGAACAAGATTATATGGTGTCTCTTTAGCGCTCTTTCATTAACAAAATCTTTGAAGCAAGAGAGAATGGATAGTGAAGAGAGAGGGTACTGGAGATGGCGCAAGAGAGATTTTTTCCCTGAGGAATCTTTCCAGAGCTTTGGTAGTTACAGAGCTGCTTTGTCTCAGACATGTTCCAGGTTCAAGAACAGGTTGGTTAGTAGATCTGATGACGAGAACGAGCGGTTCGAGCTCAAGAAACAGAGCGAGCACGAGATGAAACGGTGTCTCACATGGTGGGATTTAGTTTGGTTCGGATTCGGGTCAGTGATTGGAGCTGGAATCTTTGTTTTGACAGGTCAAGAAGCTCATGAACAAGCTGGACCAGCTATTGTCTTGTCTTATGTTGTTTCAGGTGTTTCTGCTATGCTCTCTGTCTTCTGCTACACGGAATTCGCTGTGGAAATCCCCGTGGCTGGTGGTTCGTTCGCCTATTTACGGATTGAGCTTGGGGATTTTGCGGCCTTCATCACCGCAGGAAATATATTTCTTGAGAGTATAGTTGGGACTGCAGCTGTTGCTAGAGCCTGGACTTCATATTTTGCAACTCTTCTGAATCGCAACCCCAACGCTCTACGGATCAAAATAGATCTCAGTCCCGGTTTCAATCTCTTGGACCCAATAGCTGTTGTGGTTATAGCCGCTTCAGCTACAATCGCATCGATCAGCACCCGAAAGACTTCATTGATCAACTGGATAGCTTCTGCTATCAACACTTTAGTGATATTTTTTGTGATAATTGCAGGTTTTATCCACGCCAACACATCTAATCTGACTCCATTTCTGCCTTATGGACCTGAGGGAGTGTTTCGAGCAGCTGCAGTTGTGTACTTTGCATATGGAGGATTTGATAGCATAGCAACAATGGCTGAAGAAACCAAGAATCCATCAAGAGACATACCTATAGGTTTACTCGGTTCAATGTCGATAATAACAGTGATATACTGCTTGATGGCATTATCCTTGAGTATGATGCAGAAGTACACAGATATAGATCCAAACGCAGCTTACTCGGTAGCATTTCAGAGCGTTGGAATGAAATGGGGAAAGTACCTGGTGGCACTTGGTGCTCTCAAAGGGATGACCACAGTTCTTTTAGTAGGAGCACTAGGACAAGCGCGATACGTTACTCACATCGCCCGGACCCACATGATTCCACCCATATTTGCCCTTGTCCATCCCAAAACCGGAACACCGATAAACGCTAACCTCCTGGTATCAATTCCAAGTGCTCTCATCGCTTTCTTTTCGGGTTTAGATGTTTTGGCAAGCCTCTTATCGATAAGTATTCTCTTCATCTTCACAATGATGCCTATCGCACTACTCGTGAGGAGATACTACGTGAGAGAAGTTACTCCAAGAGCTGATCTTCTTAAGCTTATCATTTGTCTCTTATTCGTTGTTGCTTCTTCAATGGGCACTTCGGCTTATTGGGGAATGCAGCTCAAGGGAGCATGGATCGGATACACAATAACCGTTCCTTTCTGGTTCTTGGGGACATTGGGGATTGTATTCTTTGTTCCTCAGCAAAGAACACCGAAAGTGTGGGGTGTACCTTTAGTCCCGTGGATCCCGTGCTTATCAATCGCAACAAACATCTTTCTCATGGGATCTTTGGGAGCTGAGGCTTTTATAAGGTTTGGGGTTTGCACTTTAGCCATGTTGTTATACTATTTGTTGCTTGGTCTTCATGCGACATACGATATGGCTCATCAGCAAACCATGCCAAGATCTTAATAACTATGAAAACAGTGAAAAAATTGTAACCTCTCAAAAGGTCTCTTCCTTCCACTCTAATGTTATTCTGCTTTCTAGCTTTCTTCATGAACTGCTTCATTCTGGCATCCCTGTAATCTGCAAAAGTAAAGTTTGAATCTTCTCTGGATATACATAAAGAAAAGCTTTTCACAAGGACTTTTGATCCAGACATGAAATATAATTTCAGGCAAGGAGTAAAAGTACATTAAATCCAAACTGAAAGTTCAATCTGTGTTGCAAAATTGTTCTCTCAGGCTCCATGAACCGATATAGATTACAATCTTTGAGTCCATCCTCGACCTCTAGAGTTCAAAATCAACCAGTTTCAAAATCCTCTGCAACCTAACCCAAAGTTTACTCTTTATTTTTATCCTTCTTTCCTCTCAACCAATTTCAATCAAAATAATCACATAAGCAATAAATATGGACACGATATTGCCAATTGAAATCAGTTATACTATCTCATCCAATTATCTCATATTTCATATTCCAAAAATCTTACAACATATTAGTACGAAGGTACATCGATCAAAAATGTACAACGCAAGTGGCATTATGGTAGGCATCATATCATTCAGAAACACAAGAAAACAAAGACTACTTACCAGGACGATGATGATGAACCCTTAATCTTGAACTATTATTGTTCAAAAGCTAGAAAACTCAAGCGAATTTTTAGGGTTTAGGGTCAAAACCCAGAAAACAAAAAAAAAAAAAAAAACGAAAAAAGATTTGAACTTGAAGAATCAGACGAGCAGAGATGGTAGCATCGATTTTCTACTGGAACTAACTATGATATCTAGTGACAATCTAACAAAAGCTTTCATAGCTCAGTTGGTTAGAGCACCCGTTTAGTAAGCGGGAGGTCTTGAGTTCAACTCTCAATGAAAGCATCAATTACACTTTTTATTTTTACGTTTATATGACGATTTTCAGAACATTAAATTTACGCCTCAAAGGCTCAAAATTTTAATTCTTTACAAAAAAAGACCACTATATTACAACCAAGATTCAACAATCTTCATTTAAAGACGACCATATTTCTTATTTACTTAGCGCCTTGGTTAATGCTGTGGCTATCGAGTGGTATGTACTGAGACATAATACACACGATCTCTGAATCCATGTATGACTGCATTGTAGTTTCGATGTAAAGATAAAAAGGATAATTAGTATTCTGATGAGTGATGAATGCTGATGCATATAGGACAAGTCTTAAGTAGCAAAGCGACATTACCTGAAGATGGTACTTGTAGATTATATAAGATGCTAAAGAGATGCCTGCAATGGCGGTTAGACCCACAGTTGTGAACAACCATCTGCTTCTTGATCCACTTCTTTTCCCTGCACAAGCAGGTGCAAATGTAAACATTGAGATTTGTTCTAATAAAGTAAATAATATGAAAAATGTTTACATCTTCTTCAACATACCGATACAAGTGTCTTGTTCTTTTATATAGAGACTATTGTCAGAACATTTGCATACATACCCTCCCCAATTGTTCTTGCAATTGCAGTCATCACATTGACAAGCTAATTTCTCTTTGCATTCATCAATGTCTAGTTATGAAACAATAATAAAGATTGGTCAAAGACAACATCAAGGAAAGTCGATTTTACTATGACAAAGTTGTCGAAACATTTTCACCTTCACATGTCAGACCATCTCCATAGAAGCCTAGAGGGCAACGACATCCTGATGTCTCTGAGTTCTACATCAAACAATAGAAAAAGTAAGAAAAAGTTTCAAACTTTAGCAAAGTGGAAGAAAGAGCAGCAGTCACTTAACCAAACAAGCAGAGAAAGTTAATTCCTTTCTGGTTTCAGACCAGCAGCCTCCATTGTTCATAGAGCATCTCGCAGGTCCATAAGCTGAACCAAGAACAAGAAAAGTATTCTTTTGTAAGACCAGTGAACAAAAATGTGCAAAATATCTATCGAAAAGAGGAGTTTCAGAAAACATACGCTTGCAGGAGGTATAACCATCTCCTTTATATTGAACACCATTGACAACCGGGCAGTCGCATACTCTTCCCCTAAATGTGTCCTAGTAAATTTCATGTAATTGATAAAGAAGTGATGATAAAGACTGACAAAATTATTGGTACATCGCTCCTTATCACGATATACCTTGCAAGCTGTTACATTGGATCTTTTGTCTTGCCAACATCCTCCATTTGCTTCAAGACATTCATTGGTCTCTATATCTGTTTTAGAATGGATCAAGAAGAATTTTTAGTATCTTCTTTCACAGAATACGACTATTATACTCGAGGGACATAACTTGACCTGCATTCAAACATATCGAAGGTTCAGTTGTCTCCTTGAAACCTGAGCATATAGCCTTCAACACCACAGTTCTCTCCAGCTTACCTGAGCATAGAACAGATTAAGATTCTGAAATCTTCAAACTTTGTGATGATCAATGAGAAGGAAGAGCTAACCGCGATATTGAGCATTGTTGATGATCAATGTTGGAAAGATTGTGATAACTCCACGATTCTCTTGGCCTAACTGTACTTCAAAATGTCACGAAAGAGTAGAATAAACAGCTCGGTGAATTTGAAGAGACCACGAACCTGAAAAGCTTGCTCGGCATTTAGAACTTCATTCTCTACATCAGCATCAGGATCACCAATGCATTTCTTGATCTTCTCAAGAGACAACCCTGAGAAAATACCCTGAAACTGTTAAAGAAAGAGATGCAAGCGGATTGTGACATCTCTCAGGAAAGAAAACAGAAGGCCTTCATTACCGAGAGATTCCACGGCAGTGTCTGCGCATTCTTTGCTGTATTTCTTCTCCTTCATAGAACACCTGATGTTAAAATCTGTCACATAATCCCACCAGACCCAAGAGCTGTTCTGTTCCTTAGCTACTCTATGAACACATAACTGTCTCAGATTCTCGTAAACGACATCTTTCCCACTATATCCATCTTCAAAGTCTTGCTTAGGGTCAGGAGCACAGTATCTCCCTTGGTTAATACACTGAGTCTTACACTGCTTGCTAAGTAGAAGCTCTTTGGAACAAAACCAAGCAATGTAATGAGGTGTGAACAAAGTATAGCCGCCTTTTTCAAGAATCTGAGCCGTTCCCTTGAAGTTCTTTATGAAATCTATCTGTCTATCGCAGTGTACACCACATTCATCATTAGTGTTAGCCCATAGCTCATACTCAACTCTCTCATCAGGGTTTGGTATAGACTCACTCCAATCTATCTTCAAGATTACTTCCTTGCCTCTTTTAAGAGCTTTCTTGAGGCTATCGCCGAAAGAGCGAAGGATCAAAGCTGATGGGATGTTGATTTTCTCTATAAAGTCAGAATCTTCATCTTGGAGTGTATCCATTGTTATCAATGGCTCAACAATGTTATCTGCTAAAAGAACAGCCGCTGCGCCGGATTGTTGCCCGTTCCATATCTTCAAAGCAAAGTTACATTCTAAACATAAAAGAGAATAGAGTCAGATTCACAGTAACCTCAAATCTTTTATCATCCAAACTTCAATCACGATGTTAACAAAAAAGTTGCAAACTTTCAACCAGATTCTTGATGAAACAGTCAAAATTGCTGAAGTTGTTACAAAAGCCTCAAATTAATCGAATCTGCGGGGCAATTTTACCTCCACGATCAATGAGGAGGATGGTGGGATAAGGAGACTTGTGATTGAAGGTTTTGTTGAAAGAATCGCATCCGTAAGCGCCAGCGTAGACGACGGAGCCGATCATGAAACCGCCGTAGTTTGGGAGACCAAAGTTTGCGATGGCTGCGTCATGCTTAGCTCCCATTTCCCAAGAGTTAAGCACCGTCAAGCTGCTCTTCTCCACGAAAAATCTCTCTGAAACCCCGTTGACAACCACCATGGTCAACGCTAGAATCAAAGCCAAGACGGTTCCTTTATTGCTCGTAGACATTCTTCTCGAGAAAAACAAACTGCAAAGTCTCTTTTTCCCGAGAAAAATTGAGATGAAACTAATGTATACGGAAGAGACGACGAGTTGGCAGAGTCAGCGGAGCTACCATGACTCTGCAACTACTGTTTCGAATGTTTTCTGATGATTATTGTTCTGTAACCAATAATTAACGAGGCAAATTTAAAAAATTATAATTATGGACATCCAAAAATACTTTAATGGGCCTAAGAAGCCCATTTTCTAACGAAATTGGTTCGCTGAGATTAATAGACAAGATCCCAATTTGAAAAATATCTGATTGCTTGGTCGGTGTTAAATAAAAAATAAAAATTAACGAGTGCGTCAAATACAAACCCCACACGAGCCATGTGAGTGAATGATGCTCAAATATCTATTTGCACTTACTTCGATGCGCACCAGCCAAATAACACGTTTCCATATTCATATGTAAACATATACAACGTTGATATAAACCGTGTTCGTATTTGTTTAAGATATACGCGTAGATTTATATACATATATTCGGTTTGTATATGTCTATACATACAATGCGCTGGTCTAATATGTCTGCGTTTGAACATGTATATAGCTAAACGTTTGACAAAAGAAACAAAACAAACATAGCTTGAAGTATGGACCTCATGCTTAAGCTCAGGCTAAGGCCTAGCTTCTTCATCTCCTCTCTGATTCTCATTTTACTTCTCAAAGACCCTCATTTCGGATCTGCAGCTAATCCTAAATGCATATCCACCGAGCGACAAGCTCTTCTCACCTTCAAAGCATCACTAACTGATCTTTCGAGTCGACTCTCTTCTTGGTCTGGACCTGACTGCTGCAACTGGCCCGGTGTTCTCTGCGACGCCCGGACTAGCCGGGTCATCAAGATTGATCTCAGAAACCCGATTCAAGATGTTCGCTCCGATGAGTATAAAAGAGGTTGCTTGCGAGGGAAGTTACATCCGTCTTTGACCCGTCTCAAGTTCTTGAGCTATCTGGACTTGAGTTCAAACGATTTCAACGGACAAGAGATCCCCGAGTTTATCGGCCAAATCGTTAGCCTAAGGTACCTAAATCTTTCTTCCTCATCGCTTTCCGGCGAAATTCCTGCGAGTCTTGGGAATTTGTCGAAGCTGGAGTCTCTTGATCTGTACGCTGAGTCGTTTGGTGACTCTGGTACGTTTTCTTTGCGCTCAAGCAACCCCGGGTGGCTTTCGGGTCTGTCTTCTTCTCTGAAGTACCTCAACATGGGGTATGTGAATCTGAGTGGTGCCGGTGAAACCTGGTTACAGGAGTTCAGCAGAGTCTCGACGCTAAAGGAGTTGCGTTTGTTCAATTGCGAACTCAAGAACTTACCTCTCTCCTTGTCCTCGTCTGCGAGTCTGAAGCTCCTTGAAGTTCTTGATTTGTCTGAAAACTCTCTCAATTCGCCAATACCCAACTGGCTATTTGGTCTCACCAACCTCAGAAAGCTATTCCTCAGATGGGATTTTCTCGAGGGTTCGATTCCTTCTGGATTCAAGAACTTGAAGCTTCTAGAGACATTAGATCTGTCTAACAATCTGGCACTCCAGGGCGAGATTCCATCGGTTCTTGGAGACCTTCCTCGACTGAAGTTTCTTGACCTTTCTGCAAACGAACTCAATGGTCAAATCAATGGTTTCCTAGACGTCTTCTCCATAAACAAAGGCAACAGCTTGGTCCTTCTCGATCTCAGTTCCAACAAGTTAGCTGGGACATTGCCTGAGTCGCTTGGAGCGTTAAGGAATCTGCAGATTCTGGATCTTTCATCGAATTCCTTCACGGGTTCGGTCCCTTCCTCGATAGGAAACATGGTGTCACTGAAGAAACTTGATCTTTCTTACAATGCCATGAACGGGTCAATCGCAGAAAGCTTGGGGAAGCTTGCGGAGCTTGTGGATCTGAACTTGATGGCAAATACATGGGAAGGTGTTCTGCAAAAGTCTCATTTCGTGAATCTCAGAAGCTTGAAAACCATCCGTCTCACAACTGAACCATACAGATCTCTTATCTTCAAGCTACCATCTTCTTGGATTCCTCCTTTCAGACTGGAGTTGATCCAAATCGAGAACTGCCGAATCGGTCCTTCGTTTCCAATGTGGCTTCAAGTACAAACCAAGCTCAACTTTGTCACACTCAGAAACACTGGAATTGAAGATACAATACCCGGTAGCTGGTTTTCGGGAATCTCTTCTGAAGTTACTTACCTGATTCTAGCAAACAACAGAATCAAAGGTAGATTACCTCAAAAGCTTACGTTCCCAAAGTTAAACACCATTGATTTGAGCTCCAACAACTTTGAAGGCCCTTTTCCTCTCTGGTCAACAAACGCAACAGAGCTGCGTCTTTACGAGAACAACTTCTCGGGTTCTCTTCCACAGAATATTAACGTCTTGATGCCAAGAATTGAGAAGATCTACCTCTTTCACAACAACTTCACCGGCAGAATCCCAATGTCTCTATGTGAAGTCTCCGGACTGCAAATTCTGTCTCTAAGGAAGAACCATTTCTCTGGTAGTTTTCCAAAATGTTGGCACCGGCAGTTCATGTTTTGGGGAATTGACGCGTCTGAGAATAACTTATCAGGCGAAATACCAGAGTCTCTCGGTCTGTTACCTTCTCTCAGCGTCTTGCTTCTGAACCAAAATGCTTTGGAAGGTAAAATCCCAGAGAGTCTTCAGAATTGCTCTGGCCTTACGAACATTGATCTCGGAGGAAACAAGCTGACTGGGGAGCTTCCTTCATGGGTAGGAAAGCTGTCTTCTCTGTTCATGCTTCGTCTGCAAAGTAACTCCTTCACTGGTCAAATCCCAGATGATCTCTGCAGCGTTCCGAATCTACGCATTCTGGATCTCTCTGGAAACAAAATCTCGGGCCCGATTCCAAAATGCATCAGCAATCTCACAGCCATTGCTCGAGGTACAAACAATGAGGTGTTCCAGAATCTAGTTTTCATTGTGACAAGAGCTCGTGAATACGAAGACATAGTCAATAGCATAAACCTTTCAGGGAACAACATAAGTGGAGAGATCCCAAGAGAAATCTTGGGCCTCTTGTATCTTCGAATCCTGAATTTATCCAGAAACTCCATGGCAGGAAGCATTCCCGAGAAAATTTCAGAACTGAGTCGCTTGGAGACGCTTGATCTATCAAGAAACAAGTTTTCTGGAACCATTCCTCAAAGCTTGGCAGCAATATCTTCTCTGCAAAGGCTGAATCTTTCGTTCAATAAACTGGAGGGGAGCATTCCTAACCTTCTCAAGTTTCAAGATCCATCCATTTACATTGGAAATGAGTTACTCTGTGGGAAACCACTTCCTAAAAAATGTCCAAAAGACATTAATAGCAAAATGTTGTACTGAATTGAGCATAAGGTGCTAAGAAGTACCTTGCAAGATATACCAATAATAATACAGCTTTATGCTGACCATGTTATAACCAATTACAGGAACTTAGCCTCTTAAGACAAATCGATGCAATGAGGAATGAAATTGTCAGGTGTTATTTCCGAATAAACTTGGAAGTTTATGAATTCTTCCTGCACAATTATAACGACCAGGTAACTTTTCAGAACAGCAACATTACTTTCAGCAGCATCACTTGCAAAAACCAACCAACTAATTCAAATCCTCTGAAGTAAACCTAAATGATTCAGGTCGAACAAAACCATTGCGTACTTGTCAACAACACAAAAGCTAATCAAGAAACAAGTAAATTGTATAGAAATGCCCACTTGGCAAAGAGCACGAAAACGACTAACTTACCCTATCTAGATATATAAATAGAACAATCTTGAACATGAGCAGATTCTAAGACCGATACTCATCAATCATCATCATAACAATTCCATCTAGAAGTATCCACAACTAGCATCTACACTATCAACCGCCAAAGAAATCAGCAGAGCTTTCAGATTTCAACAAAGCAACCTGAGCTAAAATCAATTGAAAGAGATAAGAAATTAGAGAGCTTCTAGGGTTCAACGATACAAAGCAAAGAGCCAAAGACAATACTTGGGAGAGAGAACAACGACGAGTCGGACGCGAACCGGTGTTTCTGTTCTGGTTTTTCACATTTAGAAACAGTTTGTTTCGATTTTTGGTTTACATAATTCGATTTGCATCTACTCGGTTTGGTTTTTCCGGTTACGGATTTTAGTGGCTTAGTGCATATTTAATTGGCCCAGTAGAGTAAGCAAATTGGGCTTTGATGGCTTACAAGCCATTAGGAGATCTTTCTAAAGACGAATTTTTTTTATAACGTTAACTCTCTTCTTATATTTGAAGAAAAATAAAAAAATTTGGTACCAATCTCTTTTGCTTTTTTGTTTTAACCAAATGGAGCTTGAATAAAGGTAAATGTATGTAGGGAAGGTTTATTTTCTTAAAGCTTAAAAGCTGAAACTTGGCTACTAAATGTATGGTATGGAGTATGTAAATCGATGATTTTAAGGAATATATAATTAGTTGGTTACTATTAAAAAATGGATAAAAAGGATTGAGGTATGTAAGAAAATGATGGTCCAATGCAACTTTGGATGCCAGATCTGTCTCCTCCTTTACACGCAAAACCATGCCGTTTCTGGTTCTCCTTTTATTTCTTTTCTCTTTTCCCGTTTTTGCCTTTTTTGGATACAATTAGATATGTAGTTTACCTGTTTTGAATTCTTATGAAACGCGTTTTACTTTATTTATTAAGATATTGTGCAATAACATATATCGAAAGATCCAAATTTTGCATTTTCCGTCGTAATCCAAACAAAAAATTGATACTATAAGTAACTATGATAATAGCAATAAGATTATAATCCTAACAAAAATTTTAGTCTTGAGTACTAGTCATCATCATCATTCATCACTACCTATTCGTTGACACAACATCAATGCAGGTCGCTATGCATGTGCCTGTATGTTGGGGACCCCTGAATTGAAGTCACCATGCAAGTACTATAAATTTATAATTATATATCCAAACAGTTAAATTTTTTATGGATCCCTTAATCTGAATGGTTCGTGACTATTAAATGCAACACTACAGGAAAACTTTACGTTGCCTATATTTTTTGAACTACAAATATCAGATAGTTGAACCGGTTGGGAAATAAGTGTAGATTGACCCGCAAAATTTGGCTCTTGATAAGTATGCTTGCGATTTTTGGCTCTTCATCTTTTATCTTTAAACTCTCGTCGTTGTGTTCGTTAGGGTTCTTTTAACTCTCTTCTTTTGTCTTTAATTAACCTAAATTCAAATCTGGAACTGTGTATGTTAATTGTAGACGATAACGTAAAATACTCGTCTTTTGTTTAATTTTGCTCTAGTTTGAAAATTAAAATATTATATAGCTTGTTGACCCATTTTTATACCGATCAGGAAGAGGAGTTGAACTCTTTATGCCTTGACTACCCAGTGGACTTAGATTATATGGCTCTTGGCGAGTAATATACTAATATCTAAGCTTAATATTTATTTAATGTCATGTATATGTCCTATACACATTTTTCATGTTTACAAATGTAAAATGGCTAGAATAAGAATATAAGAGTAACGACTGAACAAGTTTATATTAATGTTATGTATTTTCAGGCCATCTGTGCATGTGAGATTGGAAATTCTTCATCAGGAATATAATAACAAAAGTATAATACATACTGATTTTTTTTTCCGGCGTATTAAACATAGTGGATATGTTTATTACCCATAAAAAACATGCTAAATATGGAAAACGGTTCAAACCCTTGACTACGTAATGTATATAATTCAAAATTATAGTGTAATTGTTCTAGCTTTCACGTAAATTTTTAACATTCAGTCAAATAATCTCCCTTTTTCTTGGTACAGTGTTTTTATACACTGTAGCGTCTCACTAGTTCTAGGATATCAAGAATTTTCTAGGAAAGATTACTCCAAATGACTTTATGAGAATTATCATAACTCCCACAAAAAATCTTTTAACTACCAAAATGGAAGTTTTAAACTTTGAATCAACAAACAAACATAACAGTCGTTCATTTTGTACGTGCGACCTCAGAAGCAAAAAAGATATACTAGAATACTAGGCAAAACATTACAACAAGCTCTATGTACTTAAATATATATCTACCTATTGGAGATGGGATTTGGACCACTTGGGACTCCATGTTCACTGGCACTGAGCATCTTCCCCTTCCGCCATGTCGTCATCGGCCGCCGAACTCTAAACCTCTCTCTTCTTCTTCCTTCCGGCAAAGTCACCGCCACCTTACTGACGTGTTGAACATTGGAGCCAATCCGGTGAGTTTGATCATTAATGGTTCTTTGATGGGTTTGGAGGATTAGAGAAAGGAAGAAGAAGAGAACAAGTGAAATGATGATGTGAAGAGATCTCATCACATGTTATATATACCGATATAAGATAAGAAGCTTATATATAATAATACAACAAAAGCGACAACATAAAAAGGTTTATGTCACTTGAGGGTTATTCAGAATTTAGGAGCTCTTGAAAGATCAAGAAATGAGTTTTGATATTTTTCTGTAAACTTAGAGCTAGTAGAGAGGGAGAGAGAGAGATTGTGGATGCAGTTTTTTTTTGTTTTTGTGTATTAATGCGTGGAAAGTGTTAAGAGGTAAAGAAAGAAAAAGCAAAGATTGTACGATTGTTTTTACTTTGTCTGTGGTGTGAACTTTGAGGATTGATGGAGACTGAAAAATCAAAGGGGTTATAATATATGACGTCAGTTTATATAAACACTCAATATTACATTCTTATTGAAAATATTTCTAATTTACACTAAAGTAAAAAATTTAAATTTTTTTGTTGTAATGGATTTTTAAGTAAACTGAAAGCTGTCGATGACAAATCTTATCAATTGATTTGGATGTGTCGGAGACAAACACAAGCCGACGAACATTTTTTTCTTCTTCATCTTATACTAAATTCTAGTCAACTAACAAAAACATTTAAACCAAAAGAAAAGGAAAAGGGTGAAGAAAAGGAGAAAGGGAAAATATTTAATTACGGAAAATTAGCCACAAAAGACAAAGAGTCTCTTCCATGACAAGATTTAACGATGTCATGTTCTTATTTTGGACATTTTTCATGTCACTGGTCAAAATATTTGTTTGGTCTTCCCGATTATACTCTCCTATAGTAATACTCTCCTATAGTAGGTAGAAATCAATTACAAAAGAGAGAGGGAGAGAGAAGAATAAAAACTAGAATAAAAACATTGACAACTTAAATGTTCACAGCTTATCATAACGTTTAGTGAATGTTTATATAGTTCAGAGCTTACCATGACAGTGTTTATAGTTCATATATGGTTTTTGGAACGAATTAAAAAGTTTGATTTATTTAGAGCTAAAATTTGTTCAGAATATTTAAAATTAATGGGGATAGAATAAAAGAATTCTATAATAAAATTTGTGTATTAATTCTGTAAAGATTATATATTTTTCGACCAATTTAAAATTAATCGAATCTTTGTATTTTTGTTCAACAATCTATTGAATCTTTTAACAAAAAGTTTGTTGCAATATTTGAAAATATGCAGTAACATGATGGTAGCCAGTAAGTCTGGGCATTGGGGTACACGGATCAAGTAAAACCCGATCAAGTTCGAGTTTTTTTTGGATAGAAAAGTTTAAGATTTAATAGAGTAAATATAAAAAATCAGTTCTATTTCGGTTTGGATCTTATCAAATTCGGATCGGGTCGGGTTTAGATTTTCAGAACTTATAAATATCTGAAAAAATAGCTACTCATCGGTTCTGGTATTTTTTACCCGAAATATTTATATGTTTTTTGGGGATTTGATTTAAATTTTGAATATTTTGCTAGATTTTGGATATAATCGGGTACAAAATAATCAAAAAGTATACTAATATTTCGGGTATCGGGTAATTTTGGGTACCCGTTCGAATATCGGTATAATCGGGTACAAATATTTTGGATATTCGGAGGTAATCTCGGGTAATCGGATTATCCGTTCGGGTATCGTGTAATACTCGGATCCGAATCGATACCCTCGGGTAACATATACAGGGTCCAATAAAATAATTTGGTTATACATATAACCAATCCAAACCAGTTTTTTTTTGAGTTGTTTCTAATTCGAAATTTCAGGTTCGAATTTTTTTGTCCAAACCTAGTAGCCAGTGAGAACATTTTGGCATTTCTATTTGTGGGTCTCCGTAAGTGTCCATCTAATACAATTTGACGAAGAAAACGTTGGCATATCGGCTGATCATGGTCATGGTATTACCGCATGAAACTTATCGGCCCTCGAATACTAATGCAAATTTAAAAGCATTAGAAGAACTTCCACCCCCAAAAAAAAAATCATACAAAAACATTATATATTATTGTTCGGGGCCTTGCGGTCGAGTGGTAAGGAGACGGGTTTGGGGCGCCAACACGCTTTGAGTTTGATCCATCTACCGCACGAAACTCCAACACATTGTTTCTGGATATCCACATGGATATGCGCTCTTACTTACGATCCATTTGAATATTCGGAGAGAGGGTCTATCCATGGGGTGCACCTCCCCTAGGGATTAGTTTGGACTCTTCCATAGGTCTGGGATCTACCCTAAGTTATCCAAAAAAAATATTATATATTATACCTCCGAATGGTAACAT
Source organism: Turritis glabra (assembly GCA_900406565.1). Lineage (NCBI taxonomy): Eukaryota > Viridiplantae > Streptophyta > Magnoliopsida > Brassicales > Brassicaceae > Turritis > Turritis glabra. Next base: position 5,980,366 of record OVBN01000025.1, read on the forward strand.
GCATAATAGTGGAATGACGTTTTCTAATGCGATTATGCAAAAAATTTATCAATCAAGAAAATCTGCTTAATATTTAACAAAACGCAATATATGCGTTTTCATCTACAAAATACAAGTAAATCTTATTATGCAAATAAATGGGTATATAGTTGTTTATGTCATGAGAAATGGTTAAAACATTATTTTTTTACCTATACAAAATATTAACAATTTTAAAATAAAAAAAATAATTGCTTACAATAAAAATATGCCATTTTTGGATAATATATAAAACTTTCACAATTTTTAATATATTTTTAATATTCTTATATTTTTGTCAAATATTACTATTAAAATTTATTAAAAATCATTTGTCTATTAAGTATAAGTGTTCCGCCTCCGCCATTTTGTAAAATGTATCCAATCAATACAAATTTTTTAATAGTTTTATTATGCAATTTTTTTTATTGTGCGATTAGATTATTCAATGTTATCATATTTTAATCTATTCATATATCTCTTTGTCAGTAACCATTTTTCTGAATTTTCCGAAAGGATCTTCCACTCCATATCTCCACGAACAACGAAGTTAGGAGACTATGTTAGTTTACTTTTATCAATAACAACAACCGTCATAGTTTTCATTTTGAATGTACTCTATGTTACGTTACATAACGTATGCAAATCAAATATATAATAAATTTTACCATTCATGAGGCATTACCATAGTCACTAGCTGAAGGTGGACCAACTTTCTTCTTTCCATGGAGACCATCTTCCTCATAAAAATTAGCATCGTACTACTTTTATCGTACTACTTTTATTCCTTAACCATCCGTTCAAACGCTTACATATGCTTCAAATTATACATAACATAAGAAAAGTTGAATTCTACAACAATCTAGTATCAAGCTTTCCTTTACTAGTTTAATATTGATCAACTCTTGTATGAAAAGTTTGCAATTCTGAATCAGATGATCTTGCATACTTTACTGCATTTCTAATGCTAAGTTCACTATTACCCATCTTTCGTAAAGTGCATCAGCACTCTGATAATAGTACGATCACTTCCACTAATATTATCAAGAGTTATGGTCAAAACTTTTTATATACTCCGCATTTTGCAGTATGTTTCGCCATTATATCCCCTTTATGGTATGATATAGGACTATATCCTACCATTTTTTATGCAACCACTAGTTCTCATCTATAAAATGTGCAATGATGACCATATGCCTAGTAGTTGTATGTCCATATATCAGTATTGAAATGTATGATCATTTTTTTCACTACAAATACTCTTGAGGATGAGTTTCTCGCTCATGAACAAGTTGAACACATCCCTAGTGTATATCTTACATGGAACATGCCTTATTACATAAATGCTTAAAACCTTGAGATTCCACACCAGAGAAAAGAAAAAAGAGCAAAATAACTCATCCAAGATTAATATTTAACCAGTCGTACGATTATATTCTGACATGAGCGTCATACCTTATTCGAAAAAAAGCTCACTGATATTTTATATTCTTTTGGCCATATTTTGTAGAACATGTCTAGTTTGCTCTCAAGCGACAAATCCACTTTTAGGTGATGTCTCCCATAACCAGCAAACAACTTAAGAACATCACCGATATACATATACAATATCCATCGTTTTGTAAGAATAATTGGTTTGGTTTGACTCACCTCTCATGTCACTCATTAGTGAGGAAACTAAGAAGATTAATTGTTGATCGCAACCATGTTTTACGGCACTTAAATGTTTCGTTCAAAGGAACTCAACAGATCAACAGAAAATATGTAAGAAAATTAAAGAAAGCCATGGTTGCAGTCGTGTCACGATGTCCAACATGTGCGACAATGTAGGCTCAGATATAAGTGCTAGAGTTATGGAGTAGAAATCTTATATCTTTATAATATATAAATCTACCAAAGTGATATATATATATATATATATATATGAATTTATAAATATCACTTTCGTAGATTTAGACTCTTATTTAGTCATTTAAACAGATGTACGATTACTTATTAGTTTATTATATAATATTTCTACATTTAAAACACTACTTCCTCCGTTTTAAAATATAAGATGTTTTAACTAAAAGCGCGTAGATTAAAAAATATTTTATTTTTTAAATATCAACAAATCATGAAAAATGCTGCAGAATACAAAATGTTTAAATCAATATTCAATTTGCATTGGAACTTGAAAACATCTTATAATATGAAACAAGAAAAAATATTCGAAACATCTTATATTATGAAACAGAGGGAATATACATAATTGTTAATACTTTATACAACATAGTTTTAAATCACAATTTAACAGTATGTAATTTTTTTAGTTAGGAACAAAAATCTGTGAACTTGTGATCTAGAAAGCTATGTAGTTTCTAAGAATGTTTGATGAAGATAAATCAAACTAACTCCACCTAAATAGAAATCTAAAAATAAACCAAACACGATATTGTAGTAATTTTTATTTTTAAAACCAAAAACAGTATCAAACCAATATTTTGAAATGATAAAAAAAGACTAACCCCAATTTTAATGGTAGACACACCAAAAAAACTTTAAAAGCTAATTAGTGTGGAAAACTAAGTAAAGGTACCCTTACTTGCCAACGGCTAATTCACCCAACGGCTACTTTGGACTCTCCGCTTTTGGACCCTCCACGCCTTCATCTTCATTGATAATTTAATCATCTAATTAGGAGCATTAACTACTAACCAATAAAGTTAAATGATCTTTATTGACCCGTTAATAAATTCCATCGCTAAAAACTTTAGAAAAACTCATTTTTAATCGTCCTTAATGATATAATTTCTGCATTTCAACTATAAAACAACTTAGAAGCTTCCTCGAGACCCTCAACATACTTTGTCTTCGTCCGAATCTGTCGTCCCTTGTTTTTTACACTCTGTTTTTTTATTCTTTCTTTTTCCCGACACGTTTCCAAGTTTAGAGGATAGACTCAGAACAATTCTATGACTCGCATTTTCTTTTACTTGTCGTCGCTATATCTAAATATAGATAAAACAAAACACTGTTTCACTTGAATTAACTGTTTCTTCATCGTTACGATTCTAACTCACCACTCGTTGCTCTGGTTTTTAGCTGAAACAGCGAGAAAATTTATTGTTTTCAGTAATCACAAACCAACTTTTTTTTAGAAAGGTTTTGATTTCTATTTCATTTCCTTGGATCGATTTTTTTGAGATCCAAATCAAAGATGGGTCTTTGTGTTTGTGATTGTTAGCAAATAGGTCAACTGGCTTAAAGAATATGGCCTCGTTACGACCTAGCTTCGGATGTGTCCTTAGAGATCGCAACCAACGGCACAATGACGACGTCGTCTTCAAGAAGAATCTGAAAGCTCAAGTGAAACCTGCTCCTCCGGCGATCTCGGACGAGAGTTCCCAGAACAGAGTCGATTCTTTGATCGGAAACAAGCGGAAAAAGAACAACAAAAGCCGTCTTGGATCGCCGGAGAAACCACGTACGAGGAAAGGGAACAGCTTTTCCGACAGAGAGAAGAGAAACGACAATCTTGGAGGAGCTTCTTCTCTTGTGCAGATATGGGAGGCGAGGCTGAATCGATCCAACGGTCGATCAACAGAGAGCAGCTCAGAAGCGAGCGTTCAAGAAACCGACCTTTCGGCTCCATCCATCGACGGCGAATCTGAATCAGAGAACGAATCGAAGAGTCCTGATCGGACGGTGGAGATTGAATCTGGGACTCTCAAGACGGTTTCTGATTCCGGTGAGAGCAAATGGGGCCGAGTCGCTGACATTATCCGGAGATTGAGTAACGAACAGAAACTAACCGTCGTCGGCGATAATGTCGGTGCCGTCCACACGCCGACGCCGGAGAAAAATGTTACTTGTTCGCCGCGAATCCGAGGACGGCAAGCGTTGTCCGATTTGTTTATGCATCTGGAACGAGAACGCAACCGCGAATTGGAATCGCTTCTTGGACGCAACGCAGTTTCTAGGTTTCCTCAACGCGGTCGCCTCCAGGTACTTGCATTTTTGAGAAAACCACCCAAACATTTCAACATCATTTATACAAAACAGCTCACAACTTTCCTAAGGTTTCAGTGTTAAAATCGTTTATCTACTCGATTTTTCTTGTTGCACAGTCAATGTTGCGGCTAAGGAGTCTCAAACGCGGTCTAACGATTCAAGATCATCATCGTGGTAGCACCAAAGGCGATTTGAATCGCTTTCAACCTAGTTCTAGAATTCTTCATCTAAGGTATGCTTGCTCAAGAACCTTTGTTTCCCGTCTTATAAGTTGATGTCTGTGTTATCACATATACGACACGGTTTTGGTTTTCATCGTATTTTATCTTATCAAGTTCTTTGTTTTCTTTATTTGTTCTTATCTAGGGATTTAGTTGGCTTTATTTATCATTTCTCTTATCTTTATTTGATTTAGAATACCCTTGCCTATATATACGATCCTTGAGTCTTACGTTTCTTATCGAACACAAGACCTTCAAAGAAGAACTTCCTTGTTGAAACCTTGACTTTGAACTCGGCTACGCTTACGCTACGCCAAAAGTTCATGAACTTATTTTTCTCATCTCCTCAGTCTTTAAATCGCAACAGAGAAAAGTTCCGGGAAAACGCAGCAAACGCCGCCGCTGAAGTCGAACGAAAAAAGGGTCAGCAATCCACCGTAGAAACAGAGAGCATGCGGCCAAAAGAAATCAATATTGTTCTGGATACTCCTTCCACAGAGCGGTTAAGCCCTCAAAACCGCAACATAGAGGAAGCAATCTTACGCAAGAACGACACTGAATCAAAGATGAGTTACCTTCAGCTGAAAGAAGCCATTGAAGCAGAGGTTTTGAAAAGAAAATCTGATAACACTAGCCCGATCACTAGCGTAACTCATCAAGAACCGCGGATACTAGGGAACGAGGAAGCGAACAAGGTTGAAAGCGGTACGCAGGGAACTCAAGAGACATCGTTCCTTGAGAAACAAGAAACGTCGTTCCAAAACGGATGGGAAGAGCAAGAAGAGTATGCGGATGAGCAGTCTTATTACGGAGATATGAGCTACGAATGGTTTACAGAAATATCTCGGCCTCGGACTTATTGGGAAGATCTGAGGAAATCTCGGTATCTGGAAGTGATGAACACTCGATCTGACAAAGACGATATATGTAGACTTCTCGAGAGGTAAACCAAAACAAAGAACCCTGTTTTCTTAATTCAAAAAAGATCCTAAAATCGTTTCTATGGTTCATACAGAAGAACAGTTTCGGGCTTCCTCCAGAGCGGATTACGAGAGAAGATCGATAAGCTCATAATGTCCCGTCTTCAGACATATCCGGCTCAGAGGATTGAAGAAGCTGGCAAAGAAGAAGAGAAATGTGACGTAGGAGAAGAAGATGAAGACAGAGATGACTCGAGCCTATCGTCATCACAGATATTTGCACCGTCTCCGGCAGGATCATGGAGTTCTCAGGACACAGGAGTTACTTCAACACCTATACACAATCTTCATTCCAATGTGAGCCTCTTCTTTGCTTGTTGAAATGTCACAATCAGTTTTGGTGAGATTGGCATTTACATTTCATTAAAAATGTTTCAGGAGATGGAGATTATAAGCGATTTGAGATCACACATTTTACAGCTCCAACTAGAAATGTCTGAGCTACGAGACTCTGTCAAAACGTGTTTGGACGTAAACGCCGGACTTCAAAAGTCAGTTCACCGGGAAAATCCCCTGAAACGCAACTGCTGCGTTTGTAACGAAACGCAAGTTGAAACACTTCTATACAGGTAAGAAAACCAATCACCTCTCTTTGGCGAATTCAGAAACGCTTCAAAAATATTCTTACTGATCGTTTTTGCTTAAGAAATTTAGTTTGGTTTATCCCTACAATATCTCTATTGCGTTTGGTTTCTGCAGGTGTGGGCACATGTGTACATGCATGAGATGCGCAAACGAACTACAATATAATGACGGTAAATGCCCGATTTGTCGTGCCAAGATTCTAGACGTTGTTCGCGTTTTCGTGGATTCAAGAACCTGAAAGTAATAAAACCAAACGGTTCAAAACGCTAACGATACTTCACTTTACCTATAACACGTTTTTTCTTCTTCTAATTCATCTGTCTGCTTTCAAGTTTGACTGGAGCGCGTTTGCGTTTTGGATCTGCGTCCGAGATTCATATCTATGTTTTTTATAGGTGAATCACTAACCGAACCTCTTTTCTTGATGTTGAAGTTTGTCTTCTTGTATACTCTTACATATGCCTCCTTTCACTTTCCTTCCATCAAGTTTAGCGGAACAGGATTGTTGAATGAATGTAGGAGGTTTAGTAATTACCGTTTATATTATATTTTCTGTATGTACCAATCTTGTAACAATGAAGGAAAAAATTGGTTTCTTTTTCCATACGTAAATGGAGAGTTATGCAGAGAACAGAGGAAAACAAAGCAGAGCATAAAGATTTGAATTTTGGAGCAAAGATGAAATCATGAAAAGATCGTATTTTTCAAATGCTCATAATGTCTTTCGTCGATTTTGTTACGTAGAGGAGACTCAATATTTAATTAGAAGACAAGCACCCTCTCTCTCCATTGATATATACAGACTCATCATTCGTAGATACGAATATATTATTGTTAAGCCTTAGCGCTCTGAAACTTTTTCTTTTTTGTGTTCTTAGTGATCTGTCTTTTTTGTGTTTCACGCGTTCTGTGCTGCTAAGAACGTATTGAAGTCATTTCTAGCTTTCAGCAGTCTTGGGGTAATACATGATCGCGGCGAAGCGGGGCACGAATCCGAAGTCGTGGTCGAGAATCTAACACGGCGTTGCGGTGATGTCTCCGCCGAACCCATTAGTTGTCTTCCCGACAGAGAACTGCTTTTCTTTAGAACGCTTCTCAAAGCTAGACTTCCTGTTTCCTTGTCAAAGAAGAAACCCGAACTCACCGGTTCTTGCACATCTTTACCGCCACATTTTATCATCTCCACCGGTAGATCAAAATACAAACGGCCGTTTTCACGGGCTAGAGCTGTAGTTGAAGCCCATGAGCCACACTCGAACTTCTCGAGCGAGGCACTTAGCGAGACGGTGGAATTTGAGAATGATGACGCTTTGATCATTTTCTTCTTTATAGAATCCTCACTTTTTGGTGATCTCACAGGTTTTTTCCCAAACCCAGGAAGGGATAAACAGAAGGCATTGCACTTGAAATCTTCTTCTTCTTGGTAGAAGTTTTTCTCGGGATACCGAGATTTTCTTAGAGAAAGCATGGATTCTTGGTGGCTAAGCTTCTTCCGTGGTTTCATCATTGGCTCGGGAAGAACAGGAAGCGGCACGGCATTGTCTCTTGGCGGAGACATTGCCAGAGGTAAGACCATTCTGAAGCTTTCTTCGTTCACCGATGGGCGGGAGACCGTCATCTGGTTCTGCAGAGCCGCCTTCTTCACCAAGAAGTTAATGCTAGGGTTAGGGTTAGGGTTTTCTCCTGAATAAACGTTGAAACCTTGCCACTCGTCGTTCCTCCATTTCTGGGTTAAACTATCTTCAAACACAATCAATGCTGGAGGAGACATGACAAACTCAGAAATCTACGACAGTATACTAAAGATGATGAAAAGGTGAGATTTTTTAAGGTTGGGTTAGAATCCTCCGAAAATATATATAGATGTAAAATGGAGGATTAAGGAAGTGGAAAGCACGTCTGTGGCGGCGTGGAGAAGTAGTGACGAACATGTTGGGATATTAATACAGAGGCGGTCTGAAGAAGATGGTACAAGATAATATTTGAATATACTAAATCAGTGTCTCCACATGTTGACCATAAGCTTCTTATCAGTGTTAGGTACGTGTGGATAATCAAATGAATTGAATCTTGACCAAAAAATAATATAAAATGATTTGAGAATTAATAAGATAAGATTTTTCGTTGTTGGATGTTAGGCTCCATGCTACATTTGGAACGATATGTGTCTTCAAAATTTTATGTTGGTCAATCAAAAAATTGCTAAAAGTATTTTTGAATTGAGTGTTTTTTATTGTAGTATACATGAATGGCATTTGCCATGCCAAGAATACCAAAAAAATGCATTTAGAATTGTAGGAAAACGTTTCTTTAGTTAATAAATTTTATATTTTGTAGACCCAATGTAGCTCTTCTGGTTATCAAGGTTTCTTTTGTGGAGGTGACGGGTTTATCCCGATTCTCGAATCAAGGGAGATTTATTATAGTTGCAACTTCCTTGATAATTTTTTTCTTTTATAAATCAGGCAATTTAACTGATGATTTAGGAAAATATTTTATGATATTTTATGCGTTGTATGATTTAAGGAATTTTTAGAATGATCTTCTAGTTAAATTACAAAAAAAAAATTTATTTCATGTGACATTTTATATGAATTTTTTTTTTCAGAGCCAATTGAAAATACTATGATAAAAGTCAAATTTACATTATCAATATAAAATTTACTATATTATTATTTAAAAAAAAAATGGAAGATGCAGCAACCCTATGTTTTAAGTGGTTGTTGGAATTTGGAAATTAAACCGCGTAAATGTAATATTGGTTGATTAATGGGCCGAACATAAAAGCCCAAATTGATTAAAGAAAAGGTAAAGTGTTTTTGAAAAGCCTATTCGTTCTAAACCCTAAACCGGAGCAAAGCGTTAGCTGACATCCTTCCGTCTTCTTCTTCCTCCGACCTGTCTTTCTGAATCCTTCGAAAAGCTTTCGTGAGTCACTACTCTTCTCTAATGTCTGTACATGTCAAGGTACATAAGTTTATTATTACTTCCTGGATACAGTTGCAGTCTCTTTTTTTTTTAATTTTGATTCAATAGCATACTTTCTTTATGACATTTTGGCTTACCTTTGATTCCGTCTGATAAGCTAGTTCTTTTGAGATTTAGGGTAAGCCTAAAGTCTCCAACTTTATTCAATTTAAACACTTAATAAGTAAGTAGAATTGGTGTAGAGACTCAATTTTCAGGTAGAATTGTTGTAGAAAGATGCAATTCTTAGGATTATGTTCGATCTTTTAAAAGTTTAGTTAACCCAAACAAAAAAGGTTTGTTCTTTTAAGTCATGGTGCTGTGTTGAAGCTTTTTGATTAGTTTCTGTCTCTGTTTAGGAGGAACCTTTGCTTGTGCCAAACTGCGATGTCGAGAATCCAGAGCTAGCAGTTTTCAATGGAAATGGGGAAAGGGAGCTTGAGGATTTTGGGACATGCGTAGATGATATAACTGATAGAGTTAATCAGGTTACTACAATTGCTTTTCACTTGCCACCACCACTTTCTTATTTTCGGTTCTCTTACCGTTACATTGGATCGCAGCTTGAGCAAAAAGTTGTGGAGGTTGAACACTTTTACTCTACCAAAGATGGGGCAGCTCAAACTAATACTTCTAAGAGCAACTCGGGCGGAAAAAAGGTTGCTATTTCTCAACCAAACATCTCGAAATGTAACTCGGCCGGGAAAGATAAAACAAAGGGGAAACATGTTTCCAGCCCTGAGCTTATGCGTCAATTTGCTACAATGTTTCGTCAGGCAAGCAAGATTTAATATCCCTTTTTCTTTATATGATACAATTCCCGGATCTTGGATTACTTTGTTTAATACTTCCTTAGTTTGCCAAAATTATACAGTTTACTCAGTGTTTGCTGCATTCAAACCTTTCGTGTTCTTATACCTCTTAGATTGCTCAACATAAATGGGCATGGCCGTTCTTGGAGCCTGTCGATGTTAAAGGACTTGGACTCCATGATTATCACAAGGTAAAGATTCAAATCTTAGCTATTTGTGGGCCAAATTAAATTAATGGTAAAATCGAAGGCCAGGTTTCCATGAAATTTTGCTGAAATGAGTGTTTTCGATAAATGTTGATAGCTTTGTGCTCATTACTTAACAGGTTATAGAGAACCCAATGGACTTGGGAACGATCAAAAAGAAAATGGAGGGTTCGGAATATAGCAATGTCCGGGAGATATATGCTGATGTTAGGCTAGTTTTCAAGAATGCGATGAGATATAACGAAGCAAAAGAAGATGTCTATGTGATGGCTGAATCTCTGTTGGAGAAATTTGAGGAGAAATGGATTCACATAATGCCTAAACTTGTCGAAGAGGTACATTAAAAGTTCATTTCCCAAGTATTGGTCTTTGTAATGTCAGTGATGTGACAAGTGCTTTGGTATGAACAGGAAAAGAAACAAGTAGATGTAGAAGCTGAGGAGCATGCGAATAAGAAGCTTACTCAGGAGGCTGCTCAAGCAGAAATGGCTAGGGATTTAAGCAACGAAGTAAGGATATGCTTAACCCTAATTTTAGTTGTTGCTCAGTTTCAGGCCATTTATTATAGTAGCTCCGGTTTGATGAGACTTTTCGCTCGTATCTTTAGCTATATGAGATCGATCTGCAGCTGGAGAGACTCCGAGAATCAGTAGTCCAGAGATGCAGGTTTTACTAGCCTCATCTGTTAATCATTTTACCCTTAATGAAGGTGTTCTTAACGAGTTTTTCTTTTGATTTTGAAATGAACAGAAAACTGTCTACTCAAGAAAAGAAGGGACTTTCTGCAGCTCTAGGTCGACTCTCTCCTGAGGATCTGTCTAAAGCGTTAAAAATGGTTTCAGAGAGCAACCCGAGTTTCCCAGCTGGAGCACCAGAAGTCGAGCTTGACATCGATGTTCAGGTCAACACCAAAATCTTCCTTATTTATTTGTGGGTTTGCATCAGAATTTCGGGTTTTAACTGTTTTCTCTCGGTTTGTGAACAGACTGATGTTACTTTGTGGAGACTGAAGGTGTTTGTACAAGAGGCACTGAAAGCAGCTAACAAGAGCTCTGGAGGAACAAACGCTCAAAACAATAACAATACTGGAGAGATCAACAAGAACAATGCGAAAAGACGGAGAGAGATCTCTGATGCAATCAATAAAGCTTCAATTAAAAGAGCTAAGAAGGCGTGACTCTCTCTCTCTCTCTATCGCCGTGTTTATCGATCCACAAGGAACAAATGAGTTTGGTGAACACCAATCTAAATCAGAGACTTTCCAGTTGCGTTGCGCATGTTGCTTCAAATGTTCAGTACAATGTAAAAAAGAATTATACAAGAATGAATAGGAAAAAAATCAGTGTGAGAGAAAAAAGATCTGAGTTACAGGCACGAGATATAAAGACTGCTTGGGGGAGAATCTGACAAATCTTCTAATAAGATCTTCAGTTTGTGCTGGAGAGATCTTTGGTGAGTTGAACGTTTCTTCGCTTTCATTACCTTAAACCTCGGCACCTATAAAACTGTACTAATAATATAATAAACGATCAATTTAAAAATTGATAATATTATGTAAGGATCTCAAAACTAATGATGCATATATATGAGTCTATAACATATTATTTTTACTATTGAGTTTGGCCACAGGTTTCATGCTAATGCAATATCGAACACAAATGTGAACAAACTCCAACAAACCAATAGTAAATATCGGAAATTTGCTAAACTTCAATCAAGACAATTAACAACCAATTTACTTATTTTGAATTAAATAAAACGTACATGAAAGATATACAAAAATAAGCAAGAGAAGACCAAGGAACGACTTATTCGAGAATATCAATAGCCAATAGGCTATGACTTATCTTAGCTATATAGTGAACATACAGTTTAATTTTGGGCTTTTAGCTCAACGTCAATTTCAACATAGTATTCCTCGTTGTGCAAACATGGAATGAAACCAAAAAGTATTATCAAGATTTCATGGTCGAAGAGCTTTTTGTAGTTCTCAATCCCGTCTTGAGGCTTACATTCGGGGTTTCCGAAGGGCTAACAGTGACAAAACGATGGGGGCATGACAGAATAATTTCTGGGGTAGTTTAGTGGTTTGTGCTATCCTAGTTTCTATCTTTTGCACAAACTTCTCGAAGTTTCCAAGAACTTTCTATGTTCCTATCTTTGATTTTTGAATTTTAGAATGACAAAAGTGATAATTAAATATTTAGTAATAAGGGCAAAGCTTCTAAACACATCATGTCTTTTGTTGGCCATTTTCCTCAAATCCACCATTATTATATATGTTGTAGATTTTTCATAAAGGTCTACTACTGTAGAATAAATATATAGTAACTAGCGGATCTAAAACTTTTTTTTTTTACCCGTGGCACAATCAAATATTTATAAATTATATATAAATAAAATATACTATAATATTGCAGAATAAGTAATATGTACTAATTTTAGTAAATTTTGTACTGATTTTGAAGTCTATTTATAAAAATGATAAGAATATTTAAAATATTTTGTATAAACTTTTACTTTCAGACATATAAAAATTAGGAAAAGAAAAGTAAAGTAAATTTAGGGAAATAAATATACAACTAGCATTGATGGTAGAGAAATATATATTAAAGAAACAGAAAACAAAAGTTTTTGTTGAAAGGAAATAAGTGGACATTGCACAGTAAAAAAAAGGCATTAATTAAGTAAAGTAAAAAAATAAGAAGAAGGAAGATAGGAAGTTAGTTGAAGTCTATTTAACTTGGGGCATTAGAGAGAATTTGTCCGATTTAGCCATGATTCAATCGATAATTATAACTATAACATAATTTTTTTTAATAATAGAGTGTGGCACGTGCCCATGTAGGCTTCCACATAGATCCGTCCTGGATATAGTCATCCATCATAACAAAGATATTTAATGGTTTAATGCAAATGACCATATGGCCTAAGAAAATCTTAATTACCACAGAAAGTAATTTATATTCTTAGATAAATTTAAATGAAGATGTACATTTTAAATATTAAGTATTTCCAGTCTCATAATATTAAATTTAAATGTATATGTTTAAAATTTAAATTAATTAGGTGGAGGATTGTTTTCTTCTATGGGTTTTGAAAAGGTGGAAAGCCAAGGGAACTGCCCACTGCTTCTCTTCTATTATAAATTGATACCATTCTCCTTCTCTCAAAGCCCACATTACAGTTTTGAAAGATAAACCCAAATGTTGGTTTTTTTCCCGCTAATACTAAAAACTAAACGCACGCAGTGATTTTACCTTAAAAAAGGGTTCCTCTGTTTCATAGCTTCTCAGTTTTCTCATTTCTGGTTTTGCTTCTTTCTCTTTAGCTCTCTCTCTCTTATACTCAGATTTCTTGTTGCGCTCATCTACCTCTCTCGTGTTCTCACATGCGTGTGCTGTCTCTGTGAAAATTGATCATCTGAATGAAATTTTTGCTATTTCCTCCACTCTCATTGATTGCTTTTTCTTATAATCTGGTTTGGTGACGTTTGTTCCAGGATATAAAAGTCGAAGATGAAGTACGTGCTTGTAACAGGAGGTGTTGTGAGTGGATTAGGAAAAGGAATCACTGCTAGCAGTGTTGGTGTTCTTCTTCAATCCTGTGGTCTTCGCGTTACTTGTATCAAAATTGGTATCTTTCTTTCATTGTGTTCAAAATGTATAGAATGTTTGCTTGTGGGGCACTCAATCTAAAGCCATTTTTGTTTATCTCTAGATCCTTATCTGAACTATGATGCTGGAACCATATCCCCTTACGAACATGGCGAAGTGTTTGTCTTGGACGATGGTAGTGAGGTAAAAACAAAACCTACTTGCCTCTGTTCTTTGTACATTTTGGATTTAGAAACTTCAAATTTTTTTTATGGGTTTTTAAAAAAGGTGGATCTTGATCTTGGAAACTACGAGGGGTTTCTAGATACCACATTAGCTCGAGATAACAATATCACTTACGGGAAGATTCTGCAGGTAACTACAGAATGTTTATCTTTGGATTTGTCTCAACTAGTCGATAACTGAAGTACTTTTGTTGTTGTTGTTGCTGCTGCTGTTGTTGTTTTGTTGTTGTTGTTGTTGTTGTTGTTGTTGTTGTCACAGAATGTGATGGATAAAGAGAGGAGAGGAGATTACTTAGGGGAAACTGTTCAGGTAAATGAAAACAAAGTTTCAACATTACTAGTTTATCATAAAGCTTTGAGTTTTAAGTTTTGGTTGGTAATGGATTTTTAGATTGTTCCTCACATCACTGATACAATTCGAGAATGGGTTGAGAGAGTTGCAATGATTCCTGTAGATGGAAAGGAAGGTCCTCCTGATGTTTGCATCATCGAATTAGGTGGAACTATAGGTAACATTAACACCGAGAATTGCGATTTCTTTGTATGCTTCTTCTGTATATAACACACAGAAATTTTTGTGTTTGCAGGAGATAATGAATCCAAGCCTTTCACCGAGGCACTTAGCCAATTATCATACAGTGTTGGCCCTGATAATTTCTGCCTGATTCATGTCACTCTCGTGCCTGTGCTCAGTGTTGTTGGTGAACAGGTAGTGTATATATATTTCCAGAAATGAAGTATATGATGGATGTCTTTGAGAAATTTCATTTTGTTTTGAATCTCTTATTTCAGAAAACAAAACCAACACAGCGCAGCATTAGCGATCTACGAGGCTGGGGTTTGACACCTAATATCATAGCTTGTCGGAGCACAAAGGTTTTAACTTGTTCATCTTGGTGTCTATCTTCTTGTTATATTATACAAACTCTGTTTTCTTTTGCTGATAGGTACTTGAAGAGAGTGTAAAAGTAAAGCTATCTCGATTTTGCTATCTTCCGGTATGATGCATCCTATTTTAGTTTCCCTTGTTGTCTTGTTACTCGAAATCATGGTTTCTATCAATCAGCTTCCACATTTTTTGTTTTCAGATTCAGAATATCTTCTCTCTCCATGATGTTCACAACATCTGGCACATTCCTTTGTTGCTCAAGGTACAAGTTTTCAACTAACTTATTACAAAAATCATCAGAGGTAAAACTTGTTTTTGTCTCTTGAAACAGGATCAAAAGGCTCATGAAACAATCTCAAAAGTCCTGAACCTTTCTGGTATTGCTAAAGATCCTTCTTTAGAGAAATGGACTTCAATGGTAGAAATTAGTGACAATTTAAATGTACCGGTGGGTCTCACTGCCAAAGACTTGAATACTTCGTAGCCTCAATGTCTCTTTCTTGACATACAAGTGAATGTTTTACAGGTGAGAATCGCTATCGTGGGAAAATATACAGATCTCTCAGATGCCTATCTCTCTGTTTTGAAGGTAAAACTTATACATCACTTTCTCATGGCACATTATTTTTAAGGTCCGGTTTAATGACCCCTACTCATTGTTTAGGCCCTCTTCCATGCTTCTGTGGCTTTTCACAAAAAGCTTGTAGTTGATTTGGTTCCATCTTGTGATCTCGAAAAGACCACCGAGAAAGAGGTAAACAAGTCTGGTTAATTACATTCATGCTAATTTCCCTCTTCTTGAATACTCTGAAACATAATTTTTGTCTCCTTGGGCAGGATTCACACGCATACGAGGCTGCCTGGAAGTTACTGAAGGTTTGTTCAAAGTTTTTGGCAATTTCATTTTTGAAAAGCCTGATGAGTCATGACATAGCATATTGCTTCTTCAGGACGCAGATGGAGTTCTTCTCCCTGGAGGGTTTGGTGATAGGGGAATAGAAGGGATGATTCTTGCAGCAACATATGCCCGAGAAAACAATATCCCTTTCCTCGGTATCTGTCTCGGGATGCAGATTGCTGTCATCGAGTTTGCACGCTCACTGCTTTGCTTGCCTGATGCAAACAGCACAGAGTTTGAACCTGAAACCAAACATCCATGCATCATATTCATGCCCGAGGGCTCCACAACTCATATGGGAGGCACAATGCGATTAGGCTCGAGAAGAGCCTATTTCCATGTCAAGGACAGCAAATCTGCAAGACTGTAAGAAACCATCTTTTGATCCAAATCAATCTGCCAATGCTAGATTACTTATGTACACAGCTTTTTACAGATATGGGAACAAAGATTTTGTCGATGAGAGGCATCGCCATAGATACGAGGTACGGATGACTGAATACACATTTTGGTTTCTTAAAGCTTGGCCATTTCTTGATACCACTAACTGGTTTCTTGCAGGTGAACCCTGATATGGTTGCAAGCCTCGAGAAGGCGGGTCTCTCTTTTGCTGCAAAAGATGAAACTGGCGAGCGCACGGAGATTGTTGAAGTTCCAAGCCACCCTTTTTTCATCGGTGCTCAATTCCATCCCGAATTCAGATCGAGACCCGGGAAAGTATCTCCTCTGTTCTTAGGTCAGAGTTCTTGTCATTGTTTCGAACAAAACCTCCAAACTTTTTTAATAAAGATGTTTAGCAATTTGAATCAAAATTACAAATTTTGTATCCAGGACTAATAGCAGCATCCTGTGGTGAGCTAGAAGCAGTCCTGAATCCAGTTTCCATTCACCAAGACAACCAAACAATAAATGGTTTTCGATACAAGAGTGGTTTTGGTAAAGAAATCTCGGAAAAGAAACAAAAATGATTTTGGTAATGAAACCAACAATAAAACTCAGAAACATCTTGTCCGATGTAAGACATAATAACAGCTATTTCAGTGACCTCTCCATCACCATTGATCTGATTTTAGGCTCTTAACACCATAGAATTGGTTCAAGTTCCATCTTTATGGGTTGTTTTTTTTTTTTTTCTCTCTTTATCTTGAATTTTATCTGTCCAGCTGCAATAAGCTCCATTGTCAGATACCATTACCCAACATAACTCTTTCTTTTTTTTTTCTGGAAGAATCAAGAAACATCTTAAATCGAAGCTTTTGGCCCTTGATGTCAAATATGTTCTCTGTTTAAGTTCTCTATATGGTATTTGATTTCTGAAGAAGCAACTGATAAAAACTTCAAGAGACAAGATTTTAATCAGTAAAAAGACAAGCTTATTTGTCCTTGATCCACCCTTATGCTTTTTGAACCAAATTCGTTTTTTTCCCCATTAAGTATTTCATTACATCCAATTTTGAAACACATTTTAAAAACCATGCAGATTGATCCACAATTTGATTCGAGCATATATATAGGGTACTCGTTGATTTTTATACCGAAATAAACCGAACATAATCTGACCAAACCCAAATTTGGAGAAATCGAACCGGCTAAACCGAAATTTATTAAAGATTATTAATTTCACTAAATATAAATTATATACAAACAATACAGTTAGATAACATTAACTACAATTGTTTATTTTATTTCAAATTATATTATAATTTGTAACCAAAGTTGAACCGAAGTAAATAAAATTTGATTGTAGTTATTCCAAATTTGAACCGAACCGAAACACCCCCCCCCCCCAACAATTGAACTGAACCGAAAAATTGAAATGCGAAACCTACGGAAGAAAAAGAAAAAGAGAGATTGATGTCACAAAAATGTAAATAATATAATGTCGGGGGTGAATCTCGTACTTGATTAAAAAAGAAAGGAAAAAAAAAGAAGGAATCGTACGGTGCCGTGGACTTGGGATCTTCAGCTGGTCCGTTTCAGTTAAAAACAGCGTGCGTCTATAGTTTGGCGGTTGTTCTCCAACTTCCTCGTCTTCTTTCCACAGTTTGCTTCTGTCTTCTTCTTTTGTCTTGTCTCTGTCTCCGTCTCTGTCTCGTATAACTATATTCCAATTTTTTATTTGTTTCTATAAGATTGGGCTTATTATTTGTGCGATAAATCAGGAGATATAATTTGAAGACGCTTTCCGCACAAGTTTCTTCCATCTCTGTATTTCAACCGATCGTTTTGAGGTGAACTAAGTACCTTTTATTAGCAACTCATTATTAATTATTTAAATGATTTACTTACTTTCCATTGTTTTTTTGTTGTTGTTGTTGATAATTTAAATTTTTATCTTTTTTTTTTCTCTGGTTTTAGTCGGTTAGCTTGTGTTCTGGATTGCTTCTCCTTTTATTCATTACTACATTACTAGGTCAATTAAATTTCCAAATTTGGGGTATTTTATTTTTCTTTTAACTGCCTAATCAATTTTAAGGTCTCAATTGAGGATAAGGGATTTTGAGCTGTCCATGTGATTGGTATGATATCTTCAGTTTTTATCTCTTTGTTTCTGATGATTTGTTGACCACTGGTTTATTATTTTAGGAATTGGATTTAGGGTTAGGGTTGTGTGATCCTCTGGTTACTAACATCTTTTATCTTCTCAGTTCTTATTAGAGTCCCTTGGTTTTGTGGAATGCAGTGATTGACTCCAATTCAATGGAGCCTTTCAGTGTTGCTCAGATCAAAGAGGTTAGCTTTTGATGTTCTTTTATATATCTTGCTTTAAGGATGATTCGTCGATTAATCGCGTAGTTCTAAGGATGATTCATCGATTAATCGCGTAGTTCTAAGGATGATTCATCGATTAATCGCGTAGTTCGAAGAATGATTCATCGAATAATCGCAAAGTTATGATACTATCGATTAATCGCGTAGTTCTAAGGATGATTCATCGATTAATCGCATAGTTATGAGGATAATTCATCGATTAATCGCATAGTTATGAGGATGATTCATCGATTAATCGCATAGTTATGAGGATGATTTTTCGATTTATCGCGTAGTTCTAAGGATGATTCATCGATTAAGCGCGTAGGGTTATCATTTTGGTATTCTTATTGATACAGATCTTACTCTATATTTACATACTTGATTTGACAATATTGAGACTGTAAAGTAGGTTTTGCATTATGATTTTGGCTTTAAATGCGTACTCCGTTACTTATTTGATTTACTAATGTTGATCCATGAGTCCTGATTTCCCCTGCACCATTTTGCTTTCATGTTGGAAATCCGAATCTGCGGTTTTGCGAGATTGGAGTATTGTCTCCTCCTAATATCTTAATTTTCTCTTGATGTTTTTCTCAAGCATACTAATGTCTTTTTTGTTCCTTCAGGACGAGGACACAAATGTAGAACCTCCTAGTAGTCCGCCTCATCGGAAGGTAAGACCAAACAGATTCTCCGGGCGTAAACTTTACTTGCTATCAATCTAATGTAGTCCAGAAAGGCTTACAAATACCTATTTTCTTACATAATGATAGGTTCTTGCTAGATGGGATCCAGCTGAACCGCAGAGGCCAGTCATTGATGAAGCTCCGGTATTCCGCCCTACATCAGAGGTACTAATTGTTCTCCATCTTGTTTTTTTCAGAGGTTATGTTGATATTTTTGTTCTTTCCTCATTTTTATTCTACATTTTGGTGTTTAGGAGTTTGAAGATACGCTTGCTTACATAGAAAAGATACGTCCCTTAGCTGAATCATTTGGTATTTGTCGAATCATACCACCTTCGAATTGGTCTCCTCCTTGTCGGCTTAAAGAGAAAAGTTTATGGGGAAATACAAAGTTCCCCACCCGTATTCAGACTGTGGACCTGCTTCAGAACAGAGAGCCCATGAAGAAGAAGAAGAAACCTAAGGGAAGAAAACGGAAACGAGGAAGAAACTCAAGAATGGGTTCCTCCAAGAAGACCGAAGAAGAGAAATTTGGTTTCAACTCTGGTTCAGATTTCACTCTTAAGGAGTTTGAGAAATACGCTCGATATTTCAAAGACTCCTACTTTGAAAGAAAAGACCATGTTGGAGATACAAAATGGGCTCCATCTGTTGAGGAAATCGAAGGAGAATACTGGAGGATCATTGAGCAACCAACAGATGAAGTCGAGGTATAGAAATTGTTTTGTTTAATCTTTTATTAACCAAGTAAACGCAAAACTAGATTTGTTTGTGTCACAAGTTCT